>VBSM01003215.1:15972371-15995757 GCA_008086735.1 Cheirogaleus medius | reverse complement strand
AAAAAAAAAAAAAAAAAAAACAACCATAGTACTTGGTACATTTGATTGTATTCGTTTGGGCAGGGATTTGATATATTGTCAACCTTCACCTCAATGCTATTAGATATAATGTCTTTATTAGTACCAAATTAATGCCTAACATCAATTTACTACTCACTTTCATGGTGTTCTATTTCCCTTACTTAGTTTTAACTAAAAATTCCTGGGAACAAAGACAGAAATGATAAAAAATATCTGTTTCATAATAATTGTCTAAATCCTTGCCTACTATAATCTAATGTGACTTGAACCTCATAGCTATTTAAGAGACTGGGTAAAAATGGATTAAATTAATTACATTTCCACATGACTACAACTGTCAGATATGAGGCTTATTAAAGCCAACAGAATACATAAAATCAAGTTTGAGGATACATGATTAGGGAATAAATAGGTTAGTTGCCTACAGCTATAACTCACATGCCTACTAAATAGTTAAAGTCATTCTTTTAACAGAAACAGTCTTTAAAAGCTAATGCCTGCTGGGCACTGTGGTTCAAGCCTGAGATCCTAGCACTTTGGGAGGGAGGCAGAGGCATGAGGATCACTTGAGGCCAGGAGTCTGTGACCAGCCTAGGCAACTTAACAAGACCCTCATCTCTACAAAAAATAGAAAAATTAGCCAAGCACAGTGGCACACACCTGTAGTCCCAGCTACTCAGGAGGCGGAGGATTGCTTGAGTCCAGAAGTTTGAGGTTGCAGTGAGCTCTGCTGATGCCAATGCCCTCATAAAGAGCAAGTCTCTATATCAAAAAAAAAAACCTAAAAAAATAAAAAAGCTTACACAAATTTTCTTTTGGATTTATCACATTTGAATACATATCTTTATTTTTTCACGGCATATAATTAAGCAAGATGAATCAAACACAAATACTATTGCACAGTTTAGTAACACCACCTATTGCTAGCTGCTACAAAGTTAAAATCTTTTATTAAATGGATCCATGTGCATTAAGACATAAAACTATAAAACCACAGTTGGATGCCTTAGTTTTTCTGAGTCAATATTTGGGTGAAGGGGTCTAATCTAAAAATTCACTTAGTCTAGAAGATCAAATAGGAAAACAGTATAAAGGCAACTATGCATAAGCGGCTAAATTTGGTCAGTTTAAGGGCATTCTTTCTTCTCCCTCCCTCCTTTGGATTTTCATGGTATCATGGAATATTTTATTTTGAACATCTAAAAATACCCTTCCAAAACCACAGTACTAGTTAGATTACTGAAATTTTTAATTCAGTTTCCAATCTGTCACCAGTTAGGAAACAGTAAGGAAACAGTTAGAAAACAGTAAAGGGATAGGAAAGGAATCCTTGGCCTATAACAAAATCACTTACAAATCTGCAAGAAAAAGGAGACCAAGATTTAAAAAGACCCAACTCTGGAGATGGAAACAGATGGATTTTTAAAATTAAGATTAAAAAGCATCACTCGTACTGACAAAATGACCTAAAACATAAGAATATAAGACTTTAAAAGTGTATTTCTAGATTTAATGAATGAAAACTTTCAACATAAAAACAGATTATACCTAAGAATGTAGCACTTAAATTTATCAAGAATATATTTTGTAAAATTTTTGCCAAGCAATAGATTTTTAATGACTCAATGGAAAACAGCAATTTTCAATATGTAATGATTTATCTGTGTTTTATACACATGTTGTTTTTAAATAATGAATACTATAAGTACCTTATATAATGCACTGTTTCAAAAGATAAAAATACCAATGATTATGCAATAAAGAAACATCAATAAACATATTTGAAAAGGACAGATTGTCTATTCTGGCCTAATAAGCCTAGACTTGTAATTTGGATTTTCTATAATGTTAGATAACTGTTTTCAAACCTATCTCTATAGTGTTAAAAACAAAATTCCTTAGTTTTACTAGTACTCGTTCCCATTGCAGGGCTTTTGAAACAGTGAAACAAATGACTCTCACCCAACTGGAAAATTATTACTATGTAATGGTACTGTGAGACTAAGGCTACAATCTTAAACAAAATATTGGAGTGGCTACCTCAGAAGAAATGACCAAGGAAATATGGTCCTCTGCTTTTATTTAAAAAAAAAATCAAACATTCAAAGTATTTTGGAACAAAAAGTACTTTAATGACTGATCTAACAATACCTTTGTTTTACAGAGAAGGGAAATCCTCAAGCTAGAGAAGTGAAAATAAATGACCAAAGTTACAATTATTTGATGGCAAAAATCAAGATTAATTAATATCCAGGTCTCTTAATTCCCAGTGTAGTATGTTCTTTTTGTCATGCCACATTTTATGATTTGTGTTAGTGTTGATAAACTGAGTTGATAAAATGAAGAAAGCAGGCAAAGAAATATTACAACCTAGTGTTACAAGTTGTATAAAATATTACAGATCTGTAAGAAAGGCAGTGAGGTATAATGAAAAAAATACTAATGAACAGAGATTCAAAATACCAAACTGGAGTGTATCACTTCTCAACTTATGTGCCCTTACTATCTCCAGGCACTGTTCAAACTAAAAAATGATATCTGAATGTCAGTTAATGTTGTCCCTAAGACTTTTTTTTAACATCAGGCTTTTTAATAAACCCAAGTAAGAATTTTCCTTCAACAGTATTACACCCTCATAATGGAGCTACTAAGAGCATGACAAAGTGGAGAAGCTTACTAAAAACATTCTAAACTTGGATTCAAGGGCTAGCCTAGATGTTTAAACACTAATCTCACTGAGTGTTAAGATAAAGTAAGTTATGGCACTTAAAATGAGGCACAGATTCATTCTCTTGATAGCCAATACAAAATAAAATATACTGGATGAAGAACTTCAGGGAAGCTCTTTTCCACACATTTTATAGGCTTTTTGCTATGTTACGCTAAAAATAGAGCAGGGTAACAGAGTAATACAACAAAAAAGTATTTGAATAACGAATTTCAATTAAGTGACTAATATAATTCAGCACACTCTATGTTAACCTGTAAGGTTTATTATCGTATAGATTTAATGCCAAAATGATACAGCAAGAACAACATGAATTTTTACATCTCTAGATCTCTTTAAACTCTTTATTCAACAGGCACATACTTTTGGCTATTCTACAGGATGCTACATATCTGGCTAACAGGCAGTATCCCTTGGTTTTTACCTTAAATTTTTTTTTCTCCAACTCTATCCCCTACTGTGAAATTTAAAGTGTACGGCCTCCAGTTACAACATCCAAAAGCATAACACACAAAACATTCCCTATAAAAGGATTATAATGAATGAACTACAAAAAGATTGTAAGATGCTAAGCTTCAGATAGATATCTTCTCCAAGAAAAAGAAATCTAGCCAGGCACAGTGGCTCATACCTGTAATCCTAGCACTCTGGGAGGCCAGCCTGAACAAGAGCAAGACCCCATCTCTACCAAAAATAGAAAACATGAGCAAAGTAGTCTGTAGTCCCAGCTACTTGGGAGGCTGAGGAAGGAGGACTACTTGAGCCCAGGAGTTTGAGGTTGCAGTGAGCTACGATGATGCTACTGCATTCTACCTGGGTGACAGAGACTCGGTCTAAAAAAAAAAAAAAAAAAAAAAAAAAAAAAAAAAAAAAAAAAAACAGTAAAAAAAAAATCATTTGATGTAAATGTTTTAGATATGAAAAGCCTGTTTTTTTTACCTATATCTTTTATGGATAGAAAGTAAATATTTAAGACATTTTCAACAAATTAGCAATAAGTTATTATTTCATAAGAGGCCAGTTTACTAATTGTCTCACTACTTATAAATTAGGTCAATAAAAAGGTAAATGGTTTCAATACTCAGATAGTGAAACTCATTAACACATATCATTTCTAGCCATTCTCATTTGTATCCTGGCATGGAATACTTCACATCATACTAAAAGAATAGCTTTTGGTTTATAACCAAAAGCTTTTAATCATGAACATTATACAAATACAAGGAGGGTTCCCCCCTTATTCTTATTTTACCTTCTCAGATCACATTTAGAAAGCTTTAGTTGCCAGCTACCTAACAATCAAGGTAAACAGAAATGTTTAATAAAGCAATAAATTTTCTTGTAATGTTAGTATGCCATCACTACAGATAAATTATAAATTAAAATAGAAGACAATTATCAAAATAGGAAACAGCTATGTAATTTTTAAAAACACACTACAAAAATTCTTTCCAACAATTATTCAACCTAAAATGAATAGCAAAATGATAAAGAGCTATTATTGCAGCATCAAAAGACTATCCCCCACTCAAATCTTCAGTATTTGGGACTCCCTCTCAAGATTCCTGTTAACTGCTATGTGTCTATTCAGGAATGTTAATGATGTTCTGGACTTTTACAGTAGTACTGAATATGAACCCACCATAAATTAACCTTACTGGAGCTCTCTACATTAGGGCAACACAATGTCCTATTAAATACCAAATAATACTTAGTATAATATTTCCTTCTCATGATTAAGTGTGAAAATTCTAAGAAGACCAAGTCTTTGATTTTCTCCACTCCTCACCTGCAACAGTAACACTGTAGCTCTGAATTTAAACTTCCCCCAAACTCTTCCTATCTTGGTCTTTGTGGATAAATTCAAACATTTTTTCCCGTAAGCATAAAAAGAAATCAAGGAATAGACTAAACTGAAGACCCTTAGGTAAAATTTCCACCCCCTACATCTCGTTGGCGAGTTTCTTGACACTTGTGTCTCACCGTCTTACAATTTCATCTTTTAAATGGAGATGAAAAAAAAACACCGAGATGTACACTAAGCTGTGAGTGATCCCAGGTCAGCCTGATTCTCTGCCAGAAAAGGCCAGGTAACAGTAACTCTACTTGTTGTAGAAGTTTTTCTCTCTCTTACCTCCTCCTCAATGAACCTTCCAATGTATTATCATACTATTGTAATTCCTGGGTAGTTACAATACTCCACTTCCCAAAGGAATCCTCTCCCTACAAGGTGACTACTCCCTACTGGCGCTTTCGCACTATCCATTCCTCAGTTCCAGGACTCTAAATCTCCCTCGCCAGAGGAGGAAAAGTTCTAAGAGACAGATTAACTGGAATGGATTTTCTGAAGTCTCTCAGACTTTCGTCCCAATCTCAAAGCAAGCAGACATCTAAGGGTTCCCAGAAACAATGGGCTACAAAAGTACAGACTAAACGGGAAAGAAGAGGAAGTATCAGAACAATACCCAAACCAAACAGCACCGAAAACTCGTGGTCGCCTCTATCAACCCAGTGTACCACCCCCCACTTCCCTAGTTTAATCAATATCTCAAACCCGAAGAAATGGCCCCCCAGTCCATTATTTCCCCCTACTACTGACAACAAACGCTTCACGAAGGTGGCAGAAAGAAACAAGCTTTGGTCGAAGAGAGCCGTGATGCTTTTACTACCGTGTGGAAGGAGGCAAGCCAAGGGTTGTGTAAAGAATGGAAAGCTGAGTGATCCTGGGGGGAGGGGGGAATTAGGGCGGCAGAGCTAATCCCTCACCGGGGCCCGCCGGTGGGAAGAAGCAGGAGGCGAACACTCGGGAGGACTAGGGAAGCCAGGCAACACGGGGCTTTCGGTTCTCGAGAAAAGGGAGAGAAGTCTGGCAACCCCACCGGTGGGTGGGTGGCGGAACCTGCAAGGGAGGCGGCTCCGTGCGGAGCGAACGTTTCGGGGTAAGAGAGCAAGACTGGCCTTCCTCACGTCGCCCAAGCCCCCCGAGCTCACACCTCAAACCTGCTCTTGGTCACTCCGTTCACGTCCCTCCTCATGGGGCCGGCGGGTGCGGCCCGGGTCGGGCGCTGCGGCGTGCGAAGTGCAAAGACAAGGGGCCCTGGGCAGGCCCGAGAGTTCCGGGACCGGGAGGAGGGGGAGGAGGGGCAAGGCCGGGGCCGTCGGACGCGGAGGAAAGATCTCTCAGCTCCGGCGAGGCCTCCACCACCTCCCGCGGCGCCGGCGGCCGCGACGACTGCTCGTCGCTAGCTCGGCTCTCTCCCCAGCCTCAACTTCAACCCAAAACAAAAACACTCCCCACTTGCCAGCAACGGCGCTTCTCATTGGGCAGAGCTACCCGGGCCTCGGAACGCCACGGGAGGGGGAGGGGATGGGGGAAGAGAGGGAGAGGGGGAGGGGAAGAAAGGGGGAGGGGAGGGGGGAGGAGCGCGCGGCGGCTCCGCCAGACCACCCCTCCCCCACCTCGGGCGCAGCCCCTGACCGTGCAACCCGGAGCAGCCGGAGCGCGGCGGCGGCGGCGCGAGCCCCCTCCCGCCTCCGAGGCAGGCGAGCCCGCCGGGAGAAGGAGAGGCAGGGAAGTGCCTATATGTTTGTGTGTGTTTGTGAAAAAAGGGGCGGCTGTGGGGCGGGGGCGAGTGTGCTGGTGCTCGCGGACGGGCGAGGGAGAGGAAAGAGGGACCGCACACTGCACGGGAACCCCTTCTTCTCCCTAGTGTCCCCCTCTCCTTCTTCCTCTCCGCGGGCAAACAGACACGCACACAGAACCTGAGCTCTCTGCCTAGACTCCCCCGACCCCCAGTCTTGTCGCTTCTTCCCCAGGAGCTTGTGCTGGCACACACATCCTTCCCAACCACCCTATTCCCTTCCCCTATCACTCACTGTCGCCTTGAACCCAAAGTGCAGCAGGCGGTCCCTGCTCGGAGCCATTTTCCTCTTTCTGGATGTCTCTAGATTGGGGCAGAGCTGCTGCTGCCGCCGTCGCCTCTGCTGTTGCCGCCGGCGCCTCCCACGTCCCGGTGGATTGCATTACGGGGTGCTGCGGGGAGGCCTGAGGGGCCGCTTCGGGACGTGTGTCTCCCCGTGCATGGCTCGGTAGGGCAGGGACTAATTGCGTTGAGGGGCAGGCCGAGCGCCCCGCTCTGGCCCGGGGATCGCAGCAAGGCCACACCTCGGGCCTTGGGGGTCAGGGGGTGCAGTGGTGGAGCCGGACAACCATTTCTGTCGCTGGGGGAGGGGCGCGCGTTGGTCGGGGTGGGGGCGGACGAAGAAAAAGGGCTTTTGGCTTTCCCCGCTCCGCCGCTTCTCCGCTGCCGCGGGCGTCCAATGGGCTGTAGTGCCCGTCCGCCCTCCAATCAGGGCGCTGGTTGGTGAGAACCTGATCCTGACGCCACTTTGGCGGGAGAAACAAGCGTGTGTGAGCGAGTAGGCGGGGGCGATTGCCCTGTGAAACTATGACGTTCATCTGACTCTCCGGCTCCTTGTATAGAAGCTGGTCTGAGTCGTCATACTATTATGGTCTAATTTCTATGAATTAAAGAATAATCCAGAGGAGACTTGCCCCTTGTAAGGGCAACAAACTACACAATCATGTCCCGAACGTGAAATATAAACTGTATCATGAATTCCAGTGAACCTGACTGAAGCAGCCATACTAATTGTATGCTTTCAAAGCAGCTATGAGTTTGTATTCACACCTCTTTTAATTAGTGGTTTTAAGTGACTGGCTTGTTATGAATCTAAGAAATGAATTTTAGGGCAAAAAGCACTGCGGATCTTTAAAAATAGGCATATTTTAGCTGGAAGGTTTATCAAACGAAGAACTTTATAAACTTTTTCATTTTATTGTAGAAGGGCTTCGTAAGTAAGGAAACTAATTTTAGAAAATTCATTCTCAGGCCCATAAACCCAGGTCTAGATGTTATATTCTCCTTCTATCCCTGATACTATTAATGATTTTGTTTTACCTCAGTGGAATAAGCCTTTTTAGTTTGGTATCATCTAAGAACTGCTTTTTCCCAGCAAAAACTACTGATGAGTTTGGTGAATTTAGAAAAACTGGCAAACACAGATAAATCGAACATAATGAATAAACTGTTTCACAGGTCTATCAATTATCCATTCCAGTGGACCCATTTCAAGTAGTTCTCAGGGAAGACATTTACTTTTTGACTGATTTCTTTTTTAACTGGATTTTTGAAATGCTGAACAAATGAAGATTATTCAAAAATTAAAAATTTATTAGACATAGGCATATTGCTTTTTATCAAAGAAGTTTATTTGCATGTAAATAAACAGGTTATTTTTTAATGTTTCGGGGGAAAAAATCCCACAACAGATTTTGTCTACTTTCAAAAAAATGAAAAACCCCAAAGTATTTACAGAACGGCCATATGCACAGAAAATCAAATTTGAAAGATTTTCATTTTTAAAAAAGACCCTCCCCAAACTGCTCCTGATGTACATATTTAAAGTCAAAATTTAAAGTTCAGCTCCTATAGCTGAGCATGTTTCCCAACCTAGCTTCTGAGATGTTAAGTACTTCCTGCCCCCTCTAAAAAATCAACCCAAGGATAGAAACAAATGTGGGGGAGGGGAAAAGATAGGGAAAAAAAAGAAAATGAGATTGCCTAAGGTTTATGAATAATGTTTCCTATACTGACATCTGCTTTAGGTGACTCAACTGTAGATACTGTATGATTCACTGGCTCCCTGAAAGGGTTTCTTCTGAGAATTCATGATATTGCTGTACTAAATTTTCAGACGTAGGCCTGAAGAAGGAAAATCTTTTAGAGTCACCAACCTCCAACTTGGTTTTGGCAATTATATCCTGCTTCATAACCGCCCCCCCCAATACTTGTTTTAAGACATTGATTTTGAATCTTAAGTCTTTATGTACATCAGAGCAGGTTTTGACCAAGTACCCCTAACGTGAAGCCAAAAGACAGAGGGGAACGAGGTCAAACTAAGAATACATAAGACACCAGCAGAAGATAGGTAGAAGTTGACTTCATGTCCTTGCCGTCTTTTGAAACAGGAGAATGAGTACACCTAGACAGGAGGGAGGTGTCCCAGCCTTGGTTTATTCTGCCTCTTCTCCTCCACCCTGTGGAGAAATGCAGTGCTCCCTGGTTCTCAGGCAGGGTGAAGCAGTTTAGCCCCGGCTCCCTGTTAAGCAAGTTCAGATGCTGGGTCAGTGTGTGGGGTGTGCCCATCGACAATTCAGGGGCTTATCCTTCATCCAGATCCTAACTCGGGATTCTTTGATCTGGGATGAAGACAGAAAGAGAGAAAAAGCTTCCCAGTTTACTCATTTTGGTATTTGTTGGCTCTGCTTGGGGGAGCTGAGCCCCTGAAAATCTGCAGTACAATCCCCTTAAGATTTTTCCCACCCAGAGCAAACTTAAAAAACAATGTAACTTTTTTCCTGCAGAAACCATTGGGATAGGATTCAAAACTAGGTGACAAACTTGTGAGAAATCCAACCTGGTTGTATGTCTGAGAGGCTGCTACTGTATCAGCATCACAAGATAAAGCACTCTGGTATCACCTTGCCCATGTCCTCCTTAGTGTCACCCAAGACATTTGACTCTGATACGGTAACCGATAACTTTTCTTGCTCCACTTTGCAATGTTTCGTTTCCTACTTCTTATTACCTTGGGACACAAAAGTGGCAGAGTTGTTGAGAGCTGATGACCAGAAAAGGGAGAACACTAAAGGAAATGAGAGACAGTCAGGAAAGAAAGCCAAAGCTGATTTTCCAACTCTATGCTACCTCCAACCTGCAGAAAGAGCTGAATATAGAAATCTTCCATATCTGATGAAGACACTCCACTTAACACATATACACACACACACACACACAGGAATCACCTGGCTTTTTTTTTTTTTAATCCAGAAGAGTTGTGCTGGGGACCATGCCCCATCCCGCTGATATAGTTCCTGAATGGAATCATCAGGAATGGCACAGTGCAGGTGTCAAAATCAAAGTAAGGCCGCAGAATTTTGAGAGGACCTTCCAAATACTGAGAACTCCTGTTGCACTCAAAACGGTCTCCTGGATTTCTATATTTATGAGAAGGGCTTCTTATTGATGTCCCCCAGAATCCAGACTCAGACCTGTTTCTCCAAAAAGGTCCAATTGTGTTGCTACATAGTAGCAAGGGTTTATCTTCATGCTCACATAGCATTCTGGGCCCCCATTACTTCAAGTGAGCTTGAAATTGTTTTAAGTGAACTATGGCTGCAAATTTTTTACTGTTTTATCTCTGGGAGCATACAGTGGAGTGATTATAGTGTGGACTCCTTCTCCTGATGAAGAGAAACAAAGAGCCCAGCTCTAAGGAATGGCATCAGTTCTCCTGCAAACAAAATGCTGGGATGTAGATTTTTGGCACATTGTCGAAATAGGAGAACTATTAATTCTGTAATGGTTTTCATGCTATTGGGTCAGGAAGGCTGTCTCATATTAAACCTTACTGCATCTGAAAACATGTTTACATCCCAAAAAGCCACTCTAGCTTTTTTTAAAAAGAAAAAGAGATTACACATCAATACCTCCACAGGGAGGTAATTCCTAACGTTCCTATGATGTCTGAATCCTATGAAAAACCTCCTAAAATAAAAAATATCATTTGGGTTTTTCTATTAACTCCAAAGGCAGGCTCTGACTAATCTGCTTGGGCTTGATACTATAGTATCAGCACAAGCTACAAGCTCCTAACACCAAATAAGCCTTGCTCTTCTGCCTCCCATCATTTTGAACCCTAAACTCAGAAAGAAACACTATAAAAACAAACAGAGGGTTAAAATATTACAAATAAATAGCTAAAATAATCTGCCCTCCCCCAATCACTCCTAAGAAACAGACACCAAACATTACTTAAGTGTCCAAAATGACCAAAGTCCTTCATTTGCCGATGCCTCAAATGGACAACTACCCAAACAAAGGTGAACAACCTTCATGCAAATGCATCAAGGAATGTATTGCTTTTTCATTTTCTGCCCAGCCCTTCATATACATGCACTAAAATGAGTTTAAAACATGGCCTAAAAATGGAAAAAGGGAGAAGAAAATATATATGAATATTTCCCACAAAACTGTTTCCCACCCTTCCCTCTCCCTACACCCCTCCCACCCACCCTCCCTTTCTTAAGCAAGTATTTTAATTATTTCTTTCTGGTAAAGGAACAAGAAATTCTCGGTAACCAGAATCAAACCCATTGGTCTCCTTAGTAGGGTCTGGACATGCCTTTCTAAATTCACCCAGCTCGGTGTCAAAGCCATGCCATTTAGGATTCTTAAACAAAAATCAGACCACCTGACTCACCCCTTATGTTGGTTTCCCTATCAACTTATCAATAGTTTTTTCTCTGGCCATGTTTGTTTTAGAAAATAAGGTTCCTAATTGCCAATCAGGGCCACATCCATAAGATCATCATCTTCCTCCCCAATCATAAAGTCAGGGCTGAGCCTTGAGGGCCTATCTGCAGATAAGATTGTGTTACTTGTCATAGACAAGGACTGGTCTGAAGAGATGGGTGACTTAGACCAATTCTCTGGTTTGATACTATGAGATTTTTTCTTTTCTCTGTCTTTGTCCCTGTCCCGGTCCCTATCTTTGTCTTTTACTTTCTTCTTTTCCTTTTTGTGCTTCTTGTGCTTCTCTGTGCTGTACTCTGGAAGTGGTCGGATGCCATCATCTGAGCTGGGACTGTTCTGATAAGATTTCTCTGCTATGGAGGAGCCCGACTCACTTTCACTGTCCAGATTCTGGGGAGTATATGCTGGTGACTTACTATGGCTGGGAGAGCCACGCTCATGCTTTGGAGTGGAACCACTGATGAGTGGAGAGCCATAGTTTTTAGAAGAGGCCATCTGAGCCCTGAGCCCTTCTCCACTACTTTCTCCAGGCTTCTGCAAAGTCACTTTGGCTTTAATGCTGGGGGAGCCTCCATCATGCTTGCTGATGATAATTTTTGCCACACCTGTGCTCCCCACATTTTTTGACTCTGAGGTCTTCTTAGAAGAATCCACTGAGCTCCCCGAGGTGGAAACCTTTGATTTGTCTTTATCACTTTTCTCACGCTTGCCCTGGAACTCTCCTCCTGACATATTATGTTTGGAGGACATGGTATGGCTAGAAGAATTTGTGCTTGCACCCATCTGGCCATCCATTGGGTCTTCACCCCCAGGACCACTGGTGACAACCCCATGCTTCAGTTTGTCTATGACAGCTGTCAAAGACGGCTTCTTATTTCTGCTGGGAGATTTCCCTTTGGAACTCCCATGCTGGTTCTGAGAGGATGACATGGAAGAGCCACTTGAGGAAAAGGAGGAGGAAGATGCTGTACAAGAATTGGATGATGGGGGAGTTTTCTGGGACAATGAGCCTGAGGATCCTAACCCTGAAGATGACTTCATGCCAGAGCTTGAACTAGTTCCAGACATATGAGAACCACCAGAACCTGAACTGATAGGGGACTTGGCTTTAGAGGATGGGGGAGTTCCAGGAACAGGCTTCATTGGAGAGGCAAGCTTATCACAACCTCCAGGTGGCCTTGAATGAGAAGGGGATATGTTTGGTTTACTTAAAGAAGGATTCATAAGTGATGATGGCTTCCCTTGAGGTTTCATCTTGGTGCTGCTGGAGCCACTACTCAGTCCATGCTTGGTAATGGGAGAGGAGCCTGGCTTTCCCCCAGACTGGGATGAATTTTTGGACTGACTAGATCCAGAAGACCCTTGGCTAGAATACATACTGCTACTTAACTTAGAACTTGATGAACCTTCTGATTTACTGCTTTTCATCTTGCTTGAGGTGGAAGCAGAAGATGAGGAAGAAGAGGAGGAAGAATGGCTATGATGGCTTTTGCTGCTGGAGGAAGACACAGAACCACTGCTGGTATACTGACTATGAGAGGAGGGCTTGCCCACCATCACTGTTCCCTTAGGAATCTGAATAGTGATTTTGGGAATGGGTGGGGTGGCAACACCTGGGGGAGTCTGAGATCTTCCTGAACTGCCTGGAGATTTGGATCCACCTGTACTGGTAGGTGGGGTAAAAGGTCGGTTAGAAGTACTGTGAGATGGAGACTTTCCCTCAGTGTCTGCCTTCTTCCGCTTTGGAGGCTTATCTTTGCTTTTCCCATCATTAGAAGGGGTCCGACTGCGCTTCCCTGGTTTGCTCTCTAATCCTGGCCCTGATAGAGTACTATTACTCGTGCCATTGCCTTCCTTTACCCTCTTTTGAGTCTTTTCTTTCCCTAAGTCCCCAGTGGTCAATAAAGGACTCTGACTACCACTGTGATGTTCCATAAGATCTGCAGGACCCAAAGCCTTACTAGCTACTGATATAATACTGAAATCAACTGTGTCAGCTTGGCTATTGCCTTTGAACTTCGTCTCCCCATTATCACCTCCAAGCATTGGCACCCCCAAAGTATTAAGTGCTTGAGATGCAAATCCTTTGAAATCATCATTATCCCCACTTTGGCTGCTTTCATCAAAATATTCTTCGCCAAAACCACTTTGGCTCTGGCTGTTCAATAAATCAGGATTGAAATCTACTCCATCAGGAAAAAAATGATTGGTAGGAGAGTCACTACTGGGGCTTCCAGCAGCATCTGCAATAAGGTCAGCTGGATCAGTGTATGGATTTTCATTGTTATTAGTCTGAAAGACATCAGAGTCAAAGAGGGTACTCTGAGAATGCCCAGAGCTTGAAGAATCTCGAACAGGGGTGCCAATGGGTGGGCAATCATCACTAGTGCTGGGTAGCTTAGAGGCTTCTTCTGCAATATCTGAAAGGATATCAGTTACATCTGGGCCAATGCTGTCTGAACTGGATAGTCGGACCATCCTTTGAATACTGGGTTGGGAGTGAGGTACTGGTTGTGTGTAAGTTGTTGGGGGAGTGCTACACTGGCTTGGAGCTGGAGTGATGTGTGGCGTATCCAGCGTGTCAGCTGTCATGTTGACATCAAAGATAGGGTTCTGTGAGTCAACATCCATTGAAAATAGCTCCCTCTGAAAGTCATCTTCAGTCTGGTGCTTGGGTTTGTCAGGTGGTAATCTTGATGACTTCTTCTTCTTGGTCTTGTTACTCCCCGAGCACATTTCCATCCGGGGTGAGCCGGAAGAGGAGTTCTGCCTTTCTAAAGGGCTGCTTCCATAAAGGGTTGAGAAATCCTGGGCAGGATTATCTTTAAGAAGGTTCATGAGCATCGGGTGGTTCTTGGTGTTGCCGGCCATCGAAGAGACAGGTGGCGGTGTGTGATGAGGAGGGGTCGGACTCGAGCCAATGGTAGACCCCCCGTTCCCTGTGATTTGCAACAAACTGGTAAGAATTGGGTTCTGAGACACCTTGCTGAAGTCCTCCCCATGGCCCACCGACTCATGCCGATCTTTGATGCTCATGCTCATATTAAACAAGGTGGTAATGGGACCCCCCGGAAAGGTGTTGGTTGGTGTAGTGGTACCACTCATTGGGTTGTTGCCTGTGGTCATGCCATACCCTGGGCTGCTAGCCGGGGGCAGGTTCTTTTTCACCATATCTTCAACTGTCTCTGCAATGAGGGACAGTGCTGGGGTGTCGGCCTGAATGGTTTCAGCTTTCCTCCGAATAGCCCTCATCGTCACAGGAATGGACATACATCTGCAAGATAAGATGGAAAAACAAAGTTAACATTGTACTAGCTGCTGGACTAAACCAATTTATCATTTGGAAAAACAAGCTCCAATTTTGCCTGAGATTTTAGATAAACCATCAGAGGTTTGTAGTAATCTGTAAGTAATCTATAAGGCAAGAGGAGTTCTCTCAAATGCCAGAGCTTTGGGTAAATTCATTATAAAAAGAATCTGATCTATCAATCTCTTACGAATCACATACCAAAAACAAACCATAAATGAGAGTCAAAATAATTAGATTTCATATTGAACTAATTGGCAATAATGGAACTCAGTAAGAAAATTGCTCCCTTTAGGGGACTGACATGGTAATAATGGGTTATATGTTTTATTTAAATTAATGAACCACTAGAAAAACCTCTTGGCCCATCAAGTTCTAAACCTTAATGGCTTAGATCATCCCAAAGCTACATTATTTTGAAAAGTGCTAGTGATAACCCCTTTTCACTTTGCCAATTAGACTTATGTCTTTATTCATCATTCAAGTGGGGCAAAGGAAATATCCTTTTAAAACTCAGGCAAACTGGTGTTTGTCTTGTATCCTATAAAAGGAAACAAATGAAAAAAAAAAAGAAGAGAAAAAAGTGCTAGTGCTGCTACAAAATCTTAGTTATTTTAAAGTAAAGCATTTTATCTTCCAGATAAATTTATATCATTAAACCCATGTTTGAAAATGTTTTGGTATAGAACATGTCAGCAAACTCTTCCTTATGGAGCCAAATAGTAATATTTTATAGGCTTTGTTTTATGTCCGACTACTCTTACATCTTAGGCTAGAAAGCTGCCAGACTTGAAAATGATGGCAATATTCAAATAAAATTTATTTACAAAAATAGGTTGCCAGCATCTGCTTTAGAAAAATCTCAAAATTACATATTAATGTTTCTGGGAAGCTGACTGGCTTAAGTATCTTCCCACACTCTGCCGTTTTAACATGTTACACCTGTAAAAAGTGGCACAGATGATAGGTGAGAAAAAATTGCATCTTATTTCAGCTCTCTCCTGCTGTAAAGTACCCTAATGCCAGGCCTGAAGTTTCCTACTTTACTTCCTATTCATCTCATACAGATGTTAAAAACCCCAAAGCTCAGATCACTGGAATGGAAAAGCAGAGAAGGGTAAATTGAAAGCAATGACTAAATCCTTTTCTCCTCTTTTCTAATTCACTCTAATAATGAAAACATTCTTTATACATCTCTTAATGGGAATCTGATGGAAAAGCGCCAGTGCTACCTTTGAACAACTTTGGCAATGAAGTCATCTGTGCAGATGAGTGCATCCGACAGCCCCTTGTAGAGTTTACAGCTCACATGTGTTGAGTCCTGCACATCCATTACCACTGAAATACAAAATATACAGGAGATATTTGGCATAGATTGAGGTTCTGACTTTCCAAAAAACATAGAGACCAAACTGCTCCGAGAGAGGTGTTAGCCACTGCACAACTCACCACACACCAGGGAGTCATTCACAGGGTGCTGAAAAGATATGCTGAAACGGGACTCTGAAAGGGGACAGACTTCAAATTGGAGGAGCCCAGGAGAATCTAAAAGGCAAAGAAACAAATCATGAAACAATCAACCAATATAAGACTTGTGACAAATAAATAATATTCCTTAAATATGCAGAGTGAAATTCTTTCTTCCTCCTTAGAAACTAAATCTCACTTTTTTCACACACAAAACTTACTATATAATCCACAAATGATAGAAGGAACCAGATTCCAAGGAAATCTACCAGTTATAAATTTCTTCATAACAAAAAAGTGAACTTTCAATTTTCGAACATAAAGATATTTAATACCTAAAATGTAAAAGACCATGGCAGATATAAACACACTGCCTTGAAAGTAAATTCTGAAAATAAAACTGGCCAAGAGGAGTGTCTCATTCTGTTTGATAAGCAGACATCCAGAACCATTACCATAAATGCTGCTTTCTATCAGTGTTTGCAGCTGTTAGCTGTGCAGCCCATAGTTTGGTAAGCAGAGATGTATAGGCTACAATCTAAAATGATACATTTATGCCAAATACATGTATATCTAATGATCATGATAGGTTAAGCCAGACATGCTGGCCGCCCAAACACAAGGATCATATACCTTCTTAGGAAAAAGCCTGCATCTCTATAGGATTAGCTCTATATAAAAATTCATCTTACCCTATAAAAATTCGTTTTTAAATGCTCAAAATCTATTTGGAGAATTCCCTAGGATTCAAACACACAAAATAAAAGGGCCACAAGTTTGCTTTGATATGCTCCATGTCATTACTCCAACATCCAAAAATTTTTTATTTCAAAAGTAATTCTTTTTTTTTTTTTTTTGAGACAGAGTCTCACTCTGTTGCCCAGGCTAGAGTGCCATGGCGTCAGCCTAGCTCACAGCAACCTCAAACTCCTGGGCTCAAGCGATCCTTCTGCCTCATCCTCTCCAGTAGCTGGGATTACAGGCACACACCACCATGCCCGGCTAATTTTTTCTATATATTTTTAGTTGGCCAATTAATTTCTTTCTATTTTTAGTAGTGACAGCGTCTCGCTCTTGCTCAGGCTGGTTTCAAACTCCTGACCTTAAGGGATCCTCCCTCCTCGGCCTCCCAGAGAGCTAGGATTACAGGCGTGAGTCACCGCGCCGAGCCCAAAAGTAATTCTTATTCCCATGAAATGTATCTTCTGATTTACCTTCCCTGTTTGTTCTTGCCTATCATTTGCACTAATAACATGTGTATTACTGGAGTGCTTTATGAATACAGTAATACATCAACTGTGGGCCAGGTGTGGTGGCTCATGCCTGTAATCCTAGCACTTTGGAAAGCCAAGGAAGGAGGATTGCTTGAGATTAGGAGTTCAAGACTAGCTGCAACAAGAGGGAGACCCAGTCTCTACAAAATAATAGAAAAAATTAGCCTAGCCAGACATGGTGTCTTGAGCCTATATTCCCAGTTACTCGGGAGCATGAGGCATGAGGATCACTTAAGCCCAGGAATTTGAGGTTGCTGTGAGCTATGATGATGGCACTGCACTCTAGCCCAGGTGACAGAGTGAGACCCTGTCTCAAAAAAAAGGCCAGGTGTGGTGGCTCACGCCTGTAATCCTAGCACTCTAGGGAGGCCAACGTGGGAGGACTGGTTAAGCTCAGCAGTTCAAGACAAGACTGAGCAAGAGCAAGACCCTGTCTCTACTAAAAATAGAAAAAATTAGCTGGGTTTGGTGGTGTATGCCTGTAGTCGCAACTACTTGGGTGGCTGAGGCAAGAGAATCACTTGAACCCAGAAGTTTGAGGTTGTTGTGAACTGGGCTGACACCATGGCACTCTAGCCTGGGCAACAGAACAAGACTCTGTCTCAAATAAAAAAGAAAAAAATCAACTGTGGTTAGCTAGAGCAGCCAACATTTACAGGCAGGCTTTTAATAACCAACTATATTTGAAAAACATCAGCATTCCAGAATCCTGAAAGAAAAAGAAAAGGGCACTGGTTTTACTTTTTTCGTGAGAGAGATTCTTGCTCTGTCACCCAGGCTAGAGTGTTGTGGTGTCAGCCTAGCTCACAGCAACCTCAAATTCCTGGACTCAAGTGATCCTCCTGCCTCAGCCTCCTGAGTCGAGAGGAGCTGGGGCTATAGGTGTATACCACCACGCCCAGCTAATTTTTTTCATTTCTTGTTGTCTAACTAATTTCTTTCTATTTTTAGTAGAGACAGGGTCTCCCTCTTGCTGAGGCTGGTCTCAAACTCCTGACCTCAAGCGATCTTCCTGCCTTGGCCTCCCAGGGTGCTAAGATTACAGGCGTGAGCCACCTCTCACCTTTTTAAAGCTATATGATTAAGTTCTCCAAAGAATGGGGAGAGAAAATATAATCAGGACTAAAGCTAGGAAGCACTGTCCTACCAATCAAAAACTTGTATATCGAGAAATCCTCTCTCAATATAACACTCCAAATTCTACCTGCTGCAATGTACAATCCCTAATATACCCAAATACATTACTATGTTCAGAAAGAGAGTTAAGAACACTGAAAAAAACAGGGGTTTCCAAATGCCAATCTACACTTCGGTTCCATCAAAATGATTTGTAGAGATTAGATTCCCAACTCTTCCCATTGAGGTTCTAATTCAGATTATCTGGGTGTGAAAACCAAACATCTGTAGTTTAAAAAGCTCCACAAGTGGTTTTGACAGGCTGCGAAATAAAAGAACAACTGGAGTAGTCAGTTTCCATCTTCCTGTAACTATATCAAAGGAAATGTAGTACCTTCTTTCAGAATAGTTCTTTTGACACAGCTCCCAATTAGGGTGTTATAGGCAACTTGGTGTCTGATCAGATTTAGGATAAGAGGAACTCGGCCAGGGTGCTGAAAGGTGATTTTGCTAACAAGAGTTCCCTGTAGACTTCGGCCGTCTGGAAGAGGAGCATCCTTGTTGAGGAAATAGCAGTGCTGCTGACCTGGAAGAGCCTGGGCAAAAAGAACAAAGCTAATGAGTGCTATTTAGTTATCCATTGTACTCCAATCACAAACTATGCTGGAAAAAAAAACCTATTCCTGGCAGGGTACAGTGGTTCATGCCTGTAATCTTAGCACTCTGGGAGGCCAAGGCAGGAAGACAGCTTGAGGTCAGGAGTTCTAGACCAACCTGAGCAAGAGCAAGACCCCATCACTACCAAAAAGAAAAAATTAGCTAGGAGTGGTGCTGTACACCTGTAGTCCCAGCTACTCAGGACTGAAGCAGGAGGATCCCTTGAGCCCAAGAGTTTAAGGTTGCAGTGAGCTATGAGGCAACAGGGCGAGATCCTGTCTCAAAAACAAAAAACAAACAAACAAAAATAACCCTATTCCTCAAAAAAGTGCAGCAAAGTCAGTCTTGGGGAGTAATACTACAGAGTGAATTCTTTGACAGGCTGATATTATAAATGCCAATTAATCACTCATTTAGCTAAAAAGATATCTTTTTAATAAATGCTCTATACTAGTGGTTTTCTAACCTAATATAAAAATTACCTCAGAAATCTATGTTAATGAAGTACCTAAACCATAAGTGCAAAATCTCTATTTTGTGTGTGTGTGTGTGTGTGTGTGTGTGTGTCAGAGTCTCACTCTGTTGCCCGGGCTAGAGTGCTGTGGCGTCAGCCTAGCTCACAGCAACCTCAAACTCCTGGGCTCAAGCGATCCCTCTGGCTGGGCTAGAGTGCTGTGGCATCAGCCTAACTCACAGCAACCTCAAACTCCGGGGCTCAAGCGATCCTTCTGCCTGGGCTAGAGTGCCATGGTATCAGCCTAGCTCACATCAACCTCAAACTCCTGGGCTCAAGCAATCCTTCTGCCTCAGCCTCCCAAGTAGCTGGGACTATAGGCGTGCGCCACCATGCCCGGCTAATTTTTTCTATATATTTTTAGTTGACAAATTAATTTTTAGTAGAGACAGGGTCTCGCTCTTGCTCAGGCTGGTTTTGAACTCCTGACCCTGAGCGATCCTCCCGCCTCAGCCTCCCAGAGTACTAGGATTACAGGTGTGAGCCACCATGCCCGCCCAAAATCTCTATTTTTAATAAAACATCCTAAAATATATAAGGCAGCTAGAATTTGGCAACTACTACTTTAGACTATTGTCAAATATTCAAATAAATTCAAACCTAGATGAGCTTTTGGAACCTTCCGTAATTTATTCACTCCAATACTTTCTTCTCAGTAAGTACTTGCAGCACCTTCCAAGATTATAAGGTCATGGCACTTGAGGAATTAACAATAAGAATTCTTAACACCTACCTATAAGCTTGTAAAAGTTTGAAATACCATTAAGAGACTTTCATCTGAAATTTCAACAAAGAAATGTATATTGTTGCATCCTAATGGAAGCTCATAACCTTTTTCTTCAAGTATGTTTCAGAGATTTCTGTAATTTCCTGCCTTACTGAAGAAATAGGACATGATCTTGGGTTCAAACATAACTGACAATACTCCAGCTCCAGAGGGCCTTACTTACAGCATAAAATCGCATGTTGTGATTCAAAGGTATGGGGTCAGGGTCCCTTGACAGCTCAAACTGAGTGATCAGTTCATAGAGGGGTACATAAGTTGGTTGAGTTTCAAACAATGGAATTCCTGGAAAAACAAGGATCAACATAATGATTACATTAAGATAAAAGAGTTGGTTTCCTCTTCATGATTTCTACATTCATTCATTCACACATTTATTCAAAAAGCACCATGACTTCTACGCCCATCAGTATTTCATTGAGGACTACAAAACTAAAAGAGGTATAAAATAATCTGAACTTGAAGTTTCCTTTTCACATTTACAACAAGTGAGTATTGGTTCCTGATGCTCAAAACTCACCTGTGCAGTTCTGTAGTTTCTGAACAAATGCTCTAGATACTGGGATTGGCTGGGGAAATTTCAAGAAGAAACAGGCAGGAAGATCAACACTGTTGGCACTGGTGATTGAAGAGAAGGAAGGGGTCCTTTGAAACAAAGAGGCAGGGAAGGATTGATTTTGACTCAATAAGAAATGAAAAATCCAAACATCTATTATTATAAATGTATGTATCACATAGACACATAAACTCTATCAAAAGCTCACTCTTTGAAATTCCTTCCCCGAGTTCCACAACATTCTATTTGTTAAGGGGGTAGTATTTATTCAAACACTTGTCCTAAGGCATATTCTAACATTATTACTCCAATGTAACTCCAAATCAACATAAGATAAAATGGGGCAATCATTAAATCAGAGGAATTAGCACAGTTATCTTCTTTCTCTCTCAGGGAAGAGAATATGTTCTATGAGCAGACTTCAAAGAGGAACAAACAGTTACTGAACAAAAGAGAAATTAATGGATAAAACAAAAAGCCAACCTCTAGAAATTCAAGTGGGGAACAGCCAAATCGAACACTTGTTCCATACTGGGCTTGAAGTTGAAAAAATGGACCATGCTACTCTAAAATTGTATCTAACTTACCATTTGTTGTCAACTGGATGTGACCCCATAATTAATGGTGCAATTGGGAGTTTGTACATAGTTGATGTTCCCTCAATTGTCACTGATGCATTCATGCCCAAAGATCGAGGAACTGGGAATAGGAAAGGAAAGGTATTCTTCAAAGTAACTCAAATTAAGGGGATTGCAACATTAAAAAAAAAAGTTAACTTCTGCATTGTCACCCATAATTTCCAGATACTATAATTCCTATATAACTTAGAAGTCCTTCAAGTTACCTTTCTAACCATATAATAATTCTTTTTCTCAGTAAATAAAAACACAAGAAACAACACAGTCCAAGGAAAATTTTTTTTTTTTTTTTTGAGACAGAGTCTTACTTTGTTGCCCAGGCTAGGGTGAGTGCCGTGGCGTCAGCCTAGCTCACAGCAACCTCAAGCTCCTGGGCTCAAGCAATCCTTCTGCCTCAGCCTCCCGAGTAGCTGGGACTACAGGCATGCGCCACCATGCCCGGCTAATTTTTTCTATATATTATTAGTTGGCCAATTAATGTATTTCTATTTTTAGTAGAGACGGGGTCTCGCTCTTGGTCAGGCTGGTTTCGAACTCCTGACCTTGAGCTATCCACCCGCCTCGGCCTCCCAGAGTGCTAGGATTACAGGCGTGAGCCACCGCGCCCGGCCCCAAGGAAAATTTTGAAGGGCTTATTACCAGTATTTATTTTCTCCATCTTCAGAATACATTTAAGTAGGATTGTAAATATGGGATAGAGTCAATGAGTAAAGTTACAAAGGGACCAAATGAGGTACTTGGCCATTTCTCATTAACTTTTGGTATAAAATAACGTGCATTACTATAATTCTTTAGTAAGCTGACTAAATTCTTTACTTTTTTTTTTTAAAGAGGTAGGGTCTTATGCTATATTGCCAAAGCTGGAGTACAGTTGAGTATGCACAAGTTCAAAGAGAGCACACTACAGGCTTGAACTCCTGGGCTTAAGCAATCCTTCTGGCCTCAGCCTTCACTGTAGCTAGGACTACAGGTACGTGCCACCAAGCCCGGCCTTCTGCACCTTTACGGTAATAAGTAAAGCTGATTATATCAGGGCAGATGGCTTACATCTCTTTTTTTTTTTGAGACAGAGTCTTGCTCTGTTGCCTGGGCTAGAGTGCTGTGGTGTCAGCCTAGCTCACAGCAACCTCAAACTCCTGGGCTCAAGCAATCCTCCTGTCTCAGCCTCCTGAGTAGCTGGGACTACGGGCATGTGCCACCACACCCAGCTAAATTTTTTTTTCCTATATATTTTTAGTTGGCCAATTCAATTCGTTCTATTTTTAGTAGAAGACGGGGTCTCACTCTTGTTCAGGCTGGTTTTGAACTCCTGACCTTGAGCGATCCTCCCGCCTCGCCCTCCCAGAGTGTTAGGATTACAGGCGTGAGCTACCATGCCCGGCCAGCTTACATCTCTTGATTCACTCATTTACTTATTTACTCAAAAGTACTTATTAAGTTTCTGTTAAGGTATGTGTATAGATAGGTATGTGTGTATTTACATATGTATATGTGTGTGTGAGGTGTGTATCTAGTGCAAATGATAAGGATAGCAAATTCATTAGGGAGTAGCAAACCAGAAATTACAGACAGGTTGGGTATTCAAATTTTTTAAGTACTTTTAAAACACTGAACAAAACCTTCAGTTGCTTTATAGTTGAAGTCTTACCATTATTCTCATGCAAAATTATGGGAGATGTAGTCTTATCATCCAGCAGGTCAGAAGGAGAGGCATAGTATTTTATGTTCATTAAATGACCTATGAAAAATAAAACTAATTACCATCTTTATCAGGTAAATTACAAATAAAGAAAAGCATTCACATTTCTATAAACCTATATTCAACCTATATTCACATATATGAGGATTCATGCTCCAAAGCAGCTGATGAAATATGACAGAAGATTAAGAATTGATTCTGGGGCCGGGCGCGGTGGCTCACGCCTGTAATCCTAGCACTCTGGGAG
>VBSM01003215.1:15935010-15947380 GCA_008086735.1 Cheirogaleus medius | reverse complement strand
AGAATTAATAAGAATTGGATTTCAACTTAGAATAATCTGTCCCATAGATTCCTAGATTGTCCCAATCCTTCCTTATGAAGAAAATTAATTGAATGTACAATAATACCTTGCTTTGAGTTCTTGAAAAGTTGGAAATCATTTTATATATTAAAGGTACCAGGAGCCATCATATTTTTTAGAACGTTTTTTCTGATGTTAGCATTTATTAGCAATAAAATATTTTTATTTTTTATTTATTTTTTCTTTTTCATTTCAGTATATTATGGGCGTACAATTGTTTAGGTTACATATATTGTCTTTGCCCCACCCGAGTCAAACATGTCCATCCCCTAGATGGTGTGCACCACACCCATTAGGTGTGCATATACCCATCTCTGAGAACTTCTAATAAATTATTTTGGTAAAACATTTTTTCCAATTTACCTGTTTTGTAAATCCTAAATCTTGTATGTTGGGTTTTGTTTAGTGCTTTATTGTAAACTTTTCAACTTTATTACATACTCAGGATACAAGAAACAGCATATTTTCCTGGGATCTTCCAATTAAATAGCTGTCTAATTTTAAAGTTTATGTTTTGGTGAAGCGTGCTAGTTACATTTAACTTCCTAACTCATATAACCCACCTTTATGTACCATAGAGTGTAACTTTATCATGTTTTCACTTTATCAAAGATTAAAACCAGTTGGGCGTGGTGGCTCACGCCTGTAATCCTAGCACTCTGGGAGGCCAAGGTGGGAGGATAGCCTGAGCAAGAGCCAGACCTAGTCTCTATTAAAAATATGGCACATGCTGGTAGTCCCAGCTACTGGGCAGGCTGAGGCAGGAGGATCGCTTGAGCCCAGGAGTTTGAGATTGCAGTGAGCTATGATGACGCCACTGTACTCAACCTTGGGCAACAGAGTGAGACTCTGTCTCCAAAAAAAAAAAGATTAAAGCCAAAATTCTGAATGTAATGATTGTGACTATGGCTATTTCTTTTCTGCCGTGAGGGGAAAAAAAAAAGTACTGATCTATCTTCTTTCAGTTGAATAAATAGTGGATAATTTTTAGTGCTGGAGAATTTAAATATGTTTTTATGAAGGATTTAGTTTGTCCTAGTCTGTTTTTTTAATGAACTTTTAATTTTTTAGAATAG
This sequence comes from Cheirogaleus medius, assembly GCA_008086735.1. Taxonomy (NCBI): domain Eukaryota; kingdom Metazoa; phylum Chordata; class Mammalia; order Primates; family Cheirogaleidae; genus Cheirogaleus; species Cheirogaleus medius. The sequence goes on along the minus strand of VBSM01003215.1, from coordinate 15,946,244 downwards.
TTTTAGATTTACAGAAAAATTGTGAATATAGTACAAAGAGTTCTCATATATCCTTGTACCCAGTTTCCCCTATTGTTAACATCTTATGTTGGTGTGGTACATTTGTTACAATTAATGAATCAATATTGATACATAATTATTAATTAAAGTCCATACTTTATTTAGATTTACTTAGTCTTTACCTAATGTCCATTTTCTGTTCTGGGAACTTATCCATGTTACAGTATTACATTTAGTCTCCTTAAGCTTCTATTGGCTGGACTGGTTTCTCAGACTCTCCTTGGTTTTTGTTTTTTCTTTTGAGACAAAGTCTCACTCTGTTGCCCAGGCTAGAGTGCCGTGGGGTCAGCCTAGCTCACAGCAACCACAGACTCCTGGGCTCAAGCAATCCTTTTGCCTCAGCCTCCTGAGTAGCTGGGACTACAGGCATGCGCCACCATGCCCGGCTCATTTTTTCTATATATTTTAGTTGGCCAATTAATTTTTTTCTATTTATAGTAGAGACGGGGTCTCGTTCTTGCTTAGGCTGGTTATGAACTCCTGACCTTGAACGATCCGACTGCCTCAGCGTCCCAGAGTGCTAGGATTACAGGGTTGAGCCACCGTGCCCGGCCTCTCCTTGTTTTTGATGGCACCTAATCTATTTTAAGATTGATAAATTACTCAAATGGGTTTTAAAGTTACAGTTCTCCATAGTTTGTTTTGCTGATCTATTTTCCTCCATGTATTAGTGTAGTCTGTCCATTTTAAACTCCTTTTTCTTTTTTCAGTAGGAAATCCATGAAGTCCAGAAGTAGAAGTCCTGCATATTCAAGACACTCATCTTCTCATAGTAAAAAGAAGAGATCCGGCTCACGCAGTCGTCATTCCAGTATCTCACCAGTCAGGCTTCCACTGAATTCCAGCCTGGGAGCTGAACTCAGTAGGAAAAAAAAGGAAAGAGCAGCTGCTGCTGCTGCAGCAAAAATGGATGGAAAAGAATCCAAAGGTTCACCTATAGTTTTGCCTAAGAAAGAGAACAGTTCGGTAGAGGCTAAGGATTCAAGTGTGGAGTCTAAAAAGTTACCCAGATGTGTAAAATTGGAAAAATCTGCCCCAGATACTGAACTGGTAAATGTAACACATCTAAACACAGAGGTCAAAAATTCTTTAGATACAGGGAAAGTAAAGCTGGATGAGAACTCTGAGAAGCATCCTGCTCTTAAAGATTTGAAAGCACAGGGAACAAGAGACTCTAAACCCATAGCATTGAAAGAGAAGATTGTTACTCCAAAGGAGACAGAGACATCAGAAAAGGGGACCCCGCCAACTCTCACCACAATTACTACTCCTCCACCCCCTTTACCAACTACTACCCCTCCACCTCAGACACCCCCTTTGCCACCTTTGCCTCCACTACCAGCTGTTTTGCAGCAGCCACCTCTGCCTCCTCCCCAACTAGCATTTAGTCAGTTTTCTGCTTCCAGTACTTCACCTTTGCCTCCTTCTACTCATGCAAGGACATCTGCTCTGTCCTCTCAGGCAAATTCTCAGCCCCCTGTACAGGTTTCTGTGAAGACTCAAGTATCTGTAACAGCTGCTATTCCACACCTGAAAACTTCAACATTGCCTCCTCTGCCCCTGCCACCCTTATTACCTGGAGATGATGACATGGATAGGTAAGTCCCATAGTTTACTGGAAAAAAAATTAACTTTGTTGATCTAAGTGTAACATATTTTCTGTTTTTAAATTTTGTCAAAACTACCATAATGCTTTTATGAGCAGGAAATGCATTTGATGTTTGGTTTTCAGTGGAAAAGTCCATATTTATGACATTATTACTTGGGAAGAGAGAATTAGAATTTGGGGTCTAGTTAACCCATTTTCTCATAAGTTTACTTATTGATAAGGCTAATTTTGATTCAAATTTGAAAAAATCAAGAATTTTTCCCCCTAAATTTTTATATTGAGAATTTTAATACTTATAGAAAAATTAAAGGAATAATATAATTAACATCCTTGTACTCATAACCTAGATTCACCAATTGTTAAATTTTTGCCACATTTGCTTTAACTGTAGATATTATGACACATCTAAATACTTACACATGTCTCTCCTAATATTAGATAGTAGCATTTTTCTGTATAATCACAATCCTTTCATTGCCTTGGAAAATTTAGCATTGATTTAATAATACAATATCAATAGTTATATGAATAATAATATTAAATAGCCCTAGTGGTCACCAAATGTTATTTGTAGCTGGGTTTGTTTTTTTCCTTCAGATCCAGGGTCAAAACTAGATTTATTTTGATAAAGGCTGCTTTTCAAAAAAAATTAGTTCTGCTGTAAGAAGCAAAAGAACAATATGTAGAATCTTTGCTAATTAAAGTATAATTCACAATGGAATGATGGGGAGAGCTTTAATTTTAATGAGTCCTCTGAGTATTGAGAACTGAAATGATTATGAAGCATGAATCTGATTTATTTTATGGAAGGCATTAAGAAAAATATTTATTTAATTTCTTGGCAGGACTACCTGGGCAAGTACCACCAAACAAACATGCTTTGGCACAGTGAAATGTCATGACAGTCTTTGTTTTTGTTTTTTTTTTTTGTGACATAACTTATTTTTTTTTATGACAGTCTTTGTGTTATTGTTTTTTTCTACTGAGAGCCTGCCCCTGCCCTCTTCTCTAGGATATGAGTTGTATTTATTGCAACAAACTTGTCATTGTAAGCACAAAAATAAGTGCTACTGGCTGGGTGTGGTACCTCATGCCTGTAATCCTAGCACTCTGGGAGGCTGAGGCAGAAGGATCGCTCAAGGTCAGGAGTTCGAAACCAGGCTGAGCAAGTTCGAGACCCTGTCTCTGCTAAAAATAGAAAGAAATTAATTGGCCAACTAAAAATATATAGAAAAAATTAGCCAGGCATGGTGGCGTATGCCTGTAGTCCCAGCTACTTGGGAGGCTGAGGCAGAAGGATTGCTTGAGCCCAGGAGTTTGAGGTTGCTGTGAGCTAGGCTGACGCCACGGCACTGTAGCCTGGACAACAGAGTGAGACTCTGTTTAAAAAAAAAAAAAAATCAGTGCTACTTATCTTGCATCCCAGCCCAATTCCCAAGCCTCCAGTACTTTCTAGGTGATATCAGTAATTTGAATAATGATGCATTTCAGCCCTGAGGTCTATCTTCTTTCATGTTTACCCTTTGTGCTTTTTAAGAGGGTGCAAGTGCAGTAAATGGAAAGGGGGAAAAACCAGATTATTTTAAACAATGGTTCCATTGCTATTTATAGTGGCAGATCTAATTTTAAAGAAAAATTTCACATACTCTTTATAATATAGGTATTTATGAATTCTTCCACATTCTGAGAACTACAAAGGAAAAGACAGACCTGAAATTTATGTAGAAAAATTTGTTTGGTATACTATGTACTTCTCGTAGATAAAAGCCGTCGTATTTTTTTTTTTTTTTTTTTTTTGAGACAGAGTCTCACTCTGTTGCCCCGGCTAGAGTGCCGTGGTGTCAGCCTAGCTCACAGCAACCTCAAACTCCTGGGCTCAAGCAATCCTTCTGCCTCAGCCTCCCAAGTAGCTGGGACTACAGGCATGCGCCACTGTGCTTGGCTAATTTTTTTTCTATATAATTTTAGTTGGCCAATTCATTTTCTTTCTATTTTTAGTAGAGATGGGGTCTCGATCTTGCTCAGGCTGGTTTTGAACTCCTGACCTTGAGTAATCCACCCACTTCGGCCTCCCAGAGTGCTAGGATTATAGGCGTGAGCCACCACGCCCAGCCAAAGCAATCTTATTTTTCATCGTTTTTATTGGAAAAGAAAATAGTTAAGCATTATCCAAAGGGACCCTACCCAATTATCTACCCACAAGAACCTCATTTCAATATTAGTTAACATAGTGGCTAGAATATCAGTGTGGCTAAGAATCTTAATTTCAAAATATTTACTTGGCTAAACCATTCTGCATGTAACTGTTGAACCTCTCCTGTGTCAGAGTAGAGTGCAGATTTCCAGAGGCAGAATGATTTTTATAGAAGAAATAGAGATTTCTGTCTTTCAGATGGGGGAGGAAGACTATTCAGTGTTTACTTGAGTATGTGTGGTTATCTTAAGAGTGTGTATGTAAGAATGTGTATGAGGATGGATGCAGTAGCTCACCCCTGTAATCCCAGTGCTTTGGGAAGCCAAGTTGGGGGGATTGCCTGAGCCCAGGAGTTTGAGACCAACCTGGGCAACACAGCAAGACCCCATCTCTACAAAAAGTAAGAAAAACTAGCTGGGCATAGTGGCACAAACCTGTAGTCCCAGTTACTGAGGAGTTTGAGGCAGGAGAATTGCTTGAGCCTAGGAATTTGAGGTTACAGTGAGCTATGATTGGTGCTCTCCACTCTAGCAGCCTGGGTGACAGAGCAAGACCTTGTCTCTTTAAAAAAAAAACAAAAATAAAGTAAGCAAAACTATTTTTATTGTATTATTTTAAAATGTATATATGGTTATTAGTTGTTTTCTGCATATAGGTAAATAATTAAAGATAGAAAAAATGGAAATGATCAATTTTACTTTTTCATCTTAAATTCAAGATGTATTTTAAACAACCTGCTTCAAGGGGAAGGAGATAAATAATCATATTTAAAGTTGTTTATGCTCCTAAAACTTGAAAATTATCTATTGAGAAATTAAATTTTTAAAAATAGTTAATATAAATTTCATATTTTTTTATTAGCAATAAAGACTATTTATTAGAAGCATTTGTATTGTACTTACAGATTAAATCCTATCATCATAAATTCAAAGATACTATACAGATTCTAAAATGTGGGAAGTCCTGGAGATTGGCAGATTATTTTTTTTTTAATACATAAGTGTTCCGCAATCTAATTACCACATGTGAACCTATGTATATGTGTAAATGGGGACCCAGGAACTACTAATATTGACAAGGTACATCAGCACTTTCTGGTACTGAATCTTCACATAATGACTTTACCATGGTATTTGCTCCCCTATGCTAGACTCTTGGCATCTACCACAGCCCTGTGTGATACTTAGTGCCCCACACTAAAGCCTAAGGGCCCTAATGTTGTTAAGCATTGTAGTTTTAATGGGCTATCATTAAATTTTCAAGGTTTTAAGAACATTAGAATTTATTGAAACAGGATTTGACCTCTATTCAAATTATGTGCCCTGAACTGATGATACATATTCTGTCAAACACTCATTCTTGAAATAAATATGCTAAAAATGTAGTTTTCCATATGCAATGTACATTTGTTAGACTGGTTGAGATTTTCCTTAATCCTAAAATCTGAAGTTCGAAATGCTCCAAAATCTAAAACTTTTTTCTTTAATCAATTTCTATCTATCTATCTATTTATTTATTTTGCAACAGAGTCTTGCTCTGTTGCCCAGGCTGGAGTGCAGTGGCATGATCATAGCTCACTGCAATCTTGAACTCTTGGGATCAAGTAATCTTCCTGCCTCAGCCTCCCGAATAGGTGGGACTAAAGACACGTGCCACCACTCCTGGCTTAAATCTGAAACTTTTTGAATGCTGACATGATACTCAGAGGAAATGCTCATTGGAGCATTTCAGATTTCAGATTTTTGGATTAGGGACACTCAACTGGTATAAAGCAAATATTCCAAAATCTGAAAAAAATCTAAAATTTGACACATAGTCCCAAGCATTTCTTATAAGGGATACTTAGCTGGTAGTAGGAAACTGTATTTGAACCCATAACGTAAACTTTGTATAAAATAAAACCTAACTATAAAAGATAGACTGAACTTACTTGAAATGATGGTAAAACAATTCAGATACTTTGAGTTTTCTTCCTCTTGTAGGAAAGCCCAGCCAAGAAGAAATCTATTCCTGAATCATGAGGAATTGAGATTTCTACAGAATAATCTGATATTAGTAGTTGAGAAATTATGAATTTTCCTTCCTTGAACATCTTAAAAATCGGAGAAATTTTCAAAATCTATATTGTATCCTGACTCAAGCATTTTCTGGTATTAGGCTTTGTTCCCAGTGTAGAAAAATCTGAGTGCAGATTATAATAGTCTGGTAGCGTGTGTTCATCCCTACCAGTATTTCAGCAGAAAGTTTCAGATGATTATTTTGTACCCCATTTACTACCCCCATTCTGGTTGATGTGATAAAAACTAACCTAGAGTCTGTTCTGTGTGATTCTTAGGGCATTAAAATGAAAAAAAAGATTAGTAGGAAGTGCTCTTGAGATTTGTGTTCCTTTTTTTTTCTTTTTCTTTTTTAAGATACATGATCTTGTTCTGTTACCCAGGCTGGTCTTAAATTCCTGACCTCAAGTGATCCTTCCACCTCAGCCTCTGAAAGTGATGGGATTATAGGTGTCAACGATCTTCCAGTCCTGTGTTCTTATATTTTGAATAAATGACATTCTTTTATGGGAAAAAGCTACAATTTTACCTAACTAAAAAAGGCAGCTGTATACTTTTAAAAAGATACGTTGCAAGGGATCTGTTCTTTATGGTTCTAGGAAATATTCGAGCAAAGCATGTATTTTTTAATAACTACCTGTCAAAAAAGTGGAGGAGGTCCCGTGTGGTTAGGATTCTTAGATCTTTTTCCACCCTCTGATACTGTGAAGGAATAGAAAAGACCTACTATTTAGCCTGGTTTTATTTGTAGGCACAAATTAGCATGCTGTATTGTAGGTGTCTATCTTTACTGAGGATGTGCATAGCATAAAATTCCTGCTTTACTTATAAGTAAATTGAGATGATTAAAAAATTGGATCTGAAAACTGACTTTTCTGATCTATTCTAGGAAAGCTATCCGTCCCACCCTGCCCCACCGACTACTATAATTTGTTGATTATTATGAGAGGCCTTTTGCTACCAGCTGTCTTAATGATTCTGAAGCTTGTACTCTCTCCTTAGATTTTTAGTTTGACAGTTATTTATCTATTTTGGCTGGTTAGAGATGGTTATCTTATACTTTCTTTTTTTTTTTTTTGAGACAGAGTCTCACTCTGTTACCCGGGCTAGAGTACCATGGCATCAGCCTAGCTCACAGCAACCTCAGGCTCCTCCTGGGCTCAAGCAATCCTGCTTCAGCCTCCCGAGTGGCTGGGATTACAGGCATGCGCCACCATGCCCGGCTAATTTTTTCTATATATTTTTAGTTGGCCAATTTATTTCTTTCTATTTTTAGTAGGGACGGAGTCTCTTGCTCAGGCTGGTTTCGAACTCCTGAGCTCAAAGGATCCTCCCGCCTCGGCCTCCCAGAGTGCTAGGATTACAGGTGTGAGCTACCACGCCCGGCCCTATCTTATACTTTCAAATGAGTAGAATAATTCAGCTTTTTTTTTTTTACTGGTTTGGATTTTCAGTTTAACTATATTTCTTATAAAACACTCTAAAATACTATTTCCTTTTTCCAAGTTCTTCTCCACATCTTTAGTAATATAGTAGTATTAAATTGTTGAGCTCTTGTTTGTTATTTAAATCTTTGTTAAAATATAGAGTACATTTGGTGAATTACATGAGTTGTGGTGGTACTTTGTGAATTTAAGATAATTACTATGTGTATTTTATTTCATCTTGATAAAAATCCAAATAGAATCTTAGGAAGGACATTAAGGAAAGAGTTTGGTAAAGAGTCTACAAGTAATATCACAGATTTTTCATTGTTTCTTTAATATGCTATAGATTTCTTTTTTGTAAAATTTAAGATCTTTAGCTTTGATAAATTCTATTTCCTTATGTGTTATATTACAAGTTTTTTTCCTTAAAAGTAAAATCACTATAATCTTTTAATGGCCAGACATTATAATGTTATTTGAAAAGTTTTATTTGCATATCTTTTAAGTCACTGTAATCTTTTTCTTGTCTTTCCCTCTATTGTTTAGTCCAAAAGAAATTCTTCCTTCAAAACCGATAAAGAAAGAGAAGGAACAGAGGACACGTCATTTACTTACAGACCTTCCTCTCCCTCCAGAGCTCCCTGGTGGGGATCCCTCTCCCCCAGACTCTCCAGAACCAAAGGCAATCACACCACCTCAGCAACCATATAAAAAGAGACCAAAGTAAGTTCTCTTGGAGGGATCTATTCTTAATTGTAATTTTCTTCCTTCGTTTTGAGCTAAATCTCACGTTTCTTACACAGCCCACACGAGTAAAATTGTAGAAGTTTGGTCCTAAAATATATCTAGTTTATTTTAATGGACAAAAGTCTTTCTAGGAGACCTGTTTATCTCCATCCACAGATTCCTAGCTATGTTTTAGAAAAACAATAAATTCCAGCCGGGCGCAGTGGCTCACACCTGTAATCCTGCACTCTGGGAAGCTGATGCGGGCGGATTGCTTGAGCTCAGGAGTTTGAGACCAGCCTGAGCAAGAGTGAGACTCTCTCTCTACTAAAAATAGAAAAAATTACCCGGGCATGGTGGCTCATGCCTGTAGTGCCAGCTACCTGGGAGGCTGAGGCAGGAGGATCGCTTGAGCCCAGGAGCTTGAGGTTGCTGTGAGCTAGGTTGACACCACGGCACTCTAGCCTGGGCAACAGAGTGAGACTCTGTCTCAAAACAAACAAAAAAACCCAATAAATTCCCAAATCCAGATATACAGTGAACACTGATCCAGTTGCATCTTTTGAATTAATATTCAGAGTAGTAAAGAAGAATAAAAGTCCTCTTATTCATGGTGTCAACCATGTACACATGGGGAAATTAATAGATGTGGGGTTTTTCTCTTTAATAAAGAATTCATAAAGATATAGAAGTTTGTGAAATCATCATAAAAGAATTCTGTTTTTTTGACTAGATTTAATTTTTTAAAATAACTTTTTTGTTTTTATTTTTAGAATTTGTTGTCCTCGTTATGGAGAAAGAAGACAAACAGAAAGCGACTGGGGGAAACGTTGTGTGGACAAGTTTGACATTATTGGGATTATTGGAGAGGGAACCTATGGCCAAGTATATAAAGCCAAGGACAAAGACACAGGTAAATATTGCCACAGAATTCTAGATGTCAGAAGGTTAATAATTTAGCACTTCTAATATTCCAAGTGATTTAGCAAAAGTAAATTTTAAGTTCTAATTTGGTCTCCCAAGTTATTAAATGGAATAAAGTTTTCCAAAAGAATAGCATAATTTTTACTGTTTTAAAATCCTCCTCCTTATTGTTGTTCATTCTAAACATTTTATAGCTTGCCTGGGAATTTTAAGAGAGGCTAAAATTAAAACTTGTAGGTTGCTATTTGTTTGGTGAGAGGGAGGGAAGTCTTTGAAGATAAAATGAAGTATTTGAATTACTGGTATATTCAATAATCCCAAACTTTTAGGCTCAACTGAATGTTGAATTAAAAATTAACTCTAAGTCTTAAAAAATCAGTGACAAGAAAGGGAACATAAAGTTTTTTTTTTTAAAGACAAAAATATCTGGCGTATAAGCATTTAAGTAAGCATTAAGTCAGTCTTCTAGAAGGGCAAGGGCACATATTGCCGGTTTGTGATGGTGGACAAAAAATGCTAATTGATAATGATTATGGTTTGAATTTGTTTTGGCAGGAGAACTAGTGGCTCTGAAGAAGGTGAGACTAGACAATGAGAAAGAGGGCTTCCCAATCACAGCCATTCGTGAAATCAAAATCCTTCGTCAGTTAATCCATCGAAGTGTTGTTAACATGAAGGAAATTGTCACAGATAAACAAGATGCACTGGATTTCAAGAAGGACAAAGGTACCATCAAAAAATCACATTTCTATGGGGTAGATTGGTACAGTCTTATTTGTCTCTAATAGCTTATTCGACTGGGTGGATTTTGAACAGATTATACTGTCTAGCTTCTTTCTGCAATCTATACCAGAATTAAGATACAGATTGCTCTTATGGTGAACAATGCTTATTTTATAAAATGTCCATTCTTCATTAGTGTGTTTTTCATACTTTTAAAAGTCACTATTGGCTGGGCATAGTCGCTCATGCCTCTAATCCTAGCACTCTGGGGGGCCGAGGCAGGAGGATCACTTGAGGTCAGGAGTTTGAGACCAGCCTGAGCAAGAGTGAGACCCTGTCTCTATTAAAAAAAATTTTTTTTTAATGTGAAACAGAATTTAAAAATTTAAATATATAAAAGTCACTATATTAATTATTAAAATATACATTAGGTAGGTAGGGTTTGCTATAACACCTAATAAAGCTAGCAGATAAATGGTAAAAGATCATCTTCCAAACAACTCTTGCCAGGTTTTTAAAGTTTTTTTTGCTTTGTCTTTTTACAAATTATAAAACAGAAATGGAAATTAATACCCAGATTTATCAGTTATTCTCATCTTTACATCATTGATTCTGGTTATTGTCTATATATGCATCCATATTTTTACATAGCTTTTTACACTGATAAAATTTAGAGTTTAAAGCAGGCATTTCTAAAACAGCCTTCTTCAGGTCACATGGTGGTTTGATTTCCTGGGTTTACAGCTTTTGTCTGTGTTTGAGAAATAAAATTATTCATTGTTTCTCTACTTATGTTTGAAATAGTCTGCATATGACATCTTCTATTGATGGTTTTACAGTTCAAGAAGATTTAGAGATGGACAACTGATAATAGAGCTTTTAGGGTCAAAAGAAGAAATGGCATCTGCAAATACAGTCTGGAATTTTATAAGAGAATGTGACTGAAGTGTATAAAAGTAGGAAGATCGGCCGGGCGCGCGGTGGCTCACGCCTGTAATCCTAGCACTCTGGGAGGCCGAGGCGGGCGGATCGCTCAAGGTCAGGAGTTCAAAACCAGTCTGATCAAGAGTGAGACCCCGTCTCTACTAAAAATAGAAATAAATTAATTGGCCAACTAAAAATATATAGAAAAAATTAGCCGGGCATGGTGGCGCATGCCTGTAGTCCCAGCTACTTGGAAGGCTGAGGCAGAAGGATTGCTTGAGCCCAGGAGTTGGAGGTTGCTGTGAGCTAGGCTGACACCACAGCACTCTAGCCTGGGCAACAGAGTGAGACTCTGTCTCAAAAAAAAAGTAGGAAGATCTATAATCAACAATAAGTTAGGGTATACTTTAAAATAATTAAAGAGTAGAATCAGAATGTTCGTAACTCAAGTAATAAGTGCCTGAGGGGATGAATAACCTCAGTTATCCTGATTTGATTTATTCACATTGTATGCCTATATCAAAACATCACATGTACCTTATAAATATATACAACTATTGTATACCTATAATAATAATAAATAAATTTTT
>VBSM01003215.1:15902080-15921808 GCA_008086735.1 Cheirogaleus medius | reverse complement strand
TCAAGGTCAGGAGTTCAAAACCAGCCTGAGCAAGAGCGAGACCCCGTCTCTACGCAAAATAGAAAGAAATTAATTGACCAACTAAAAATATATGGAAAAAACTAGCTGGGCATGGTGGCGCATGCCTGCAGTCCCAGCTACTCGGGAGGCTGAGGCAGAAGGATCACTTGAGCCCAGGAGTTTGAGGTTGCTGTGAGCTAGGCTGACGCCATGGCACTCTAGCCCGGGCAACAGAGTGAGACTCTGTCTCAAAAAAATAAATAAATAAAACCTGTGTAGGGGATTAAAAACATGTTTTATGAATCCAAATAATGTGGATCATTTTGCATTATTATGCCAGTATTTTTTCTTCACTATCTTGTAACCAGTTCTTTCTGTCCTATTCCTTCTGTCCTTAAAAAGCAGTAAGGTCATATTTTACCTTTCTGCATGCCCTGTGATATAATAAGCAAAGATTCCCCAGACTTCAGGAGGTAATAATTTCTGCTTCTACAGCCTCCAGAATTCATGATGCTGACTCATTTACTTCCTTGCTCTTGCGTTCTGCTTTGTTTTCAGCCGACTCTGTGGTAGCCCTTGTCCAGCTGTGTGGCCTGATGTTATCAAGCTGCCCTACTTCAACACCATGAAACCGAAGAAGCAATATAGAAGGCGTCTACGAGAAGAATTCTCTTTGTGAGTTTGGCAAAATGTGCATCTCATTTCTCTATCTGGCTGGAGTTGGGGCTTGACTTCTTCCTGGTTTGGGGAGTTATTGTTGTCGTGGTAGAAAAACATTTTATTTTTTAACAGTATGTGATTTTTATCATAGCCCTTTTGTAATTTTTTCTTCTGAAGGCTTTAGACAATAGAAAATCATTTTATTTTGAACAATATGTAAACTTTTTCATAGTCCTTTTGATCTTCCCAAGGAAAAAAGAGAATGGAACTGTTGGCTTCATGTTTCTTAGATATGTTAATAGCATTTATGAAATCCTGTGTGGGAGCAAATCTGCTTGCTTGCATTTGCCACCTTCCAGCTCCCTTTCCTCTGTTTTACATGGAGCTGGAAATTCAAAGACCTTTTGATATAAGGTTACAGGTTTGAGAACTGTGGAGTCATTGTGAACTTGTCCTTTCACTGTTCCTTTCCACAGCATTCCTTCAGCAGCACTTGATTTATTAGACCACATGCTGACACTAGATCCTAGCAAGCGTTGCACAGCTGAACAGACCCTACAGAGTGACTTCCTTAAAGATGTTGAGCTCAGCAAAATGGCTCCTCCAGAGTAAGTGCTGGTGTCCATGTCATGACCCTAAACCTCCTCCTAGGCCTCAGGAGATAAGACACTCAAAATAATAGGTTTTTAAAAAGAATCATAAATGGCCAAGTTCTAAATGGAGAAATGTCCTTGTATATTATAGTTGATAAGGAGGTTTGCTTTATTGTTTTTTGTTTTCTTTTTAAACAAGGAGTAAATTTAGCTATGGTATTTGTTCTGGTTTGATTCAGGATATCTTCTTTTGTCCCTGGACCCCCATCCCAGAATATTGCTCTGTACAACCTCTTTAAAAATATTCCTTCTAGTTTTTGTTCTTAACCTTTGCATCTGTTTGAGTCACCATGTCTGTGGTGAACATGTATATCTCACACTTGCAAAGACAGTCCTAATTTTTTTTTTTTTTGAGGTGGGATCTCACTCTGTTGCCTAGGCTAGAGTGCAGTGGTGTAGCTCATAGTTCACTGTAACCTCAAACTCCTGGGCAATCCTCCTGGTGCAGCCTTTCTCAGCTAGGATTACAGGCATGTACTACCACACCTGGCTAATTTTTAGAGGTAGGGTCTTGCTGTGTTGCCCAGCCTAGTCCTAATTTTGTATCACTATCAGGTCATTGAATTTTGATGTAAAAAATATGTTCTTTGCATGTCTCACTCTTTCGTTAGAATCTTACAAATTTCCTGTATTGTATAGGACCTCCAGAGGTTCTACACTCACATCCCATATTTTGGAACGTAAAAAGTCTTTCTCTTTGAATTTATCACTGACAGTATTATAGCTTTCATGTCAGATTTTTTTGGGTATTTTCTTACCTTAAGAAAGACTGTATTTTTTAGGTAGTAACTACAAATTTGATTGCTGCAAAGGAATGGCCAAATTCTTTTTTTTTTTTTTCTGAGACAGAGTATTGTTCTGTTGCCTGGGCTAGAGTGCCATGGCATTTGCCTAGCTCACAGCAACCTCAAACTCCTGGGCTTAAGCAATCCTTCTGCCTCAGCCTCTTGAGTAACTGGGATTAGAGGTATGCACCACCATGCCTAGCTAATTTTTTCTATATATTTTTAGTTGTCTAGCTAATTTCTTTCTATTTTTAGTAGAGACGGGGTCTCACTCTTGCTCAGGCTGGTCTCGAACTCTTGATCTCCAGTGATCCTCCTGCCTTGGCCTTGGCCTCCCAGAGTGCTAGGGTTACAGGCATGAGCCACCATGCCTAGCCCAAATTCATTTATTGCACTAGAATTTTGGTATACTGAATGTGGCTTGAATTAATAAGCTTTTTACTGAAATTTGGTAACTCTTGTTATAGAGAGATTTTTTTGTAAGATTTGATCTGCTTGGACTGTTTGTATTGTTGAGTATGGGGTTGTCAGGAAATATACTAAATAATGCATAGTGCTGAACTTCACAGATGAAAAAAAAGTTGATAAGCAGTCGTGGAAATTCAGTTGGCAGAAAGAGGAAAGAAGCAGTCTTTGGTCTTCACAAAGATAGACCAAATAACACATAAGATATGGTTTATTTATGATATATGGTTCCAAGATTTAAGTCATCACCTTTCCTAGACATAGATATTAATAAGCCAGTCATTTCTGTCCTATTTATTCCCAACTGAAAATTGACCGATTAAGTTTTCCTTTATTCTTGCTATGCCAAGGAAGAACAGTATTTGACTAGAATGTCTGGCTTTATATAGCAGGTGTGTCCCTCATATTAGCAAGATCCCCGTTTCTCACTGTATAAACCTTTTGGACTTCATTTCCTCAGACTACCATCTGCCATGATTCCTTTTACACTGCTATAATCTATTTACTAACTTTTCTGGTTATTTTTATGTTTTCCTTATTCTTTCCATTTCCTACACTCTTTGCCTTCCTTTTTAATCCCTTGTCCCTCCATTTACTCACTACCACATTCCCATACACATTTCCCTTTTGCTTTGTCTTTTTCTAGCCTCCCCCACTGGCAAGATTGCCATGAATTGTGGAGTAAGAAACGGCGCCGTCAGCGACAAAGTGGTGTTGTGGTAGAAGAGCCACCTCCATCCAAAGCCTCTCGAAAAGAAACTACCTCAGCAATGAGTGCTGAGCCTGTGAAGAACAGCAGCCCAGCACCACCTCAGCCTGCTCCCAGCAAGGTGGAGCCTGGAGCTGGGGATGCAATAGGTCAGTGCTGGAATGGGACCTTTGTGCTTCTATTAAGCAGATTTTGAAGGTCAAGTGCAAGGAGTGTGTGCCTGTGTCTTTTAGTTTTTGTCCAGTGAACCATTAGGAAAGAGGTTAATGTCCTCATTAAGGGGAGAAGGAGATAAACCAAGTTTTGTACATATAATCCAGAAAGTCTATAATAGATGATTTTCTTTCCTGAAATGAGGAACACTGTATCTCAGTTAGATATGTGGCATAAGTCAGTGAGTTAGGTAAGACGGATTTAAAGTTAGTTCACCCATGACTTTCTAAAACACATAATTTGGAGCCTTGTTTATGTTAGATTTGATAAGACCTTAGAATTTAATCATGCTAAATCGTATTTGCTAAATGTAGTTTGTTCTGTAGACTGTTGTTTGGTCTAAATATCTCTGAAACTGTGTCATAATGAGCTCTTGTAACACAGTAGTTCTCCTGTTGTACCACCAATTTTTGTGAACTACAGATATTCTTTTTCTTTTTCACTTTCCCTTCCTTGTCCACCTACAACAGTGGTTCTCAACTCTGGCTACACATTAGAATCATCCATGAAGCTTTAAAAACAAATACCCCCATATAATTGCCAGATCTCTCAGGATGAGCCTTGAGGAATCTTAATTTTAAAATCTCTTCTAGTAATTCTGATATGTATTAAGGGTTGAAAATCACTAACATTGAAGAATACAGATAAAATGAAATCATTTTTATGCACAATGCAGAGATATTTTAGACTCAGTATTTTACGTGAAAGCATAAAGAATAACTGTGTTGTGATAATCTCAGGCATGAAAAATGAGACATTTAAAATGAAACGTCTTTCTTTGGATATTATAAGTTGCTATTGCCAGTTGAAGAAGGCAAAGGGGCCTTGCCCTGCCTCATCCTCTTATATTGGCTGTACTGTTTCTCCACAGGCCTTGGTGACATCACACAACAGCTGAATCAAAGTGAATTGGCAGTGTTATTGAACCTGCTGCAGAGCCAAACTGACCTGAGCGTCCCTCAAATGGCACAGCTGCTTAACATCCACTCCAATCCAGAAATGCAGCAGCAGCTGGAAGCCCTGAACCAATCCATCAGTGCCCTAACGGAAGCTACTTCCCAGCAGCAGGACTCAGAGCCCATAGCCCCAGAGGAGTCTTTGAAGGAAGCACCTCCTGCCCCAGTGGCCCTGCCTTCAGCAGAACAGACAACCCCTGAAGCTTCAAGCACACCAGCTGACATGCAGAATATGTTGGCAGTTCTCTTGAGTCAGCTGATGAAAACCCAAGAGACAGCAGGCAGCCTGGAGGAAAACAACAGTGACAAGAACAGTGGGCCACAGGGGCCCCGAAGAACTCCCACAATGCCACAGGAGGAGGCAGCAGGTAAACAGACCGGTCATGAATCTCATTGAGCTCAGGTGCTGTTGATCCTCTTAAAAATCTCTTTAACATTTTCTTTTTCACATCAATGGCCTCAGTTTCTGTTTTTCTGTAACCTAGTCTACAGGAGAACATAGCACCAAGTGATGTATTTCTTGCCAGCTTCTTTAATTTAAGTCTCTAGCTTCTCAAAGCACCTTTCATATACTGATTGTTTTTCTACTTCCTTGAAGGTAGGTAAGTAAAGCCCTTGTGTTCTATAACCAAGAAAATGACAACTGTAGCCAGTAATGTATCTTGAACCCACTGTGTGTGTGTGGTAGCCACAGCTAGTTCTAGTGCTTGAAAGTCTGACTTCCAAACAAACCATTATCAGATTGTACTTCTTTACCTCTAGCGGAATGGATGCTGGATACCAGAGTCTTACCTGGAAGATACAATCAAGAAAATCCTAATAAAATATCATTGTTAATTTCCTGAAGAATAATTTGGGAGTATTTCTAAGTAGATAATTAACACCATGCATTTCTTTTCCAAAAAATAATAGCATATGAAAACAATTCCTTTAAATCTGTGTTTCTGAAAGAAATAATTGAATGGACCCCAGATCAGGAAATGAGCATTTTATAAAGAAAAAAAGTGTATGCCTGTAGTCCCAGCTGTTCAGGAGGCTGAGGCAGGAGGGTCACTTGAGCCCAGGAGTTTGAAACCAGCCTGGGCAACATAGCGAGACCCTGTCTCCAACAAAAAGTCTGAAAAGGGGGAATATGTTATAACTTGATCTCACATGACCACAGCATGCAATGTAATAGAGGAAAAAGAAGTTTAAGTACTCTAATCAATTCTGATTCACAGTCTATTTGCAAAATCTTTACTTAACAGAGTATTTTTTTTAACTCCTTGGAAACTTTCACTTTCTATGAAGACCCTCTGAATTGGGGAATAAGAAGAGACACAAGGGCTGAAGAAGTATACTAATTTTCAACTATAGAGTCCTGTTCACATTTCATATGGATGGTGCAGAAAGTATATGCTTTATTTTTGCTGGCATAGGGTCAAATACATAAGCTATTTTTCATATATAAAGACTTTTAAAACTTATAAAGACAAAGAAAATTAACACCTTACTTTACTGATAGGAGAACTGCAATCCAAAGAGTTTAAATTTAAAGTCTTCCTGTGGTCCCATTGCTGGTTATTGGCAAAGGAAAGAACTAGAACTCTTTTACTCATGTTTCTTAATTCATTTTGCTACTATGTCATGATGATTCCAATTGTTTTTAAGAGTCTATAGGTCTAGGACATGGAGTAACAGAAAAGGCTAATCTAGAATTAAAGCAGGCCTTTTTGTCTCATCTCCCACAGTCTGACACCTCCCTCCACCCAAACACACACACAAAAATTCAGCTCTGATCAAAATACCTGAAAGAAGTGGTTCAATTTAAACAGCACAGTGATTGAAAGAAATTCACCCAATAAATGAGCCAACAAACTATCAGCCAAATGGTGAAATTAAAGTAAAATTAAGGCCTGACCTGTGGCCAGTAGTTGTTGGATTTACTTTTTAGAGGAGACTATAAAAATACAACAACTAATTATTACAGTCACTCCTGGATTAATTTAGTTAGTACCTCTACAGTTTCTCCCCTGTTCTTGTTTCTCCCTTGCTGCCTCTTATTTGGCCATTTCACTGTTCATTAGCACTTCCACCAGAGGGCAAACCGGATAAGACAGAGAAGGTGACAGCCTGTCAATTGGCTACTGTTTTGCTATTCTGTGCTTAATGGGAAAGGGTGTTGGTTGAAATCTAATAAGTCCAATGACGTTTTTAAGTTATTCTTACATTTCAATAATACCTCTCTCCATTAGTACAGACTATTAAGGATTGAGGACGTTAACACTTAAATCTTATGACAATATGATTTATAATTCATATTTTATTTTTAATTCCTTTAAGAAGTTTTATTAACCTTATTTTAATAGTTCTTTACAATCCATCTGCTTTGCTACTTTGGAATAGAATTTTCATTTTATGTATGTGAAAGAATGTGAGCCCAAGAATTAGTTCTACTGAAACACAATTAGTCTGTTTACATAAAAGGCAAAGTTTAAATATGAAAAGTGGTATAGCTGGGAGAATGTAAGTTTAAATTTGCCCACTTCTGCAGTTATGTATTTTTAAAGTTGTTTACCCTCAGTGTTAAGAAGCCTGTGTTTCATTTCTTGAATGGTCAAAAAATACTTCTAAAAATAACTGGTACTGTGATGTCCGGATATAGAGAGATACATAGTGTTGAAAGCAAAAGGCTTGAAATCCATAGATGATTATAGTCCATTTAGCGCTCCTTTTTCAGCATGTCTATCTAAATTGTGAATTTTCCACAGCTAATTTTTTTATCTTTAAATTCATTTTCCCCTGCCACCCAGTCAACAAGTAACTTGAGTGAATACTGTATGTAGGGTGACCAACTTATCCCTGAACTGTTCTGGTTTTAAAGCTGGAAGTTGGTAACCTGGAAACCTCAGTCCTGGGCAAACTGGGACTGTTGGTCACCTTACGTGTATGTTACGTATAGCACCTAACCTCATCTTTCTACTGTACAACCTTATAATTTTGTAGAGTTTTCAGAATGCTTTCATCTGCATGCTAAGGTACTTACTGATTGTCTTTGCAAAGTATACTTAAGGTAAATATGCTACAAAAATATCTAATTATAACTAAAAATTGTTTTGGGCTTGTCTGAGTAATGACTTTACATCACAGCTTAGATAATGAAAGAATGACTAAACGGACATTTAAAAATATGCTTCCATAGGAAAAAGAAAAATTGGTCATTTGAAAGATATCCCAAAACATTAAACCTTTTCTTCAGCAGGGTGACTCCCAGTTCTCTAAAGGGCACTGTTCTGACTGTACTTCTATCTTAGTAGTTTTGTTTGTCCTCAAACTCATGCCATTTTACATCTCTCCACTCCTGCCTTGGCAGGAGTTCATTTTCAGACAATGATTATCATGCCTGAGCAAATTTAGCCAGCAGTGAAAAAAAGAAAGTCTGGGGAAGTGGTTCAAGAAAAATGAAAAATCTTTGTAAAGACAGAGTATAGTATTAATTCGATACTTTCTAAATACTCGGTTCTTGTCACTGTCTCCAAGATAAACCAATATTTATCAACAGCCCCATTCTGCTGACATTGCGCTAGTGATTTTTTTTCATAGCTTGGAAAAAATGCAGGAGGTAGGAAAATAAAATAGAAAATTATGATAGAAAATTACTTTAGTCTTTATCATTACTGTAACATAGGAAGTTGAATGACAATATGGTGTTTAATACCCCTTCTTCAGGATATGGTTATGGGAGAGGTGACTAAAGTTTGGAGAAGCCAAGTGTATTTTTATACATGACGGTAATGAAAAGTTTTTGCTTTATTTCATCTCTCCTGTATATTCTTTGAGTTCTATTTCAGGTTAACCTTATATCATCAAACGTTCTGTAAAATGTGTTAGCCAAGTCCATGAAAGGTCTCTGTTGTACATCAAGATTACGTCTTAGAAATGTGACCACAGCATGTATATTGTTCCCTCTCATCTTCGTTCTGCTTTGTTTTCATTAATGTTTTGATCCGACAGCAAAAAGGGGCAGAGAGGCTGCCAGCAGCCTACATATTAGAACAGTTCTTTAAGGAAGGAAATCCGAGACAAAAATCAGGACAGTCATTTGAAAAATGTGATCTTTTTACACCAGCTGTTAGATCCAGAATGCAACTGTTTTACTTTCAATCACTTGATTTTATTTATAAATTGCAATTTCCTGATCCCAAGATTTTATTCTTTATATATTTGGTTACTTGTATTAATATTTGTTTATGTTGGGCAGCGTGTGTGTGTGTGTTTGTGTTTATAATCACATGTGATTTTTAAGATGGTGTTTAAAAGAAGTAACCCTTCCACAGCATGTCCTCCTCACATTCTTCCACCAGAGAAGAGGCCCCCTGAGCCCCCCGGACCTCCACCGCCGCCACCTCCACCCCCTCTGGTTGAAGGCGATCTTTCCAGCGGGCCCCAGGAGTTGAACCCAGCCGTGACAGCCGCCTTGCTGCAACTTTTATCCCAGCCTGAAGCAGAGCCTCCTGGCCACCTCTCACATGAGCACCAGGCCATGAGACCAATGGAGTACTCCACCCGACCCCATCCAAACAGGACTTACGGAAACACTGATGGGCCTGAAACAGGGTTCAGTGCCACTGACACTGATGAACGCAACTCTGGTCCAGCCTTGACAGAATCCTTGGTCCAGACCCTGGTGAAGAACAGGACCTTCTCAGGCTCTGTGAGCCACCTTGGGGATTCCAGCAATTACCAGGGCACAGGGTCAGTGCAGTTCCCAGGGGACCAGGACCTCCGTTTTGCCAGGGTCCCCTTAGCATTACACTCGGTCGGGCAACCATTCCTGAAGGCTGAGGGAAGCAGCAACTCTGTGGTACATGCAGAGACCAAACTGCAAAACTATGGGGAGCTGGGGCCAGGAACCACTGGGGCCAGCAGCTCAGGAGCTGGCCTTCACTGGGGGGCCCCAGCTCAGTCTTCTGCTTATGGAAAACTCTATCGAGGCCCTACAAGAGTCCCACCAAGAGGGGGAAGAGGGAGAGGAGTTCCTTACTAACCCAGAGACTTCAGTGTCCTGAAAGATTCCTTCCCTATCCATCTTTCCATCCAGTCCTCTGAACCTTTAATGAAATCATTTGCCAGAGCGAGGTAATCATCTGCATTTGGCTACTGCAAAGCTGTCCGTTGTATTCCTTGCTCACTTGCTACTAGCAGGCGACATAAAATAATGATGTTGGCACCAGTTCTCCCTGGATGAGCTATAGCCAGAACATTTACTTTGACTCTACCTAGTAGATATAAGTGGAGAATATGGAGAAGGTCATTAAATTGAAAAGTAAATGTTTTATTAGCTCATTGCCTGCACTTGAGTGGAAGAGAGAGAACAGTTTCAGTTTTGAGATGGCTCAGGAGAGGCTCTTTGGTTTTTAAAGTTTTGGGGGGTATTTTGTGTGTGGTTTCTTTCTTTTGAATTTTAATTTAGGTGGGGTTTTTTGTTTCTTTTTTCCTTTAAAGAGAATAGTGTTCACAAAATTTGAGCTGCTCTTAGACTTTTGCTATAAGGGAAACAGAGTGGCCTGACTGATTTAAATAAATGTTTCCTTCCTCTCCACAATTTCACATTTTGCTCTTAAGTGAACACTTTTTCCCCCATTGAGCATCTTGAACAATACCTTTTTTCCAAATAAATTACTCATCCTTAAAGTTTGCTCCACTTTGACAAAAGATCCACCCCTCTTTCTGCACGTGAAGCAGATTGTAGAAAGTGGCATTTTGGGGCAAGTAGGTAGACTTTACTCAATCTCTTTTCTTTCTCTCTCCCTCCATCCTTCCCTCCCTCTCTCTCTCTTTTCCTCTCCCTCTCCCTCCCTCCCTCCCTGTCTCTCCCTACCTCTCTCTCTCTCTCCACCCCTGCCTGAGGCATTTGTTTGGAAAAAAATATATAATGGTTGAGATGCTCAAGAACCTGGGGTAATTCTTTATTTTATTTTATTTTTTTTTGAAATAAAGGAAAGGAAATTCAAACTCCTACATTGTTCTCTGTAACTCTTCAATTCTAAAATGTTTTGTTTTTTAAAAAACCATGTTCTGATGGGGAAGTTGATTTCTAAATGCGGACAGCTTGTAACATTGCTGCTGAGCTGTGGTTTGAGATGATGCCTCCATACCTAGAGGGCTAATAAGAGCATTTAGCATATTGTTTACACATATATTTTTATGTCAAGAAAAAAAGCCTTTCAAACAGAGCATTGTGATATTGTCAAAGAGAAAAAAAATACATCCTGAAAATACATGGAAATGTAACCTAGTTTAGGGTGGGTATTTTTCTGAAGATATATCAATACCTGATACCTTTTTTAAAATAACTTTAAAACAGCATACCGTTAGAAAGAACAGTATTGACATATACACATCCCAGCATGTATATCCTGCCAATTCTTTTAGGGATTTTCCTCCAGAGAGATTGGTTTTGGTTTTGGCAAAAGGAGTTAAATTGTAGCTTCCTGGCAAGAACTTTGCCTTATCATAAACAGGAAATGGAAAAAGGAAAGGCTGAAGAGTGGGATAACTTGGGAGGCGTTTCATTCTGGCTTCCATTTCTATCTGAGTACCAGCATATAGAGTGTTTAAAAAATGGATACATGTCATATAATTTATCTGCACAGACTTAGACCTTTGTGAAACATAGGTTAGCCCCCTTTTACAAAGAAAAGGCAAACATGCTTCAGCATCGTGGAGTATAGTTTTCAAACTCAAGTTTCATATTTCAATGCCAAGTTCTTATATTACAAAATAAAATCATCTTATAAGAGAAAGGTGCATTAATAAAAAAAATTTAAAGAAATGAAAGAAGAACGCTCTTCAGATACTTACTTGAAGACTATTTTTCCCTGTTACTGAAATAGGTAGATATTGGCGTGTGTATTTCTTTATTATTCTCTGGTTTTTGGTCTGGCCTTGCCCTCAGGGCCAAACATTGACTGAAAGAGAACCTTCTAGCCATTTTGGCATTGATGGCTTTTTATATCAGTGTGTCCGATTAGATTTACTAGGCTCACTGATGTGCTATTGGCAAATTGCATTAAAGTTCATCTGAACCGTCTGTCTGTTGACTACTTAGTCCTCAGACACGGGCCTTAATATTTTAGAATATTTGAGGTATTGGGCCCCACTCCCCTGTTTTTGATTAAAGAACCTGAGCCTGAGATACTTCCAAAAGTATCTGTTCAGTGAAAACAAAATGGTTTCCCATCAAATATGAATAAAATTATCTCTATATTTTCATTGTATTTTGGTTATCAGCAGTCATCAATAATGTTTTTCCCTCCCCTCTCCCACCCATTATTTTTAATTATGCCAAATATCCTAAATAATATACTTAAGCCTTCATTCCCTCAGCCCTACTAGGGAAGGGGGTGAGTGTGCGTGTGAGTGTGTGTATGTGTGTGTATGATCCCATCTCACTCCCACTCCCATTTTGGGATCTAACCTTTAAAATGAAAGAAAGTTTGGTAATTTTGACTATTTCTAAATGCAGAGGAAAAAACTCATTTAAATATCCTGGAATCTGTGAGGAGGAAGAAAAGGTATTTGTTAATTTTTCAGCTATGTTATCTATTAATGTGATGGAAGTAAAAGGTTTGATAGAATTTCAGCTTGACGATTTGAAAATTACAAACCCAATTAATTCCATTCAAAAGTGGTTTTGGCTTTGTTTTGTTTTAATTATTGTACCATGGGAGATATTAAGTCTATTAAATACATCATTTTGAACAGATGAGAAATCAGATTCTGTTCATGAATGGGAGGCAGAACTGGTTTGACCATGTTCATTTTTGTGTTTTTGAGAACAAATATGCTTGACCCAGTTTCCTTAGTTTTTTCTTCAACTGTCCATAGGAATGATAAGGATTTGAAAACTACATCAGATCTATACGTTTAAAGCAGGGCAGTTAGCATAAATTTGTAAGTAGGACTTATGTTAGCTTATGCCATAGACATCACCCAACCACTTGTATGTGTGTGTATATATATAATATGCATATATAGTTACAGTGCTAAAATGGTGACCAGCAGGTTTTGAGAGAGAATGCTGCATCAGAAAAGTGTCAGTTGCCACCTCGTTCTCCCTGATTTAGGTTCCTGACACTGTATTCCTTTCTCTCTCCTGTTTTTGCCCCCCATCGGGTGTACCTTGTCTATGTACAGATATTTTGTAATATATTAAATTTTTTTCTTTCAGTTTATAAAAATGGAAAGTGGAGATTGGAAAATTAAATATTTCCTGTTACTATACCACTTTTGCTCCATTGCATTTACTTCTTAATCTGTACCTCTAAGCATATCTAGCCATGTATAAAGGACATTTTTCCTCCACTTTATCTTAGGAGTTTTCTGTCTCAGAATCACTGTAGACTCATAAACTACTCCCCCCCCCAAAAAAAAAAGTTCTTAGGGTTTGAAGAGGTGCTTGAAAACACTAGACTAGGAACTAGAGAATAACAAATGAGTTGGGGGAAACCATAAAATGTGATTTAAAAAAAATAGAAAACAGTTACACAAATAATGATGGTACCAGGCTGTCAAAAGAGTTGAGCTTCATGTACCCTGACTTCCTCCTGACAGGAGAGGTAAGTGGGTTTGAGCTCAACTATCATCAAGGGAAGTCAGTAAGCGGCAGTTTATACCCGAAAGATAGTCTTAAACCAGACTTTCCAGCACCCCACCCCATTTCCCACCTTGTTACAGAACAGGGTCAGCATGAGGATTAGTATCCGTAGCTCTGTTGAGATTTCCTAATGCATTGCCAATCCAAAAAATAAATCAAAGTTGCTTAAAGGTTAAAATATGTATTATTTCCAAAGTCTTTGCCATCTCCACCTCAGGAGAGACTTGCTTCTCCTTCCCTTTCGTGGTTTAGAACACTGAGGATAATTTTTCCCTTGTAGTATGTGCTACAATCCTGCTAGTTATGACAAATAGGCAAAGGGCAGATAAAATCCATCAGGAGAAAGGAAGAGAGGGAGATAGATTACAAGTGGGGTGAGCAAGTCATACAAGGTTAAGGGATACACCAGAGCAAGGGAAATTAAGGAGGAAGTTGAATTAAAAAACTGATGATAGTGAGGGTTGCTAGCCTGTTTTTGAATCCTCAAAAGTTTGAGTGGTGTCCCCTTACCTGGGGCTAAGCCATATCATGGAAGGAGAATGGAGAGCTCAAGAATGTTCCAGGTTTTGGAATGATGCATTCCTGGTTAGTCTCCAGAGAAAAGAAATTAATTTTAGGTCTTCATATAAATTGTGAGTTTATGATTAGGGGTGTGAACTTCAACCTACTAGAGAATATTGCTTCCACTTCATAGCAGTGGCTGTCTTCAATTCTGGGCCTAAAGTCTGAGGACCTAACTAACTGGCATTTTTTTTTCTGTCATACCCAAGGCCATTTCTGATTAGAAACCATACTGTTCAGTACCTTAATTTCTTAGGCACTATCTTTTCCTAGACAGGCATCCTTAACTGCATGGTTAAGGTTAATGACTCAAAGAAGTTAACATTTAATGCTCTTGGTGCTGAACTGGGATTTCCATTGTTATTAAAGATTGCCTCCTCATAGCTTGATTGTTTCTAGCTATTGAGTGACTTCTCTTTTCATAACTTGATCATTTGGAAGGGCTAAGTGGAATGGGAATGGAGAGTTCCTCAAGTGAGGAAATACCAAACCCTTCCAAGGGAGAGGCAGAACTGCTGAGTCTTCTGGTTGTCCTGAGAGCCAAGGTGAGCATTCCTGGACACTCTGGTTAATTTAACTATCCAGGTGTGGCAATTCTCATCTGTAGGAACGCCTCTAGTGTTTCTATAATCTAGCTTTGGGAATACTCTCAAGATAAGTGAGAGATTACTCCAAGCCAGGGTTGAAAGACTGGGAGAGTACTACACCTGCAGGCATTGTAGGTGGTACTCCTCATTGTATGTAGCTGTCTCTCCGTCTCCTATCCACCCACTTCTCTTCATTTCCTCCCTGCTCACTATTCTACTGGAATGATTTAGGCCTATCATAGGTATTGATTGCTTAACCCTGCTGGGTATTTAGAGTTATTGGTATTTCTTAATTGTGAAGAGTAATGAGAGGCAATTCAGAAAATAAATGTCTATCCAGATCCTCAATTTATGGAGTGGGAAGTGAAGTACAAGGCAAAATAACCATACTTTTTTATTGCTAGGACCTATGAAAAGAGCTTTTAGTTTATGTTATATGGGGTAAGAGAGATTCTTTTACTGGCCAGGGAGTTGTCATCTTTGTCTTCTTGCTTCTCTTCTTTCAACCTTCACCTGTTTATCTTCTAAATCCTGAGATTTTTGCTTTTGCTGATGTCATTTCTAAGCTTAGTTGCAGATGGTGTCTGCAGGAAGTAAAGCTTGGTGAGAAGAGGGCTCCGGTATCTAAGAGAAAACAGATAAGAGCTGTTTTGATGCACTGTTGACTAATCACAGGAATGCCAAAACACTTTGACCACTGGGTTTCTCTCATCTCTTATCTCAAAAATTAGTAGACCAAGGCTGACAGAAAGAGGCTGATAGGGAGTTAGTCTTAGTACCCTCTAGATGGGTAGTTGTTAGTGAAGCAGTCTCAGTATGCAGCCCCTTCAGCTACAGCATAATTCTCTGGCATAAGAGGGTATAGCCATGAAGTAAATTAATTTAGACATAGGTTCCCTAGGACCTGGAAATAGATGGATTTTTGGATGTTTTGCTCTGGCATGATTGTAAACTAAAGATAGTGTTGACAGTTCTAAAGGAATGAAGGACATTTTATCTAAGCCAAACCATCCTGATGGAGGCAGCATGAAGAAACTTAAAAAGGCCACAATGTAGCAGTCAGAGCTATGTGAAGAGCAAAGCCTGGGTCTTGGTGGGTGTCTTCTCTCTACCTAAGGGGCCTGATGGGCTGTTTCTAAGAGGGGATCCTCCTTCCTCCTGTGTCTCAGAACTACAACAATGCCTAATGAGGGACACCCTTGGTGAGGATCAGCTTGTAGACAGACAACCGTTTGCACCAAGGCTAATACAATTTTGAAGGTTTTCAGCCCTCAAGCTGAATCCAAAGACTGATAGAAAGCTTAGGGGCCTGATCCCTTTTATAAATTCAGGAACTTCTTAGTTTAGCCTTGTACTAGTATTTGCAATTTCTGTTAGGGGACCAAAAGTCTCATAATATGAAGCAATACAAGAAAGAAATAGAAATAAGGATAAGAAGGGCAGAACTAGGGTAGTCTGGTAGCTGGGCTACAGAAAGAGGCTTGGAGTATAATTGCTTATAAAAGAGAGAGAGGGATATGGGATGGAAGGAAAAATTATGGTTGAGTTAGTAAAATGTAGGAGATAATTGCCTTAGAGGTTCACAATTCATTTTAGGAGGCCCTCTTAAAGCACTGTTGTGAGTAGAGTTCCCCTTGATTACAGTAATATTTCCTTTAGGGTTGTAGGATGGGCCTAGAACCCACAGGAGACTCTGAAGACATATTTTCTGTAAGGAAACAAGAAAATATAGGCAAATATATTATGCAAATAACTCATATATAAGGACATTTCCTTAACACTGCTATCTACATAGTTCAAGAGAGTGATTCAAGAGTAAGAAGGGAATGACATGGATGCATCACATTAAAAAGTTCTTTGTGTTTAACTCTCCTGCAAGTTGTTTTATATATTTTAGGTCAACCTGGAGACTAGTATTGTTTCTCTTCCCCTCATTTTAGATCCAACTGAGGGCAGTGCATAGAAGAACAAATCAACCAGAATATGTGAATTAGTTACAGAATGTTAGAGCTACAAAAGAACAGTTTCCTTCAGGTGCCATCTTTGGCCAGTGAAAAAACAGGCCCAGAAAGGTTGAGAAACCTATGGTGTTGGGAGGAAGAAGGGAGAGAAAGGGAACTAACATTGATGGGTACTTACTGTGCCTGGCACTATGCTAAGTGCTTTGCTTTTATTATCTTTGTGATTAAGCACCTTGAAGCTAAGGGATGGAAAGGATAAAAGGCAAATCTCTTTTATTATGTAGGGGATAAAGGGGTGTGGTAGACCACTTTTTCCCTCTGTATCCACACAGGGCTAAACTAGAGGAAGTAAAGAGTCTGCATTTGAGAGTGAGATTAATCTAAGGGAAGTACTTGCCAAACAGTTGAAAAAGACGCACAAATAACTTCTCCATTCCTAGATAACCTTCTAAAATGTAATGATTAGAGGCAGGGTTGGTAGAGAACAAGATTCTCTTGGCTCTGGGATTGGTTTCCATTCTAGAAAATCAAGTCCTGACTTGAAACTATAGGATTAATCTTAGAAATAAGGAACACAATGGGACTTCTCATCCTAAGCTCTCTTTAAAGAGAATAGTATTTATATACTATGAATCAAGGAGATAAACAAATTCCTTTGGTGACCATGCTTGTTTTTGTTTTTTTTGTTTTGTAACACTTTGAAGTCATGAAACTGAATTTGTAATTTTGGAAAGACTCAGTGCCAGAAGCTCAGGGCATGTGGCAGTCTGAAAATTCTGAAAATTGACAGAATAAGATTGTGTTCCTTGTGGTTGTTTGCTATATATCCCAAGAGTTATATCATGAAGGCTCCTTCAGTGGGGAGTATTAATATTAACACAGGCATGTCCTGAGTACAGGACAACCTCTAAGGGAGAAGGTTGGGGGAGAGTCCCACCTTTAGAAAGCTTCTGGGTCTAATAGGAGAGGTGAGTCTTATACTTGGTGGAGAGTGGAGAATCAGTATTTATAAGTCAACATGTTAATGCAAGTTATAAAATAAAATATACCATAATAAGAGGAAACCAAAGCAAAGAAATAATCAGAAAAAGTGGAGTTATTCAGAAATAATTATTTGAAAGTAAAGAAGATAAGGGATGTGGAACAGAAGAGGAGGTAAGCAGAGGGAGGAGACTCGTGGAAGAGGACTCATGTGTTTTGTGCAGAGGGCTGTGAATTGACTATCTAGAATAGTACTGGAAGAGAATATTAGAAAATGAAGTTGGAGAAGCAATCTTGTTGGCTCGAATGAGGAATTTGAATTTGATTTAGTAGCAGTAACAGGGAGCAGAGCATGATGAGATAAAAATGATGTTGAGGACTTTTGCAGCAGTACTAGGTCAAGGAAACAGAAAAGTTCACTAGAATATTATTGTTCTTGCCGAGACATGAGGCAGTGAGGGCCTACAGTAGAATAGAACAAGAAGTAGAATCAGAAGAAAGGAATTCCATAGGAATTAGCAAGGCTTGGTTATAGCTTATTAGATATAAGGGGAGAAATAAAAGATAGCCTTAAGATGATGATCCCAAGACATATTTGTGCTGTTTATGGTGATGAAAGCTTGGTAAGAGGGAGCTGCATTGTTTTTAAGGCGTAGGAAGTGTTTACTTTATTCAATTGTTGGGATAGATTATGTATATGTTCAGTATTGCAGAGTCTAGGAGGGGGCACTGCCCCTGGAGAATAGTACAGTGTGCAGTGTGTGTCCAGATGATAACCTGCACTCTGCCCTTTTCAGGTTGGAGAACTAGGCAAGAGAGATCTATTGCTGGGGTGTGCCCACAGACTTCAAGAATGCTATCCTACTCTGGATCTGGGAAAGAAAATACAGTTTTTTTCCAGTTTCTTCCCCTTTAATGCTTTGAAAATGGGATATTACTAGCCTGTGGCAGCATGTGCCTGTGGATGCACAATTCTCTGGCTTGATTCTTGGAAGGCCTTTTTCTGTCCCTCCCTGGGGGTCATTTGTATCTCTGATTCCTGCTCCCAGAGCCATAAAGTGGGAGCCCCCATTTATTAATTGGGTTGGGACTGGGGAGGGGGTCGGCAGGGGACTCTTTAGTGCAGCAGGCGGGGGTCTACCCGAATGAGCCCATTAGCCAGCCCCAACGGCAGCTGAAACGGGGCGGCAGCCAAGTCCTCTCTGTTTCAAAAACCCTCCATCGCCTGCAGCAGATCAGAACAAGGCCTGCGGGAGCCCTTAGCTTCTGATTGCAGCTGTGAGGAAGGACAAAACAATTTATAGGAAGCCAAGTAGCTCCTGTCTCACTGTCTCTTCCTTTCCAACTTTGGGAGGGGGAAGACTGGATGTTGTGTCCCCTCCCACCATGGCTTCTTACAGGCACATACAGGCCTAAAGTAGGAGAGAACAGGAATGAGTGTACGAATGTTGATTGGACATTTATGTCTATGCTGTGGATGTATTTACACATGTCTTTGCTTTCATCTGCACACAGTTGAGTTGGATTAGCAGCCACTACTTATATGGGGCTCCCTAGGGCAAAGCCAAGTGTGTGCTCAGGCCAGGGGTGGGAACATGCTTATTGGACTCCTTCCTGCCCCATACCTGCCTTCAGTCTCCTATCTGCTTTATCAGGATTCAGAGTTAGAGTCCTTCTTTTCCTCTTAATGGGAGGAGTTTGACACTTAAAAGAAGGCCTCCTACTGGAACTCACTTGACCCTTTAATTAAGCCTGCAAGAGAAAGGCAGACATCTATAGGGGAGCTTCTCTCTGCAGTGGCCCAGAAAGAAGGCATGAAGGGCAGAAATGTCTTACTTCCTGATGGAAGGACACTTATGTCTTCTCCCTTATAAAATCATAGATTGACAGAGCTAGAAAAGAGGTCATGTAATCCAAACTCGCAGTTTACAGAGCAGGAAAATGAGGCTTAAGGAAGAAAAGTGCCTTACCTACAGTATCACAGTAAGTTAATGGCAGCTCGCCAGGACTAGGTCCAAGAGGCCAGAATCTTGACCTACATGAGTATAGCGCCCCCAACTTTAAGGTGACTCATTCCTAAGAGCCCTGAGCTTCCTCAGGAAAGGAAGGAAGGGCTATGAGAGGTGTTTTGGTTTTTTGTTTTTGGAGACAGGGTCTTGCTCTGTTGCCCAGGCTGGAGTGTAGTGGCATGATCATAGCTCTCTGTAACCTCAAACTCCTGGGCGCAAACAATCCTCCCACTTCAACCTCCCAAGTAGCTAGGACTACAGGTACATACCACCATGCCTGGCTAATTTTTTTAAAAAGTTTGTAGAGACAGGGTCTCATTATATTACCCAGGCTGGTGTCTCACTCCTGACCTCAAGCAATCCTCCCACCTAAGCCACCCAAAGTGTTAGGATTATAGGTGTGAGCCACCACATCCAGCCAGGGCTGAGAGTTTGAGGAGAGAGGGACAGAGATTGAGGGGAAAAGGTAAGATTTAAAAATGATTAGTAGAGGCCGGGCACAGTGGCTCATGCCTGTAATCCTAGCACTCTGGGAGGCCGATGCGGGCAG
>VBSM01003215.1:15888280-15901890 GCA_008086735.1 Cheirogaleus medius | reverse complement strand
AAAAAAAAATGATTAGTAGAAAAATTGAGGAATTTTACCTTAAAAAATAATCTTTAAATGCCATGCAAATTGTACAAGTGTAATTTTTATATCAGTTCTCTTGGTTCATTGGGAAGCAAGTGGCAGTCATGGCCAAAGATGCTGATGCCCTCAAAGTTACCCCAAAAATCAAAGAGCACTTTGCCACCATCTCTGGAGATTGAATAGCAGAGAAAGATTGTCAGAGGCAATGTGAGGAATTTACCCTAAATCTCAACTCAGGCTCCTTTGCATTTCAGTACACCTATATTGAAAAGAAAAATCAAAAGGAAGAAAAAAATACATCTCATCTGCTGGAAAACTAAGGTGGGGGAGGGGCCACTGAATGAGAGGATTATAGAATTCAGAGCAAAATGAGATATTCTCTGAGATTACCGGAAAATTAGGGGGGACACTCTATTCCTCTCCTCTCTCTTATTGTTTTTAGTTTTGAGTTGTTTGGTGTACTCCTTTGATGAGGGAGAAGGAAGTTGGTATGTGGTGCTCCACAGTGGCCTAAATACCTTAGTGTGCTTAGCTGGCTGATGTGCATGGCAGGTTCTGTAAGTCATCTCACTCTGATGCTGAAACTCCTCTCCCCTTTTTGAACCTCTCCTGGCTGTATCTACAGTCCATTCCAAAGCTTGCTTTCTGTGGGCATATGGGTCTGGGAGCCACTGATAAGCAGAGAAGGGAATGCTGAAGCATTCCTAAGCTGGAAGCAGAATCTTGAAGGGAGAAGGGCATCACTGGGCAGCTTAGAGAGGGTTATTAATATTAGTCTAGGTCAGAGGGTCTGGGAATCTGCAAAATGAACATTGCTGATGACAAAGAAATAGATCCCAGTACATATCCTTACATTTTGTCCATCACATCCTAATTGATAGCATGGGGGGGGGATGTGGAGTTGGTCTCCCTGCAACTTTGTCTCTGCCCAGGGAATGTATGATAGACCTATTTGCTGAAGTTGTATCTAGTTGCTGTCCTGC
The DNA here is from genome assembly GCA_008086735.1 of Cheirogaleus medius. Classification (NCBI taxonomy): domain Eukaryota; kingdom Metazoa; phylum Chordata; class Mammalia; order Primates; family Cheirogaleidae; genus Cheirogaleus; species Cheirogaleus medius. The sequence goes on along the minus strand of VBSM01003215.1, from coordinate 15,900,883 downwards.
AAACCTTTTGGTTTAGTAGTCGGGACCCGCCCCCCCCCCTTTTTTTTTTTTGCCTCAGAGCCCTTCCTGTAGAAGTTATTGTGAATAAGAGAGCCACAATTCCAAGCTGGTGATCTGATCTAAAACTAGGTGGCCTCCTCTAAGTCACCTTCTTGCATTAACCTTATATTAACCATTAACCTTCATTGCCCTTTATAATTCTAGGTTTCACAGCTTCTATTTCTGTTGAATTTCCCAACTTATCTCTAAGTATAGGAACTATGGTTTTGCTTTTATCAGCCTGGGAGCTAGTTCCCTGGAGATCAGAATCTTAGAACAGTTATGACTCTCTCTGGGAGTATACTTAAGGTTCATCTGAATCCTTCTGGGGAATTCAGGTTTGAGGGAATTGGAAGAGTAGTAACTGTCACCATCACTGCTACCTACCAGTACCATGCTCCATGGGTGAAAGACCAAAGACCCTCTTTGGCGTGTAGTCCCTTGTCTCATGTCTAATGTAGCCTGTCATTTTCCTTTACAGGTGGTAGCAACAGCAGGGATGGCCCCCAAGGAATTTGGTAAAGTCCGTCGGTTACCTCACATCCAGAGCCTGGCAAAAACAGTCTCTTTCACAGAACCTAAAGCCAGGTAGGGACCTAAGGCCAATCAGAGGCCACTGGCCTGCTTTTGTATGGGATAACCCCCCACCCTCCACATCTCCCTCTAGTCTCAGGGAAGTTTTTTACTCTCAAAGATCTCCAGAGGAGTTTCCTCAGCTTGTTTTGTTTTGTTTTTTCCTTAGCTTTATATTTGACCCTATTCTGGTGTTCTACCTTCTGGTTAACAAGTTCTCCCTCCCAACTAGAGTGGGTAACCCCCTTTCTTGACACTAGCAGTTATTTCACTTCTGTTCTTTCCTCTTTGCCAGCTGTGCTAATAGGTATTTCTCCAGGGTGGGCTACTGATGTCAGTTACTGGGTTACTCTCAGCCCTCTCCTCTAGGACAGCTGCCCCACTGGCCCACCACCCTGTCCATACACACGGCCCTGCCATCTTCTTCTTTCCCAAAAAGCTATTTTCTATCCCTTTCTTCTGAGTCAAAATAGCGCAGTGCTGTCCCTTTTCACTACTTCTAATCAGCTTCTCTACCTCCTTTCCAGGTGCAGTGGGAGATTTCACCTGTCCCAACACTGTGCAGTACACCAGAAGTAGAGGCCTGCAAGCCTGTTTCCTCTATCTCTAATTCCCAGATGGAGCAGGTCACCAGCCTCCGGTGCCAACCTCACCCTTCTTGCCTGCTGGTAGGTGTGCTGCTTCCCTACCCCACCCATCAACAGGGGAATGTTTCTCTCTAGGAGTAATTTCTCTCTGTTGTTAAATATCTCCAACAAGGCCAAGGCCTTAGTGACTCAGCTCTCTGTCTTGGTAACTTCCAGCTCTAGTCTTTAGAGAGCCTCTCCTGGTGTCAGATGTCCATCTCTTTTTCTATAGCTCAGGACCATCTTTTCCCACACTTATAGAGTGTGAGAAGGGACCAGTAAATAGTATTTGATACTAGAGAGGAAGAGTTTAATGACAGGCAGCCTTCCTTTTGGGGGCCAGAAGTCTGAAGCCCCAAATGTACATTCTTCCCAGTGGCCTGGTATCCTGGGAGAGTACTTGGATCTTTGCAGGGAAAGGTGTTTTATCTGGTATCCATTCTTCAGGACCAGGATCTGAGGCTCTGAACATCTGTTTGTCCTACTCATTCCCAGTTCCCCCCAGGGAGTGCAGAATGGATGGTGGTAGGGCAGAATCAACCACTAGGTTTCACCCTGTCTGTCTTTCCTTCCTTCCTTCCTTCCTTCCTTCCTTCCTCCCTCCCTCCCTTCCTTCCTTCCTCTTTCTTCTCTCTCTCTTTCTGTCTCCTTTCTTTCTTTTCTTTTCTCTCTCTCTCTCTCTCTCTCTCTCTTCTTTCTTTCTTTTTCTTTCCTTTTTTTCTTTTGATACAGTGTCTCTCTGTTCAGGTTGGAGTGCCGTGGCGTCAGCCTAGCTCACAGCAACCTCAAACTCCTGAGCTCAAGCGACCCTCCTGCCTCAGCCTCCCGAGTAGCTGGGACTACAGGTACTCACGACCACACCCAGCTAACTTTTTCTATTTTGAATTGTCCAGCTAATTTTTTTCTATTTTTAGTAGAGATGGGGTCTCACTCTTGCCCAGGTCTCAAACGACTGACTTCTGACTTCAAGTGATCCTCCCACCTCGGCCTCCCAGAGTTTTAGGATTACAGGTGTGAGCCACCGCACTGGGCCCACCCTGTCTTGAGCTCAGGTACCACCTCTCCTCTGGGGCCTGTGGAGATCTGGGGTTAGGGGCAAAGAATCTCCCTGCCTCCTGGGTATTGGAGGTGACATCAGCTTATCCTCTTGACCCTGGACGTCTCTCACCCCTGCAATCCAAACAGCAGGCCCAATTAAGTGTCACCCCTGGATAAGATGCTCCCTCTCCTGGTAGGCATATGCACTGAGTTAGAGATGAAGCAGGTGGGATGGGGTGGATAGAGGGAGAGAGGTTTAGAAAGCAAGAAATGTCCCTAGAAGTAGTCAAGCAGTAAGTATGTGTGGGGTGCCTTGATGGCACAGAGAGCACCAACGTTCAAAACTTGTCTATCAACCAGGTTGCTGGATCCCATAGAGCAGCCTGGCCAGTAGGACAGCTGCAGTATTGGTTTCTGCCACACGAGGGCGCTGCTGACTAATTAAAACTCATGCCCTTTAGCAGACAGAGTGCAGGTGAGGGCACCCTTTCCCCAAGACAAGAGTTCAGAAACCCAGGGCCCAAAAAGCCAAAAGAATTATTGGTACCATTTGTTCTTCCTTTAAAATGGCCTGAGACCCTAAACACTGTATCCTAGTGGCCTATCTCATTCCCAACTGAACTTGGGAAGCCCCCTAATTCCAGGCACTGGATACCTTGTACAGGTGCTTCTCTCTCTCGGGGTGTAGCAGGCTCCAGCTGTCCACCTCACTGTCCCCCTGCCTCCATGACAGTCACTTTCTGACCCAGAAGGTGGGGTGTCTGAGGTTTTTAAGGGGAAAAAAATCTCTTATAATTGTTCTAAGAAAAGTATCTTCGTTAGTGAGAAAGTGTTGGGGGGGACTGAAGCCTGAGAGAGTGAGTCACCCTGTCACCTTCCTCAGCACAAATCTGCAGAATTCAGGATGAGTCTAGAGGATGTTTGCAGCCTGAGTGGCTGGAATACACCTCAGGACACTCCAGGGCTCTGAGCCAAAAATGGTGTCAGAAAGCAGAAAGGAAGGGTGGGCTGCTTCAGCCCATGAGTCTCACACACCGTATCCCATATTATGGCTCTGCTAGGGATACAAAATGGCCACAGGACCCCTGTGAGAGTAAGGACCCTCTAATTGTCCCTCAGTGTCCATGAAGCCCTTCCAGTCTGAATAGGCTAAGGGAGATAACAGAGGTTCTCCTCCTCCTTCCTACCCCCATGCCTGAGGGCCCCTCCCCAGGAGGACAGCTTGATTAAACAGTCGGTGCTGCTGGAATTACTGCACAGCTGGCACTCCCCCCAGCACCCCAAGCAGAGCAGCAGTGCAGATTAAAATCTCCAATTAGCGTTAAAGTGAAGTGAGGAGGTGCTGAGGCTGCCAAGGAGGCCAGGCGGGCGCCCTGGGTTGGCAACCCCCCCACTCCTGCTTAGATTCTGAGTGCCACCCTGAGTCACCCCTACTTTCCTAGCTACTCTCCCAGCAGCTCACGGTGTCCATTAGCTTTGTATTGCTTGTGGCCAGAGGGCTTTGGGGGGGGGCGGCAAATGCCTTACCTAGCAAAATGCTGGGGACACCATAAGTATGGAGGAGAATGAGAGCGGTCTGTGCTCATCAAGGGAGATGCCCTACTCACAGTCTGCCAGGCTGCCAGGCCAAGGTGACTTCACACTACTGCTGCTGCTTTTTGCCTAGAGAAAGGGCAAACAGGACAGGTCCTTCTAGGTCCTCTTACCTATAAGGTGCTGGGGGACATGGTGCCCACATGAACATCTATACATATTTTATTCTATATGACCCATCTGTTCTCACCCAAATTATGGCTCCTTCCTTCCTCTCTCCTTCCATTTTTCTCTCAGCTTTCCTGTGGGCAGAAGTAGTTACAGCCAGGCTTGGGAGCATCGCCATGCCCTGCCACCTGGGTCCCAGCTGGCTCCTCGTTATATTCTTCCCAGTTTGGGGAAGAGCAAAGATATGCCAAGAATGGAGACCTCAGACTCTCCCAGCCCCTGAACTTCACACCCCCTCCTAAGGCCTCTCTACCATTTACACTTTTGCCCTTCACCCACCAAGTGCAGAAGGAGGGCAGCACAGCTAGCCATGCCCTCTGACTGCCCTCTGCCCCTTTAAGGGAAATGAAGGTGGGTACCCAGCTGACTGAACCTACTCACACCTCCAGAAATTAGACACCAGGGCACTGTGCCACCCTCCTAGGCTGGCACATGCTACCCTGGCAGAGGTTCAAATAGCCCCCCCCATTATACCCCCACCCCTATGTCTTCCTCTACTCTCTCCCTCTTGCTTCCTTCTCTCTCTCTATTTTTTTTCTCAGCTCAAAGCACAGCTGAGCCTTAAAAGGGGGGTGTGGGGGGTGGAGAGACCAAGCTGGGGCAGGGGGGTGTAGAGCTTCAATAGCACGTTTTCACCTGCCATTTAATTGGATGTATTTTTAATTAATGGGACCTCAGGGACCAACATGAGACAATCTGATATCTGAATAGGGACAGGGGAGGGATTGGGTAAGGGAGGAGGATTGGGCCATTGGGTGCGGTTACCAGGAACCCGGGCCCATCAATCACTGGCCACTTTGCGTTCTGGCATGGAGAATAGCGAGGTGGAGGAGGGGAGGTGCTGGGGAAAGGTGCCAGGATTTCCCCCCAACTGCCAGGACCTCCAAAAGGGTTGGAGCTGTACTGGTTGACTCGGGTCTGGAGCCCAAAATTGTAGCCAGAATATTAGGTGAGGCTGTTTTCTTGCTCCTGGGGTTTTGTCGGGTTGGGCTTGTCCCAGGGAGTGCTGTAAAACTGTGAAAGGAAGATGAGGACAGAGCTTTAAGGTCCTTGAAGAGAGAGGACAAGACCTAGGGACCATAGAACCAGAAACTGTAGAGAAAGGGAGGAGAAGGGCTGGGTTCAGAGATATTTCTGTACGTTTTGACATAAAATAAGTGCCATGGAGATTACATGCAAAATGGCATGCAAATGAATCCTGCTGTGCCTTTTGGGGTATGAATCATAGAACCTTACTGTTGCTAGGGAGGGAACCTGGAGCTTATTTTGCCTGACCCTTTCATTTTACAGGTGAAACCAAGACCCAGAGTTGGGAAATCAGTTGAATCCTGTCCTGGAATTGCTTTGTATTCCTGAATTTGGAGAATTCCTGGGAACATAGGGAAAGGAAAGGTAGGTATGTGTAGGGAGAGGAAAGTCAAGGGAAGAGGGTATGCAGGATATTATTCTCCATTGCCTGAAGTTTCACATCTCTGTCCCCTGAGTCTTGGAAGCAATTTAGGGGAGTCATAGACAGGTGCAGCTTCTATGGAGCATTATTGGGGTTGGGTACATTTGCTTCACACAACCTGTTCTAGAGGTTGTCTCATCCATTCCTATGCTTCTAAGCACACAAATCCCGTACAGCCCCTACTCCTGTGGAATTTTACTATGTCCTCTATGGTCTACAGGGAAATAAATGCATCAATTACCCCAACTCCTTAAGCAAGAAATAAATCCCCCAATCAAGACTATTGAGCTTTTTAAAAAAATCTTATAAGTTTGCCTGCCATGTTATAAGCCACTGGAGAAACATATGCCAAAAAAAGTAGTGGTCTTATACCTCTTGTTTCTTGTTTAAGCCTAGAATAGAGACAAAATTCAAATTCAAGGCCCTGAAGGCTGAATTAGAAAAGCCCATGAATTCATGTGGTGCCATGGCCCTAGAGCTCTTAGGCCCCTTCTGGCTCTTGTAGTGTTGTACACTGGAGAGAAAGGCAGGTTTCCAGCTGCCCCCGTTCTCACCCCCTTGCTTCCTTCACTGTTCACACGCTAGGGTTAAGGAGGGAAGGAATGAAGGAGAAAGGGGGCTCTCCCACCAAGTTGCTAAAGGTGGCATTTCTTGGCATCCTCCTCCTTCCTCAGAAAATTTTACATTCTCTGTTCCGTGCTACATGAGGCTAAGTCGGGGTGGGGCAAGGATAGGCACACAGCTTGGAAAGCAGTGCCTGTAGAAAATGTGTTACACTCTCTAGGCCCTTAACACCCTTCCCCCAACCCAGAATTGCCTTCTTCTCTATCTTAGTGCCCCATTTTATATTGCCAGAACCCCTGGGAAGAGCAGGATCTGCCTAAGTGCCCCCAGCCCCACCCTGCCCTGCCTTTAGACTTTCAGGATTGTCTCCTGGGATGTCTGATTCTCTGCCTTCTCTACTGCAGGCAGGGTGAGAAGGACCCCCTCAAATCCCCCCAAGACAGCTTGGAAAGCATCCATCGGGGGGAAAACAAAAAAAAAATCATTTAGGACCCCTGCCTGCTTCCAAGGGCGTCAGAGGTGTTGGCAGGGGAGGAAAGCTGTGCCAGGAGTATGGAAAGAAAGATTTTCTTGTTGGGGGGAGAGCAGGAAAAAAACCTGAAAGTAGAGAGAAGGCAGAGGGTGAAGTTTGGGAACTAAGACCTGTAGCCCCATCTGTGGGGCTGGCTGTCTAATGTAGGGAGGACATTCATAATGAGTATTGTTTGGGGGATTTATTAGGTAGCTGCTGTTTACAGAGCTGCTGTTTCTACCCTGGAACACAGAGCAGTGGAGGAGAACATGCAGCAAAGCAGTAGGGATGGACACCCTTTGTCCCTACCCCAACATATTGCAGGCATATTAGAGATGCTAAAAGGCCATTAAAGCATTGAATCTAGATTCTGGGTGTTATTCTTTTTCTTTTTCTTCCTTTCTTTCTTTCTTTATTTTTTTTTGAGATAGGGTCTCTTTCTGTTGTTCGGGCTAGAGTACAATGACGTCATTATAGCTCATTGCTGCCTTATACTCCTGGGTTTAAGTGATCCTCCTGACTGAGCCTCTTGAGTAGCTGGGACTACAGGCACACACCACCATGCCCAGCTAATTTTTCTATATTTTGTAGAGACGGGGCTTGCTCTTCTTCTTGCTTGGGTCTTGAACTCTTGGCTTCAAGCAGTCTTCCCTCCTAGGCTTCCCAAAGTGCGAGGATTACAGGTATGAGCCACCTGCCCAGCCTCTAGTTGTCTTTCTAAGGAACAGAACAGAGCCTTTCTCTCCCCAACCCCTAGAAATTCCCATGAATTCATGTGGTGCCATGGCCCTAGAGCTCTTAGGCCCCTTCTGGCTCTTGTAGTATTGGTGTACACTGGAGAGAAAGGCACTTTCCAGGTAAAGGCCAATTTTTCTTGTCCTCTTTCTCCTATCAGTTTTTCCACTGACTGGAGAAAGATCTGGATGCCTGAACCTCCCACCTTGACACCTTGAAGGTTGTTATGTAGGTCTCCTCTCTGTAGCTTCCAAAGCCATGGAGAAGGAGAAGGAAGGCAGAGAAAGAGGTAGACAGATGTGGCAGTGCTACGGTGTCCATCGGCACCCAAGGAGAAGAAACTGACCAGAGAGGAAGCCAGGAGAAGATGCCTGCTCCTGAAACAGCATCCTTACCCCATCCTCTCCAGCTCCCCATCTCACATGTCGACAAGGCTGTGCACCCAAGTGTGCCAGCTCTTCTGGCTGTGATCCTGCTCTGCTGTGCAGGCAGCCGGCTCTCTGCCCCAGCACAGAGCACCTCCTGGGGTCTCTCTCACACTCCTTTGCTTGCTCATCTCAATGTATCTGTGTTGCAGATTCCTAGAAATGAAGAAGAAGGCTGTGGCCCTGAAGGTAGGAAGATGGTGGGCTCTCGGGCCCGTTGAGTGCCTGGCTGCCTGGCTGCAGGAGGGAGGGAGGGAGGGAGAAGGCTGCTGGCAACTCAGCCAAGCTCAAGGTTCTGGTGACTCACAGCAATGGAGGAGGCTCATGAAAACAACAGAGGGAAAAGGGGTCCAGGCCTGTTAGAGCTCTCTTTTGCCCCGTTTCTTCCTACTCTGAGCTCTGTGGAGGATGGTCTCTCATCCAGATTGTGGAGCTGAGAGAGGCTGGGCATTCCTGGTGAGAGGTTTCCCAGGAAGGAAAGGATAGGAGAGGCCAGTTATTCTTGTCCTGCTATATCCATTGGCTGTACAGAGGGTACTGGGCATCCACATGTGTTAAGGCAGCTCAGTGCTCCTGAGCACTTTCCAGAGAAAGGGGCTTTCCTGGCAGACACAGCTATTCCTCTCTGCCCTCATTTGCCTGCCCAGAACTCTGGGTACTCAGATGACACCAAATTTTTAGAAATAAGGGGGAAAAAAGCACTATTACAAGACTAAAACCTGGTCAGTAGTTTCCTCCCTAGAAATAGATAACTGGGACAAGAGAAGAACAGCTAGGGACTCCTAGGTTGGCTGATCCAGGGTGTTGTCACAGGCTGTGAGGTGGGTGCAGAACCATGGATTTTCAAAAGTGCTGATTCCCTCCTCCTTTACAGGCCAGGTGGGCGATATGCATCTTCTCCATTCGTTCTGAATCCGGGATCGTAGGATACTGTTTTTGAGATCACACCAGGAGAAAGAGGCCAGAAGGTGGACCAGGAGAACCATTCATGACTGTGACCACAGTCCCAGGGGCATGTGACTAGAACTGGCAAAGGGAAACAGGGATCTTGGATGCCAGTGTATCCAGACACATAATAATAAACACCCCTACCTTTAACCTCAGAGAAGGATGGGCTAAGAGGAGGGGAGTTCTGTGACAGAGCCTGAGTTCTTATATGCCTATTTCTGTTCCTTTCATTGCTGGTGGCTCTGCTTTCTCACGAGGGTGAGGGATCCTCTGCCCAGTTGCTCCTGGGTGATCCAGAGATGACTTTGGTTGGAGAAAGTAACAGACCAGCCACTCTTCATGCAGGGAGATGAGAACAGCACCACTCCCCCTGCTCTCCGTGGCAGCATCAGAAGCTCAGGATCTCCTGTTGGAACCCCCCATACTAAAGCTCAGTCCTGAACTAAACCAACACATCACCTGGCCCTGGGTATAAAAGTGGTACTGTGAGGGGGAGCTTGGGTACACCAGGTGGGAAGTAGGCAGGTGTGGGGAGTTCAACCCCAGGAGGTATAAGAATCACTCTAAGATACCACATGCTCCTTAATCCTCCTTTATCTCAAAACCCTTTCTCTGCCCACCTTTTCTTTCACCTCCCTTTAGCTGACTCCACTCCTGGCTATCTCATTCCCTCCAGTCTGAGAGGACATGGTAAGTAGTTGTCTGTTCCCTTTACTTCTACCTCTCTCACTCTCCTCCCAGCTCCCAACTGAGAGCTATCCCCACTTGAACTCTTTCCAGTGAATCATCAGGATCTGAACCCAGGATCCCTAGCCTCTGCTGCCTGCTCCCCCACCGACCCTGAGAATTCTACTGGGGTGGGGAGGACTCATCAGTCTTCATTCTCCCCAAGTATATACAGGCCAAGGCTGATATGTCCACTGCCATCAAGGGCCCTGCCCTGGAGCAGAGGGAAGCCCTAGGGGTGCAGTGGGGTCCCGGAACTAAATGCGTGTATGCCTGTGCATTGGGCACACTGGTTTATTAGTGTTATTTCAGCATTGTGATGCAGAAAGAGTAAGTGTAACAGCTGCTCCTTGCTTGCAGTGTTTATTGTTACCTAGAGACAACCTCCTGGCTTTTTCCCAGCTCCCCCTCCCCCCCAAGTCCAACCCCCTCCCTGCCAACAATCCTGCTCTCCCCACAGTGATGGGAAATTTATAGCTTGCCCATACCATGATTTTAACCCTCTCTTGTCCATAGGGTAGATGGGCAGAGGGAAGCCAAAGTGAACAGTGGGCATGTTTGAGCCCCAGCAGGGTGGAATAACGTGTGGAGGAAAGAGGGAGGAGTGACACCTCTCTCCCTCTATTCTATGTGTCCAGTCTTAGGCCTCAGTTGCCCTCCTGGCTCTTATGTGGAGAGAAAAGAGGAAAGACCTTTGGATCTGGCCTTGAGATCCTGGAAGAGCTCCTTTGGACCTAGCCTTGGGATCCCGGCATCCTCTTTACAAAATTATTCTCTTCCCTGGGCATCTCTAAGCCTCCAACTGGGTTGCCTGGACCTGAGCAAATACAGCGAGGTAATATGGAAATGGAGGGGTAAATACAGGGTGGCAGAATCCCCAATCCCCTCATTTATGTCTGAAAGAGAGGTACCTATAGAGATGTCATATTGAGACAAAAAAAAGCGGCTCTGGCTTGAGAGATACTGGCCAGACCTCCACAGCTGGGTAGATGTCAAACATGAAGACCACTGCTGAGCCTGGTGGGAAAAACTGTCCACCTTAACTTAGAACCCAGCACTAAGGTCCTAAGAGACTCCCAGGACATTCTCCAAGCCGGTCTTATTGGTCTGGTTAGGCTGCTCCTTTCTGCTTGTCTTTCCTGGTTCATTTTCTCCTGCACATCTTTTGGTTTTATACCTTGGGGCAGATCAAAGAGACTGAGGAGAGTGAGGTATCCTAGTCATGGCCTCAGCAAAGCTGGGGAAAGAGAAGCCCCCTCTGTCCCCTCTTGACCTAGGACCTTTCATGGAAAGACACCATGTCGTCTACGCACCATCCTCAGTGGAAACAGAAGAGAGGAAAAGGGATCAGATTTTAGCAGAAAGGATAGAGGTTATACCATATGGAAAAACTTACAGGATTAAAGACTTTAGAATGAGTCTACTTCACTTTAGAGACTTTTCTTCTGCCTGTGATGGGTTTAAATCTATGCCTGCCCAAGGAACACTGCAAGAACAGGGTTACTTTTCCAGGCCTCCTCCAGAGAGCTTCAGCACAGTTTCCACACAATGCACCCCTCCTCAGTCCTTCTAAATGTAGTATGTGTGGTGGTTAGATCACAAGTTTCGGAAGCAGATGGCTCTGGGTTTCAGTGCCATCTCTGCCACTTACCGGCTGTGCTACCTTGGCAAGTCACTTAACCTCTTAGAGTCCTATTTTCCTTGTCTGTGAAATGCAGATAAACAACTGCTCCTTAAGGTTGTGAGAATTTCATGAAATAATGTCTGTAAAGCACCTAGGACAGTGCCTGATAGTCAGTAGGTGCTCAGTCAACAGTGGTTGATGCAACAGGGCACTACTACTTTTATGAAGTCAGCAGGGCTGACATTGCTTCAAAGACTCCATGATTCTCCTAAGATTATTGGCTAAATGTGTGTATGTACAGATGCCATCAATCATGTAGAATGTCCATAGTTTTCAATGTGATGTGGAGTATGGGTGGCAGTCCCCTGGAAAGGAAGTAGCCCCAATCCCTTGATTCAAACTCCCCAAGAAATCAGTTCCTCCATTCCCATACCTCCCAAGCCTGGAGCACCTTAGTCACTGTTCTGCCTAGAGTACAGCTTCATTCAGAATAGAGCTGGGAGAGATAGTCATTAGAAGGATAGCAACAAGTAGCATTTGCCAGGCATTTTACAGTTTGTCAAGTACATTTACCTGCCTTAGCTCTTTTGATGCCCAGAACAACCTAGTAAAGAAAAGATGGCTGGGTGCAGTGGCTCATGCTTGTAATCCCAGTACTTTGAGAGGCTGAGGCAAGAGGATTGCTTGAGGCCAGGAGTTCAAGACCAGCCTGGGCAACAGAGTGAGACCTTGTCTCTACAAAAAATAAGAAAAATTACCCAGGCATGATGGCATGTGCTTGTAGCCCAGCTACTCAAGAGGCTGAGGCAGGAGGATCGCTTGAGCCCAGGAGTTCAAGGCTGCAGTGAGCTATGATTGTGCCACTGCACTCCAGCCTGGGCAACAGAACAAGACCCCCATCTCAAAAAAAAAGAGAGAATGCCATTTATTGAGTGCCTACTATGCACTGGGCATTATATTGGATATATATTTTTTTAAGTATGTTTAAAGTCTATAGAGTACTTTATCACCTAGATATGCTGTCATTTATAAGACTCATCCCCTATTTTTAATCATTTAGATATTTTTACTGTTATAAATAATATCACAGTGAATATGCAAACACATAAAACTTCATACACTTTTATTGGTTAATTCCAAGAAGTGGAATTACACTGGTCAGCAGATATAAATACCTACCCTCCATGGTTATGTTCATTTTATTGATGTACCCAAATGAGAACAATATCTATTAATCTTCCTCTTTGGAATTCTACAATAAAAACACAAGGTGGCCCCTTCTTCCTCCTATACCCAGCAGAGACATTAATAATCTATCATAGCTTTTAAAAAAATTGATCATTATAGATTGACATGCAGTTGTAAGAAATAATACAAAAGAGATCCCTTGTACATTTTTCCCACTTTCACCAAATAACATTTTGCAAAACTATAATATAATATCACAATCAGAATATTGACATTGAACAATCTACCAGTCTTATGTAGATTTATCTAGTTTTACTTATTCTTGTGTATGTATGTGTATGTGTGTATTAAGTGCTATATAATTTTATTACCTGTGTAATTTCTTTTTTTTTTTT
>VBSM01003215.1:15874463-15885383 GCA_008086735.1 Cheirogaleus medius | reverse complement strand
GGGAAGAGAAAGGGGGGGGGACCAGCAGCTGTCGGCCTAATTCTTCTAACACTCTGCTTGTGGTCATATTAGAAAAACAGATTATGCCCCTCGGTGCCACTCACTTATACTTGACATACGTTAATGTTCTATGTCTCAGTTCTCCGGGTCTTGACGACGGTGGACTTAAGATCGAAGAGGATGGGGGCCCTAGTGGCCAAGGGGCACTGAAAGACCCGGCCCTCTCATTCTCTCTAAACCTCCAATCCCAGTCTGTATTCACCCTTTAGAAAGCAAGCCTGGGCCCAGTTTGCATCTGATGCCACCATTTGGCCCTGCGTTTTGCAGCCCCTTAGGAGGTACACAGGTCAGAAGACACCTGAAAACCCTTTCCCCTAAAATCACCCCTCCTTTAGAGCCTTAATAGGTCACTTTAGGACCAAGTGAGATCAGCTTTGTAGCACCCCAACAACCTTTCTACCTTCCCCTCAAATCAGAAGTTAGGGGTAAGAGAAAGGGATCTATGATAGTAGGTGCTCCAAGAGGGGGTTACAGAGAAGCCATAAGCAAAACTAGGCTAGGATTGTTTCTGGGTTACTATGGAAACCAGGTTCCCTCCTCCTTGCAGGAAGGGAGGAGTGCCTGAGGGTTTCCTCATTCCACCAATCCTGAAGGTTGTAAAGGCGGAGTTTACTGTGGCCTGGGGAAAGGGCTGGTCTTGGAGGACAGCTAGCCTGCCAGTCTGAGCCCTTTGACCTTCCCTACCCTCCCACCCCAATATTCAGTCAAAGGAGGCTTTTTCCTCTGGTGCCACGTCCTCTATGGAGACCTGTTGCTTAGCAACCACTAGTACCTTCTTCCTAATAACTTGCAGGGATGGAGAGATATAATATCTGTGTCTATATTCGGTTCCCCTCCCTTGTCTATTTATATTTAATAACTGAAGCCCTGTCTTGGGTTCCCTTGGCACCTGCCTGAGAGGGCTCTTAGAGGGATTAAGCTGCAGCCTGTAGAAAGAAGGTTACACCTGAGGAGGAACTTCTGAACAGGGAAGAGTGGGAGAAAAGACTGGAGTAGGTAGGGGATCAAGGAAAGCTGTGGAATCATTCTCTTATGTATAGGTAGAGTGAGGAAAAAAGTATTTAGAACTTGGAATGTGGGAAGGGTGTGTCCACAGGGATTCTGAAGGGTCAGCTCTAGGACCTGGAGTGGACCCCAACAGCTGCTTCCCAGGCTAGCATTTTCCACTCCCACACCCTTCCCTGCTCCTGCTTCCCGGCCACTTCCAGTCTAGATCTCTCTTGTATTTCTGCATGTGAGAAGTCATCAGATCTTATATTTCCTGGTGTCTGGATGTTGGTATCCAGGAGAGGGGGCTGTACTGATGTGTGGCCACCAAGGTCTAGGTATCTCCCAAAGTTTTTCAGTCACTAGGAAGGAGTTATTTTAAGCTCTCTGCTAGAAAACCCCACACCTGATCTGCCAGTGGGAGCTGGACAATATCACCCAAAACTGAACAAGGAAGGTCTACATGGCCTGTATACAAAAGTCAGGGGACCTGGGTTTGGGTACCCCTCTCCTTACTCTCCTGTGATCCCCAAATTATTATCTAATTAATTTTTAAAGCTCTTGTTGCCTCATCTGTAGGCCAAGAATAATAATAATGTTTACCTTGCTGGACTGTAGCAGGATCAGTTGAGGTAATATGTGAAAGAAAACACTCTGAAAACTAAAATATTATTTTAAGGCCTAAAAAATATCTGATTGCTGGGGAGAGGAAGGCATCATGAATCCAGCTCAGCCCTGGACTTAGGAATGCCCTTTCCCACAGCTCTCCTATCTGCTTGTCTTCCATTAGTTTGTTAGCAGAAGGGGTATCACTCTTTGCCCTCTGGTTGGTGGGGCAGGAAGCTATAAATCAAATTCAAACTTGAAGCCTTCCAGGGAGAATCATGCAGCTTGTCCCTATCATCCTTCTCACCTCCAGTCCCAACCTGTGACCTGTAGTCCTCAGCAACCCTGCTTACACCTCACCATGACCCTCCACTGTTTCCCTCGATCAGCACCTTCACTGCCATCGTGCTAGCTCACAGACTGTACAATTTCATCCGCCATACCCGCCTTCTCCGCACCTCTTCCAACCCGAGCCTTCTGTGGGAGACAGATGGGGTGTCTGCAGTGGAAAAGGCTCTGGGCTCTACGCCGTTGTGGGTGGGCAGCGCCTCTCCCCATCTCCCCACTACTCCCTCTCCCCACCTAAGACACTCAGATTCACCCCAGGCAGCGCTGGGAGGTGTTGAGGATTCCAACTCTCTCCTCTTCTCTTCTCAGGCTGAGCTCCAGAAGTAAGGGCAGAATGGCATCTTTCTCCAAGACTCAGTCCCCAGCTCCTCTTCGTGGAAGACCAGTGCAGAGGAGAAAGTAGGTTAGGGAATGGTAGGGCTCTATGTAATGGGACTAATCTGGAGAAGCAGGGAGAGGCCTGGGGCCTTTCACTGGAGACTGGATGGCTGGGGTTTGGGGGCCTGAGTTGACAGGAGGCTAAACCTGGGCAGTTCCTTTGTTCCAGAAATCTGGAGTCCCTGGAGTGAGGCTCAGCGTGGGGAGGGGGGAGAAGGAGCTAACATTACAGAGCACCACCTGTGAGCCAGGCATAATGCCAGAGCCTTTCCATACCTGTACTCACAAATACTGTGTGAGGAGTCAGGGCAAATAGGTGTCTCATCAGTTCCCAGCATCCCTGCACAGTTGACCACCTTCTCCTTTTATTCTGATGTCACTGCCAATTCTCCTACAGCTTTGACTGCTCTTTCTCTGTCTCCTTTGCAAGCTCATCCTTGACACCTTAGACTCAGTCAGATTCCCCAATTATACACTTTCATTATATATCTTTCTTTCAGAGCACTTAGCAGAGTTATCTCATACTTATTTGTGTAGTCATTTGAATAATGATCCTAGTTTCATTGGATGGGAAGTTCCATGAGGGCAGTGACCATATCTATCTGTGTTTGCCAACGTGCTCCCAGTGCCAGCAACAGTGCCTAGCACAGAGCAGCTGTTTGGTAAATATTTGTTGAATGAATGAATAAATGACAAAGGGACATCTCTCTGGCTTAAACTCAGCTTCTTAGCCACTCCCTCACCCTGAGCTCACCCACCCCAATGTGTGGACCAGGGAACAGGGTACCTGGGAGGTCAAGCTGCCTCGTTCTCCCTGGAAAGAGCTATCAGGATAGGACCAGCCCTAGTTCCAAGATACTGGTCTCTCCTATGCCAGAGTCTGGCCCTGCCTGTCTGCTCTCTAGCTTCTCCAGGGATAAAGAGAATTCAGAGTCCCCCCAATTTTTTCCCACATGGGGGCCTGAGATCACTCATGTGAGCTGGAAGGGAGGGAGGGGAGTTCCATCAGAGAAGGGTGCTCTGAAGAAAATTTCTCTTTTCTACCTTAGCTGAGACTGCAGAGACCATCTGCTACCACCCCTCTGTCTGCTTCTGTCCTCTTCCTCTGGGCTTCAGGGAAAGAGATGGTTAAACCAAGTAGAAGGGATAGACACTTTCCCTAAAGCAGGACAGGCTGCTTGCTCCTTGAAATGTCTAGGCAGCTGGGTTATGAACCTCAGCCAGGTAACTAGAGCAGAGGAACACAGGATCCAGGAACAGTAAATCCTTTGGGGCTGTACTCTCTAGACCCTGGGAAGCAGGGGGTGGACAAAATGACCTCTAGGAGGTATCCAGCCTCCAGCCCAGGGCTCTGTCTAACTGCTTTGCTGCCCTTGCCATCTGACCTCAAACAATATTCCCAAGTCTGTGAAGAGTTAAAGTTAGGCCAGGCTTGGTAGCTCCTTGCTCTCTGTGGCCACTCCCCATTACTAACCTTGGACAAGCACACAGATAATTACAGACCTCCCAGCTCAGAGCATCTCTCTGACCCAGCTCAGTGCCAATACCCAGTCCTCACAGTAGCCTCTCACTCAGTCCCCTTATTCTTACAGTCCCCAAAGCACCCAGGTATCTGGGGTCATGGATCTGGGAGCCATTCTGAGTAGTGTTTCTCTCTTTGACCCCACCTGTTCTCTGGGCCCCTAATGAAGCAGGACAACTCAGGCTGCAGGCCAAGTCCTTGTGTCCTTATCAAAGGCAACATCTGTCCCCTCTAAGAAGATAACCCTGGGGGAAAGGGGTGAGACAGGCACAAGGGAGAAACCCCAGTCTTGCCTGGGCCCTCACCCCAGATTCCACTGCAGGCATCTATTGGGAGTGAGGGCCAAGAGAGCCACAGAGGCCTACACTCACACATGCCCCTGCATGGGCCTTCCTGCCTCTCAGCCCCCACATATGAGAGCCCCTCCTGGGCTTACCCAGCTACCTGGGCTGCTGCTGCTGCCAAGCGGCCTTCTTTTATTCATGCGTTGTTTTATTGCTGGCAAATGCTGCTGCTTGCCGCTGTTGGAGGCGTTCCTGCCAAATCCATCCCAACATCTTGGCCTGGCATCAGGGCGGCATGCTAATGTGGAAATTTAAAGAGCCGCTCGGCTTTAAATCGGAATTTTAAATGAGCAGCAGTGCTCCGATGGGACCCGGGCAAAATCGAACAGTATCTGATCCACCCTTCCTCCTCCTACACCCACGGCATCACCCCAAGTTCCTCCCACCTCTCCCTTTGATTTGAACACTAGAGGAGGTAGTGGCATGGGACACAGTAGGGGAATAGGGAGGGAATAGGGAGCGACCAGGGCAGAGGAATTCGTGCAAGGTGGGTCATCTGGACCAGTAAGGAGCTGGGATCCCTTGCTCAGAACCAAGAAGGGATCTACTCTTGCTGTCATGGGCAAATGGCCAAATGGAGGGTGCAGGGCTGGGAGTAGTGAAAGTGAGGCTTACTCCCTCACTTCCCATTTACCAGGAATCAAGAAGAGAAGGCCTGTTCCACAGAGAAGAGAGAAGGTAGAATTCCATGAAGACACTCACACATAGCATACATTTGTGCACAGTGGGATGTGTGTGCACAGCTGTGCGTGCATGCTGGGATGCTTGCTGAGGGGCCTGTAGCACATGTACATGTAACTCACACACCACCATGCATGGAGAGGAATTATCAACACGTGGAGGGCAGTCTTTCTTTCCCTATCCTGGCCACTATCCTAACCCCAGAGCAAGCTGGCCCCTGCAAGTTGCTAACCTACCTAAACTGCCCCAGGTTTTTCTACAGATCCTAATTCCCCAGCTCCTGGCAGCTACCTGGAGTCAGCTGTGGAGACGGAGCCCCCCAGCTCCTCTGCCAGGATGGGGGCAGGGGCACCTGAGGTCATCCTATGTACCTGTCTTGGCCACAGTGTGGTGCCTTCTCTGTTGACCACCAGATGACAGGCTCAGACATCTCATCTGGGAGAGGTGGTGAGCACAGCCTTGCTTTCAAAGGGAAGAAGGGGCTAATGGGAGGTGAAAGAGGCAGAATATGTGCCTCCCTGTGATCCCCTCTCCTTACCTGTCTCCAAGAGTTAGATGGACCCTCATTATCAGAAAACATTTTTTGAGTACCTGCCCTCAAGGAGACACCATGCTTAGTTTAGCAGAGTGCTTCACAATTTTCTGGGTTGATGGCAGCCTGGAGAATCTGGATGTGCTATCCCCAGTGGACGATCCACAGTAACTCACATGGTAACCTCAACCTTACCCATATTAGGCTGCCAGGCCAAGAGATGCTTCCAGACCTTCCCCAGGATTCCCCCCCGCCTTAAAGAAGGAGCCAGCTCCTCTAGGGGCTGGTATGGCTGCCAGCCAAGAGGCTTGGGGCAGGCCTGGGGCAGGCAGCTGGCACCTGCCCACCAGATCCCCAAGGAATGCCCTCCTCCCCTACCCCCACAGCCCCATTTAGATGGCCCCTGGGCTACCAGGAGGTGGAACTCACTTCCCCACATTCCCAGAAAAAAACCTCAAGCTGTACAGCCCATAACCTCCCTCTCCACTGTAACCTACTCCAAGATCCTCCACCCAGAGTAGATACACTAAAGACCCACCAGGCAATTTTTCCAGGCAGGACCAAGTGTGTAATATGGTAGGTGTTGAACTGGGCCTAGGTAAGAGAACTTGAGGGGTAAGGCCTGAGCTGCAATTCTGGGAGAAGTTGCTGAGGTCAATAGATGTATGAGGAAGAACAACTCTATGTAGTGAGATAGGACAGGGAGACATGAAGGGGAGGGCCTGAATGAATCTGCCTCTTATATAATGAGCAGCATGCAAATAATATGCAAATAACACCCTCTTTGTTTAGAGACCACAGGGTTGGTGCTTTTTGGAAATACATTGCAGAGGGCCCTCCAGGCAGCATCTCTGAGACTGTCAGACATGGGACACCCAGGCTCAAGAGAAAGGCCAAAGTGCAGCCATATGGTTCTAGCTTATTCCCTGGATTGGCTCACTTTCTATGGGCCTCAGTTTCTCTGTGTGTAAAATGGCAAGATTAATTAATTCATTGGTTCCTAAGGCTTTTATCCAGTATTGACAGTTTGGAGTTCTCTGATCTGGGGCACAGTGCCAGTGCAGGGTAGAGGGGTTGATTCCATTCTCGGGGGGAAGCCAAGGTCCTCAGCTCTCTTGCCTCCGCTGCCCACCTCAGCAGTTCCATCATGCCACTCCCCATTCCCTACATACCTGCCATTCCAAATGTGGGCACTTTCCTGAAGCCAGTGTCTTTCCCACTCCATGTCTTTTCCCATGTTGTTTCTTCTACCTGGAATGACCTTCCTGCTCTAGCCCCTCATCTGGCTAAGTCCCCTCCAACTCCAAGAGCCTTACCTACCTCACCCCTCCACTCCCCAGTTCTGGCAAGGTGGCTCCCTTCTGGGTGCCCCTATGCACTGTCTGTTTACTTCTCTCTTTTCCCACTAGGCCATGGACTCCTGGGTTTTGTTCAAGACTGAATCACCAATATAAGTGCATTAGTTTCCCAGGGCTGCTGTAACAAATTACCACAACCTTGTGTCTTAAAACAACAGAAATTTATTCTCTCACATTTCTGGAGGCCAGAGGTTCAACATCAATTTCACTGGGCCAAAATCAAAGTGTTGGCAGGGCCACACTCTCTCTGGAGGCTCTAGGGCAGGATCTGTTCATCTTTCAGCTTTTAGTGGCTGCTGCATTCCTTTGCTTGTGACCCCATCATTCCAATTTCTGCCTCCATCTTCACATCACCTTTTATTCTTCTGTGTGTATATAATCTCCCTTTGCCTCTCTCTCTCTGTCTCTCTCTGTCTCTCTCTCTCTCTGTCTCTCTCTCTCTCTCTTTTTTTCTGAGATAAGGTCTTGCTCTGTTGCCCAGGGTAGAATACAGTGTCGTCATCATAGTTCACTGCAACCTCAAACTCCTGGGCTAAAGCAATCTTCCTGCCTCAGCCTCCCAAGTAGCTGGGACTACAGGCACATGCCACCATGCCCAGCTACTTTTTCTATTTTTTTGTAAAGACAGGATCTCGCTCTTGCTCAGGCTGGTCTTGAACTCCAGACCTCAAGCAATCCTCCCACCTTGCCCTCCCAAAGTATTGGGATTACAGGTGTGAGCCACTGTACCCAGTCCTTTGCCTCTCTCTTATAAGGACACTTGTGGTGTTATGTAGGGCCCACCTGGATAATCCAGAATAATCTCCCCGTCTCAAGATTCTTAATTTAATGACATCTGCAGAGACCCTTTTTCCAGATATGGTAACATTCACAGGTTCTGGGGATTGGGACATGGACATATCTTTGGGAGCCATTATCAGAATACCAAAATAAGCAAAGACATTTTTAAATTTATCATTTATTATCTACCATGTGCCAGACACTGTACATTTTTCTTACTTTAATTAAGTTTTGCAATAACCCTGAAAGGTAGATATAAATACCTCTAGACAAGGAAACTGGGGCTCAGGGAGATTGAGTCACCTGCCCAAGGTCACATAATTGGTAAATGTCAGAGCTGGGATTTGAAACCAGATAAGCTTGGCTCCAAAGCCAGCATGCTTTTGCCTCCCCAGTAGCCTCTGAGCCTACCCCAGGCCCTGGCACAGATTTCTTGCCTGAATGGATGTGCAGAAAGAGGAAGATAGGTGGACAAGAGAAGGGAAGATGAGGCCCAGCTTCCTAGTGATACTGGCTTAAGCTTTCTTTTGCCAAAGCCCCCTTACCACCCTCTTATTCTCCCTCACCAACCCTGACCCCTTGTTTCAGAAGCCTGGAATCTCCCCCAATTTGCAGCCCCCTGCCAACTACTGCTGCCCAGAAGGGTGGCACAGTGCCTGGACTTCAGGCAGGAGCTATCAAATCACAGAACCAGAGGGACGTCTGGAGGTCACCTCATCTAGTAGCCCTCTGCCCACATCCAGGCCTATGCATGAGGACAGGGGCAGACAGGGTCGGGGTAGTGGGCAGCAGAAGGGTGAAGCAGCCATCTCTCTTCCTTCAGCTTCTCTTTCTCCTTTCTCACTTCTTACACAATTTATATTGGGAAGCCCTCACTCTGGTCTAACCTTGCAGACATCATGCATAATGAAAGTTGGCCAGAGTCAGAAGGCCTACGACCCAGTTCTAGAGTCTCCAAAAAATAAAACGAGATTTTTGGCTAATCTCTTCACCTCTCTGGGCTTCTAATTCTTGATCTTTAAAATGTGATTGATAATGGTGATGATAATAATAATAATAGCCATCTCACAGGGATGTTGGGGGGATAAAAACACAGCTCAGGAAAGAAGTGTCCAACCCACAGCCTGGAGCAAGGCAGGTGCTGCAGGAATATTTTACAGCGGCCCTCAGCCCTCCAGCCGAAGTCCCCTCATCCTGGATAACAGGGCTCTGCTCACCTCAGCCATTCTGGTCTGCCTTGCGCGCTAGACTGTGAACTCTTCTTGGCAGGATCTTGTTCATTTTTAATCACCGCTCCTTCCCCTCCCCAGTGTCTAGCCCATGCTCAGGCGCGTAGGCTCAATATACATTTAATAAATAAACGAGTGAGAGTACGAGTCGGACCCCCAAGTCCCCAGACACACAGAGCCTGACTCCCACCAACAACCCTTCTCTGCACGACCCTTTCCCCTGGGGTCCAGGCGCCGACGGTAGCGGCCGGGAAAGAGGCGCTGCAGCTTTAAGATTTCTCTCGGGCGTCCCGGTTGCCAAGGCGCGGTTGCCAGGGGCCTGCGTCCGGCCTTCGCGCGCCGGCTCCGGGTTTCCTCCGCTGCCGCTGCCGCAGCCGCTGCCGCCGGGCCGCGCTGGGCTCGGCTACTCCGAACCGTCTGGCGGACTTGGCACTGGCCCCCGCTCCTCGGTGCCCCCGCGGTGCGTGGCAGGCTGCGGCTTCATTATCCTGATTGATTCCTCCTGCTCCCCGACACCGTGGGGGCCCAGGCCAAGGAAGGGGGGCGGAGGCGGCATCTGCGGGCCCCTGCCTAGCCCTCGCTCCCATCGGCTCTTCAGGCTGCCGGCCCCTTAGTGCCCTGCTGCGGCCGGCATGGCAGGGAGGGAAGGCCAGCCCCCGGCCTCTGCACCCTTGGCGGGCCGGCAGGGACCCAAGGAGGAGCAGAGCACTGTCCGGCTAGGTGCTTCTGCCCACGTGCCCGCTCTGGGCCACGAACGGAACGCCGTCTTCGTTTTGCCTTCTCCGGGAAGATAAGGAGGGGTTCGGGTTGGGAAGGAGCATGGTGGAGGACTGAGAACTTCAGGAGAACAAGCCCTCGCAAAATAGGAAAGGTGACATCGAGGAGCATTGGTCACATGGGCCAAGGCCTGGTGACATGGATCTTATCATGTGACTCCCTGGGCAGCTTAAGTACAGTTCTCAGGGGAGTCAGGGACAGGGTCTGCGCAAGCCCCACAGGACACCTGACGTGGACGTGAACGCAAAGGAAGGCCTCTGTGAGGGAGAGGACCTGTCCCAGAATCTGGCAGGGTGTGCCCACCCACCCCCAAACTTAAGTGCTGAGACCTTAGTAGAAAGAGCATTTGGGAGCCAGGCCTGAGAACGGAGTCTTTCTAGTTCTGCCACTTGGTTTGTGAGCTGGGCAAGTCACTTTGTCTTTCTTAGCCATGGTTTATTCATCTGTACAATAGGGCTAAGACTTCGCAGTTGTCAGTGGCTACATGGGATAATATGTAATGTGTCCATGGAAGGATCCTACCTAAGTTCTCTGGCAAGAAGAAGAAAGGGAAATGAGGAGCTGGCCACCATCCCTCCTGTTTTGGGTGAATCCCATTGAGGGAGGTGAGTCCCTTCCATATGCTTAAATCCCTTCTTAACTAGAAAGATGACCTTGAACTTTCCAGTCAAAGCTGCCCCCTTGTCAGAGTAGAGTGGCAAAACTGCTCTCCACCTCAGGGGCATGATGTGGATTCAATATCTCAATTCACATCAGGCTCTCCGCCACTCCTATCCCTCTCTGCGTGGGGCTTCTGTTTCTACAAGCCCTGGCAGTCTTCTTCTAGTGCCCCAGCCCTGTCCTGTCCAAGGGCCAGACATGGGAAATTCCTTATATGGGTTTGGCCCATTTGGGTAACTCCAACCTTTAGTCCTCCTCACCCCTGGGAAAGAGGGAGCTGGTGGAGAATTTGAGGCCATTTTCCCAGACCTGTTGTGTTTGTGGACACGATCTGGGCCACTCTGGCAACGCAGTGTCTATCTCTGAGCCTGTTTCCTTTTCTGTAAATTCGTTAATTTAGTCTTCCAACCCATATTTACTGGTGACCACAGTGGGGCAGCATGGTGCACCCAGCAGGTGAGTGTGTGGGAATGAACACAGACCCGTGGGAAGCACTCTGCTGTGAAACCACTGATCTTCTGTGGGTCAACAGATGCATACAGCAGCCTCTCCAATACAAAGGGGTTTGCTGCAGGGGGACCTCCCAGATTCCAGAACATTCCACAGTGTCATGATGCTTCCTCTCTCCTCCTGAATACTGCAGACTCTTTTTTTTTTT
>VBSM01003215.1:15850433-15874363 GCA_008086735.1 Cheirogaleus medius | reverse complement strand
CCTGAGCTCAAACAGTCCTCCCGCCTCGGCCTCCCAGAGTGCTAGGATTACAGGTGTGAGCCACCGATCCCAGCCCATGCATTACTTTTATATTCAAGAGGAAAATACAGTAAAAACATTCCCAGTTTGGAAAAAAGATGCCAGAGAACATTTTTTTCCTCTGGTAACCAGAGGCAGGTCAGCACATATATTTAGGCCTGCTAAGCCACCCAGGACCCTTGAACAGTGTGGCCCTGTATGTGCCTGCCTCAGTCTACCCACTGGCCCAGCTGTCCATCCACCCGCCCCTGTCTGGCCTGCCCATCCTCAGCGCCTGTAGCTCTCTGCTTCATTTCCTATTAATACAAGCCACGTGGGACCCTGGCTGTGGCGTCTCCAGGCAGAAGAGGAAGCCACAGCCGCCTAGTGGCTGCCAGGGAGGCTGGCAGGAAGGGGCATCTCCACCAGGCATCTCCTGGGAAACAGTGAGCTCCCAGAGAAGGGACATTTGGAAATAAAATTCCTGCCTGGGTGTGTGTGTGTGTGTGTGTTGGGGTGGGAGAGGGAGTTAGGAAACCTCTCCAGCCCCTGTGCTTGTCTCTCTCCTCAGGGAAAGCCTCTCTCCGCAGCCCTCCTCACTGCCTCCCCAACTCCAGCCCCTATAGGTTCTACTGGGGCTGGACAAGTGGCCTAGACAACGTCCCTTCAGATTCATGATACAGTGGAGAGGTCAGAGGCCCAAGTTCTCGGCTTCCCTGCCTCGCCCTGTGGCTCTGGTTTATCACACCTCCCTCTCTGAATCTCAGCCTCCTCCTCTGTAAAATAAGGGAACTGGGTGATATTTTCTTGTCATTCTTAGTCCCTACATTGGGGCTCCTTCACAAAGCTCAAAAATACAGTCAGGGCATTCTAGGCCATTCTTTTCTGCACTTAGAACAGATATCTGATAGGAGCTCATGCTTCCCTGTGTGACCTTGACTGGTTGCTTAAACCAGCCTTGGCCTTTCACCTGCACATTCATTCATTCAGGTATTTATAGGTGCTTTTTTTTTTTTTTTTGAGACAGCATCTCACTCTGGTTGCCTGGGCTAGAGTGCTGTGGCATCAGCCTAGCTCACAGCAACCTCAAACTCCTGGGCTCAAGCGATCCTCCTGCCTCAGCCTCCCCAGTATCTGGGACTACAGACATGCACCACCATGGCTGGCTAATTTTTTCTATATTTTTAGTTGTCCAGCTAATTTCTTTCTATTTTTAGTAGAGATGGGGTCTCGCTCTTGCTCAGGCTGGTCTCAACTCCTGAGCTCAAACGATGCACCAGACTTGGCCTCCCAGAGTGCTGGGATTACAGGTATGAGCCACCATGCCCGGCCTGTAGGTGCTTTTTGAGAGTGAAGTCTACACTAAGAAAGTCCAGAGGTAGCCCACATTTCCATGAAAGAGGCATCTCAGCTCCCCCTTACTGTCCTGTAACCAGAGGCCAGCTGCATGCCACATTCCTTTCATGATAACCCCCTTCCGGAGGAGCTTGAGGGCCCTGGAACCTTCCCTTCCCATAGTGTCCAGAGCCAAGTGAAGGGAGAAGCCACGGCATGTCCTGAGAAATAGGGTTGGAGGTGATGTCCCTGCCCTCTACCCTCTCTCACCCCCAGCTGTTTGCCTTTGCTCTCCCTTGTCTTTGAGAGGCCAAGCCCCCACTCCCAGCACAATTCACCCTTCCACAGTAAAATTATGGGATGTCAAAACTGGGGACAGAAGCCCTTTGTAATCCACAGGCAGAGGTCAGAGGGGCCCAAGTAAAAGCAAGTGGCTCTCTCCCAGCTGGAGTGCCCTATCCTCTGGTCTAACTTCCTAGAGCTCCCCTTCCTCAAGGGACTCCACCTTCGAGGCAGGCTGGGAGTTGCTGAGAGAGTTCTCCACGCAGGAGACAGCCCCCACAACTTTTGGAGGAGACAGAAGAGCTCCAGAAGGAAGAGAGCCAGGGGCCATGCAGAAGCCCAGGCCTCCTTCGATGCCCTCTGAAGAGGAAGCCGTGACTGGCCTCACAGCCTGGCCTGGTCCTGAGGCTTCTCAGCCCTTGGTCTGCCCTGAGGGAGGAGCCAAGGAGCTGGAGGTGGGAGACGAGAAGGAAGGTGAGGGGGGAGGGGGAAGGCACAGAAGCAGTGAGAGAGAGTGGAGACCCGGACTCTGACTTGTCACCTTTATTGGGCACCTATTGTGTGTCGGGCAACGGGCTCTGTCCCAGTTTTACCTGTATTATGTCATCCAGTCCTCATCCCAGCCCTGTGCATGGTGTTATTATTCTGCTCTGACAGAGAAGGAAACTGAGACTCAGACGCATTATATAACTTGCCCAAGGTTACACAGCTTGTCAGGAGTGAAGCCAGGAACCCAGCCCAGGTCTGTCGGCCTCCAGTGGGTTCTCCCTGCTGCCAGAAAGTCCTCCTCCTGGAAAAGCAGGTCTGGCCTTGGGGTTTTCAGTCAGAGCTCATCAGGATCCCCAGAGGCAAATCTATTGTCATCTGCCCTCCTCCTCCTCACCCATCTGCCAGGCAAGTCGCAGGTGAGTCCCTGCCACGGCCCCTGCCCCAGCCCCAGGTGTCAGCTCAGCTTTGCCTGGCTCCCCGCCTCTCCCTGGTGCCCCGAAGGTGGCTCTGAGGTCACCCCACACCCCAGTGCCTTCCATTCTGCATTTCCACATCTCAGCATGCATGGGAAAAGCAGGAGGAGACAGGAGGTCACTTGAAGGTTGGAAGTGGGGGCTCTGATCACACTCGAGCAAGGGATGGGGGGGCCTGGTTATCTCCCTTGATTCAAATGAACCCTCTCCCCAACTCCCGCCCCCTCACCCCCAGAGACAGCCAGAGCTTTGCTTAGTTAATGAAATACAAAAGAAGGAATCGGATGGGGAGGGTGGCTCCAGAGCCCTGGAAACCGAGGGAGAGAGGAAAAGTTGGGTCTCTTCCAAAGAGTTAATGTTCCACAGTATGATCGATTAGGTGTCAGATGTAATTTCAAACCAATACAAGATGAATGGCATAATTTTCCCTCTCTCATTTTAGACAGAATTAAGAATCCATTAGCTAACACAAATTTTTGGCAAGTTTAATAGGAGCTCAAATCTACATTCGGAGGAAACGCTCCCCAAAGCCTGTTTCAAGCTTTTACTTCTCAGGCCCCCTGCCTCCAACGTCCTCTCACCAGCCCGCTTGTTGTCTGTCCCCCTCATGCCCCATTCCCTCCCCCTGGTCCCCTACATTCCCCTCCCCAACCGACCTGAGATTAACTGGCCTGACCCCTCTCACAAAGGCTGGGCCTGCCCACTATTGTCCTCCAGTGGCGATTGGTGGAGGGGAAGGGGTGGAAGGGCTGGCAGTGGCCCAGGAAACAGGGAGAGGGGAGAGGTTGCTGTGGCCCAAGCTCCAGACAAACCCTGGGGAGGGGGTCAATTGGGGCATTGGGCCATTTGAGTGTCAGCTACTCAGTTACACCCCCAGAAAAGTTGTTTTTATCCTAGACAAAACAGTTCATAAGGGGGACACATAGCCCTTTCTTGATGCCTCTTATATTTACATATATTAATTCACATGATAAACCTGAGAGCTGGCAAGAACAGCTATCATCCCATTTTATACATGAGGAAACTGAGGCTCAGAGGGGTTGATTGGAGCTAGCTGGGCCCAAGGATGGACCTTGGCTCGGCTACTTGCTCACTTACTGGGGCCCTAAATCACTTACCTCTGGGCCTCAATTTGCTCATCTGTAAAATGGGAAGAACATTAGTACCTAGCTCATAGCGTTATCCTAAAGGACAAATGAATTGGTACACATCAGTGGCTCCACACAGGGCCTGGCACATGAGGAAGCTCTTGATAAAGAAGAGCTTTCATGACTCTCCGTCCAGGCATAGGTGCCAGGTGTCCGCTCTGTGCCAGCCTTGTACTGGGGTTGAGACCTGGAGCATAAGTTCAATCAGCTCCAGCCCTGGCCCCAAGCTCACAGCCAGGTAGGGGAAATGGATACGTAGACCAAGCCCTTCCCTGGCATAATCATGGCGGCTCACCCTCGCCAGGCGTTTACTCTTCACCTGGTGTGGGAGCAAATCCTTTATACTTAGTAACCCTTTTACTCCTTACAATAACCTTATCAAGTAGATACTATTTAGCATCACCCCTATTCTCCATATCAGGAAACCAAGGCCCAGAGAAACAAAGTGACTCGCCTGAGGTCACCCAGATAGGAAGTGACAAGTTGGGATTCTAATTCAGCCAACCTGGTTCTGGGGCCTGTGGCTCTTACCCAACAGATGGTGGAGCACAAGACGTGATAGACCATGCTTGGGGGTCTAGGAAGGCTTTGCAGAGGACAGGAAGCTTGAACTAGGTCTTAACTGATGAGTAGGAGTTTGCCAGATGAACAAGGAGAGAAAGAGCATTCTAGGCAGGAAGAACAGCATGTGCAAAAGCACCAGGAGAAGTCTCAGCACGGGGGATGGTGAGTAATGCACTTGCAACGTGAGGTTCACGTGGAGGATGGCAGAAAAGAAGGTTGAATGGGCAGGCCAGGTTCTTCTTTTTGACAATCCTGCTCTACAAGTTGGGAAGTCCTTCCTATTGTCTAACTGCTACTGACAACTTTGCATGGCATGTTATGATTTGTCATGTTATAATAATAGGTATAGCCAGTATCCTCCATGTGCCAAATGCTGTGTATTCGTTGCCTTGTTTCTTCATTACAATAACCACATGAAGTAGGTACTCTTACCCCATTTTTCAGAGGAGTAAATTGAGGCTCAGAGATGTTAAGTAACTTGGCCTAAGAGACATAGCCAGAAAGTGACAGAGCTAACCTTCAACCCAAGCCTGACACTCGAACCCAAACTCTTAACCACTTGCTTGCTGTATCCTGGTAGGCAATGGAGGACTTTGGAGGAATTTTCAGCAGCTGATTGAGGTGGGGTTTTTTTGTTTTGTTTTGTTTTTCAGACAGAGTCTCACTCTGTTGCCTACGCTAGAGTGCTGTGGCATCAGCCTAGCTCACAGCAACCTCAAACTCCTGGGCTCAAGCAATCCTTCTGCCTCAGCCTCCCAAGTAGCTGGGACTACAGGCATGCACCACCATGCCCGGCTAATTTTTTCTATATATTTTTAGTTGGCCAATTAATTTCTTTCTATTTTTAGCAGAGATGGGGTCTCACTCTTGCTCAGGCTGGTCTCAAACTCCTGAGCTCAAACGATCCGCCCACCGCGACCTCCCAGAGTTCTAGGATTACAGGCGTGAGCCACCGCTCCTGGCCTGATTGAGTTTTAAAAATAAAATGCTGGCAGGGTGTACAGGTCGGATTGGAGCAGGATACGACTGGAGGCAGGGAAGCCCCAGTAAGAAAACTATTGCCCTGGTCCAGATGAAAGTTCCAAATGAAGAACAATGGGAGGGAAAGGCCCTTCCTATAGATGAAAGAGTGGCCCTTTTGGAACCTAAGTAATAACAACCATAATGCTAACTGGTAAGTGCTACCCTGTGCCAAGAACTTCCTGCGAACCATCTCCCAACTCACACAGTGCTGCAGGGCAGGTATTATTAGCCGCACTTAACAGATGAGAAGTTGACCAACTTCTCTGGATCACACAGGTGGTCCAGGACTGGCCTGAAGCCCCAACCTTTTCCTTGCACTCCACTGCTGGAAGGTGCCTGGGCCACGCATCAGAGGTCAGCTCTTCCCTCTAGATCTGGCTTAATATTCCCTGGAATACATATAGAGCTGGCCCTCTGTTTTGGCGCCAGCAAGTGGCCTTGAACTGAGGGAGGTGGGAAAAGGGGTGAGGGGGAGTGGAGAAGGGAAACTGGAGAAGGATGAGATCCAGAGCTCTGAGGACATGTTGCTGACCATTCAGGAAGATGAGTGTATTTAATTCTCTTAGCTCGTAAGAGAAGACACCTCATTCCTTTACTTCACTTCCTAACCTTTGGGAAGTCCTTCCTGCTGTCTAACTTCCATCCCTCCTAATAGAGTCACACAAACAACCCCAGTTGCCAGTTTTAAAGAAGAGCTCCTGCCCGTGCTCCCTGCCATGAGGACATACCTCTTCATCCTTTCTCGGGGTGGGGAGTAAGGAGATGGGGGAGTATTCCATCTACTTATGCATACTCATAGGTGGGGCGGGGTGGCTAGGTTCCCAGAGCATCCCACCCGAAAAGGGGAAATGACCAGGCCCCCTTCCCTGGCCCTTCCTCAGCAGAGAGGGGAAGGAATAATAGTGTTTGTGGGGGACGGAGGAGGAGGGGAAGGAGGAGGGAGGGAAACGAAGAGACCCACTGGAGCCTCAGCCTGCAAAACAGACCCAGGCCTCCTGCCTTGAAGGGAGAAGGATCTCTGAGATTTAGTAAAATTTAGTAAAATTCTTCAGCACCAGAGTAGAGGTTGAATGAACAGGGAACTACTGCTCAGCCCAGGATCCCCCTACAGGAGAGAACTTGGGGAGGAGGCTGGGAGAATATGTAAGAGAAAGTGGCTTTGAGGGAAAGAACTTTGCTTTGGAAGCAAAGGGGATCTAGCTAGAATCCAAGCTCTCCTGCTGCAAAGGCAGAAGTACCAGGGCAGGTTTGTTCATTTAGTCAACATACTTTCATCGATGTCCTACTATGTGCCAGTTACTATTTGAGGCACTCAGATATTTGAGATAAAGATCCTGCACTGAAAGAACTTCGTCCCAGCTGGGGGCCGGACACAGTGGCTCACGCCTGTAATCCTAGCACTCAGGGAGGATGAGGCTGGAGGATTGCTTGAGGTCAGGGGTTCGAGACCAGCCTGAGCAAGCGTGAGACCCCTGTCACTACTAAAACTAGAAAATAAATTAGCCGGGCAAATAAAAATAGAAACAAAAAATTATCCAGGCATGGTGGCGCATGTCTGTAGTCCCAGCTACTCAGGAGGCTGAGGCATGAGGATTGCTTGAGCCCAGGAGTTTGAGGTTGCTGTGAGCTAGGCTGACGCCACAGCACTCTAGCCTGGGCAACCGAACGAGACTCTGTCTCAAAAAAAAAAATTAGACCCTTGAGCAACATGGGTTTGAATTGTGTAGGTCCACTTATATGTGGATTTTCTTCCATCTCTGCCACCCCTGAGACAGCAAAACCAGCCTTTCCTCTTCCTCCTCCTCCTCAGCCTACTCAACATGAAGAAAATGAGGATGAAAAGCTCCACTTAATTAACAGCAAATATATTTTCTCTTCCTAATGATTTTTTTCCTAATGATTCTTAATAACATTTTATTTCCTGTAACTTACTATATTGTAAGACTACAGTATATAATGCATATAATATACAAACTTAACTATTAGTAGTTAAATTTTGGGGACATCAAAAATTATACATGGATTTTCAACTGCGCAGGGAGTTGAAACTAACTCCCATGTTGTTCAAGGGGTCGACTGTAATTAAAATTAAATAAAAGTTAAAATTCATTTCCTCGGTCACATTAGCCATACTTCAAATGCTCGGTAACCTCATGTTGGCTAGTGGCTTCCATATGGACAGAACAGAAATAGAACATTTCCATCATTGAAGAAAATTCTATCAGTCTAAAGCACTCGACACAGGGCCTGGGCCAAGTTAGCACAGTGAGTGAACACCATCATTCTTGGAGAGTTTAGGGGGGAGTTACTTGACATCTTTGAGCCTTACTTAACTCATCTGAAAAATGGGATGAGTACCTACTTCCTGTGGTTATTGCAATGAAGACACAAGGCAATCAATACACAGCATTTGGCACATTGGAGATGCTCGCTATACCTATTTTTATAACATGATAAAAGAGCTATGACTTTATGAAAAAGAGAAGACCAAGAGGTAAAAGAGAGAGAAGAGAAAGAGAAAGCTGGGAACCCAAGAGCTGGACCCCAAATAGGTCTCTTTGCCGCTCCTGAAGAGTGGATGCTACTTTGAGATCCTCAATCACCATACCTTTATTACTGAGTACATTCTTCAGTTATTCACTGAACATTTATTTATTGGGTACCTAATATGTGTCTGGTCCTGTCCCACCAAAAACAACCCCCTCCCCAGGGAGCTTGTATATGAAGGAGAGACTGGATGGGGGAGATAAACAATGCACATATTTAATAATAATTGTGTAAAACACATAGTGTGTTATCGACATGTACTAAAGAGAAGGGGAGAAGCAAGGAAGGACGAGAGGAAAAGGAGGTGCAGTTTTGGATGAGGTAGCCAGCAAAAGCCTCTTAGAGAAGGTGATCTTTTCATGCAGACCTGAAAGAGGACAGATACCTGGGGAAGAGCTTTCCCAGCAGAAAGAACAGCCAGTGCGAAGACCTGGAGGCAACAGATTTCCCAGAGTGTTTGGGGGAGAGAGGGAGCACGAGGAGGGTGGAAGGAGATGAGGCCGGGGAAGAATCCGAGGGTCAAATTGTGTAGGGCCTTCCAGGTTTTTACTCGGAATGAAAAGACACCACCTGAGGGCTCTGGGATCTAAGCAGAGGAGTGATATCATCTGATTTAATATTTTAAAATCATCCCCCCACACACGCCTAGGGCTGAGGGGTAGCAGGGATGGGGAGTGACTGCTAATAGGTATTGGCTTCTTTTTGGGGTGATAAAAATGTTTAAAATTGATTATGGTGATGGTCACACAACTCTATGAATATGCTAAAAACCATTGTATTGTACACTTTAAATGGGTGGATTATATCTCAAGAAACTGTTATTTTAAAAAAATAACTCTGGCTATTGCAACAAAAGTAGACTCTAGCCTGGAGGAGACCAAGGGCAGAAGCTGTGGTCATCCGGGAGAGAGAGAACGGCAGGCTGGTAGCAGTGGAGTGCTGGGAAGTGCTCAGACTCTGGATTTATCTGGAAGGCAGACAGAGCACACAGATTGGCTGATGCATCAGGTGTGGGCTGTACAGGAGCGGACAGCAGAACAGGTGAGGAACTGGAGTCCTGGAAAGGGGAAGGGCTGACTTAAGGGCACAGGCCACCAAAGCTAGTACTGGGACTGCTGTTAGCATTTAGTTCTAAGACTCTGGTCTTTTCATTTGAATTCTAACCCTGTCGTATTTCTGAGCATCAGTTTCCCCAACCTGTACTCAACAGGCAGCTGCAAAGGCTGATGGGGACACACCTGACTCACATAAGGTTTCTTTTCTGGCCTTCTAACTGAGACTGCTCTGAGCCAGGGGCCCGGGAGAGAATGAGAGGAGGACTATGGCAGACTTTAGGTCGCAGAGGGAGTGCTGGGCTGGGGGCCTGGGCATTGCTCCCAGCTGGGTGATCCCTGTAGCGGGGAGAGGAGGACACTACTATCACCTGTGAGCCCGACTCATGGGCATCCTCCACCTTCTCTGGGGACAGAAGGGCTAGTGCCTACACATTTGGGGTTGGCAGAGGATTTTTTTATTTCATTTTTTTTTTAATTTGAGGCAGAGTCTCACTCTGTCACCTGGGCTAGAGTGCCGTGCTATCAGCCTAGCTCACAGCAACCTCAAACTCCTGGGCTCAAGCAATTCTCCTGCCTTGGCCTCCTGAGTAGCACATGCCACAACACCTGGCTAATTTTTCTATTTTTAGTAGAGACGGGGTTTTGCTCTTGCTCAGGCTGGTCTCAAACTCCTGACCTCAAGCCATCCTCCCGCCTCAGCCTCCTAGAGTGCTAGGATTACAGGCGTGAGCCACCTCGCTCTGCTGGTTGGCAGAGGACTATCTCGGAGCCAGTTCTCCTCAACCTAGTGGGAGGTTCTAGAAAGCCTTTAATTACTACCTTAGAGCGGATGCTAGGTTAATGTGATGATCTGAAAAGTATATTTTTCAATTACATTTAACAAAAAGATTTATAGTCAAGTAAAACATAATTAGGAGGCTGCCAGCAGACAGGCCTCCTGAGAGAAAGAAAGAGAGGTGAAACCAACCCCTAATGAGGTGGGTTGGAGCCCAGGCAATAGGACCTACTCACCCTTCCCCATCTCTCTTCAAAGATGACAAAGCATTAATCAGTTCTGCCATTCAACACACATTTATAAGTACCTCCTCCATGCTGGGTCCAGAGTGTCCAATGGTAGCAGAAGAAATACTAGGATACCTACCTTCAGCGAGCCTACAGACCAGGAAGGGAGGCAGACAAAACAGCAGTCCTCAGCGGTGGCTCACACCTATAATCCTAGCACTCTGGGAGGTGGAAGCGGGAGGATGGCTCAAGGTCAGGAGTTCGAAACCGGTCTGAGCAAGAGTGAGACCCCATCTCTACTAAAAATAGAAAGAAATTAATTGGCCAACTAAAAATATATAGACAAAAAACACACTAGTCCTCCACAACAACAAAAAGAGCTAGGCGTGGTGGCACATGCCTGTAGTCCCAGCTACTCAGGAGGCTGAGGGCAGCAGGATCGCTTGAGCCCAGGCGTTGGAAATTACAGTGAGCTATGATCACACCACTGTACTCCAGCCTGGGCGACAGAGCAAGGTCCTGTCTGAAAACAAAACAAACAAGCAAACAACAACAACAACAAAAAAAAGAAGAAGCAGCTAAAGGAGCCAAGAGGAGAAACAGGTGGGAAGACATGTGTATAAATATAGTTCATACTTGAAGACCCTCCTGAGGTTTCCCTGGCCCTGAGAAATGGGAGAAATGGAGGTCTGGATGCCCCACCCCAGGGGGTCTACTCTGACCACCTGCTCTGTTGCTCCCTTGCTTATCCTTCTCCTTTTTTTTGCATGTCTAACTTCCATTCCTCCTGTGCACTTGGGAGTGCATCCCTCTGGTTTGGAAAGAGAATTCTGTCATTCTCAGCTCCCTTTAACTGCCTACATCCCTGATAGTTTACCACTAAATTCATACATACTATACTTGTATTCATTGAGTATCCACTATGGGTCAGACATTGCGCTGGAAGCTTTGGCTACATGATTTCATTCAATCCTGCCAACCACTCTTTGCATACAATAGTAATAAGGCCGGGCGCGGTGGCTCACGCCTGTAATCCTAGCACTCTGGGAGGCGGAGACGGGAGGATCATTCAAGGTCAGGAGTTCGAAACCAGCTTGAGCAAGAGCGAGACCCTGTCTCTACTAAAAATAGAAACAAATTAATTGGCCAACTAAAAATATATTGAAAAAAATAGCTAGACATGATGGCGCATGTCTATAGTCCCAGCTACTCGGGAGGCTGAGGCAGAAGGATTGCTTGAGCCCAGGAGTTTGAGGTTACTGTGAGCTAGGCTGATGCCATGGCACTCTAGCCCGGGCAACAGAGTGATACTCTGTCTCAAAATAAACAAATAAATAAATAAATAATAGTAATAATCACAAAACAATAATAGACAAGATCGGGTTCGTTCAGGGTGGTATGGCCGTAGACAATAATAGCAAAACAATAATAGGGACCACTGACAACTCACTTGAGCTAAATTCTTTACATGAATTGTCATTTTTAAATCCCTGGGAAATAACCTGCCCAGGGTCACACAGACAGTTACAACTGGGACTGGGATGAGAAATCTAGGATGGTCTCCAGCATACCAGACTCTCTGGGGAAATGAAAACTTTGGCTACATGGGCAGAGGAACACAGGAGCCATTTTGATGCCTTTCCTCTCTTTCTCACTTATTCTTTCTCAAATGAAGCACAGGGCAGCATTATCCTGGGTGTAGACTGCCCTGGGTACAGAGCAGACACCCCTGATGACAACCCCAGAGCCTGCACTGTGCTGGGGAAACGTGTCCATTTCTTAGGGTAGGCAAATCTGTCATAGGAGCTACCAGACTCTTAGAGTGGTTGCCTGGTATCGTAGGAGGGAGGGTCCCACCTATGTAGTGCAGGATCCTGATCTGTGATACAAAGGAGTGATTCTTGTGTCCTTCATCCTCTGAGGATGGCTTAGGTGTTTGTGTGTGTGCATGTGCATTTTTGCAGGAACTGGTGTGCAAAGAACCATGTGATTTGCACACATGCATGCAAGCCTGAACAGCCTGTATCCTGTGCATTTCCCTTAGGATGTATGTGTGTGTGAGGGGTGATTACCTGGCTGTCTGGGCCCTTGCAAAGGCAGGTAACATGTAAATTTTATGTGGGTGGAGTTCTCACAGGATGGAAAGGGCCTGGCCCCAGAGTAGAGTTCTGAGCTCAGCTCTCCACCTCTTCCTGCCCATATCCAGCTCTCTGCCTCCCCCCACCTTCCTCTAAGCTGGGCAGAATGCCCTCAGCCTGTGCCGGCTGGCACACATGCCACATGGTGCCTGGCGTGCGTCTGGGCAAGGATGACGCCCCCAGGACCGGCTGGGATACCAAGCCACCCGCTACCTCCCCCACCTCCAGAACGAAGTGTCCCCATCCCGTCCCCTTTCCCAGCCAGGGACTTGGGGAGCAGGCGGGGACACAGCACAGACAGATACAAACACACAGATGCACCCAGAGACGCCCACAGGCGTGCGCCCCAGAGAGGCACAGACACAGGCGCTCACAAAGGCTTGTGTACGCACATGCACACTCACACCTGCCCAAAGAAATTCATGGACATTTGCCACTCCACAGATCCAGAGAAGTTAACGGCCTGGGCTTAGGCTGTTTAACCTACCCAGTGTCTCTGTCCGCGGTGCTGAAACCAGAGCGGTTTAACCCTCCTCCCTCCAGAAGGACTAGACAGGAAAGAGATGGGAGAAAAAGACTTAGGAATGGGTGGTGGACAAGAAAGGAGAAATGGAGGAGAGAGAAGAGAGAGGAGAGAGAAATCCAGTGATAAATGAGAGAGAGTTGAGAGGATACCAGGGGAACCAATGCCTGAACCCTGGGACTGGGAGAGGGAGGTGAGTAGGGGAGGAGATCTCAGTCCTCCATCCCTGCCCAAGTACAGGCTTAGACTCAAGGATTTATCCCTCTTTGCCCCTCAGGGTCAAGAATGGGGAGAGTTTGGTAAGGATTCTGTGGCAGCTGTGGGACCCAGGGTGTGTGGCTTCTGTGGCCTCCAGTCATCCCTTCCAGGTGCCACCTTGTCCTGGAGGACCTGAAAATAGTAGAAGGAGGCAGACACCAGGAAAGCCCAGTAATGGCCCTGCAGATAGCTCCCTACCTGATTTCTTATCCCAATTTGTGTTGGGCAAGTGGACAACAATGTTGATCTGGATTTGTTCTGGGGATTGCAGGGATTTAGCGTCTGCTTAATGCTTATCCATAAGATTGGATTATGGGTTCCTCTCTCCCTCTCTTGAGATAAAAACTTCCCTCCAATGAGATTGTTTAGTAGAGATGGCTCTCCCACCAGCAGCCCCTTAGTTGTGGAATTTATGGAACATGCCGTATGCCCACTCTCCTGGTAGGGGGATATTTTCAAGGACTAGAGGGGCTTATCATATAACTAGTGAGGAGGGATGAGGAAAAGCAAGGGAGAGAAAAAAGAGGAAAGGGAAGGAGTAAGAATGTGTAAGGATGGATGAAAAGATGAAAGAAAGGAGAGAAGAGGAAAGAGGCTTGAGAAAGAGAAGAGAAGAGGGTGGAGATGCAGATGGCAGGAGAGAGAGGGCACGAGAGGCCCAGACAGACCCCAGTGTCCAGGGAAAGCATGGGGAATATGCCAGGTGAAGCAAACTGCTCCCCTCCAGCTTCCCAGGGGCCCAGATTAGAGTGGAATTCCAGCTCAGCCTGCAGCTGTTCACAGCGGCATCCTTCACCCAGAGCTTTGGGCAGAAAGACCCCATGGGCCGGGGCTACGATGTGAGGAGCAGCTGCTCTGGCGCGGAAGGTGGGGTCAGACGCAGTCAAGTGCATGTGTGGTTTCCTCATGGTGGGGTGGGGAGGGTGGGCGCCTCCTTGGGGGTGTTTCTACCTATTCATGTGTGAGCAGTGGCAGGAGGCAAAGCCACATGTGTGGGCATTCACTGGAGAGTGGGTACTGAGTGGATGGAGGGTATGGAGCAGGCAGAGGAAGAGGAAGAGGAGAGGCAGAAGGAGAGGAGTAGGTGGGAAGAAAGGATACTGGATCTCCTTCTGAAAAGTTTTGGACCTCCTCTTACTCTCATTTTCTCCTACCAAAACAGAAGAAGGCAGGCCTAGGCTACAGCTGGGCACATGTACCTCAGCATCCTTGTCTGTGGTATAGATAGAATGACAGACCTGACCTCACGGGGATGTTGGGGTTGTTATCAACTCATGTATAATGCTTAAGTCAATTACCGATATATAGTGAGCTCCAAATGGATGTTATGTTAGCTTCTGTATTATTGTTGTTGTTGTTCTATCTTGGCCTTACACTGGGATCAGTTGGGAAGTTCTTCTTCATGTTTAACTAGACCTTCTTACTATAGCCTCAGGTCCAACCTTTGGGTCTCCCTTTGGGCACTATGGAGGACTGATATTTCCCAGATCTTCAAATTTACTCCTGGAGATGGGAGCCAAGAGGTTTTCTGGAGTGCAGAGAGGAAACTCCAGGATAAAGAAGGTGACAGAGTCTAGGGTACAGGGCACTGAGTTTTCCCACCAGGAGCTGTCAAGGATGTTTCCTGGATTCCTGAAGAAGTTGGACCCTGGACCTACACCAGCGCCTCCCTGTCCAGCCTGGAGCTGCAACCATCTGCCCTACTCAGTGCTGATGCCCCAGCCCCAGCCAAGCTGGCATGGATTTGAGTCATTTCTTCCAGACCTCTCTTCCAACCCCAATTCCTTCCCCTCCTTCCCCCTTTTCTACCTACTCTCCTTGTTTCTTGTCCTTTCTTAGGAATCTAGTTGGGAGGAAAAGAATTCCCTTACTACTTAGAGAGGTAGGATTCCCCCACTCTGCACCAGCGAAATGGATGGTGTCATTCTGGAGGTCAAGGAAGCATGTGGGGGCTGGCACAGGAGGGGTGAGGGGTGGCAGGGCAGCCCCCATGTCCCCCCATTCCCCCCAGCTCCTGTCTCATCACTGTCACCATTCAATCATAGCAGATGGGCTGCAGCTGTGAGCGCCAGCCCGGCACACAGGCTGGTCCGTGCCACTTGGGAGAGAAAGAAGAGAAAGGGAGGGAGGGAAGGAGGAGGATGAAGGGAGGAGGGAGAGAGGAAAGGGAAGAAGAAGAGGAGGAAAAGGAAGAGAGTGGAGGAGGAGAGAGATGGCTTGGAGAGAAAGGAGACTTGGTGCCTTTTATGCCTCTCTTTTCCCAGCAGGAGAGCAGAGGCCAGGGCTGGGCTCATGAGCTGGGCAGTGCCAGGCGAGATGGGCATATGCCCTTGATTACTACCAGGACCGCAGGCCAAGCCTCCGCAGCCGCCACGGCCTCATAAATCAGTTTTTAAGTAGCAACCACATGGACATTTCCCAGCTGAGAGGCCTGGCCTCTGTCAGCCCAGCTAGGGCAGCCCTGGCGGAGGGGTAGGTGCCAGGCCAGGGCACCAAGGAGAGAGAGGTGGTCATCCAGGCTTGGTGGGAAGTGGGGTTGGAGCTTGTTCAGGCAAAACCTGGGGCTGGGACTCCTGCCAAAAGGGAGTAGGTAAGAAGGTGACAAGTGATTGGCAGTGGGTCTGGGACTCCCTACTGGGGCTCCCAGACTCTGTCCTGGATTTTCCTGGGGAAGCTGCTTACAGATGAGGGAGGGGGTGTTGCTACTGGAACTCCCTCCCTCCATCAAGAACAGAGCGTGGGAGCCTGTGAGCCAGGGCAGCGGCGTGGGCAGGTGCCTGCGCTCCTCAGGCTGACAGCTCCTGGCTGGGGACGCGTCTCCCCAATATCCAGCCCAGGCCCAGCACAGTCTAGGGACCCAATAAAGTTGCTTGAAGGAATAAGTGACTGAGTGGGAAAGGGGCCAGTTATGCAGACTTTTGTGTGTTCCCAGGAATGAGAGGATTTATGTCCGAGTGTAAGATGACTGGAGTCTGTGTACGTGTACATGGGGGATGTCTGTGGGTGCTCTGCTGGGGAGGGGGGTGGGCAAGTGGGGGGATGGGAGGAGCTGGGGGCGGGGATCTATTCCAACAGATGTCCGTCTACACCCTCCCTCTCAGGATGTCTGTCCCACACAGCCCTCCCCTGAGCCCTGCTTCTCCCTTTCTGAGGACCCATCAGTAGAGCAGCAGCAGCTCCTGCACTCCCCACCCCCACACGCCTGACCCCATGCTTGGCGCCCTCCCCCTTCCCGCGCTGGCCCGCGTAGGTGGCCAGGGGTGCCGAGGTCCCGCCCTGGAGCACGGGGCTGCAGAGCGCGTGGGGCGGGGGCGCCCTGCCTTCTCGCGCGGTGTCTCCTCCCTGGGTGAACAGATGTCTCGGAATTTTAGATGTGCTCTCCGCCCCTCGGCCCCTCCTCGCAATAGCCCCCTCCCCCAGCTGGCACCCGCTGTGGCGTGGCGCCCTCCTCCTCCTCCTCCCACCCCCGTAGCAGAGCGGGCTGACGATCCTGGAGCACGGCCGGAGGCCTGGAGGCCCCGGAGGCCCGCGGGGTGGCGGTGGCGGTGGCGGTTCCTGTGCCCAGAGAGCCAGTCGGCGCTGCCCCGGCCTCTTGCCTCCTCTGGTTCCTCCCTTCCCTTCTTCCGCTTCCCCTAAGCTTCATCTCTCCACGGTCTCTGTCCCTGTAGATATCTGCCCCACCGTACAGCCCAGCCCAACGACGCATCTACACAGACCCTCACATTTAGCGACAGAAACTCCTCCTGGCAACTTTGGCTGATTTCTTCCCTCAAGAGACTCCTTCTCCTGCATTCCGTGAGCCACCTCCCCCCGTCAACAACTGGCTGCCTGCCCTCAGTAGAAACCCGGAGTTAATCCGGAAAACGTGGGGAGAGGGCAGGAGGGAAGTGGGGATCGAAGTTAGGGAGGTGGAGGAGATCGGGTTGGCCCAGCGGAGAGACACCCAAATTTTCTAATCACTGCTAATTAATGAATAATCCAATTCCCTGGGCCCCCAACTCAGGGAAGGGGGCGGGACCCGCAGCGGGCAGGAGGGGGCCTTGGCAGGGCTTAGCAGTCGGGGTGGTGCCAGGCGCCCTCCCCCACCCTCCCCCCACCCGCCTGCATTCCGAGGTAACAGGCATTTGTTACCCAGCCCGTGCCAGGAGCGATTGGCAGGTTCGAGTAGGCACAGTCATTCCGCACACAGATGTCCCTGCGTTCACTCTTCTGATATGAATTCTGTCAGCTCCGAATCCGGGAGAGACCGGCAGACAGCGACACAGACAGAGTCACAGACAGACACAGTCACAGATAGAGCAGTTGTCTGGAGGACTCTACAGCTATTTGTTTTTCTCCCCTGAGAACAATTTTTTTCTTAAAAAGAAAAAAGAAAGAAAAATAAGAAAGGCTCCCACTAATTTGGGGGGACACTTCCAAAGCCCTGTGAATGGCCCTGCCCTTTTGTCCTCCTCCTGTTGCCTGTCCAGATTTTCCAGTAGCCTTGAGGGCCCCCACAGTGTCATCCTGGAGCTTCGAAGTTGAGTGGTGACAAAGAGGACCGCTGAGGTCTGGAGGTCTGCTCCCTCAGACAGGACCATTTGGAATTCTAGAAATTCAGCAGCCCTGGGAGTTCTCGAATACCACCAAGGTGCAAGTTCCAGCACTCTAGAATCTCCAAAATTCGAAATTCCAGAACGCCCACAAATTGCAAATTGTTCCAAGTGCCCAATTCTTGTGTTACACTCTTCATTGGCAAGGGGGATGTGGGTGCTGTTAGGTGTCCCCAAATGGAGGACCCTACATGCCTGGTCCTCACTGGCTCCTGGAACTTTGGCAACTAGCCAAAAATGCAGCCTGCCCTTTGAATTAGGAACACAGAAAGGTCAAGCCCCCTGGCTACTGTCCCCTTCTGGCGCAGCCAGTCCAGACCAGACACCATGCCTGCTCCTGTCCCCACCTTGGCCCTCTGTGCCCGACCGGGCCACTTTGCCTCTGCCCCTGCCAGCGGCTAAGGGAGTGAGCTGCTTGGCCACTGGGCGCCTGTGAGCAGCCTGGGCGTGAAGAGCGCTGGGGTTTGGTTCTCCCTGGGCATCCCCAGCTAGTGCAAGAAGAAAAGGTGGGCAAAGGGGGGCAAGAAACTTGTCACGACAGAGGAGAGGGGCACAGAGGGGTTTGGATGATGGTTTGTTGGGTTGTGTTTTTTAATCTTTCTTTCTTTCTTTTTTTAAAAGAAAAAGCCCCCATCCTGTGTCATCATTTTTATGGGATCTGCAATTCTGGCAAAAATCTGTCTTTAATTTAGCTGTCCATATAAAAATCCTCACTGTATAATAATGAACAGATGCCATGGAATTTAAGCTGGAGCCTCGGCTCCTCCCCGCCTTCCCCCCGCGCCTGGCACCGGGCACTGGGCACCGGCTGAGTGGCACAGACTGGCACCAACACGCGAGCAAAGGGTGGGCAGGGGGCGACCTGGGCTCTGTGCCAGGGCGCTGGGGTGGCGAAGGGGCGTTGGGGCACTGGGCTCGGCCAGGCGGGAGCTCTTTCGTGGCGGCACCAGGGGAGAAGTGTCTGAGGGATTTTTCTTTTTCTGCAAAATGATCAGCAGTTAAGGATTTTGGTTTGGTTTTGCTTAGGGGCTTTCTGGTTCTTCTGACATTTTTTTAAAGCACTGACCTCCGGTCCATGTAAACCCAAATGTTTTCGATATTTTAATTGAGTTGTTTTTAACTCACCCCCTGTGCCATACCCCAGCCTCGGCCTCCGAGCCCAGCCGAGCCGAGTTCGCTGCAAGCGGGATCAGTTCGGCGCCAGCCGGCCGGCAGCCTCCGCGGTATTCCCGGCGTGGGCACCTCCAGGGGCTCCCCGGCAGCTCTGGCAGGGCAGGAATACCCTGCTGCCCTCCAGAAATGAGGCCGGATGTGGTATCTGATTGGGAAGTGGGGGATACGAGGGAAAGAGAGAAAGCCCCATGTGCCCCCACCTCAATTCTCACGCTGTTCTCTAGGGAGAAGAAAAAAACTATGGGAGTCCAGTGTCCCCTCCTGCCTCCGCCTGCGGTTGAGAAAGTGGGCATCGGTTTGAGCTTGAGGGGTTGGTTCTGAGCCCCTCACCCCCACCCTTCGCCTTTAATGCGACTCTGGCGAGAACAGATGTCCCAAGCCGGGCGGACTGCCCAGACCCCGCCCAGCTGTGCCCTTGGCGAAGACTTGGCTGAGGGTAGGAACTGGCACGCGGGTCCCCGAAGGGACTTGGGGGTTCCTGCGGCCCCAGTGGGACCTGACCTTGTAGCCACAGCCTCCTGGCCAGCGCAGCCCACTGGCGAGAGGCGGGAGAACCCCGAAAAGACCGTTCCTAATTGAATTAATTCCAAAAAGAAGAATGAGACACAGACAGACACTGAGAGAGGCAGAGAGAGAGAGAGAGGTTCGAATAACCGAGCACCAGACACACACGCTGGTATGGAACTCGGCAGCCCCAGTCGGCCCAGGGAGACCTCACTGCGTTCTTGTGCTGGAGCAGGCAGGAGAGTTGGAGGCACCAGAGCCAAATTCAAGTGCACATCTGGGCAGCGTCTCCACAGAACGCCATGCCCCTGCTCCCTTGGCAGCGCCTAGAGGTTTCCTTGTTCCCTTCCCTCGGAGCGCCCCAGCTTCCTCTGCCTCTCCTAGAGGGCTAAGGCGACTCCTCTCATGGTTTCCCCCAAGAAACCCGTTGCCTTCCTCCGTGTGAACCCAGCCCTGGCGATGGCCTTTTTCTTGCCTCCATGCTCCCAAGGCTGCCGCTCCTGCCCAGGTGCTTTAGGATGAAGAAAGTTTCAGAGAGTAGAACCACCCTCCGGAGGCAGCTTCACCCTTTCTTACCACTTCTCACCCAGGGAAACTTTGTGGAGAATTTTTAAAGACGCAGGACAGAAAGGCAGAAGCTGCTTCAGGATTCGGAACCGGGGCAGGTTTCAAGGATTCTGAAAGTCCAGGTGTCACCTCCGCTGTGGGCCTGTGGCCAGCACCTGGGCACCCCAGCCCCAAAGGAAGAAAAAATGACGGTGTCTTGGGCTGTGAGCTGGGAAGCCTGTTCTGACAGCAGAAACCCATCTGCCCCCTCCCACTTCCCGCAAAAAGAAGCTTTCTCCTTTGAGCACATTGGAGCAGACAAGAGCAGGCTTGTCACGTAGAGGCTTGGGAGAGGAGGTCAAGGCCAAGACTGGTCAGGCCTGGTCTGTGTTTTCTCTTTCTTCCCACCTTCCTTGAGGACTAAACTATGGGATCTAGAACCACACTTCGGGCTCAATGCTCCCCTCAAATCAATGGACTCTGTAGGAGCAGGTGCCTTCACGTTAAAGATTCTGGGGAAGAGGTGGAAGCAAAGGTTGTCCAAGAGAGAACGAAATCTCTGACCACTGCCCAGAAATTCTTGTGTCCAGAGCTTGTGGACTTTCCCATGAAAAGGAAAGAGAGAAACAAACACAGTCCCGTGGAGTCTCGGGAATGTCAGGGCTTCCCTGTGGCTAACACTCATGGGGCTCGGTTTCCCCTAGTAATTTATTGGATTGTCTCTCTGGGTGACAAAATCAGAGCTGGACGCTCACCAGGGGTCAGTGGCTCACTGTTTAGGTCCTGGCTGGAAAAGAGTTAGGAGGTGAGGAGAGAGGGAGTGATAGATTTCCTTCCCTTTCCATCAGATGGGCAAATGGCCTGGACTCTGAGATATCTCTTTTTCTCTGTCAGTTTCCAAACGCCGCCGGACTTGAAATGGGGGCTGAAAAATCAAAGGGAACACATCCTCCTGGTTGAACCTCTCTCCAGCGGTCGATTTAGCAGCCCAGGGGTTGAGCTGAGCCGGCTGGTGAGCGCTTGGAGATC
Source organism: Cheirogaleus medius (assembly GCA_008086735.1). Lineage (NCBI taxonomy): Eukaryota > Metazoa > Chordata > Mammalia > Primates > Cheirogaleidae > Cheirogaleus > Cheirogaleus medius. Next base: position 15,853,664 of record VBSM01003215.1, on the reverse strand, counting down.
CTGCCGCTCAGGCTAGGGCAAGGAGGGCGTCCTCTCCCCGCCTTCTCTCCTTGGCCCTCCGCACCGCGCTGGCCCCTTTTCTCCTCCCCTCCCCTTCTGTTCCTGGCGCTTCTCTGGGTGCGTGCACAAGCGGGAGGGCGAGCAAGAGAAAGAGACCTGCGAGGGGACGTTTGGGGCCGGGTGTCCGTGCACATCTTCTTCTCCTGCTCATCTTGCCATCTCGCCAGGGAAGTTGAGTGTTGGGGAGGAGGGCGATGAGAGGATGGAGCGCAGCCAGAGTGCAAGGAATGTGGGGGAAGGGTCAGGAACCTGGAAAGGGGCGGCTGGTGTTGACACCGGCATTCATAAGAAGCAGAGGCACTTGGGATCTCCGCCCCAAAAGGGGCCCATGCGCCCCCCCCCCCGTCCCTGCCCAACAGGATCACAGACGCAGTGGCCCAAGAGTTGTCAACATCCTTCGAAAGGGGCTGGAATCTGGCTTCGAAAACATAATTGAGCCACATAGGGTAGCTGGAAAAGCAATGCACGAAGTCTGTGGTCTGGTAGGGGAGTCATGTGGAGGGGTCCGTTGCTCCCGGCCCCAAGCCACCTGGATCCTGCCCAGCCAGGACTTCAGAGCAGGTTCTGGGAAATCGGCTGAGTGGGAGAGAAGCCCAGTTAACCTTGTTCCCAGGGCAGGATAAGAATCAGGGCTTGGGATGAGTGCCGAGTCCCTTTTTTCTCCAGTTGTCCCTGCCAGGCCTCGCCCTACACCATTCGCCACGAATGGAGACTAGACTTCTTCAGGTTAGAATCTGGGCTGCTGTGCACCTTGCTCCACCCTCCCTGTAAGATGTGAGGGAGAAGGAAGGTGGTTCCAATCCTTTCTCCCAAGATTAGGAGTGATTCAGAGGTCTATATGACCCTGAAGACAGGGAACAATCCTTGGGACCAAGGGCCTAGTCTGTGATCTTATTCTAGAGAAGTGATCCCTGGAGAATTCCAGAGACGGCAGTGAAATTTTGAAAGAATTCCGGTGAAACGCTCTGAAAACTGTGGGAGAATTCCAGCAGGATGTTGCGAAGGGCCTAATGCTATGCACTCCCCAGAGCCAGGCACCGGCAACCTCCCTTTGCAGCCAGAAGAGGAGAGGCTAGACGAGGGTCAGCACCTTGGAGCGGACAGCTCCCAGCACTGTGCCCTCTCCCCAGGTAGCGTCCTGACCATGCGGTGGAATCGTCTCTACTGGAGAGGCAGAGGGGGTTTAGGGTAGACATTTAGGGGAGCCAATGAGCTCAAATTCAGACAGTATGATTGGATCCACCCTATGACATTTATGACTTCCTTATTCAACTGCCTTTCCCTTTCCTGCCTGTCAGGGCAAACGCATCTTGGGATCTTGGACCCAACCTTTAAAAGCCTTAGCAAGCCTGACCTCAATCCTCAACCCCAAGACTAAAACCCCCATTTCAGCTCTGAAATGAGCCACAGTGTTTTAAGAAAAACAATTTAAGCAAGCAACATCAGAAACAGCCCCTTTGGGGCATTCTTAAGTGTGTTCAGGCTTTAGGATGGGGGTCTTTGGAACTCAGATCCCCCTTCAAATATTCCAGGACTAGGGTGTATCAGGGTCTGAGGAGGGGGGAAGGGGCTCTTTTAGGGAAGCCTGTTCAGAGCTACCTCTGAGGCTCAGAGAAAAATAATTTTGAGGCCACTGTGTCTGAGCTGGAGAGGCTCCTCCCCAGTACTCTTCATTTCCCCCCACCCCCCAACTCATTGAGGGGTTCCCTCCCTCAGAACTGTGCCAGGCAGGCTGCCCAGATGTGGACCAGGGGATTCCTCCTGCCCTGTCCCAGGGAGCACATGGTTAGGTCAAGCTCCACTCTACCAGGTGAGCGCCCAGACTCAGCCACCACACAGACCACTGGGGTGTTCCTCCAACTTTATCAACACCCTTAAAAATGTCAACATTCCTGAGACCAAAATGGTCAATTTCCTTGAGTCCACTGAAACACAAATTTAAGATAGAAAAGGGGTTTTCTCCATTAATATTTTTCCTCATGACATTATAATTTTTTTTAATTTAAAAATATCCCAGTCTGGCTCAAATGGTTGTCTCTTTGTCTGTACCCACTTGGCTTTTGCAACAGTGGGCAGAGGGTTGTGAAATGACTGGCTGTTCCCAACCTGATCACTTTTCAGTGATGATATTTTATTTTCCAGGGACGTGCATGTGGACTGAAGGAGTGTACAGATATCAGCGCCTTTGTGCTAGGCTGGTGTGAGTCTGGGTCGGGTCTGGGAGGGGCGGCTAGTGTAGCTGTTTCTGTGCCTACTTGGTGTGTGTGAGGGGGGTGCGGGCTGGGAATCCCACCCAGGAATGTCCAGGGTTCCTCTTTCTGGCCTCTGCACAGTCACTTGACACTGCCAGGATCGCCCTTGCCCCAGCTCAATCCTCTTCTCCCCCCTCAATAAAATGAGGCCACCGTGAGAAACTGGGTCCAGCTTTGCATCTCATTTACATAAATATTTATTAATCGTCATTAAACTGAACAGAAACACGCAATGCACTTCGGGTGTCCGACGGGAGTTTCATCTTCGCTACAAGAGGAAGGTAAAATTGCGTAAGTGTGTGGGTGAGTGTGTGGGTGTGTCGTCTGTGGGTTTGCATTTTTGCATCGTGTGTTTAGATGCCTGAGCCCCTGCCTCCTGTGTGGAGAGGTTCACCTTTTGCCCCTTTTTGGGGAAACCTCCAGCAGGAGCCCTCAGCCCTCTCCCTTCCCACCCCCTGGCAAAAGCCAGGAGGATTCCTCGGACAAAGATCCCCTCTCCAGACACCTGAAATCGCTAGGCGCCTGGCACCCACCGAGGCACTGTCTCGGCAGGTGTAGGGCTGCCCCCAGGTCTCCGTCCCCACCCTCTCACCGCCAGAAGGGGACGGAAGTGCCTTCGGGGAGGGAGAGCCGGGGAGCTCACCTCCTTCTGCCCCCGGACGCCAGCGCCGGGCCTGCTCGTACGTGCGGTGTGGTGTGCGTGTGTGTGTCTCTCATGCAAACCCTCCCTCCCCAAACCGACCCCCCAACAGTTTGCCATTCCATACAAATTTGGAAACAGGTTTTTAAAAAACAGCATGACGCACAACGGGGACGGGGCGGGGGAGGGCAGTGGCACTGGGGCTCCAAATCTCCGAGTCACTGATTGTAAGAACCTGGGGAGGGGGAGGGGGCGGCGCGGGCCCCCCACTTCACCAAA
>VBSM01003215.1:15816022-15850333 GCA_008086735.1 Cheirogaleus medius | reverse complement strand
CAAAAAAAAAAAAATTAAATAAATAAAGGAAATAAATAAATATTTCTGCCGCCCTCCCCTCCCCGCCCAACGCAGGGAAAGCAGGGACTGAGCGGGAGGTGGGAGGAGTTGCCCCCCTCGGATATAGAGCCCCCCACATGGGAACAATGGGGTAGCAAGGTTGGAAATTGGGGGGTAATGATGGCCAATTCTGTGCTCCCACCAGGGTCCTGCTCTGTCCATTTCCTCTCTTGCATGCCCCCAAGGTGAGTCGGGGGACCAGACCCTGGGGTGTGGAGAAGGGACCTGGTGCTTGTCTCCACACCCCAGAAGGGTTCCCTTGGCCACAAAGGGACAGCTGAGTCCCCCCTCCCAGGGTGGGCATGGGGGTGTCCCTGGCCCAAGCCCCATAGGTAGATGTTGGCACCATGCCATCCCTCATCCCTGTCTGCCCCTCCCCCCTCCCTCACGCACACACAACATATGTGGCTAAAGGAAATTCAAACCAAGGGAAAGATAGAGAAAGAGAAAGATTTGCCTGGATGTCGGTGCCTCTGCATGGGTGTGTGTGTGTCTGTGGGGACGTGTGTGTATCTGTGGAGTCAGCCGATGGCAGATATTTTCTCAGTTGTTGGGGGCATCTGTATGTTGGGGTGGGGGTGGGGAGGAGCTGGTGAGATGAGCCCACCTCATCTGGGGGTGGAGGACAGGGTCTGAGTCTGAATTCCTAACCCAGAAACCTCTTACTCTTCCCCTCCCCGCCCTCCCCCTGCCAGACAGGTGACCATCCCACCAGAGGCTCTCTCTCCTGGCCTTCTGACTTGGTTATTTGAAGCAGGTGGAGAGGGCTGGGCTGGGAACTGCCTAAAGTTCCTGGATGAGACTTGAGCATTCTCCTCCCCTTGCAAAAAATACCAAAGCCAACCCCAAGAGTGGCCAAAGGGAGATAGGTCAGACAGGTGTTTTGATAAGGAAAGTAGGAAATTGCTGTTTTATCTTGCAGCTCACCTTTCAACCCTCTCACTGGGCCAGACACAGATGCAAATGGCCCAGGTTGAGGGAGGTAGCCTTAGACACACACACACACACACACCCGGACCTGTTCCTCATCCTGTGGTGCAGAAAATGATGCACACTCCTACTCAGATAGACCAGAGTGTGGAGTGTGAGCAGATAGTCACAGCCAGATGTTGAGAGACCCTTGCCCACACCCCAGTTTGGCCATTTGTGTGTTTTAGAACCACATTTTCTGTACCGCCTGGCCCTCTGGTTGATATATGAACATCCAACGTCAACTACACCTTCAGCACACATGTTTTACTATCAGCCGTGTGCGGAGCAGAGGAGGACTGGACCTTCACTCTCTCCCTCTGGCAGCATCCAGAGACAGCCTTGGGCTGGTAAGATTTGGTGCGGGGGTAGACTGGATTCAGCTGTAAATAGAGGAGCACATAAAGGCTAAGGGGGCCTTGTGGAAGGGGGTGCTGGTGCTGTCTGGGGCTCTCAGAGTCACCTGGCCAGGAACTGAAAGAGCCTCAGACAGCACTGTCCCAACTGCCCCTGGACAGAGGCCCAGGGAGGGAAATTGACTCACCTAGGAACACACAGGTGAAGCACCGAACTGAGTCTGGAACTCAGGTACGTGACTCCCAACCCAGTGCTCCTTCTAAGACTCCACAATCTGCCTCAATGGTCTCCAAGGATGAGAAGCGGAGAGTAAGTTTTCCTCCATTCATAGACTCCGGGTGTGGGAAGGTGAATCCCTTTTATGGTAGATTCTATGGGGGGTTCTGAGCATGGCAGAAAAAGGGGCCAACGGATGGGCCTCGGGTAGGGCAGAGACTCAGGAGTGCTGGCCAGACCCCCCCTCTAAGTTCGGGCACAACCTCTAAGGCTTTGCTGTCCCTTTACCGAGGGCAGGGGCCTCAATCCTAGTAGCCCTTCTCCTTGAGTCCCCTGACTCTATGGTACTTTGGCTACATGTGAATGCTCTGGGCTTCTGATTCCTGGCCAACTCCGCTTACGAACTTTAAAAAATGCTGAATGCCTTGAGCAAGTTATATAACTTCTCTCAGTCTTGATTTCCCCATCTGTAAAATGGGGATAATTATGCTACACCCTCATAGGGCTGCTGTGAGTTCTAGATGGAATAATACATGTAATGAGCTTAGCACAAGACCAATAATATAGTGAGCCTCCAATAAATGCCAGCTCTTATTTTTATTAAAACACTTTGTAAACTGTAACATGCTTTACAATGTTGATTTCTTGCACATACCCTCCCCACACACATTCAGAATGCTTTGTCTGTATAGAAAGGAAATGTTTGTTGAATTAATGGGTGAGTGAATGGAGGAACAAGTGAATGAACGTTCCCTTGGGGGAGAAAGATACCCCCTGCCTTCTCCCCTGGACACTGAGGGTAGGGTGAAACCCACCAGAGGTCTCTCAGGCCCCTCCAGGCTGGAGGCAGAAACCTGTTCAGGATAGGGGAGTCCTTGGGGGGTCCTCCCATCCCTTGGGTCTCCTGTCAGGAGCAACCTCAGCTCTCTGGGTCTGAGAAGCCCCCAGAGAAGGAGGCCTGACTTGGGGGACATGCCTGGGGGTGCAGAGAACTTCATCCCTCTAGGTCTCTCTCCTGCCCCTGTCTTTTCTTCCTTCAGAAAAATGGAACAAGTTTTTCTCACTCGACACATTTCAACTTTTTTTTTAGAAGATACAATAAAAACCAGGGGAAAATTGGAACAGAGGGAGGTGTGGGATGGGCCTGCCTCAGACATGGGCTTGAAAGAGGCACAACACGTGTGTCCACATACACACGAGCAAGCATGAACACACAGGGACATACGCGCCCCTCTCTACACCAGAGATGCAGAGATGCAGTGACGGAGAGACAGAAAGAGCCAGAAATGGAAGGAAGGAGACGGAAGGAGAAGGACACCCAGAGATGCCATCTGTTCCTCCCCCTGGCATTGGGGGAAGGGAGTTGGTGAGGGGCCTGGTCCCCTCCAGGTCTCCGAGAGGAGAAGGGGGATGGTGGGCACCTCAGCCAGGCCTGGAAGACCCCCATTTCTGCCACCCACACCTCACAGAAGGAGCTGGGAGCTGGGGGCCTGAGGTTCCCATGGAGACATAGCCCCATCCCAAGGGAGGCCACAGTCTGGGCACCTAAAATGGCTGCCTCAGAGGGGTGGCGGCCATTTTGTACAGGCTCAGGTCCTGGGGGGCAGGGGGTGAGGGGGCTGAGAGCGTGGAGGAGGAGTGGAGAGGGAGGGCGGGAGGGGTTAGGTCATTCCTGAGCAGTCTAGGGGAATCTTGCTCAGGATACAGTAAGAATGTTCTATAAAACTGCTCTCATTATACCCCTACTCCACCAAAATAAATACACACACACATAAATCTGCAACTACTCCACTCCATTCTGACACACAGAGGGACAGCTAGCCAGTCGCTGCCACCCCCCATAAGATTGGCGGGGGCAAGTGTGCTGAAGGAGACTTGATTTCCCACCAAAGCGCCAGGGTGGGGGGATGGGCAGCAGGCGGGTCAAACGCAGGTGTCCATCGCTGCTGCAGCCAGACACCTCTCTCCTGGGGCCTCCCTAGGTGGAGGGGGCAGGCAGGTAAGGGAGCAGTGAGCACCCGGGCATGGGGAGAAGGGGGACACCTGTTCTTCCCACCCCCACCTCAGATTTGAGGGCAAGGGCTGGAATTTGGAGATCCTTGAAGGGCCTGTGTCCCTGGCATTACATTAGCTGTGCGGCGGGGGGCGGGGTGGCGGGAGGGGAGGGGCAGGCTGGCACTGCCCAGACGGCGCCTCTTCCAGCAGTTCGGGTGCTTGAAGCTTCCTCCTGAAGCAAAAGAGCACCTGCCGCCCCCTTCCCAGCCCCCTGCCCCACCTCAAGTCCAAAGGCTGCTGGGGGAGGGGGACCTGCAGCTTCTTCCTGGCTCTGGGGTGGGCACCTGCCCCGCTGCCCCTCCTCCTCCCCGCCCGCCGCAGTGTGGCGGGCACGCCAGATGGCGTGGCTGAGAATGCGGCGACGTTGCCGGGAGGTGAGGGCTGGCACGGGTGATATGCGGCTGCGTGCCTTGTGGTGCCATAGGGGAGGGGGAGGAGAGGCCCAGGGAGGTGTCGCCCCCTCCTCCATGCTGACCTCCTGTCCTGATCCCCAGCTCACTACCAGGATTCTCTTCCACTTCCTTTCCCTGCTCCCTGGGCTCCCACTCTGGGCCTAGACCCCACGCAAAGATGGGTGGGCCAAGCATGGGCTGAGAGCCCTGGGTCAGAGGGCCACTGCATCCCTGTCCCCTGCCCCACCCACAAACAGGGATAAAGGACAGATAGAGGAGACTGACTAGTCCTTCAGCAAAGCCAGCCCCCTCAGGATTGTTCCCTTGTTCTAAAAGTGGAGTGACCTTTGCTCCCATAACCTTTGACTTCTGGCCTCTGAGCCCTGTTTTTCAAAGAGCTCCTTCCCTGTGGGCGTAGGTCCCTGAGTTTCCCTTTGACCAAATGCATCCTCATTCCTCACCAAGACAGCTTCCCAGACACCTCCTCCTGGGAGCCTTCCCTGACCTCCCCAGGCAGGGCGGCTTACCTCCTCTGTCAGGGTCCATTTACCCTGACTTGGCCTTGGTGCTACTTGTTTCGTGTCTCTTTAGTCCCAGGCTTCGTGCAGCCTTTACTGAGTTGGCACTCCACAAATGCTTGTTGCATTGACGCCTGGCTGGGCTAGAGACTCTCCTAAAGCAGTAAGGTCAAGGTCCCTGTCAACCCAGACCCCCCAACCCTGCCCTTGTATTTTGCACAAATTTCAGCCTGGAGAGGTGGACTTGGATGGCGGGTTACAGATTCTCCCCAAAGTGGCCCTCGCAGAGAGGGCTTGGGGCTAGGAGGCTCTGGTCCTGAGGCCACATGAGGCCCCATAGGACTTGTCCCCAGCAGGCTCAGACCCCCTCTTCTTACCCCCCACCCCACTCCTGCCCGCTATGGGGTAAATGCAACTCCCTGAAGAGAGATGAGGTCCAGGGACACAGTAGAGTCCCACTCCTGCTGCCTTTCATCTCTGCTGATGCCAACCCAGTCCCTCAGAACCCTTCTAATTTATGGGCCTGCCCAGGCCCTCCTCCTCCAGGAAGTTGGCCCTGATTTCCCAAGGGCCTGGCTCCTCTGGCTACCTTCACAGGACCAAGGCTACCCACCCTGTCAATCTCGTCTGAAATGCAAATCTGAACATGGTATTCGACCACTCAGGCACCTTCAATGGCTCCCCCTCACCCTGAGGATCAGGTCAGGCTCCTTATGGTCCCTAAGCATGCCCCTGACCTGGCTGCCACCTTTAACTCTGTCCTCTCAGCTCTAGACTATTTCCACTTTCCCAAGCCTCAGGCCCGGGACCTTTGCTTAGGCTGTCCCTTCTTCCTGGAGCGCCCCCTTCCTCACTTATTCAGTCTAAGCATCACCTCCTTCAGGAGGCCTCTCTGGGCAGCACGTTCCACCAGCAGGAACTGAGCCCAGAGCCTGGCATGCAGAATTTCCTCTGTCTGTGGCTGTGGCACCAAAGGCCCGTCCTGCCACTGTTGGAGGAGGTGCCAGTTCCACCCCAGAATGGGGGCTGCAGCCGGGGCAGGGCACACATCCCCAGGAAGCCCCTCTTCAGCCTCCTCACCAATCTCAGCACGGACATGGCACCTCAGCCTTCCCCTCTGTAAAATGGGTGTGATCATCACGCTAAGCCCTGCCCGCTAGCACTGTTAGAAGCTGGACCGGGAGCCAACAGGTGTGAAAGAGCCGCCTCAGCCTGCAGCCCTGGCCAGCGGCGGCTGATTTCACTCCAAGCTCCTGATCAACTTTATTTTTTTAAAAAAATGTTTGTTCCTGGAGCTCTCTTCATCACTGTATCTTTGATCTGCTTCTCTTGTCAGTTTTCCACGTGAGCAGCTGATACGCCTTGCTCCTGCCCCCTCCCAACTCCACTCCCAGGGTCTGAGCAGGAAGCCGGCAGATGAAGAGGGAGCTCCAGGTGCACCGGACTCGGCAGTGCTTGACCTTGGTCAAATCATGTAACTCTCTGCTTCCCATCTGTAAAATGGGAACAGTGAAGCCTGCTCACCCATTCCCTGCACCTCGCTAAAGGACAGCAGGTTATGAAGTGCACTCCCCAGCGCCAAGTACTGGTGGCGGGCTCCTCACTGACAGCGCAGGGCAGGACAGCGGGAAGAGCACGGGACCAAGGTGCATCCTGGGGTCCCTTTCCTCTGGGCAGGCTCTGCTGTGGATGTTCCTGTGACCTGGACATTTCCCAGTTTCCTCCCTTGGAAATCAGAGCCAGGGGTCTTGGCTGGGGAGTTCTTGGGGCCTGATACTGGACAGTTCTCTGATGCCTCCCTTGAGCCTGGCATGGATGTCACGGACACTCGGGCCTGGCAGTAGGCACAGGTGACCCACGCCACAGTGGTGCTGGTGTTCACAGGACAACCCCAAAGGGCCACTGGGGCAGGGTGTGCGTGGAGGACTTGGTCAGGGCCGGGGGGTCTCAATTTAACCAGAACTCTCTTGGCGCAGCCCCGGGAGTGGAGCCAGGAAGGACCGCCTGGCATAAAGGGTGGATACTTTTTACCTGGGGTCCAGAGGGAGGGAAGGGAACAGTCTAGGGATAGGAGCCTTGGGGATCAACCCCACATTTGAAGATGAAGAGATCAGCACACAGAGAGGGGAAGTGACTTGCCTGGAGTCACACAATAAGTGAGTGGCAGAGCTGGGACTAGAAAGCAGAACCCGGATCCCTGATTTGGGGTCCTCCTGCTCCCGGGGCCTCGGAGCTCCCTGTAATAACGTGTGCGACAGTGTGACGATGACAATGGCGAGCGTTAGCTGTGCCAGGCACTGGGCTTCACAAGTTTCATCTTATTTCTTTCTTGACAAGACATCTGAGGGAGGGACTACTATTGCCACCACTTAAAGACCAGGACGCTGAAGCACAGAGAGGTCGAGGTTAGGGTTAATGTGTCAGGGTCACACAGCGAGTAAGTCGCAGAGCCCGGATTTGAACCAAGTTCTGCCTGACTCCTGAGTCCATGCTCTAATTCACTATTATAAACTGTGTCCCTTTCAGCAGACCGGGGAAAGGAGAGTGCCCTAGGAAGGATCTGTGCCCAGCATTTGCCCTCTGTCCTGGTCCCCGACACAGGAGCCAGTGCCATGTCCCAGATCTATTAAATTCTCCTCATGGGCTGGGAGGCAAGGCTTCCTCTATACACAGGGAGGGGCACATGGGGTTTCTCCCTCCATACCCTCCTCCCTCAGCTCCTCAGGAGGGTGCCCTATTCGCCCTTACAGGCTCAGTGAGGTGCTTCCTCCACCAGAAAGTCCTCCCTGATGTCCCCTCAGCAAATGCCACTCCCCCCTCTGGTCCCTGGCACCACATTGAGCATTTGGGGATGGGCCGACCAGCTCCAAGCACCCCAGCTTTGCCGCTTGCTCAGTAGCCGCCCGCAGCGCCTCTGACGTTCCGTCTGTAAAATGGGAACAAGGAGCCCCGCCTCCCAGGATCTCCGCGAGGATTAGCAGCCGCGGCGTCCTATGAGGAAGCACCTGGCACCCAGAGGGCCCCTGCCACTCTCTCCTTCTCCTTCTTGTCCTTCTCCTGGCTTGCTACCCGGTCTCTCCTCGCCACCCCCGCCCCGCGCCTGGCACAGCGCCCGGCGCGCCCCAGCCGCCCAATCCGCGCTCGCAGCCCCGACTTCCTGCCGCCCGGCTCCCTCGGCACGTGCCCCGCGCCCCCCGGGACCGCCCCCCTCCCGGGCGGGCTCCGCGCGCGCCCTCTGGCCGGGAGCCGGGGTAGGGGGTGCGTGGCGCCCAGGCTCCGAGGTGGGGTCGGCGGCTGCGGGGGCGGGCCGGCGGCGGCGGCGGGAAGAGGACGCTGCCCCTTTAAGGTGCCACCGCCGCGTGGCAGGGAAACAGCTTGTGCCAGCCCCATTCCGCCCGGCTCCGCTCGCTACCAGAAACACAATGCATAACAATCAGGCGCGCGCTTGGAGCCGTGCCACGCGGCGGGGGCGGGGCGGGGCCGCGGGCCGGGCGGGGCGGGGGCGCCGGGGTCGCGACCCCCGGCCGGGGTCTGGGGGCCGCGGGGGGCCCGGGCCCGGCGCTCCTCCCTGCGGCCGCTCTGCGCCCCAACAGGCGCCCCGGCGCCCCCAGCCTCACCCTGCTCGCCTCCCCTCCCTCCCCGCCTTCGCGCTCCCTTACAAAGTTCATTCCCACTAACTCTTTTCCAGGCCACTTCCCCCTCACATCTGACAATCGGGGCCCCTCATTCTCCCAGTAATCACTCCACTGCACTAATTGCACATGCAAATATGCAAATGCGTATTAATTAATTACTATACTAATTAGTTCTGTGGTATTTGCGAGTAATAAATCATTGGATGGGAGCGAGGAAGCTGGAGACCTGGCCCATTTTCATTCTGCATAAAATTTTAATGGTCTCTCTGGCTGATCCGGGACGGCAGCGCGCGGAGAGGCTCTTAAAGGGCCAGTGGCGGCGGGAAGGGGCAGGGGCAGGGAGCACAGGTGACCCTGGCGGCGCCCGGCGCCCTGGGTAGACTTAGAGATGCAGCCCCGCGCTCAGCAGGGGCTGTCTCAAGCGGGCGATTGGCTTTTTCCTACCCCTGTGGGACTCAGTGTCCTCCTGGGTGGCTTCTAAGGAGAGAATCTGGGCGGGGAGGAGGAGGCTGAGCTCGGATTCTTTAAGAAAGGAAAGAGGGCAAGGAGCTCGGAGAGCCAATGCCAAGGCCTTTGGGGCCCCTGGGAGCCTGGGAGACAGGAAGGAAGACTCCATTTCCGGGATGGCTGAGTAAACTGAGGCACAGGATGGGCCAATCTCAGCTCCCACCCCTTTCTGTCCCCAGGGGAAGGAAGCTACTAGGATGTCCTGGGTGGCCCAGACTCTCTTCTTGTATCTGGTAGGGGCCACCAAGGATGGGGGTGCCTCCAGCTTTCTCTTTCCACATGATCAAATCGCGGCCCCGCCCCCGTGGGCACCAGCTGGCACCCTGGCAGAGCAGTCGTGGGCTTGAGTGGGCCCCGGGGACCCTGCTTTATTTCCAGGAGGTAGTCAGGACCCGGGCACCGGGAGGGGGCAGGCTGCTTTGCAGGGCCATTGACTGGGGAAGGCAAAGGGAACCAGTTGTGCCCAGGCCAGGATTCAGGGGGAGGCCAGAGGTGGGCACACTGAGGAGGTGGGGATTACGAGCTTGTCCTGAGCCGGGATCCCCAACGCCAGGGCCTCCAGTCTGGTTCTGCTCACTCTCCAACCTTCTGCCTTCGGCAAGCCCCTGGGCAGGGCAAGGCCTAAGGAGGGTCAGAGCCCTAGTGGGAGCTGATGATAATGACAGCAACTAACAATACTATTAAATCCAGCAAACATTTATTTAGCTGGAGAGCTGTTCCAAAAGCTTTAGATGCCTCACAACCACCCAGTGACATAGGTTCTGTTACAGTCCCTGTTTTATGGATGGAGAAACAGGGGCACGAGAAGGTTAAGCAACCTGCTGAAGGTCACCCAGCTGTCAGTAGTGGAGAAGGATTGGCACCCAGACAGGCTAGCTCTGGCATCCGGGTTCTTTCCCCCACACTCTACCCCCATGTCCGCAGCTCCTGCTATGCGCCAGGCCTGGTGCTAACAACTTTACGGGCAGTGTCCCATTCAACTCACAGCAACCCAGGATGTGGGTTCTAGAATTATCCCCATTTTAGAGATGTGGAACCCAAGGCACAGAGAGGTTGACTAAGTTGCTCTGGGACACACAGGGAGAGTGTAGCAAGGCCAGGCTCTGGCCTGGCCTGTATGAGAGCAGAGTCCACCAGGCTCTGGGGGGGCAGGACGGAGAGGAGATGGAAGGGCTCTCAGTTAGACTGTGGGAAGAACTTGCTTCTGGAGAGGGGGGCTCCAGGAGCTAGGGTGGGGTGGAGACTTTTCCTTCCTTTGCCAGAAGGAGGCTGGAGAAGGGCCATGGCTGCCCAGTGGGTTAGAGATGGAGGCATGGGGGGGAAACAGAAAAGCCCAGAGTGGTAAAGCCTAGTCTGATCTCATAACCCAGGAATCCTGGTTGGGTTTTTTCCTTAATTTTGTCCCGGGCACTCCTACCTGCCTCCACCCCATTCCCTCTGGCCATCTCTTGGCACCCTCGCCCCAAGATTTGCTGCTTTCTCTGCTCCAGTATCTACTCTTTCCAGCAGGGGAATAAGAAGATAATACTATGATCACTTTGTAATAAATCACATTTTTTACCATGTGCTTATATTATCAACTTGTTACATTTTCAAAACAATTATTATTATCAACATTTTATAAATGGAGACACTGAGGAAAGAGAGAGAGTTTAAGTGACTTGACCAAGGTCACACAGCTAGTAGGTGGTAGAACTGGGATTTGAACTCTTGAGCTGGCTTTACCACCCTGCTGCCCCTTTCTTACTGAGCGTGTAGCTACAGGGGCATGGCCAGATTGACCCCCTAGCCCTGCGGAGGCAAGGATCACAATGGCAGCAGGCCTTTCACCCTGGGTGTCTTTGGAATTTGCAGAGGCAAAGAAAAAGAACATGCCTCATTCCTGCCACGTCGTGGCCCCCAGCCCTCGTGGATTTTTATGTTGTCTTTTATGTGCTGGCAGGAGCTGGGCAAAGTGAACGCTCAGGAGGCCAGACCCTCCTCTGCATTATCCTGGGGGTGGATGTGTGTGGGGATCTCCTGGGAGTAGGCTGCCTCCCCTCCCAGCCCACCCTGGAGAGAGGAGTCGGTTAGCATCTGTCAAGGGGACCACCCTGATATGGGAAATTGAGATTCCTATGCTCTCAGGGACAAGCCCTGGGCCCTATCAAGGTCCCCTTACCTCCCAGCGGCTCAGGGGAACTTCTCCAGGGAATCCAGATACCTATATCTCCCCAGAACTAGAGAAACCTTTGACACCCACCTTCTGGGCCTGGAAGTCTAGGGTGAGGGGTTGGAGAGCGTTGGGAGGGATGTCCTGTGGGCTGCAGCCCACCAGGAAGGAAAACCCATTCTCATCTCAGCACTCACTAAAGACCAGAGAAGCTGGGTTCATCAGGGTTTCCCCCCCACGAGCCCAGTTTCTGGGGGCAATGTTTTGGGGGGATGTTGGGGGAAGGAGGCAGGAGGAGCAGGCTGGCGGCTCTGAGCTTCTCCATGCAGCCCCCGGGGCCGGGTGCCTGGGCAGGAGGAGGGGGCAGAGCAGCTGCTGGCGATTTATTAAGCAGTCACGGAAAAATTGGTTTATAAATTAACAGCTGTTTTAACTTTAGGGCCTCTTCTTCAGGGAATGGAAGCAGCCGACTGGACCGGGATTGGAGTGTGTGCGAGGCTGGTGGAGGGAGTGGGAGGCGGCGGACTCCGGCAGCTGGCATTCTTCGGGGGCAGCCTCAGCTGGCACCTCGGGGGGCACCAGGCAGTGGCCAGAGCAGGGGGTCTCCAGGTGCCAGGGGCTGAGGCTGCCCCCGCTGTGAGCTGCGGCTTGGTCTTTTCTCGGTATCATCCCAGCTTCCACCTGGGGGCGCCAGAGGGCACAGACACTGCTGTACTCGTTTATGCCACCAGAGGGCAGCTTCGGCACATCGATTTCTGCTGCTTCCGCGGTGGGTCCAAACCGGGCTGGGCGGGAAGGAAACCTGGTCTAGTAACCCAGCAAGAACGAAGTACACTGCAAGAAGTGCGTCCAAGCGATCCTCCACTTGTCCGTCCTGAATGGGCTAAAGGCAGCAGTAAAGACTGAGGGCTCTGGAGTTATACTGTCTGCGTTTGAACCCAGGCTCTGGGCAAAAGCTGCTGAACCCCTCTGAACCTAATCGCCTCATCTGTAAGTTGGAGTGATACTAGTGAGGTGCACATAAAGGGTCTAGCCCAGCGCCCAGCACAGAGTAAGTGCTCCATATATGTCACCACTGCCAGTTTCTATGATGACTCATGGATTTACCTATGCATTCATTCATTCCTCAAGCCATCCTCTCTAGAGCATGTAGTGCCCACTGTACTCTGGGCACTGCGGCAGGCAGGTGGTGATGTAAAGATAGATGGTGGGAAGGACGCATCTCAAAACAGTGTGCTAAGAGTTATGTATGATACACCCAGTGAGGCGGGAAGGGAGATTGACTTGGATGGAGCAAAAGAGAACATTTCAGGGTGATGGAAACATTCTATGTTTGTATTGTGGCAGTGGTCACACTCTATAAAATTTTCAAAAACTCATTGAAATATATATTTAATATTTTAATGCATGTAAACTCTAACCCAATAAAGTTGAATTTTAAAAAGCACCGAAGTACTCAATGTGAATTTATTGAATGGGCAAAGAGATGGATGAGTGAATGAATGAATGAACGAGGGTGTAAATGAATGTCTCAGATGATTGCCCACTTGTCCTAGTGCCACCATCGTCCCGGCTGACGGTACCTTTGTCCTATCCTCTCGGTGTCCAGGGTTTCCCTAGAAGAGGTGGGCCTTGGAATTTCGCTCCCCCCTACACCCCCACAATTTCCCCAGCCGCAGAGAAGGAAGCCCGGGTGTGCCCAGACAGCGCTCCCCGGCTCCTCTAAGGCTGCTTCCCGGGGCTTCCCGGGACTTCCTTGGGCCTCCCTTCCAGCTGCCACATGCCAACCCGGCCAGCTCCAGTTCGGCTCCCTGGTGCCAAGGTCACGGGTGTGATGCCCAACTACGGACCCACAGTGCCAGCAACTTAGCGGCCCAAACCCTGGCCGACTCCGCCACCTGCTGGCTCTTTTCAGAACTGCATCCCTAAAGCTCCAGGGAAGCCGGAACCTTTGTCGAGGTCCCCTGCCCTGGTCTGGGGGCTTTATTAAATTTTACCCCATTTAATAGTCACAGCCACCGCGTGAGGGGTGGGGAGCTTTGAAACACAAGGAAACTGAGACACAGAGAAGCTAAGAAATTTTTCCAAGTTTACACAGTAAGTTACAGACCTGAAATTCCTACCCAGGACTGTCAAACTCCTCAGTTTATGTTCTGTCCATGTGTCCACATCTTGCCTGGGGAGAGGAAGGGAATATTCCCGAGCGTCTCTTCTACCCACCTCTCCAAAAGAGGGCAGAGGCCTCGCACCACCTTCCCAAACTTACCTGCCAGAGGAGGTGAATGTAGTGCCTCGGTATGCCAGGTGCTGTGGGAGGCATGGGGCAAGGATAAATAATGGGAAGGACACACCTCAAAACAGTGTGCTCAGGCCTGACACACTAACAGACACCCTATCATAAACTTTTTTTGTCGGTCCAAGCAGGAAGACCCATAGTTCAATCAGAGGTAAGTCAAACAAGGTCTTGAATTTGTTCCTTGGACCCAACCGCCTGTGCTTCTAACTCAAGAATAATAACTAAGGAGTGGCATATTATTTTTACATCTCATTTACATATGATTAATCCTAAATCAAAGTGAATGGAGGTCATCCCAGCCCCTTGATCCTCAGTGCACCCTCCTCCCATGTGCCTGGTCCTGGCCGCCTCCTCTAGCCCCTGCTGGGCTTCGCTGCCCTCGCCAGCCCCCGCCACTCCCTGCCCCTGCCCGCCCCTCCCCCAGCTCCCAGAAGTCCTCTTTCCTTCCTCCTCTGTCGCCCACGAAGCCCCCACCACCTGGCCGCCCACCTGAAAAACTTTTCCCCAAGTTCTTGAGAAGTCGCGTAGGATCCAGGAGAGAAAAATCAAAGTAATAAAACCTCATTTAATTCCTAACGGAGGGCAGAGCTGTGAGCTGCAATTATCTTAATGCTGAGCTATTTTTACTCTCTCTCCATCTCTGTCTCCTGCCTCTCTCCGTCATGAGCTTTCTCCTCTCTCTGCCTGCCTTTGTCTCTCGTCTTTCACATGTGTTGTCTCTTTTTGCTTTCTCCTACCTCCCCCCTTATCTCTCTCTCACCTCCTGTCTCTGTGCAGTCTCTGTCATCTGTCCTTCCTTCTCCTACCTGTCTGTCCCTTGTGTCTGTCCCTCTGTCCAACCCTCTTGGCCCCAGGGTTTAGTGGCCAGAGGTGTGGGTGGCCAGGCAAAGGCTGGGAGCAGAGGGCAGAGACCCTCCCTCTACCCCCAAAGATGCCATCTCCCAGTCCTAGGGGAGGGGGAAAATTCTCTGCTCTTGTCTCCCTTCTTAGCTGCCTGGCATCAGGGGACTCTTTCCTGATGCAGGTCTCCTAGAGCTCCAGTATTTTTGGCAGATCCTCCATAAATAAGTCCTTCAGGTCAAATGAGTCTCAGCTGCCATGTTCCCCAAGGCCTTCCTGGCTCTGATGGGCTCTGAGGTGCAACTGGTGGTGACTGCCTCCCTGTCCCTGTCCTCTCATCACCCACTCAGCTCTCCCCTGTCCCCTTTATCCCACCCAACCATCCTTCCCCATGCCCTCCAGCTCTAGAAGCCACAGGCCCCTTGGCCCACCTTTGGCCAGTGGCTGTTCAGGTTACTGCCTGGGCCATGCCCTTCCTGTGCCCCTTCTTACTTTCCAGACTTCCTCATTCACCCTCCCATGGCACTGCCAAACTGTCCTTTGCCACTCCCCACCATGCCCCATTGGGAAGAGGGGCTCTGGGCCAAGCCAGGGGCTGCCAGAGATGCCCACACCCCTGGGCCAGCAACCCGGCATCCGGCTGTTTCCTAACAAGTATGTAAGTCAACAAATGCCCAGGAACTTGAGCCAGACCTGGGGTTGGCAGATGTGGAGCTGAGTGGCCAGGACATCCCATTCCCATGAGCAAAGCTCTGCCCCTCCTGCCGCCCAGCTCCCTCACCCCCAGAGTGGGCCCTGACCCTGTTTCCATAACATTCCTCTGGCCTCTCACTCCACCAAGGGATGGAAAAGCTGCTGGGGGAATTGGGGGTAGGGAGGGCTCCTGACTGTTCCAGGCCTGAGAGTGACCAGGAGAGAAGACGCCAATACCAACAGAGCCCCAGGAAGACACACGCATATGTATACACATGTACCCTCTTGGCACCAGGGAGGGGCTTTCAGACCCTCACACACCAAAGAAGAAACCCCAGCTCCTGCAAAGACACCCAGAGCCTGGACAGACACACAGGGACATTCCAGCCACGGGGCTTCTCCTCCTCTCCCCCTGCTCCAGAGACACACACACCTCTGGAGAAAGAGGCTCACACCTCGGAAAGGAGCACACACCCCTCTCTCCCCAGCTCTGTTCCCCAATGTACCAAACTCACACACGTGATGGCACGTGTACAGGCAGCCCCCAAGGCCCCCAACTCTGAGCTGGCTCTGCCTCCCCACCAATAGATCTGGGGAGAAAAGGCAGGAGACACGTGAATCCAGGGAACATCATGGCAGAGACACATCTCCCTCTTCCCCCCAGGAATGTCACACATTCACAATCTCATACCCTGTCTGCTGTGTGGCTTGGGCTGGGGGTTCAGAGCCCCCACCTCCCTGCAAGCTGGCACACGCCTGCCCATCACCTTGACAGCCTCTGACACCCTCCCTCACACCCACACCCTCCCCCGCACACACGCAGTCCTCCCACGCCCTGCCACTCACACCCGCATCCCTGACACTCTGACACACTTACTCA
Source organism: Cheirogaleus medius (assembly GCA_008086735.1). NCBI lineage: Eukaryota > Metazoa > Chordata > Mammalia > Primates > Cheirogaleidae > Cheirogaleus > Cheirogaleus medius. The sequence goes on along the minus strand of VBSM01003215.1, from coordinate 15,834,763 downwards.
CACAGACTCACACTCACACCACAGCGCCCCCCCAGCTATGGGCACCACGGGGCCCCTGGCACGCACTTGCACACACTCCCTGCCATGATGACTGACACGTGTCCTCCCACACACAACTCGCTCACACTCACTCCATTTCTAGGACACCCCCATTCACAGCGTGACATGTTGGCACTCTCTCCACGACCTCACAGCCTCTGAGAAACTCCAAGTACCAGGGCCATGAAGTGGTTAAAGCTGGAGTCCTGCCTCCCCCCTTCCTGCCGCTTTAGCCTCTCTGCTGGACTCCATCAATAATGCAGCTTCAAGTTCTGGGGAGACCGCAGGGGGCCCCCAGCCCGGCCTTGGCTCGCACTCCCCACCCTCCCAGCCCCAGGAGAGCACGATTCTTGGTGCTTATTGGCCACTTTCTCCTGAGCCCTCCCTCCAAGCACCCGGGCGCCAGTGCCACGCCGAGGGAACGGGCTGAGGACCCCAAGGCTGGGACCAGAGGGGTGAGCCCAGCAGAGACAGGGACGCACGGGGAGGAGAGGCAGAAGGAGGGAGATAGAGGAAGAGCTGGAGAGGCAGAGACAAGGGACTCGCAGAGACACTCGGAGACGCTCCGAGAGAGCGAGGGAAGGAGGGGAGAGACACAGAGCCCCCGAGCCGGAGGTGCCAGGGGACCGAGGCCCTGAGCGAGCGGGGCGAGCGCGGCCGGCGAGCCCGGAGGGAGCCGGGGGCGCGCCCAGCCTGGCCCAGCAGGCGACCCCTCCTCCCCGCGCGCGCCCTCCCCTCGCGATCGCGGTATTTTTATCTGTGCGTGAACAGCCCTCCTCCTCCTCCTCCTCGCCACACACAGCCCGCCGGCAGCGCGGCGCCCCGAGCAGCCCGGGGGAGCCGAGCAGGGACCGCAGCCGAGACCCCGAGCCAGCCCCGCCGCCCGTCCCGCCGCCATGGACCCCAAGGACCGCAAGAAGATCCAGTTCTCGGTGCCCGCGCCCCCCAGCCAGCTGGACCCGCGGCAGGTGGAGATGGTAAGGGGGCAGCGCCCCGCCCGGGCAGCGCCCCCAACACACCCCGGGGGCTGCTCTGTGCTGCCGGGCGCTGCCGCGCGGACTGGCCTGGGTGGGGGCGGAAGGACAGCCCGGGCTCTGCCTTGGCCACCGCGGGGGCGCGGGGCCGCGCGCGAAGTTCGCTGGAGACTCGTGCAACTTTTTTCCCCGGGCCTCCCTTCTGATCCCCGGGGCCGGAGAATTCCCAGCAGCGAGCGTCCGGCAGCAGACGGGTCCCAGGCCGCCCCAGGAGCGGGGACTGTCCTTTAGACCCTGCGCGGTCCCGCAAGGCTAGCCCCTTTCCCTGGGCTGCCAGCAGGACCACTCTGCCCTTGTCAGATAGGAGAAACATCGCTGACCCTATTACACAGTAGGAGTTGGAAGCCCCCTACCTCACTGCCCTGCGTCTCTCTAGTCGCACCGTGTGTGCCTAGGCTGGGGTCGCCAGAACCTTGTTGTGACCTCCTTCTGCTGTCAGGTCCCAAGGAGGGAGAAGTGACCAGTCATTACAGAAGCCAGACCTCTTCCCACAGACTACTGAGTCCTAGGGAGAGCCTTCCTGGGGGCTGGGAAGCCTCAGAAGGTGGGGGCGGTTGTGACAGAGGGCTCCTTGCTCCCCACGGCCCAGCGGGGGTCACTTGTTGCTGAGATGCAGCTGACTCCCAACAGAGCAGTGAGAATGGGGCCAAATCGTTTTTGGGGGGAGACCGGTGGACAGTTGAGTCCGAGGCCTGAGCAGCTTTTGGTCTGGAGGGCAGAGGGAGCTTGGCAGGGGGAGGTGGCAGTTTCAGCTTCACTCACCTGGTTCTCTTTGTGCATTTCCCTGGAGCTCAAAGGGGACCTAATTAACCTACAGTTGGTCTGATTGCCAAGCTGATGGGGGGGCAGTTGCTGGGAGTGCTCAGTGCCACCGCCATTCAGCTTGGCTCATGTAGCAAGGAGGGCAGCTTTTCATTTTTCACAAGGGCTAGGCGACGAGTTCAACAGCCTGACAGAGACTGCCAGAGGGTCCCAGTCCCAGGCCCCAGAGACACCCCCAGGTCCCTTTGGTCAGTGTCTCAGGCCCCCACCTTTGCCTCAGTGTAAGTTGGATGTGCCCTGGTTCAGCTTCCCTCTGCAGCAAGATCCAGTTTCTTTGGAACCCTTGAGCTGAACTTAGGTGGGCAGGGCCATGTGGGTGCCACCGCCCATGGGGCATCTTTCCCAGAAGTCCCATCCCTTGAGGTGGCTGGAGCTATAGCTAAGCCAGCTTTGGCTCCCAAGGTCTGATGTCTTCAGAAACTGGGGAGAGGTAGGGCCCTGGTGGGAGAAGACAGAAAAGGAGATGTCTGTTCTGGAGTAGCCATGGAGTGGGATGGGCACGGGAGTCAGTGACTGGGGTTTTTCTCCTCTTTTGGACTTGGTGTGCTGTGTGGCCTTGAGCACATTGCAGAACCTCTCTGAGCCTTGGGTTTTCACCTCTGTAAAATGAGGGGGTTGGGTGAGCTACAGAGTTCCTTTCAGCTCTGACAGTCTTTGATTCAAAGGTTCCCTGGGGACTCCAAAGCACTGTTTGTTCCCTGCTGCCTACCTGGGGGTGGGGGTGGGGGTGGGCTGCAGGTGTCTATCCTGTCCACCCCCCACCCCCAAATCTCCTTAGATCCGGCGCCGGAGACCAACCCCTGCCATGCTGTTCCGGCTCTCAGAGCACTCCTCGCCAGGTAGGGCCCCTTCCCTGCCCTCCCAGCCCTGGCTCCACCCTAACTCTGTTGCCTTCCTGGTGGCCCTGCAAAAAGTCCCTGAGTAGGAGACAGAGCTGAAGCCTGGGGAGTGGACAAGGTCTGGGAGCCCGACTCTGCTGGGTTCATTTATCAACGTGGCACCTCCCAACACCAGGAGGGAAAGGGCACACTTTCCTTTTCCCCAGAGATTGAGACTTTGGGGAAAGTAACTTGGATTTTTCTCTCTCTCTCCCTCTTCTCTCTTCCTGCTCTCTCGGTTTGGTTTGGTGGTCTCCCTCAGAGGAGGAGGCTTCCCCCCACCAGGTGAGTTTCCTGGGGCAGCTGGAAGGAGGGATGCCTGGGCCATTTGGGGTGGGGTGGGCGAGTGCCTGCAGTGCCAACCAACACAGATGCTACCCCAGAGGACACATTAGCATATCAATCAGCATCTCCTCTGAGAGTGCCTGATTCCAGGATGCCACCAGCAGATCCTCCTCTGCTCAGACTCCAGTGGAATCGCCAGCATTTAGGGTCCTGCCCTGAACCATGGCTTATGGGGACCCTCCCAGGGTGACAGGGTGGAGAGCTCAGGCGAGGTGCAGGACCATTAGCAGAGGCTGGACCAGGCTGCTTGAGTTGTCATGGGTGGCATGGAATGGAGGGAGGGTGAAGGGAAGGGGCTGCCGGTGAGCCCATTTAACCTGGCACTTCTGTGGCAGAGAGCTGCAGGAGAGGGGCACCATGTCAAGTCGAAGAGATCCAACCCCTGTGCCTACACACCCCCCTCGCTGAAAGGTACTACCCTCCACCCATCCATCTGGCTGTCACCTTGATCCCTGGAACTGGGCTGACACTGGAGGAGGGAGGTGAAATGTTGAGCTTTTGTCCATGGGGAGGGATCATTTTGTGCAACACAACCCCAATTTAAAGACCAATCCTTTCTTAATCTGGCCTTGCAAAACACAAGGAGCCCAGAGGCTGGAAAGGGCAGCTGTGGGCCCTAACATCAGGTTGTGGGGGTGAAAGAAAAGAGATGGCTGGTCTGCAGTAACCAGCAGCCACGAGAAAGAGACTCAGTCCACACCTCCCTCTGCCAGACCACCTCCCATCCCTAATCATTTCTTGGGGCTGCACCCCGCTCTCCCTGCCCATTGCACAGATCTGCACACTGGACTCTTTCTTTCCTGCTTTTCCTTTCTGCATTAAAAGGCAAGGCATTCCTTTTGCACACCCTTATGGAACACCTAGCGTGTGCCAGCTCTCACTGGCAGGCACGGGGCCGAAGAAGATGGGTAAGATTTGATCCCTGCCCTCGGGGGTCCTTGGCCTCAAAGGCTGATGGAGACTCCAGCAAGGAGAGGATGTGAAGCCTGGATTTGAAGGCTCTTAGGAATTTAACAGGCAGGCAAGGGCATTCGAGGGAGAGGGAAGAAGGTGTGCAAAGAGGAGGATGTGTGAGTCAGAGGGGGCTTTCGGGCCAACCTAGACTTGGTTTCTAGCTGGGGAGCTTGGAGGATACACTTCAAGGGGAAGGGCTGCAGACTGGAGCGTGGGGCCAGCCTGAGGCTCTTCCTGCCTGGCCAGCCCCCTTCCTCCCACGGAGGTTGGGAGACCAACCGGAAGGGTGTGCTGAGAGCTCCCTTAGAGCTGGGTTTAATAAGTTCCCGGCACCAGCCAAGGTCAACAGGTGCACCTGTCAGCCCGCCTGCCAGGGTTGGGAGCAGAGAGGAGAGGCTGGGAGGTGAGGAGAGAAGGGCAGAGGTTCTTTCTGTTCCTCCAGGACAGGAAATGAAGGGGCACAGCTGCAGCAAGTGGGCAGTGTGGTTCAGCACCTGGACGGGCCTCCCTACCTGTAGGGATGTGTAGAGGGGCCCCAAAGCAGGCATGAGGGAGGAGGTGACATCTCAGGAGAGGATGTAAGAAGTCCCTCTCCTCCCCACCCTGGGCTAGGGAGAGGCTGGGTGGCTGTGAGCGGGAAGAGCTGGGCTCTGGATTGCAGGCCTGGGGAGGCAGGCCTGGGGAGGAGGTTAGGGCCAGGGTGCTGCCCAGTACCCTGCAGTGGCCAAAAGTGTGTCCCCAGACTGCTGCTGCTTTGGGCTACAGCTTAGGAGAGTCCAGGTGAGCAGAGGCAGGGCAGTGGGAAGGGGTCAGGAGAGGGGTGGGCAGTCTGGGGTCTGTGCTGGGGACCTTCAAACTTAGAAAGAGAGACTTGGGGGTATCCAGGGCCCCTGAGATGTAGACAGAGGAGGAGACATCCTGGGAGGGGTGAGGGAGAGACCCCAGAGAGCCCTGTGAGGCACAAAGGTGAGGCGAGGCGAGGGAGGCTCACAGGCCCCAGCACAGAGGCTGCACACACCCATTGTTGTCACTGTGGCTTAGGAACTGAACTCTCCTCCCCCAAGGGGGAGAGGGAAGCGGTCTGAGCTGCCACTCCTCTCCTCCCTTATCTCCCCACCAACCCTCGAAGACCCTTCTGTACCAGGAGGGCACTGTTTTGTAGACTTCAGCCCCTGTCTGAGCAGAGGAAGCATCTAGCAGGGTAGAGGTTTGTAGGGGAAGAGTCGAGGGCCCTCGAGGGAGGTAGACAACACGGTCTTGGAGGGGGGTGCTTCAAGGCTGGAGCTCTCACACTTGGCTCAGGATGAAGATCTGCCACATCCCCAAGGCCAGGGCAAGGAGATTTATTGCACTTTTATTGCCTGGGTGGCTTGCCCAGAGCCAGCAGGAGGCATTGGGCAGAGAGCTGGGGGCAGGGCTGGGCAGCAGGCACACACAATGCACCCTCTGTGCCTGTCCCCGAGTTGGCAGGAGTGCGGTGCCCTGCTCACTGCACTGGAGGTTTCCAGCCTGGACTTACCCCTCTGGGACTTCTGAGGGGAGGGGCTGCTGGTAGACTAAGAAGGAGTTGCAGCAACCCTACCCTGCACTTGTCAGCATCTTGTCTGTGGCTTGTGTCCCATATGCTCTAGAATCCCACCAGCTCCTGCATCCTGTCCTCATGGTGTCCCCTCCCCTGCCATCCCCAGAACCCTCAGCCCTGGCCCCTTTTTCCTGACCCCTGCTCCTTTCCATCTTTTGGAAACATCTCTCCAGCTGCCCACACTGTTCCCTTCCTAGCCCTACCCAAGCAGGTCTTTTGGCGGAGGTTGGGGGTGCTTTCTAGGTCACCGCGGAGGGAGCTGGGAGCTTGGGGATGTGGGTCAAGATTGTAGGGGCCGCATCTGAGCAGGCTGCATCCCCAGGCACAGACTCTACTGGCTGCAGACTGTTATGTCCTCAGCCTCAGAATTGTTCCTACCCCTCAGAGCCTGGGCAGGACTGTGCAGATTGGCACCTATGACTGGGCCGTGCCAGGGGTGGTGACTGCACAGCATGGGAGGCAGGATCCGGGTGAGCAGTGAGCCCTATGCAGGCTGGGCACTCCCCCAGAAATGGCAAGGGGCAAATCCCCAGGTCCCGGCCCATAGGCCCTGTGCCCTCTGCCCAGGCTTGAAGCTGGTAGACACTGTCTCCAGTGCTGGGTTCTTGGCAAATGGAGCTCCGCAGCCAGGGAATGTTAAGCTGCTGCTGTGCCCGCCTGGTCTTGCCCAGCCTGGCACCCTATGGTGTTGGGGAGCTGCCTGGTGCCAGCCTCCAGGGGGCCAGCATCTTGGGATAGCTTAAGAGCCAAACATGATCAAGTCTACTCCCTGCTGCTTCTGCCCTGGTCTGACCCACCAGACTGACCTGTATCTTTTGGCCTTTGAACTTGGGCCTGTGAGGGAGTGATCTCTGCAGATCCATGGGCTGCCTCTGGCTGACACTTGCCTCCCTGGGTCCCCTCTGTGCCAGCCGTGCAGCGCATTGCTGAGTCTCACCTGCAGTCCATGAGCAACTTGAATGAGAACCCGGCCTCAGAGGAGGAGGATGAGCTGGGGGAGCTGCGGGAGCTGGGTTATCCAAGAGAGGAAGATGAGGAGGAAGAGGAGGATGAAGAAGAGGAGGAGGAAGAAGACAGCCAGGCTGAAATCCTGAAGGGAAGCAGGGTGTTTGGTAAGCTGAAGGGACTGTGATGTGTGCTTCCCGCCACCATGGCTTAGGTGTGGGTCCCTAAGTATCCTGAGACAACCCCTCCTGGTTGAGTTTCTCACACATGCAGATGGCAGTGACACCACGGGGGCTCCCTGTCCTCTCCCTCCATAGGATGCCTCACACTAGCCCTACGTGAGACATGGGCTTCCTCCATCCTTGGCTCAGTCCCTCTCCCAAACAGGTCTTCCATAATAATTCCTTTCTGTCCTAAGAATTAAGGCCAAAACCACATGAGGTTCGAGGCTAGACCCAAAAAAAGACTTCTCATCCATGGTAGTGAGGGGATGTGAGGACACTCAGGGGTAGATGATTGAGAGAGTCCAACATCCCCACTGCCTGCATTTCTGAATCTGAGATGTGGTCTCTGCCAGGATGCAGAGGGCTGGCTGATTTGCCCTGCCCAGGACTGTTTCTCCCTCACTTTCTTTCCTAGGATGGGGTGAGAGGGTGCCCTCTAGTGTTTAGATGGAGACTCCAGGATTCAAGAACCAATCTGGGCTGGTGCAGGTGCCATGGCTCATGCCTGTTAGCCTAGCACTCTGGGAGGCTGAGGCAGGAGGACCGCTCGAGGTCAGGAGTTCGAGACCAGCCTGAGCAAGAGCAAGAACCCCGTCTCTACTAAAAAACAGAAAGAAATTAGCTGGACAACTAAAAATATATAGAAAAAATTAGCCGGGCATGGTGGTGCATGCTTGTAGTCCCAGCTACTTGGGAGGCTGAGGCAGAAGGATTGCTTAAGCCCAGGAGTCTGAGGTTGCTGTGAGCTAGGCTGACACCACAGCACTCTAGCCCGGGCAACAGAGCAAGATTCTGTCTCAAAAAATAAAAGAGGGAACTGAGAAGTGCAGGTGAAAAAAAAATTGAAAAAAAAAAAAAAAGAATCAATCTGGTCCTCTGCACCTCCAACCTTAGCTACCTGGAAGACAGGGGCCAGGGAGGGCCCTAATACCTATACAGAAGGCCTCAGATCCAAAAATCTCCCCAGGAGGTCCCAAGGCCCAGAGAATTTCTAGGCAGAAATTTAACCCTCTCCCATGGTTGCCCTTCCATGCCTAGTCATGCAAGGCTGTGCCACATCTATCCCTCCTGGTACACATTAAACTTTTTGGTCCCATTATTTATGGGAATAACGAATAGTTGACCACCCCTGCTTGAAGTGATTGGCCCTTCCACCCAAACAAAACAGCCTGGGCCTCCTGTCTGCATCCCTGGCAATGAGGCCATCGGCCATGGGAGCAAAAGCTCCAGCTTTGCTGCCAGCAATGGGGGAGCTGGAAGAGTTGAGTCAGTTCCCATCATGACCCTCCAGAGCAGGTGGAAAGGAGGTGAGAGCAGACGGTTTCCTTGGGAAAAGCATCGGCGCACTGGGCCAAATGACAAGCCTATCGTGGAGCAATATTAACCACCACCACTGCTGACTGGCTTCTAGGTGCTGGTGCTGGGCTGGGCAGAGAATTATTATTATCTTGTTTAAGGTAATCTACACAACTTCCCTCTTACTATCTCCTTCAGAAAGGTACCCACTGACTCATCTAAGCCATACAGCTAGTCACTGGAAGAGCTGTCCTAGTCCAGTGCTCTCTCCACTATGCCATGATGCCCTCACAGAAGCTTAGCCTCAGCCATCAGAGAGACTCAGCTCATGCTCCAGGACAGTGAGATGGATACTCAGAGCCTGTGTTTTTCTTCTTTCCTGTCCTCAGCTGGGCAGAAGACAGCCTGTGGCCAGGGTCTGGAGGGGCCCTGGGAGCGCCCACCCCCTCTGGATGAGTCCCAGAGAGATGGCAGCTCTGAGGACCAAGTGGAAGACCCAGCACTAAGTGGTGAGGCTTGAGAGTATGGGATGGGGACAGCAGGGCTGGGAACTTAGTGGGTGGGGCAAGTCCCTGAGTCCCTCTCTGTTTGCCTTGCAGAGTCAGGGGAGGAGCCTCAGCGCCCTGCCCCACCTGAGCCTGGCACATAGGCACCCAGCCCTGCATCTCCCAGGAGGAAGTGGAGGGGGCATCACTCTTCCCCAGAAACCCACTCTGTCCCCACCCTATTCTGTATCCTTCTTCTTACCTGCTAGGGCTGTGGCTTCTGACTTATAGAAGACTAAGGCTGGTCTGTGTTTGCTTGTTTGCCCAGCTATGGCTGATACCCAGAGAACCTGGGCACTTGCTGCCTGATGTCTTCCCCTGCCAGTCATTCCCCCATTCACCCAGTGGGAGGTGGGATGTGAGAGCCCACAATGGAAAATCCAGGAAATCAGGAACAAGGATTTGCCCTTCACAATTCTACTCCCCAGATCCTCTCCCCTGGGCACAGGAGACCCACAGGGCAGGACCCTAAGATCTGGGGAAAGAAAATACTGAGAACTTAGTTCCACCTCCATGTCCTCTCCTATGGGAGATGCCAAGTCATCACCCCTCTCCTCACTGGCTTGTACCAGGCCCCAGGACTCAGGCAACCTTCTCCACAGCCTCAACATTTTGGAAATCTTTCCCTTATTACCCCTGCTCTTCGTGGGTGCCTGGAAGATGGACTGGCAGAGGCTTCTTTGTTGCGTTTTGTTCGTGCTTTGATGCCGGGAATGCCGCCTAGTTTATGTCCTTGGGGGGCACATGGTGGGGCAGCCAGGTTCTCCTTGTCCCCCAGCTGCTCTGCCTCCTTCTCCTTCTTCCCTGACTTCAGGCCTGAACTTCTTCCGTGCTATAAGCTGTAATAAATCTTTGTAAATAACTGTGCTGAGATACCTCTTTCAGGGGAAGGGGGAAGGGAAGGGAGGTAACGGGGTGTCCTGATATGGAAGGTTGGTAGTCATCCAAGGGTAAGCACTTTGACCCTAGCGTCCACTATACTGTAGCAGTCTTTCCTGCAGACAATGGGCTCGAGGCACTCTTAGGAAGGAAGGCAGAAGTTCTAGCTCCTGCTTGGAATTGATGAAAGTGGCGGGGATGGGGTAGGGTGAGGCATGGTGAGGGGTGGGATAAGTCCTTCAACAGTAATAGTGAATTCCTCCAAGGGACCTGTCCCCCACCCCCACAGGCCTCCCTTCAGGACGTTCTCTCTCTTCCACAGTGCCAGGTCAGTGTAGCCCAACAACGATGGCGCCCCTGGGCTTCTTTTCCATTCCCCCACCCCCAGGAAGGCACTCTTCCTGTCTAACTTTGGCCTTGGCCGCCATGGCGACGCTTCTTAGCAGCGCCGGAGGGCTTGAGGCGGGGCGAAGGGCGGGACTGCAGCCAGACGCGCGCCCCGGTTCGCTCTCGGGGGCGGACTCAGCGGCGGAAGTGGCGCCGCTGGAAGATCTTCTTCCGCTCTGAGGCGCCGCCGGGGCCGCGGAGTAGGACTGCGCTGGGGCAGCAAGAGCCGGGACCGTGGCTGACATGGAGCAGGTGGGTCCTGAGAAGTCACTGGGACTGGGGGTGGTACGCGGGCTGTCTCTTGCCGGCCGATCCTGCCTCCCTGCCCGGTGTCCGACCTGGGTTCCGTCCGGCCCTTCCCACACCCCCCGCAATCCAGGTTCCGCCCCCTTCCTCTGCTCGGCCTCGCTCCGCCCCGCGCGGGCTTCGCGACCCCAGGCGCTGACCCTCGGCGACCCCGCCCACCCTATAGGGGGCCGAAGAGGGGGTCTTGCATCGCCTTCCAAAGCCTCCCTCTTGGCTGTGAAGGGAGAAGCTAGGGACAATGTGCGGGTATTAAGGGACAGGGGTTGAGTATGGGGAGGGGTCAGGATCTGGGAGGAGGAGGAGGAGGAGGGAAACATCTACTCATTCCGGTAGGGCTGCGTCTCATTGTCATCTGGTGTCTCCCCAACTTCCTTTTGAAACAGCCATAAATAACTTCCTAATTGATATCAAAAGTGCCCTTTAGAGTATCTTTCTTGAGTTCTTAGAGGTGCTTAACATCGTTGACACTCAGTCCTAATTGACACCGTCCCCCTCTCCGCCCTTTTTGGCTTCCTTCTCTTCAGTCGCTCCTGATTTTCTTCCTACCACTCTGACAGTAGGTAAGAGATCCCGCTTCACATCCTCCTCTCTTGCCCAGCCCCTCGCTCTGTACACCGAATCTGGGTGGTCTTATCTCCTCCCACAACCTCAGATTTACACCAACTAAATACTCGGACCCGCAGCCTCAGCACAGCCCTTCCCTTCCTTCCCTGTAGCTCCAGACTTGGCCGTCCAGCTGCCAGTTGGACAGCTCCACTTCAGATGGAGCTCACTGTGTTTAAACTTGAACTGGGCTGGGCACAGTGGCTCACGCCTTTAATCTCAGTACTTTGGGAGGCCAAGGTAAGAGGATCACTTGAAGCCAGGAGTTCCCAACCAGTCTGGGTTACAAAGCCTGTCTCTACAAAAAATAAATTAGCCAGGCGAGGTGGTGCCCACCTGCAGTCTCAGCTACTCGGCAGGCTGAGACCTGGAGTTTGAGACTGCAGTGAGCTATGATGGCACCACTGCGCTCCAATCTGTGTGACAGAGCGAGACCCTGGTTCTAAAGAAAAAGTAATAGGGCCGGGCACGGTGGCTCACGCCTGTAATCCTAGCACTCTGGGAGGCCGAGGTGGGAGGATTGCTCAAGGTCAGGAGTTTGAAACCAGCCTGAGCAAGAGTGAGACCCCGTCTCTACTAAAAATAGAAATAAATTAATTGGCCAACTAAAAATATATAGAAAAAATTAGCCGGGCATGGTGGCGCCTGCCTGTAGTCCCCCCTACTCGGGAGGCTGAGGCAGAAGGATTGCTTGAGCCCAAAAGTTTGAGGTTGCTGTGAGCTAGGCTGACGCCACGGCACTCACTCTAGCCTGGGCAACAGAGTGAGACTCTGTCTCAAAAAAAAAAAAGGAAAGAAGGAAAAAGTAATAGCAGTCCAGACTTGATGTCAGTCTGCTCAGGAAAACAAATCTAGGAATGAGTAAATGATGTTACATGGCAAGCATTAATTCTAGAGAAATATACATAGAGTTCTCGGAACCCAAGGGAGAGGAAGGCCGAGTCAGTTTGTGAAGAGCAATTAGTGAGGGCCCTTAAAGCGAGAGGATGAGTTTACCAGAGGGAGGTAGAGGCTGGAGTGGGCTTGGAGAAGGCAAAGCTGGGTCCTCTGAATAAAGCCCCAGTGCATCATGCAAGGGTGTGGGGAGATGGAGCTGAGACAGAGGCAGCTTTCTCTGCTGAGACTTGTGATTCTTTTCCTCATGTGGCTGTGAGGAAGTGTCCCCCTGATTTAGGAGCCAGCTGGGACCCTGCCCTGGGACTGTGCTCTGGAGGCCTAGTACCTGGTGTTTCGGGCCAGGCCCCCTGAGGTAGGATCATTGTACATGCCTTTGGGCTGGGGCTGTGCGTTAGAACAGAGCCTGAGCCTGCGTCTGCACTCCTTTGCATGCCTGGAATGCCCTTCCTCCTTGCTTCCAGCAGATAGATGCTGATTCTTCAAGGCCTGGGTCAGAAGGCCCCTCCTCCCTGTGGCTTTCCTGACCTCACCCACTCCAGACAGGGTCAGATGATTCCTTCTCTGGGAGCCAACGGTTCTTTGTTCATTCCTCCCTGAAAGCACTGATCACAACATGGCACCATGTTGATTATTCATGTCAGTCTTCTGCAACAGAAGCCCCTGTTGGACCAGAACAGGGTCCTGTGGCCCCAGGGACTTGCAGAGTGTCTAGCACACTGTAGGCTCTCAATCCTTGTATGTGGCATTAAACTGAGCTCTCACATACCTAGACTTGTTAGGGGAGGGTAGCGCGGGTGAGACCCCAAATCCTGTACCTTTGGCGGCTTGTATGTATTCTACTGAGTGGTGGAGCTTGTTGGCTCCATTTTAAAGGTTAGGAAGCAGAGATTCAGGGGAGGTAAGGTCAAGGTCACTCAGCAGGGATTTAAAGGACTGTCTCCTGACTCCAGGTCTGAAGCTGTCTCTCAGAAACTGCTTTGGGGTTCTAGCCTCCAGGGAGGCAGCTGCCACATCAGTGGGACAGAGGACAGGGAAGGCATCCCGTCTGGCCAGTTGTATGTCTCTCTGAACTTTTTCTCACTGGGAAGAGGCTAATCCTGCTTTTATCTGCTCAGGGTTGGTGCTGGGAGGAGCCTGTGCTGAAACATCCTCACCACTGTGGGGGGCTTTCCTTGAGAAGGCAGAGATCTTTCCGGGAAGATAACGGGGCCTTTCCAGACTGACCTTGGGAACTTGACCCCATCAGCCCCAAGTTTTACCCAGCAGCACTGAGGGGTGGGTGAGTAGGCCAGGGGTCATGGAACCACAGAGCAGGGGCTTCTCTGACAATTAACAGGGCCTGGCGTGAGGGGGAAAGGAGATCTCAGTTTGTTAGAGTTTCAGTAAACTGTACCCAGAGAACTTCCCCGGCTGCGGGGAGGAGTGAGTGGCGATGAATCTTGTTTCTGTTTGGCTTGACTCTTCCCCTTCCGCTTCCCCAGAAGAAAAGGAGAAACGAAGCCAGTCTTCAGCTTTGAGATCTTATTTGTCATTGCAGCCGTGCCCTCCTCTCTTTAAACTCACACTTCTCCAGGGGACTTCCCAAACCCTCTGTGGGTGGGGTGGGGTAGGGCCAGTATGCCAACTGTCCCAAGGCTGATGACATGGGTCACTGAACCCTGAATTACAGGAGAACCCAAAATGTGCCATCCTAGGTCAGCTCCCTGAGGCCTGGGCCCATCCTTCTCTCCAGCAGTACTGCTGGGACTCTCAGTTTGGGCAAAATGCCAGGGCCCCGCCTCTGACACTGCCCGAGGAGGGCAATAGTAGCAATAGCTACCATTAATTAGGCACAGGCACTGTGCATGTGCTGTTTCTTGTCCTTTCAAGCTCTGTGAAGTAGGCACTATACTCCTCCCATATTACAGATAAGAAGACTGAGTGATTTGGTCGAGGCCACACCACCTAATAAGGGATGGCCTTGGGTTTTTGACGCCAGGTCTTATGCCCAACCCTCAAATCCATATCCTTTGCTGCCTGGGTGGACATGACGGATCCACAGACTAGCTCACTTACTAGACACGTAAGTGGCTGGGCACTGTGACTTGAGTCTCAGGCACTCGAGGGGAGACAGCTTTGAGGCTCAAGTCTAGCTGTGATAAGGGAAGGGCTAATCCAGAGTCCTGAAAGGTCAGGGGAGCCTGGAGGGTGAGGGAAAGCTTTGCCCAGGAGGTGACATTTGAACAAGCCTCTAAAGGGTTGGTGTAATCCTAGCACTCTGGGAGGCCGAGGTGGGTGGATAGCTCAAGGTCAGGAGTTCGAAACCAGCCTGACCAAGAGCGAGACCCCGTCTCTAAAAAAAAAAAAAAAAAAAAAAAAAAATAAATAAATAAATAAATAAAGGGTTGGAGTCCCCCAGAAGAAGGACGCCATTCCAGAACGAGGAGACAGGGAGCTGAGGCACAGAAGGAAGACCGGCTGTGGGGTGCCCTGGGAGCAGCCGATGGTCAGGAGAGTACGGGGTGGGTATCTACCCCCATAGTGAGAACAGAGTGCTGGGGTCTCACTGAGGAATGAGTCCTTCCTGCTCCTTGACCCTCCTCATCAAAGGGATTTAACTTCACCTGGAGTCTTTTCCCTGCAAGTTAGGGCTCGGGGGACAGGAGGGTGCCCAGGAAATCAGTCCCCTACCTTATTGTGGAAGGGGTGCCTGGGCCCTGGGCAGGGCAGGATGCCAGCAGAGGGTAGAGTCCAGCGTCAGGAGGGGCAGTCTGGACAGGAAGGGGCTCCTCCTCCAGAGCTGGGTGTGAGTCCCTGTGCACGTGGGCACGTGCTGCTGTAGGGAAGGGTGTCAATAGTCCAGCGCATTTCCTAAGCATCCACTGCGAGCCTGGTGTGGTTCTGCTACTGCGCCCGCAGCGTGAGCAAAGCACAGGAAGTCCCTGCTCTTGTGGGGTTTGCATGCCAGCAGGAGAGGATGGGCAGCAGACAGACCAGTGGACGTGTCATATGTCAGGGGTGACAAGTGCTGTGAAGAAGAATACAGCACAGGAAGAAATGAAGGGTGGGGGCTCAAGAGGGGTTCAGGAGAGGTCTCCCCATTTGTGTAGAGACCTGATGGAGTGAGGAGCAAGCAGTGCTGAGACCTGGAGAGGAGCTCCCGCCTCAGCAGCAGATGCCAGGACCCTGGAGTAGGAGCATGCGTGATGTATTCAAGGACAGTGAGGGACCAGCGTGGCTGGAGTGGAGGGTTTAAAGGGAAAGGGGGACTGTGTAGGCCAGGTGGGCACTTTGGCCTTTACTCTGGGGAAGCCACCGGAGGTTTGGGGCATTGGAGAGATGTGGTCTGACTTTTAACAGGATCCCTCTGGCTGCTGTGTTGACAGCAGACTCAGGGGGCTAGGACAAGGAGGAGGTCAGGAAGCAGGTGACAGATGTTGGCCTGGACAGGGTAACATTATGCTAGGTGAGCAGTGGGCAGATATTAGCTGGGTTTTGAAGGAAGAGACACAGGATTTGCTGATGGGCGAGATGTGGAGGGAGGGCACAAAGGCTTGAGGGGGGCAGCAACTTTTGTGTTTAGCCTGTCTCAGCCCAGTACAGGGAAGCCCACGTGCCCCTGGGGTCTGCTCTGCGCCTTTCTGGCTGGGGGAGCATGGGCAGCTCTCCCAGAGCTTCAGTCTGTTCCTTCCCTGGTGGGATTCTCACCCCTGCTCTTGGGAGGGGCATGATGTGTTAAGGAGAACATGTCCGCAGGGTGCCGCCGCAGGCCACTGCCAGCCAGGTTTCTCTTGCGCTGGCCCATCTGGGTGGTGCCCAGCCTGTTTGGTCTGCTGGCAAACCTGCCTTCCCCGAACCAGCACCTTCCTGGGCTGGCCAGCAGCAGGACATGGGCCAGAGCTAGCCTCCTCCACACCCAGGGCTCTGCCTTCCACCCATCTGTGGAGTCTCCGGTAACCTGGTGTTCACAGGGGTGCTTGACTCAGAACAACCCCAGCCCTGACCTGAAGCCATCTCACCGGGCAGTTGGAGCTCAAGACCCTTTCTTCATCTGGAGAAGAGGGAGGAAAGTAATAACAGCTAACCCTCACGCAGTGACCACGCTGTCAGGGTCTGCTCTAGGCCACTGCATTGAATAAGTCACTTAATATAATAAAGATTATTAGCCTCATTTTACATAGGAGGAAATTGAGGCACAGTGAGGTTAAGTGGCTAGCAGGGTGGGAATCGAAGGTTTGGCTCTTCTCCTGGCTTGGGGTCCAATTCTCTCTTGCCTTCACTGACCCCCCCCACCCCCGATTTGTACTGAGTTAGGGACCCCTTGGGAAGCCCCCATAGCTAGGGTGGGGCTGGTGCTAGCATTTGCTGAGGAATGCAGAGTGGGGGCGGGTGTCGAGAGTCTGTGTCTCCTGTCACCCCCGCCTCAGTAGAGGATTTGGAGAGTCCACACTGCCCAGGAGACCTGGGTCATCTCTGGGTATCGATGCAGGAGCCAGACCAGAGGCTTAGGGAGCTTGCTCTGGGTCACACAGCAGGTGAATTGCAGAGTTCAGATTTGAACCCAGCCCCTTCAGGGTGATTTTGTATAGTTTTTTGTTTTTGTTTTTAAGAAGGCACAGCTTGGGTAGCAGGGTGATTTTTATTCCAGGTCACTGTAATGTATTCTAACTCCCTCCCCGTTCATTTCCCCCCTACCTGAAAGGTCTTGCCAGCTACTTGTTCCCTCTCAGCCACCACTGACCCAGCACTTACCATACTCCCTCCTGACACTTGCCTAAATACCAGCCCTATGAGGCAGGAGCTCTTGTTGCCTTTTTTAAAATCATGGTAAAGTATATATAACATAGAATCTACCATTTTAACCATTTTTAAGAGTACAGTTCAGTGGCATTAAGTATATTATTGTTACCTTTTTTAATGCAGCTGAGGACACTGAGTTTTAGAATGGTTTTACTTTGCCCCAGATCACACAGCCAGGAAGGGGGCAGTCTGAGATTTGAACCCTGACCTCAGAGTCCATTCCTTCCCCCCCAATATCGGCCACCTCCTGTTGTTCGCCTGGAGTCCTGTAAGCTACCAAGAGCCCATCGCAAGCAAGACTGTATTAATACATCCTGGGGGCGAGAAAGAAAAGTCATGAGAAGGCGAGTGAGGGCCTGTGCCACCCCTCCCCTTTGCCTCAGGAATGATCCACCGTGCCCAGACACCTGGCGCGCCCGCCCCTCCCCTCCCTTCTTCCCCTTCCAATGGCAAAACCTCCAATCATCTCCTTCCCCCTCCGAAAGCCTTAGCAGGTCAGCTTCCACAACAGGCAGACTCCTTCACGACACATGTGCTGTTCCCCTCTTGACACCTCTGATCTAAAGGCACTTGGGAGGGGCTGGTGACAGCAGGCAGTGGGCTTGGCAGGGGGGTGCTGCTCCCCTGGGGCTGGGTGGCAGCCCTGCTCTCTCCAGCCTCAAAGTGCTCATTTCTGCCTTCCCCTGTCGGGAGGGTGGGCGTGGCGGGGTGGGGGCTGGCGCTGGCTGTTCCGGTGGCAGCTGCCAGCCTCCGCCCTCTAGGGCCCAGTGGCCTGGAGTCAGCCAGAGAACAAGTGCTTTGGGGACTGACTGCTAGGGACAGTTCCAGGCCAAGGCGGGTTTTCACCGTGTAGACTGACAGATTGTTTGATGGAGCTCAAAGGCCTTTCGAAGACATCTGAGTGAGCCACGTTTTCAGACTGCAGCCAGGGAGGCCTTGGGTAATGTTGGAGTTTGAAGAAAGGCTGATGGTGCTCTACAGCCACCTTCACCCATAGCAGTCAGGTTTTTGTCTGTTTTATATACTGAGGTTTTAAGTAAGGTTTTACTTTTTTTTTAAGTTTCTCTTGCTTAAAAAGAGGGGTTTGAAAAACCACTGACCTTTTCCCCAGATAAACAGAGGTTGGTGAGAAGGACTTGCCCAAAGTTACTCAGAATCAGGGGCTGCCCAGGGACCGGGCTGCGGGTCTCTTAACTCTGGACCAGTGCTCTGTCTACTGCATGGGCTCCCGTTTGGACTCTGAGCTGCTTTCAGTGGGAGGGTGGTGTGGAACCCCCTTTCTCTGACTCTTGGCCAGCAGCCCCCACCCCTGCTCCGAGCCCCCACACTTGGCTCCCGAACCCCCTGGCATCTTCGGCTCTCCCAGCCTCTCGCAACACCTCTGCTCTAGCCCCATCTGCGTCTCTCGCTTCGACGGGGATGTCTGGGCGTGTGAGTGTCAGTGCAGTTGCCACTCCAAGTGCGTCTCACACCCAAGCTGCTGCCACCCAAGTCCTGTCCCCAGGGAGGGAGGGAGAAAGCCAGCGGGAAAGACAGACAGACATAGAAGCAGACCAGAGGAGGGAAGCTACAGCACCCAGAAGTGAGGCAGGAAGTGGGGAG
The DNA here is from genome assembly GCA_008086735.1 of Cheirogaleus medius. Lineage (NCBI taxonomy): Eukaryota > Metazoa > Chordata > Mammalia > Primates > Cheirogaleidae > Cheirogaleus > Cheirogaleus medius. The sequence goes on along the minus strand of VBSM01003215.1, from coordinate 15,816,646 downwards.
TGGGGGGACGGTACAGATAGAGAAGTGAAGGGGGAGGGGGGAGAGAGAGAGAGAAAGAGGGAGAGAGACTGATGGGGGTGGAGAGAAAGACTCAAATGGGAGCGAGATGGAGAGGAAGACCCAGACGGGGAAAAATACAGACAGACACGGATGACGATACATTCTGTGGGTTGTGGGGAAACAGGCATTCTCATACATTGCTGGTGGGAACGCAAACTGCAAAGGGAACTTGGCAATACCCAGCAAAACTACATATGCAGTTTGACCCAGTAATACCACTTCCAGGAATCTGTCCTGAAGATACACTTCCAACAACACGAGGGTATATTTACGCAAGGTTATTCATTGCAGCATTTCTGATAATTACACATCTAAATGCTCATTCATAAGAGATTGAATAAACTGTGGTTTGTCTATAAAATGGAGTACTAAGCAGCTCTATAAAAGAATGTAAAACGGAGATGGAGTGATTTCTAGGATATACTGTTAAGTGAAAAAATAACATGCAGAAGAACATCTCTAGGAAGCTGTCCCACACGTAAGGAGGGTAGCCGGGAGTGGTGGTGCAACCTTGTAGTCCCAGCTACTCCGGAGGCTGAGGCAGGAGGATTGCTTGAGCCCAGG
>VBSM01003215.1:15801132-15815816 GCA_008086735.1 Cheirogaleus medius | reverse complement strand
GGTTTTTTTCTTATAGCCCCACCTCCACACACCCTGTTTTGGGTTGAACTGTGCTCCCCACGGAAAGATAAGTTGAAGTCCTGACCCCTCTACCTCAGAATGTGACCTTACTTGAAAGTGGGGTCATTATAGATGTGATCAGTTAAGATGAAATCATACCAGAGTAGAGCAGGCCCCTAATCCAGTACGACTGGTGTCCTTCTAAGATGACCACGTGAAGACAGATGCACACGGAGGGCATCATGTGACAATGAAGACAGAGACTGGAGTCATGTAGCTGCAGGCCGAGGAGGCCAGATTGCCAGCAAACCCCCAGAAGGCAGGAAGAAGCAAGGGGGGATTCAGAGGGAGCGTGCCCTACGGACACCTTGATTTCAGTCTTCTAGCCTCTTGAATGTGAGATAATCGATTGCTGTTGTCTTAAGCAAACAAACAAAAAACCCCAAAATAACAGCTGTGGGAAAAGGAGAAGGGTAAAAAGACACAAAGAAAACACAAATGGAAAGTTAACTTTGTGACAGATACAGGAAAGAGGCGGAGAGAAATGAAGAGAGAGAGGGAGGGAGACAGGTCTGGCAGGACACAAAAGGGCTGTTAGAGACAGGGAAATGTCACCTGCCCTGGAGCTGCGGCGGTCACGGTGAGGGATGTGCTGGCGTGCAGTCTGGAACTGAGCCGGCTGATGGATATTGGGGGTCCCATGGCCGGCAGCCTGTCACGTCCCTCTACTGACTGCCTCCTTCCAGAGCTGGGCCTAGCTTCCCCAAGTACTGTTGAGATGAACTAGTCATGAGCACTCCAAGACTGTGGTACCAGGGAGCGGCCTTGGGCGAGCGCCCCTGGCAGGGAGAGGGTGCTCCAGGGTTTCTTTTCCCTTTAGAGTTCGTGAAAGCCTCATGTTGGCGCAGGATCTTAAGGGATTAGACACATCCTTTCATCTCTCTGATGGTTGTCTTATCTGTAAAATAGGAGGAATCACCCTTGCCCTGTGTGGGCACGAACATGGCCGTGGACACGTAGACATTGGGCGGCAGGACGCTGGGCCACTTTGGAGTGGCTGACTCTTACTCGCTTCAGGGTTTGCCCTGGTCCTCTCTGCTACACAGCGTGGAGCTGAGGGCCAGGAGACACTCTGCAACCTTCATTTATTCAACAATTATGAAGCACTTGTTATGTGCCAGGCTTTGTGCTGGGCACTAGGAAGATGGCAGTGACCAAGTCAGATAACGCCCCTGCGGCCACAGAGTTTATGGTTTAGCGAGAGAAAGGGTCAACATTAAAATCAAACAGTAAGGAAGATAACTTGAGGTAGTGACAAGGTCACTGAAGAAAGTAAAGCAGTGTGATATAATATTCTGTGAGTCGGGCAAGAGGCTCTGAGGACAGGACTTTGGCTGCCAGTTGAAAGGACTGGGGGAGAACATTCCAGACATGGGGGAGAGCCAGGTACAGGGCTCTGAGGCAGGACAGGGCACCCGTGTTCAGGGGCCTAAAAGAAGGTCAGAGTGGTAGTGGTAGTGAGACAGGCCGTACAAAGAGCGGTAAGATGGGCTAGACCAGACGGCCTGGACTGAGAGGGCGTGGTGAGGAGAGGCCCGTTGGCCTGAGAATGGTGGGCAGCCCTGGTGGGTTGGGGGGTGGCAGGACCTGGTTGATGCTTTGGAGAGCTTTCTTTGCACCGCTGTGCTGTGGAGACATGGTGCTGGAGGGTGAGGGGGCAGCCTGGAGACCCACCCCCTGGGAGCGGATTGCAGCTGTCCAGGCAGAGATGATGGTGGCTGGTCCTAGGGAGTGGTGGAGGAGCGAGAGAGGGACCATGATGCCCTCGCTCGGTAGCCCTGTCCCAGCTCCAAGCACACAGACAGCTCTAGGAAGGCCCTCCCAGTTGCCATGGATTAGGGGGTGGGAGGGCAGGGCTAGCTGCTGGGAGGGAAAGTGGCTTTGTGCTTGGAAAACAAAGAACAGAGCTTGGGGCCCTCTTCTCCTGGGGGTGGGGGCAGGCCAAGAGGCTGTTGACAGGACCAGAGTGGGAGCTCAGGGCTGGGCTTGGCAGGAGCAGGCTGTGCCCCCAGGCATTGGGGAGGGGTAGGTGCCCCCAGAACCCTCCAAGGGTGAACCTTGGGGCCCTGGGCTTTGGGGCAGGGAGGGCAAGGAGAGCGAGAGGGATGCTCAACCGCCTCCACCCCCTTCCCCCCCTGGGGAGCCAGGCCGGGGCAGGCAATTTGGGCAGAGTGCCCTGGGCTTTGTGGTTGGGACAGGGTGGGAGTGGGAGTCAGATGTGTCTGGGAACAAACGGGGTCCCCTGGGAGCTGGGTGTCAATCAAGGCACCTCCAGGGCCCTGACAGGCCCCTCTGCCTCGCCCGCAGCCGTGCCGCTGAGGCCCCGCCCTGCCCGCCCTGAGGTGGGGCCCACCAGGATGAGCAAACTGCCCCAGGAGCTGGCCCGAGACTTGGAGCGCAGCCTGCCCGCCGTGGCCTCCCTGGGCTCGTCGCTGTCCCACAGCCAGAGCCTCTCGTCACACTTCCTCCCGCCACCTCCGGAGAAGCGCCGAGCCATCTCTGATGTCCGCCGCACCTTCTGTCTCTTTGTCACCTTCGACCTGCTCTTCATCTCCCTGCTCTGGATCATTGAGCTGAACGTGAGTGGGGGCGCGGCTGGGGCACCTGCCACATGGGAGGGCTGCGTCTCCTGCGAGGTTGACGGGGTAAAACGAAAAATGGGAGAATAGCGGTTCTCATCTTCTGGGTGAAGGAAATGAGGCTCGGAGGGGTGGAGTCGTTTGGCCAAGGTCCCTCCGCTAGTGTGTGAGGGAGGCGGCGCTGAGCCGACCCCGGCCCGGAGCTCGCCCTTGGCCTCCGCGCCATGCTGCCCCCTAGTGGAGGTTCCCGAGAAAGGCCGGGCTCCGATGGAGCTGTTGAAACCTGTTGTCTTCTTTCTGCCCTATTGCTCTTGGGCTCCAGTTTGTTCATTCATTCATTCACCAAACATTTTTTGAGTCCCTGCTGTGTCCCAGGAACTGTGCTAAAAGCAGAGGGTACAGTGGGGAGCAAAACAGTAAAAGCTCCCAGTTGCCAGTGGCCGTGGCTCCAGTTTTGGCAAGATGCTGCCTGGTGCCCTGGAGAAGGTACAGGGTCCCACGCCACACAGGGGTCGGCCCACCCTCAGGAGCGCAGTCTAGCTGGTGGGGGCCTGATCTGGTCTCTGGTCACTAATGGGGCAGAGCCCACGGAGGCAGGAGCCCTGGGAGCAGGGCATCCCTGGTGTGGTCCAGTCCCAGCTCATTGTATGTACTGACTGTGACTCAGCAAGGGGCTCAGCCTCTGTGGGCCTCCCTCATTTTCCCTGGGCAGCGTGGGCTCGCCATCAGAGTTCTGGATGGCAAGGGTCCTTCCTCCAGGTCTCAAGCTTGGGTGACAGGGAAATGATGTCTTTCTTGATAGAAGTATGGAGTTTGGGGGCCGGACATGGTGGCTCACATCTGTAATCCCAGTATATTTCCCTCCGGGCCAAGGCAGGAGGATCACTTGAGCTCAGGAGTTCAAGACCAGCCTGAGCAAAAGTGAGACCCCCATCTCTACAAAAAATAAAAAAATTAGCCAGGCATGGTGGCGCGTGCCTGTAGTCCCAGCTACTTGGGAGGCTGAGGCAGGAGAATTGCTTGAGCCCAGGATTTTGAGGTTGCTGTGAGCTAGGCTGACACCACAGCACTCCAGCCTGGGTGACAGAGTGAGACTCTGGCAGAGATTTAATTAGAATTTTATTAGTTTATTAGTTTTCAGTTTTATACTTTTATTTTCATATTTTGGAGCATATGTATTTTTAGTTCCCTGACCATGTCTGTATGGAGTGGATACAAGGACCCCATTAGGGCTGTGACCAGTGTGGGGTCTTGCAGCCAGAGACTGGCAAAGCAGGGACTAATACTCACCTGTCCTGAGTCCTGATCCAGTCAACTCTGGTGGGGGAGAAGAGGGCGGAGGACAGACCTCAGGGACATCGACTGTGAGGGTGAGAGGGGCTGTGGAGCCCACGAGGGAGCAGTCTAAGGAGTAAGAGGAGGGCTAGCTGGGGTGGGGTGGGTGTAGGATCCAGGGGCCTCATGAGCGGGCCAGAGGATGTTGAGTTTCATGGGGCTCGAGTGGTCTGGAGGTAGAGGTGGTGGCATGTGTGGTGGCGTTTGAGTATCAGCCGGGAGCTCTGCAGACTGTGGGTTCTTTCTCTGAGCATCAGAATCACCTGGAAGCTTTAAAAAGATCCCACATACTCAGAGTCTCACCCTGATATTCAGACTTGGTGGCCTGAGCATCTGTATCTTTAACAAGCCCCCCCAAAATTCGGGTGACTGGCCAAAGATCTGAAGCCCCAACCTAGGTGGTTATGAAGGGTCTCCTTCCTCAGGGTTCCTGGGCTCCATCCCCCAGAGTCCCCTTGTGTCCTCCCTTCTCCAAGGGTGGCGGTGCTGGTGTCCCCACCTGCAGAAGCCTAGGCCTGCCACCCCATTCCTTCTGAGGAGCCGGGCTGCAGTCTGGCCCCTGGTGTCCTTCTAGACCACCTCATCCCCAGACCCCTGGACACTGGAGTCCAGGCCAAGGTCTCAGCGGTCCTGGTGAAAATGTATGGTGGGCTGGGGCAGGGACAGGGGCAAGGACATGCCTGCTCACTCTCCATGTCATCCTCTGCAGCAATGTGATGGATTTTGCCCATTAAGCACAAACCTAATCAACTGATTTGCCACCTGAGGCTCCGTCTGACACCACTACCCATCCCCGGCCTGTCACCCCAGATGGATCATTGGCTGGGAAGATGGAGCACCCCAGTGTGGGAGGGAGATGGAATTGCATGAGAGGCAGGCTCCCTGCACCGTGCTTGGGGCCCACTGCCTCCCCTGCACAGCCCCCAGCCTACCCCTCCCTGGGCAGTGCACTTGAGCCCTGCCTTGCCCTCCAGGGCTGCCTGGGCCCATAGAGGAATGCGATTGGTGCCTGGGGTCTTGGGCCTCTGGCTGAGCTCCCGTGGTGCTTGGGGGCCCCCGTGGGGTGGTGGCTTAGCTCTTACAGCCTCTCCTCCAGCTTCCACCCTCCCCTAGCTCCCCCTAGTCTGGGAGGTGAGGGGCAGCCCCAGGGACTTGGTTCTGCCTGCAGACCTCTTCCTGTCTCCCTGTCCCTCTCCCAGACCAACACAGGCATCCAGAAGAACCTGGAGCAGGAGATCATCCACTACAATTTTAAAACCTCTTTCTTTGACATCTTTGTGAGTGGCCTTAGGAGATCCTGGGGCCCCTGGGGGTGGAGAGGGAGCGGGGAAATGACTCCGGCTGGCTTCTCTTCTTTCTGCAACACCTCTCCAGTCCGATCCCATCCTCGGGGAGCCCTCAGTCTTTAGAAAGCTTCCTCAGTGAGTCTCTGCTTTCAGAGAGCCCCGAGTGGGAGGGAGAAGATGAGACCTCTGTCCAAGGAGGTCACATCCAAATTGTCCCAAAGAAACGCTAACTCAGCCATTCCCTCCTAGGGTGTGCACACCCACAGGGAGGGACATGCGGGGAGGGGAGTCCTGCCTGCAGTAGGATGGGGGGCGTTGGCTCTCTCTGATGGCTTAGCTACCACCCCCCCACCCCCACCCCCCACCCCCACCAGGTCCTGGCCTTCTTCCGCTTCTCTGGACTGCTCCTGGGCTACGCCGTGCTGCGACTCCGGCACTGGTGGGTGATTGCGGTAAGATGCCACTTTCCTGGCAGCTCTTGGGCTCTGGCAGGGCAGGTGCAAGGGATGGGATGGAGGCGGACTCACTCCCCAGCCTCTTTCCTTCTCTCCCTCCTTGCCTCCCCTGGGCAGGTCACTACACTGGTGTCCAGCGCATTCCTCATTGTCAAGGTCATCCTCTCTGAGGTCAGTGGCTCAGGGTCTGGCTGGTCTGGTGGGCATGTGGCCTAAGGGATGGGCTTCTCCTAAAAAAGGACCATTTCTCTGATTTCTCTGTCCCCGTTGTCAAGATTGAAGGGAGGGCAATCCAGTCCTTTGATGTCTCCAAGGAATCATCTTCACCTGCTTCCCCCACTTATCCCCCTGCAACCCCAAGAATCAGGAAGTTCTTCCTCCAGCCTAACCTCAGTTTACCCCACTGCAGACTTAATTAATGCTTCTCAGGGGCATGTGCCACAGAGAGTTCCCAAGCAGCTGGTCCCAGGCACAGTTTGGTCTATGCCAGTTTGGCTGACCAGAGTTGGTGACCCCAGGAGAGGACTCTGGTTTGGGGTGACTGCTGACTCCCTGCCATGGAGCTCAGCCCCCTCCCTCCACAGCTGCTCAGCAAAGGGGCATTCGGCTACCTGCTCCCCATTGTGTCCTTTGTCCTTGCCTGGTTGGAGACATGGTTCCTCGACTTCAAAGTCCTACCCCAGGAGGCCGAGGAGGAACGATGTGAGTGCTGGGGGCTGGGGGGAGCGAGCTTGGGTCTGAGCAGGCTCTAAGAGCCTGGGGTGAGCTTGGGGTGGGGTGCCCCAGGCTGCTAAGGCATGACTATCCTCGGGCTGGGACAATGGCTGCCCACATCTGCTCCTCCAGGGTATCTTGCTGCCCAGGCTGCTGTTGCCCGAGGACCCCTGCTGTTCTCCGGTGCTCTGTCCGAGGGCCAGTTCTATTCACCCCCAGAATCCTTTGCAGGTGAGGGCGGGTGGGTGGCGGAGATGTCTTCAGGGAGGGGCCTTGTGAGGAGCGGGGTGGGCCGGGTCTGTTCTTTCTTTTCCTTCTAGCAGGCTCCCTGGGGAAAGCCAGCAACCCTCTCCCACACGCTTTTATCCCCCACATCTTGCACTCACATACCCGACCCCCACTACCTCCCTGCACTCTCTCCCCACCCCTTGCCATTGTCATCGTGCTTGTTTTCTGCAGGGTCTGACAATGAATCAGATGAAGAAGTTACTGGGAAGAAAAGTTTCTCTGCCCAGGTATTTGGCTGCCTACCCCACCCCTGACCTCGGAAAGGCACCCGCATAAGGGCCAGCGCCAGGGTGGGCAGGGGGTTCCCAGTAGAGGCTAGACCTCTGACAGCACAAATGCCAGGCAGTGCCCAGGAGGCCAGCCCAGGCCCCAGATACGCTGAGTCGGGCTCCTCCAGGGGTGTGTGGAGCGTCTAGAGAGAGAACAGGCCGCAGATAAGGTAGGGTGCAGGCCCCAGGCTGACCCCTTCCTGCCTGCCCCTCCTGGCCAGGAGCGGGAGTATATCCGCCAGGGGAAGGAGGCCACAGCGGTGGTGGACCAGATCTTGGCCCAGGAGGAGAACTGGAAGTTCGAGAAGAATAATGTAAGAAGCCCCTCTCCCACCTGCCCCTCCCATGTGTGTTTCTGCTTCCTTTTCTGAGGCCTGAGAAATGAACCCGAGGATCACATGGCTTAGAAACAGATTCCTACCCCAAGAGAGGGAGCCGGGCCCCGGGGCCGGCCATTCGGAAGGAGGCCGGGTGGGATGTCTCCCCTCCACCCCCAACCCCGTCCTCCCCTCCCTGCCGCCCTGCTCCCTCGGCTCCAGGCTTTGAAGGGGAAGCCAGGCTTCTATCCTGTGTGCGGTGTTTTATTTCATGATCAAAACAACATTATCTACAAAGATTGCAGAGAGCTTGGAAAACAGGGAAACCTCCCCAGTCCCTCTCTCTGGCCAGCTCCCCTGGCAGCCCTGTTGGCCTGGAGACACGGCTTTTCCGGGTTGCAGCTGCAGCTGTGCTCTCGTCTTTTAACTGAATATCAAAGCCTGTCTCTCCTCCGTGCCTCACGTTGGTTAGAACCACTGTTTGGTATCGGCTGCTCAGATACCCCCAAAGTCCTGGAGTCTTCCACCCTGAGCTGTGGCAAACCTGCCCTGCCTGTCACCCTTCCTCTGCCACCAGCCCACTCCCGTGCCCTCCACCTCTTCTCCACCCTCCTCCCTGCTACCCTTCTGTCCCCGCCACAGGAATACGGTGACACTGTGTACACCATTGAGGTTCCCTTTCATGGCAAGACGTTCATCCTCAAGGTGAGTGCGGGAAACACGTATCCTGGAGCCTCCTGCTCTGTTTGGGGCTCCAGGAAGGGGCGAGGGGCCCTCTGGCAGGTCCCCCCAACCAAGAGGGAAGGGCTGGGGTACCCAAGCATATCTGGCCTCCTGCCCCAGACCTTCCTGCCCTGCCCCGCGGAGCTGGTGTACCAGGAGGTGATGCTGCAGCCCGAGAGGATGGTGCTGTGGAACAAGACGGTGACCGCCTGCCAGGTGAGCCCAGCCTGGCCACCTCTCATGACATGGATCAGGGCACAGTCAGGCTGCAGGGGACCTGGGTTGTGTCACCAAACCACTCTGTGCCTCAGCTTCCCCATCTGTAAGATGGGGATGATGGTCACAGCACCTCCTGGAGAGGCCAGGAGGAGGGAGGGAGGAATGCACACAGCGCCGGCCCAGGGCCTGTGAATGGCGGCAGCTCCCAGCACAACCTAGGCAGAGAGGAGGCTGGCCTGGGGCGTTCCTGTCCCTGGGTTTTCCCTGGGGTGGGCTGCACCTCACGTCTCCTGACGGCCCTCAGATCCTACAGCGAGTAGAAGACAACACCCTCATCTCCTATGACGTGTCTGCAGGGGCCGCGGGTGGCGTGGTCTCCCCCAGGTGAGCACTCGCCAAGCACCCTCCTCTCGGTCAGGCCTGCTGCACTTGAATCCTGGGCTCAGCGCCCCCATCTAACCCTCCCTCCCCCAGGGACTTTGTGAATGTCCGGCGCATTGAGCGGCGCAGGGACCGATACCTGTCCTCGGGCATTGCCACCATACACAGCGCCAAGCCTGCCACTCACAAATATGTCAGGTAAACTTCGCCTTGCCCGGGGTCATCCCAGCCAGCCCCTCCCCCCGGAGTACTGAGCGGTGCAGGGTACACTGTGTATAGCCCAGGCAGTTTCTCCTGCTGAGGCTGCATTCTTGTTCCCTGTCCCACTGGGCTCTGCCCCTCCCGGCCCCTAATCCTGCTAATCTTTCTGCTCTGTCTGCGGGGGTGGGGGAGGTGGAGAGCTGGAACCAAGCCACCAAGGCTGGAGGGGATGTGTGCAGTGGGTAGCTGGCCGGGGGTAGACCATGGGTGGGGACCAGTGTAGGGAAGGGGCCTGGGAGGCACGTGGTTAGCTGGGCTGTTCGACCTGAGCCGGAGTCGCTGAGCTCTGAGTGTCATTTTCCTGCCTAAGGAGACCCGGATCTCCTTTCTTCCTCTTCACCCTGTCCCTGCTGCTTTGTCTTTCTCCTGGAGCAGCTCAGAAGTCCCCCAAAGGGAGAGGAGTCACAGTCTTCCTGCTGCCTGTCCCTGGGCTTCCTCCAACTCTTCCCCACTGTCCTGAGACTGCAGTGCTGTGGCTGGCCCCCTCCCATAGAACTTGCTTCCCCCCAGCCCCTCCTGGGGCTCCGGCAGAGAGCACTGGTCTTTGAATATGAGACTGGGCTCTGGTCTTGGCAGACTTGCTGGGTGACAGGACAAGCTCATGTCCTCCCTGAGTGCCAACTGCCTTGTCTGTGGTGTGGACTGAAGCATGCTCGGTGGGCTATGGGAATGAAATGTCTAGGGGATGTGAACTGTACAGCCCAGGCCCTGACTGCCCCCTCCTGAGAAGGTGCGCCAAGTGAGAAGTACCAGCCTAGCCCCCTCCATCACAGCCAGAGCTGACCTGGAATCTCTGGGGCGAGTAGATGAGGGCTGGTAAGGTGGTGAGCTCCCTGTCACTGGGGGTGTGCAAGCACCAGCAGGCTGTCATAGGAGGATTCCAGCATCAGAGAGTGGGTGAGGGTGGAGGGCTGATACTGTAGTCTCTGGAACACTTGTGCCAAGCCTTATTCAAACAGGGTAGTAGTTTCTAGACCAGTATCTGCCTTCCCTCTTCCACTCTAGTCAAAGCTGGGCCAAGAATGGGGTATGTGGTTGTCAGGGGCATGAAATTTGCTCAGTTCCAAAGTCCCCACAATGATGCCTCTCTCCTTAGGGGAGAGAATGGTCCCGGGGGCTTCATCGTGCTCAAGTCGGCCAGTAACCCGCGAGTCTGCACCTTCATCTGGATTCTCAACACAGATCTCAAGGTGGGGTGCTGGGCGCTGCTAGGCGGGCTTCATGGCGTGGAGAGGACTCTGCTGCTGACTTGGTGGCTGTGTGACCTTGGGGTTCTCTACCATGCTCAGGGTCCCTCCCTGCTTTCAGCCTCCTTTCTTACTTGAAAATTTGGGGCAGGGTCCCGGTGGTCATTTAACCCTGATTGTTGTAGGGCACGTGCCCCTCTTCTTACCTCTGATTCCTGAGGTCCCCAGGAAGGGTGGCTGGCTGCCAGCCCAGCCTCGCCCAGGTCTGTTTGTGTGGCTGGTGCCAAGACTTGGGCACAGCATGTTCTTCCTGCCAGGGCTGGGGGGGAAGGGGTGGCCCAGGCTGGATTCCAGAGCTGCACCTGCATTCTGGCCCAGAGCACCCCTGCTGGTGCCACCTGTGAGGGCAGAGCTCCTGCTGAGGACAAGCCTTCATGTAACTTCTGCCTGCCTTCCCCTAGGGCCGCCTGCCCCGGTACCTCATCCACCAGAGCCTCGCCGCCACCATGTTTGAATTTGCCTTTCACCTGCGGCAGCGCATCGGAGAGCTGGGGGCGCGCGTGTGACCATGCCTCCTTGCCCACCCTGCAGGCCAGGGTCCTGTCGCCACAGTCTCCAGAGCCAAAAAGGGGGGCAGTTGGGCTTCTCACTGCTCACACAGGACCTGGCCCCAAGCTGCCACCCTCCACCGAGCCACTCTGTGCTGGAGCCACCGCCCTGGGCAGGTGGAGGGTCGAGTGCTCAGACTTGGGGACTCTGCTGGCCAGAAGAAGTGGGGTCTGTCCTGCTCTTGTTTTCGTGGGGTGTCCCCACCTCCTGGAGGAGGAGATTTCTGTCCCCTACCCTGCCAGGGGCAGAATCTGGGATGGGAGCCTCAGACCTGGTTGGAGGGGCCAGGGCCCTGGGCAGGACAGTCGGGGCTGCCTGTCACCAGTGTTAAGGTGAAAGAGCCCTTCGTCTGCCTGCTGTCACCATGGTTTTTAAGGATTGTTTAAAGGGTCTGGGACCTTTTACTATACACAATTGTGGGGGAGTGGGTGGCAGGTGGGGCGTGGCGGGTGCTGGCAGTGTGTCTCTGCCTCTCCCAGGTCGTTTCCCTCCTCCTCCGAGGGCCTCCTTGGGGACCTTTGTAATTTGAGCCAATTAAAAATTATGAACTCAGAACAAAAAAAGCAACCCCTCCTTCTGCCTGGCCTCTTGAGGGAGAGGAGGGCAGCACTGAGATGGGGAAGGAGTGAGCAGCGACACATCACACGGCCCAGCCTCGGAGTCACAGGAGGGCAGAGCCAGTGGGAGCGTTTCCTGGAACACTCCTCCCCCTGCCTGACCCGTTCAAGTGAGCAGATGACAAGTCAGAGAAAAATGCCCCCACCCCCCAACCCCCGCCAGGCATCAGGGCAGGTTAAGGTCTCCAGCCCAGGACTGGGGTAGGGGGAGGCGCTGGGCTGTGCAGGCCTTGACTGTTTGGGGGGCCTGGAGCTGGGGCCTGAGCTCTGGGATCCCAGCCACTCAGAACCCTGAGCCTCTCGGGCTCCACTCGGCAACCCCCTCCTCCCCCACTGCCCACACCAGGGGCAGTGTGGAGCCTGGAGTCCCAGGACACGCACCCCTCCCTCCCTGCCTGCAGGCTTCCCAAGGAGCCACCTTGTTTAGAGCCAGGTGGATCCTATCTTGGTCCTGGCTAGGTGTGTGACCCTGAGCAGATCTACCTGCAGACTGTTTCCTTCTTTGTGAAAATGGGACTAATGTCATAGGGTTGTTGTGAGATTGAGAGATATCAAGAATGGGCATAGTGCCGCAGTAATCAATAGTACGCAATTCTGCACCCAGGTGGGTGCCCACGGGCCTTATCAGTTGCTGGGTACTCTGCTTTCCCCACAAGAGCCTCAGCTCAGCTCTTCTTCTGGTGCCTTTGCTTTGTCTACTCAGTGATGCCTTCATTCTTCCTCCCCCCATCCCCCGCATGCCCCCTACCTGTGTGCCAGCCTCTTGCACCGCAAGTTGCTAGCTTTGGGTGCCCAGCTGTCCCTACAGCTGTCTTTCTCCCCTGCTCCCCGTGAATGAGAGCCAGCCTCCCAGGGTGCACGTGGAGCCGGGCTCCAGAGCCCTCCTGGCCATTTCACTGTGGCCAGAAAGTGGGGCCCCAGGAGGGGCAGAGACTGACCCATGGTGACATAGCCTATTTCTGGCCAATTTGGGGCTGGAGCCAGGTCTCTGACTGGCATTCGTCGGGGCCCCAGAGTCCCATTTCACCCTAGGTGAGGTGTTGAGGCAGAGCTGGGGGCTCCTTCCACCCCCACTGGCCCGCCTTAGGAGACTACTTCTCTGACCACTGGCCACGGGGAAGGAAGACACCTGGCAAAGGTTCATGCCCCAGGGTCCCAGGTGTGGCACTAACGTCCACCACCCCTGCTGCTGTGGCAGTGGTGGTCAGAGACCAGGCCTTTGGTGCAGGGCCAGAGGACATGGTTGTACTGTTTCTCCCGGTCAAGGGGCACCATCTGAGGATGTGCCCTTGAGCCCAGGCAGAGGAGAGAGTGGCAGGGGCAGGACCTGGCAGCCTGGTGTGGAGCGCAGAGGGGCACCGGTGCCTGCCTTGTTTACTGACAAGCCGCTGTCCTCCCTGGGCAAGGGGGTGTGGGTGGGGCAGAGGGCGAGTGCCAAGGGGCATGAGGCTGGGCACGTGGCTGGTCTGAGATGGTGTCTGAGGAGCATAGGGCACCTGAAGGTGTTGCTCTGAGGACCCCAGCCCCAGACCTCCGGCCTGGGGGCAGCCAGGGTCCAGGTACCCGAGCCCCTGCCCTGGGCCCAGAGTCCCCCCATCAGTGAGTCTTGGCTCTGCTTATAGCATCTGACGCCAGAGGGGCTGAAAATAGCCCCTGGAGAAGGGGGAGGAGGGGTTATTTAAAGGGCCTGGGAGGAGCAGAGCAGAGAGGGTGTGAGGAGTGATCATGGCCACTTCAGAGCTGAGCTGCCAGGTGTCCGAGGAGGATTCTGAGCGCCGAGAAGCCTTCTGGGCTGAGTGGAAGGACCTGACGCTGTCCACACGGCCTGAGGAGGGGTGAGTGTGGGTCAGCGGGAGTCGCACCTCTGCTCCTCCAAAGCACCCTCCCTGAGCCTCACTGGGCCAGAGCACAAAGCCCTGGAGAAGTTTCTGGGGGTGGGGGCAGGAAGAGCGCCTACTGGGGAGAGTGAAGCGGAGCCCCCTGCCCAGCCTGCGACTGGAAAGCAACCGCTCCCAGAGCTCAAGGTCCCTTCCCCTCTCCCTCACAGTTGCTCCCTGCATGAGGAGGATGCCTGGCGGCGTGAGACCTACCACCAGCAGGGGCAGTGCCAGGCGCTGGTGCAGCGCTCCCCCTGGCTGGTGATGCGGATGGGCATCCTCGGCCGCGGGCTGCAGGAGTACCAGCTGCCCTACCAGCGGGTGCTGCCGCTGCCCATCTTCACGCCCGCCAAGATGGGTGCCACCAAGGAGGAGCGCGAGGGCACCCCCGTCCCACTGCAGGATCTGCTGGCACTGGAGACAGCCCTGGGTGGCCAGTGTGTGGATCGCCAGGAGGTGGCTGAGATCACCAAGCAGCTGCCCCCCGTGATGCCTGTCAGCAAGCCCGGTGCCCTCCGTCGCTCCCTGTCCCGCTCCATGTCCCAGGAAGCACAGAGAGGCTGAAAAGGGACTGTGACTCGGGCTCCACTGTGCTCGCCCTGGGCTGGGCCCTTCCTGGCTAGGACTACAGAGGGGAGCTGCTGGCCATGGATGCTTTGTAGTTTGCCCAGAATTGGGGGCTAGAGGAGGAGGGAGCCAGAGGCCAGGATGCCTGAGCCCTCGGAGTTCCAAAAGGGAGAGGGGCAAAGACGGTGGGTACTCAGGGTGGAGAGCTGGGGGCCAGCGCAGCCTAGTACCCCAGCCCAAGGAGAAAGGACAAAAGATGCTGGTGAAGGCGAGAGGTGCCTGGGAAGAGTGATCCTGGTCCAAGTTTCAGGTTCAGAGAAGGACTAGGAAAAGTGTGAGGGGACCTGGAATGCTCTAGGCAGGAGGCTTGGAGAAGACTGGAGGGAGGGGTATGTGATGAGGGCAGGGGCAGGCATAGTGGGGCCCCCAGCACGCTGTTAGCGCTGCAATAAATGCTCAGTCGTGTTACAGAGTCTTGTCTCTTGCCTCGTGCTTGCAGGGCCAGCCCATTGGTGTCCCCCCCGCCATGCCCACTTCTGGGAACAGGCCCTGCATCTGAGCTAAATATGGCAGAGGTGGTGGGTACACTCCCTGCCTTGGAGGGGGGCAGGAACAGAGCTGTAAACAGGGTGGCTGTCTATCCGGTCCCCCTCTTGTCCCCTGACTCTGCTGCCCAGCCCTGGCTTCCACGTCTAGTACCCTGGCATGGGACAGTGCCCGGCAGGCCAGCTGGCATCAGGGTTTGTTTCAATGATGTCTCCTGGAGAATATGGAGGGGGCTGGCACCAGGACTGTCCTTGGCTGTGTCTCAGGGTGTGGATGGGGTCAGTGACCCCAAGGCTAACCTTCCTGTCAGTTCTGAATCCAGACAGAATCAATCCTTGGCTGGGGTCAGGCGCTCCACCCTCCCTGTCCTGGGAGTCCAGGGTGGGCTGGGGGG
>VBSM01003215.1:15784301-15801032 GCA_008086735.1 Cheirogaleus medius | reverse complement strand
TCTTTTTTTTTTTTCCAGAAGCTTTCTTGAGGGTAGCTTTCCGTAACCACTAATTCTTCCCAAACTAAGGCAGGCCAAGGCCAGGGGAGCTCATTCAGCTCATGTGGTGCACCAGGTACTTGTGGTAGACGGTTACGTCTATCGCATCATTCAGTCCCATGCATTGGGCAGTAGGTCCTGGTGGCCTGTTTCCAGGTGAAGCTCAGAGAGGTTGAGTAACAAATAATGGTGCAGCCCGGCTCAGACCAGAAAGGGGGACAGTAGGGGAACTTAGGAGACTGAAGTGGAATTTGCAGGTGGTGGGGAGGTAGGGGGTATTGCAATCTAAGCACAAAGGCCAGGACAGTGAGAGGGAAGAAGTGGCACCAGCTCCCTCCCCCAACCTGAACTTGAGCTCTGTCCAGCTCTGCACCTGGTCCAACCCCCACCCCCAGAGGCCCGGGTGGAGACCCCACCTTTGTCTACTGCCTCCAACCAGCTCTGGGTCCTCTCCTTCCCTCCAGCACCTCCCCCTCTCCCAACTACTCACACAAATGAGCTGAGCAAGGATAGGTGAGGCTAAGAATTGATTTATTAAGCATGTCCCTTGCTACCCTCCTACTTTAAAATCATTTTCAGTATCAAAAGAACCTAACATAGGCCACCCAAGTCCCTGAGGTTGGAGTCCTAGCAAGCTCCCCTCCCTCAAGGAGGGTCAGGGGGGCAGGAACAAAGCAAAATCCAGTCTCCCTGCTCCAATCACAGAGACTGCTTTTGGGATGGAAACTTCTGGAGCTCCACATTCTACTCTTGTGCGGCAGGACTGTGCCAGGGCTGCCGGCAACTGGCAGGGGGTCACCTTTACTGGGATGTACGCACAGTGTGGCTCCTGCCTGCCCTGGGGTCCCCTGCAACAGTTAGCCCCTCTGGGGAGAGCAGAAACCAGACCCAGCCATAAGCTTTCTCCTCTCCTCCCTCAGATCAACTGGTCCCTCCCAGAAGTCCAGGCTGTGGCAAAGGGGCTGCCAGCAGGGAAAGGGGGGTGGAGGGGGAGCCCAACTATGCCAAGGTGAGGAGACAAGGAGGCTGGAGAGAGCCCCAGGGATCCCCATTTTCCTTCCTCTGTCCCTGAGGGGCTGGTTCTGGAGAATGCTTTTAAGCTGTGTGGGGGCCCTGTGAGGTTTCGAGGGGGGTGGCAAAGGGTGCACAGGACAGGAGCACATCCACACACAGGCAGCCTGGACACCTGGCCCCCCGGCCAGAACATGGGGATATCATGGCTGTCTGCCTGGCTGGGGCCTCAGGCAGAGTCGGTGCTCAATAATCAACTATTGATGATGACATGATTTTCCCATCCTGCCCCAGCCTCCTCCGACTGTGTGGCGCATTCACCTGCATCCCCAAGCATCTCTGCCGCACCCACACGCATGCTCACGTGTGCATTCCCCTAACCCACGTTAACCCACCCACCCCTGAACACACACACTTTGAACCTGCCCCCCTCCCCGCCAGGCACACACACCCCACGCTGCACACTGCACACCCTGGCCTAGGCTCACACACACCCAAGTCCATGCTCATGGCCCACCCCGCTACATAACAGGTCTGGCCCACACTCCCGGACACACTCGTGTGCAGGCTCCCAACCAGGACAGCAGCACAGGATTCTTGCCCTGGCTGCAGGTGTCCTGGTCCTAAAGGGGAATGTGGCGAGGCCTCCTGGGAGTCTGGCTGGGTGAAACTGTCAGGGTGAAATCCCTCCCCAGTCCCAGCAGCTTGGACCCTTAAGATCCAGAGAAAGAGACTGGCCTTGAAATTTGGCTAACCAAAGAGCAAGCATCCAGTGCCACCTAGTGGTGCCCTGGAGGAGGGCAGGGGGTAACCGAAGGGGACCCTGTTTCCCCAAAGGCAGGTAGTGCCTGGTGTTCCAGGTGTACAGAGGGCTCTGGGACCCAGCCAGGCAGCAGGGGATCGGGGAGGAACCTGCTGGGGAGGAAACAGGCAGCTCTTCTCTGAGTAGAGCTAATGACATACTCAGTTCCGTCCAGTTCAGCTCCAGAAACCAGAGGGGCTGCCCATTCTCTAGCCCCAGATACCAGGAGGTCATCCCCAGAACAAGCTCTAAGACCTGTGAGGGCTGGCAAGGGGGTGGGCTGCCCACATGATTCTGGGCCCACATCCCTCATGTCCAAGTTCAAGAGGCTAAAAGGAGAAAAGAAATCATCGTGAGGGTTGGGGGGAGAAGGGGAGCCATCAGGGAGGGGGCAGGATCCCGCTCCCAGGGTCCTCAGTCCAGCTTGAACTTGGCCTCTGATTCCTTCAGCAGGTACAGGCTGTCATCTTCCAGAAAGCTGTGGGCCGAGGGAGGAGCCCACTGAGGCAGGCAGCTCTGAGAGCTCCCTTGGGGGCGGGGTGGGGGGAGTGCAGGCAAGCTGGGAGGGGGTGGATGGGCACAGGAACAGGCAAGGAAGGGCACAAAGCAGGTGGCGCCAGGCAGGGAGTAGCACCAACCTGAAAAAGAGGACGTGGACAGGGATGGTGCTGATATGCCAGATGGCGTGGGCGTCCAGGACCCAGAAGAGAGGTGGGAAGTCGAGCAGCTCGAGCAGGGACAGCCCCTGCAGCAGCAAGACCACTGCCACGCACTTGCGCACGTGAGGCAGCCGTCGCTGGTTCCGCAGGCACCAGGCCAGCCACCACACCATGTTCACCAGGCCTGGGTGCCGGTGGGGGCAGGAGAGGCTCATTCCCTGGACTCCTTCTCCCTCCCCAAGGCCACCCCCAGCCCCATGCCCTTTGACCCCAGGATCATCCTCAGGCTCTCCTAGCCTCTCCTGTCCCACCTCAAATTCTTCCCCCTTCCTCCACCCTAAGGGTCTCTCTAGAACCTCCTTCTCCAGGAATGGAACCAACCCCCCACCCACACCCCAAGCCAGCAGTTTTGCAGATAGCCTAAGGCCCCTGAGGCCTCAGCCCTGCCTCACCAATAGCCACGTTGGCTGCCAGGTTGTAGCCATAGTCGAAGCGGATGAGGCTCAGGTAGGAGACATGCGCGGTCAGCATTAGCAGCAGGAGGGCCCGGAAGGCACTGGCCACAGCCGGGCGCTGCAGCCCCACGGTCCTGCCCCACCATCAGAGCTGCTCAGAGGGTGGGTGGCCCGTCCCCAGAGCAGCATTCCCTGAAGCATCTCCTTCCCTCAACATCAGTATGTGCTCCCTGAAGCCACTAAGCCCTTCCCCCACCAAAACAGGCTAGCTGGACAGGCCTCCCGCCCCCCAGAGGCCTGGGGCCAAGTGTTACAGCTCGTAGTAGGGAGCCAGGGTCCCCCAGTCCTGCCACAGAGTCCCCATCCAGGACAGCCCAAGGGGGTGTTGGGAGACCAGGCCATCAGGGCAGCATCCCCAGGGGAGGGCTAGGTGGCCCCTTTCTGTCCCTAGGGCCTGATTTTGCCCCTGCAGCCACCAAGGTAAGCTCACCTGACACAGCACAGATACACTGAGTGCAGGATGACGGTGGAGGCACAGAAGTAGTCCATTTTCTGAGGACGGGGAGAGCCGTGGGGGCCAGTGTGAGGGGAGCAGGAGATGGACAAGGCTCCGCAGAGAGCAGGGCCCAAAGAGGACCCACGGGGATGGGGGCAGGGAGGGGATGGGGGTCCCGGGCTTGTCATCAGCGGGGACCGTGTCTCTTGCTCCTTCTGCCTATCGCTGTTTCACTCCTGAATTGAACAAGCTGACCCTTGAGCTCACATTTTACAATTTTTTAAAAACGTGCCGAGCAGCGAGGCTTCAGAGGCAGTGGTGGAGGGCGGCCGCCGCGGAATGCAGAGCCCAGTCCGGAGCTCGCCAGCCGGGGACTCAATCAGGATCAAGCCCCTTTACTAGCTGGGTGACCCTAAGCAAGTGGTTTCGCCTCTCCAAGGCTCGGCCACCTTGTCAGTCAAAAAGAGGTAACAGTCACACCTACCTCACAAGGTTCAAGTGCAGCTCCAGTGCACAAATAGGTCTGAAACGCCTCGCTCAGAGTACGTTCCCCTCAGAGGAGTCAGCTACACTCCAGAGCCCCGCTCTGCCCACCCCTCTTGGGCTCCTCTAAGATAGTTCCACGCAGGAGGGGGAGCTGGAGGGGCGCTCACCTCTGTGAGGTCGGTGTCCCTGGTGTGGAAGACAGTGGACCAGAACCAAGCGTTGAGGGACACCTGAGGAGGGACCGGCTGGTGAACATGCTGCCCTGAAGCAGGGAAGACCCCCAGAGGGTCATATCCACCTTGCCTTCTGGAAAGGGCTCTCTAGGGTGAGAAATGTGCTTTCCCTTGGCCCCTGGGGGCCTCTGAACAAACCCCTGTCCCTCCACCCCTTCCTAGCCTGGTTCCCTCAGGTTGACTTCCTGCCAGCCCAAGTCCCCAAGGCCACAGGGGGCTGCAGCCTCTACAGGTTCACAGGTTCCGGCCTGGCCTGGGAGCCAGTTCTGACAGAGCCAAGTTCCCTGGTTACTCAATCGCTAAGACAACAGCCCTCAGGGGCCTTGCCTCCTCCCCCAACCGGCAGGTGATGACAGCCCCACCCGGGCCCAGGGGAGCCAGTGACCTCAGCCTCTGGGGGCGGGAATGAGGTGGGTGGGGTGGAGGGGCTTGAGCCAGCTTGGGGTGTGATCTGAGGGAGGGAGGGTGTGAGGGAGATGAGGCAGGTCCCACTGGGGCCCAGTCTCTGAGCAAGAAGGTGGCCAAGGGAGCCCAGCTTCCTCCTGGTTGGGCCGGCCCAACCCGCCAGACCAGGGGCTGCTCCCCAGCCCTGGGAGGAGCGGAGGGACAGGGCTGGAAGGGCCTTGGTGGGCAAGGGCTGGCACTTTTTTCAGGGATTGCTGTGTCCACAGCAGAGGCCCAAATTACTGAAATGGGCAGAAGGACTGGGAAACCTGTGACAACCAAAGGAAGGAACAGCGGGGCCAGGCCTAGACGGGCCTGCAGGTGGGGAGGGATGGCTAGGATGGGACGGGCCTGCAGAGATGGGAAAAAGGCCAAGACCTGCTCACACAGACCCAGCATGCCAGGAAAGCAGGCCAGGCAGGGGACAGAGGGAGCAGGGCAAGAAGCCACTCTCTGTTGGGCACTGCAGCAGCAGGGTCCCATGGTAGGATGGGTTCCCTAATGCAGGCCCAGGGAGCTTAGGAGAGAATGGGAAGAGAAGGGTGGAGGCCAGGAAGGGCTCTGTCACAAAGCCAGTCTGGCATTCTCATGATGCCAGCTTGGGAGGGCTCAAGGTACGGCCTGCCAGGCCTGGGCCCTGGGCTGGGCTTGCCGCTTGTGCATCCCTTGCCTGGGCAAAGGCCCTGCCCTTCTCAGCCCAAGCTGCCCCTGGGACAAGTCAACAGCCTAAGTGAATTTTAGTTCCTTCGCAGCCCTGGCATCAGGTGACTTGGTCTAGGTCAGGTTGCTTCTTTCTTCGAGGATGGCCACTTTGTCCCTCCCACCTGGCTCAAGGCCCCTTCCGCAGAGACAGTCACGGAGGCCTGGTCTGGAGGCTGGAAGATGTGACTGAACCTGGCAGCTTCTTGGACACTGCTCCCACAAAGTCTGCAAAGCTTGAGGTCAGGACGGGGAGAAGAGCAGGTGTGGGCTGGAGACAAGGCCAGGTGATTGTGTGGACCAGGTCTCCTGGGAAGGACAGGAACAGGGACATCCTTAGGGAGGAGAGTGGCCCTGGTGCCAGTGTGGGAGGAAGGAGGGGAAGGCAGCAGGGACTGGCAGCCAGCCAGGCCTCCTTGTCACCCACAGCAGGAAGGGGGAGGTGACAAGAGGACTGAGCTAAGTGGTGGCTGGAACACCCAGAGTAGGGTGTATGTGTTCGTGTATACATAAAGGGCCACAGGCCATGTGAGGGCTGTTCAGTGCCCTGTCCAACTGCCTACCCGGGTGCCTTCCACTTACAGAGACCCACCTGAAGCCTGGACTCTGCACTCTTGAAAAGTCCCCCCTCCCCTGGGAAGTGTCCCATTTTGAGGGTGCTCCTCTTCTCACCCTCTCCTCAGATTTGGGAGGTAGTGTCATTAAGACTGCAAGCCCTAGAGCCAGACTGCCAGGATGCAAATCCTGGTTCTGCATTTCCCGTGTGTCCTTGGACAAGTTATTTAGCCTTGCTGTGCCTCAGTTTTCTCATCTGTAAAATGGGAATAATCACAGTGTTGATAAGGATTGAAGGAGTAATGCAAACAGTGTACAGCATGGTGCCCATGACAGGGAAAGCACTAGGTGTTTTTTCACTCCACCTTGCTGACCAGCACAGAGCCCTCCCAGCTCCTCACAGACCTGAGACTGAACAGGCCAAGTCTGCCTCCCACTCTTCTGCAGACCAAGGACATCTAGGCAGAGAAGTGGTGGTCTCCCCAGCGGTCTAGGCCCATGTCCACAGCTCCAGGCTGGGGACAGAATGTCTGGAGTCTCCACCATGAAACAGCCTCTGCCTTCAAGTCCTGTTTTGGCTCCTAAATAGCTGTGTAGCCTTGAATACATAACTTATCATCTGTGAGTCTCAGCTACCTCATCTACAAAACAGGGATCATGACAGTACCCACCGCACGGGAGGGTCATGAGAGCAATGTTTGCAAAACGCCTGGCACTAAGGAGTTGCTCGGTAAACGGTTGCTGTTACTGCTGCCTGGGACACGGCAGATGCTCCATAAATGTCAGTTTCCTTCATCCTGTCCCGTAGGCTGACTCTCACCACTTTAATTCACCTGACCCCCAGCTTCCCTTTCTTCAAGGGTCACAAAGTTCAAGGTCAAACCATGGGGCCCCAGGATCTCTCCATCCCTGAATGCAGACACCACAGCTATGGGAAGAGCCCCTCCTCCTCTTGAGCCACTATCCCACTAGTATGGACGGAAGAAATACCATTTCTCTGCACTCAGAGTTTGTCATCAAGATGCAGGGGGGACAGATGGATGTGGAAGGAAGGGAAAGTCCGAGATGCAAACTACCACTGCTCTCAGGCTCCCAGCCGAGCTCGAGTGGAATGGGGTGCAGATGGGCTAACTGGCCAGGCGGGAGAGGGGCTGCCCAGTGGGCACCGAGCACTGCGTGTGAACACTGAGGAGAGGGGGCAGCCAGGGTGCCGGCGGGGGTGGAAATGGAGGCTGGGCAGAGGGAGAGCAAGAGGCTGTCTCAGTCTGTTGGAAAATAAGAAAATCGAGACAAAAATATCATAGCCGTGAAACTGGTTGGATGCCAAGTGAGCCAGATCTGTCAGGAATTCGACCCCAGCGCTAAGCCCCAGTGCTCCGGGCTGTCATTGACACCGTGGTGGTAGGGACAAGTGGGTCTTTAAATAGCTTGGTGTCTCAGAAGTGGGGGAGGCAGAATGTTAAATATGACTCCTGCTGCCATCCTGCCCCCTCCACCAGGCTACAGTGTCTCACCCCTTGCCTCAGGCAGGGCAAGCCTGCCCCTGTTCCCTCCTGAGAGGGGGAAAGAGGTGGATGGAGATACAGGAAGGAGGGCTTTTTCCACCATCAAAAAGGATTCCTTGATTTCCTGCTATTGCTTGTTCCACTGCCTCTTGTCTGACTGTTGGGAAGTCCTTCCTGAAGTCTGACCACCATTCTGCTACAGCCTTAACCTACCTCTTCTTGTAGTTTCCTCAACAGAGGGAGTGCACAGTCAGTCCTTATACCCATATATCATCCTGCGAAGACAGTTTGGAATTCCTTGCCACCTCACCCCCTTATCTCTATACTTGGGGACCTTTCTTTGCTAGATGAAGGGGTGGGGAATTGGTTTGGCTCCTAGCTTTGGCAGAGAGCAGGGGCCCCCTGCACCATGAAGTCAAACGGCCACAGTGTGCAGAGCTTTGGTGGGCTCCCCACCCCTGCCTGGTGGCTTTGGCGCCTGGCGGCTGCCCAGCCAAAAACCAAACCTAAGTGGCAAGGCAGGGGCCACCTTCTTGCACCAAAGCTTCATTAGCCTACAGGACTCCTCATTTCCCAGAGAGCAGATGGAGACACTCCTCCTCCAAGACCTAACCTGGAGCAGGTGAGGGGCCTTCCTACCCCACCCCAACAGAAATCAGGAGCCCCACTGCTCCAGAAGACCCAGCCCAGGACAAAGTCCACTGCCATGCCCTCCACACAGCTCAAGTCCCTCCCTCCTGCAGAATCACACACACAGGACTAAAGGTCAACTGGGGAATCCAAACTAGGTCATCAACAGGACTGTGGGCTCTGAGGCTCCATCCCTTGAGGGCCTACTGGTGGCATGAGGGGTTCCCATGTCCCAGAACCCCATATCCCATAGGGTGCCCTAAGACACAGGCTCCAGCTATCTGCCTTCTCCCACCCCAACTCTCTTGCTCTCTCCCTAAGGGTCCTCGGTCACCCTGAACTGCAGGATACCCTGGGAGGTGTGACCCCTTGCCAAGAAGGAAGCTGGGTCCCAGACACCACTGAGATGAAAGATTCAAGAATCAGGGAAATCAAGACCAGAGTTGTGAAGGGACCACTGGCCTCTAGCACATGTCATGAAGACAAAGGCTGGGACCCTCTGAGGTCCCCTCAGATCTGCAGTCTACCCAAGGAAGCTCTGAGCTTTGTTCAGAGAGTTCAGGCAGGACTGTCCCATGCTCTCTAATAGGGGCGGGGGCAAGGGGGTAGTACAGGCAGTGGGCCCAGACAAGCAGTGTCCCTGGAAGAACCCCAAGGGAAAGGGGACAGGTGCAACCTCCTCAATTTCCCTGCCCTTCCTGCTTTCTTGGCCAAGACCAAATTCCCTTCTCTTCGAGAGACCTACACAGGAAGTGGTGGCTCTGTCTCACCCATGCCTGTGAAAGTGTGTACTGATGCCAAGCCCTGCCTACATCAGAGCCCCTGGCCCTCAGGGCCCTCTCTGCCCCATTTCCTGTCCCTCCACTCCCTTTCACACAGCCACGCTGGGGCCAGACGGACTGTCCCTCGGTTGCCTGGCTCGGTCCCACACGTGGCCAGGTCTCACACGTGTGCCTCAGGCCTGGAATCCTGGAATCCAGTCTCCTCTCCCCCATATGTACGTGTCTAAGCCCTGCCAGGCCTGCAAGTCCCAATGAAACCTCTCTTCCTCCCTGGGCTTCCCTGGCAGACGTCCCCAGCTGGAGGATGTGGTCTCCCGGCCTCACAACTTCCAGGCCTCCCTGCCCAGCCCCCTGGGCTCTGCCTACATTCTGCCACCCCGGCCTGCTGGACCTGTGCCTCCCACTATCCTTAGCTCCCCAGGGCAGGGGCTTCAACCCCTACAAGTGCTAAACCCCGTCTCTACCCACAGCAAATGTTCCACGAACATTCTTCACAGGACAGGGAGGCAGGCCAGAAGAGAGGACAGGAACTCAGGCCCCGGGGTCAGACAGCCCTAGATGCCAACCCTGTCTCTACTCCTTGCTAACTTGTTAGCTGTTAACTTCAGGCAAGTTTTGTTCCCACTGAGCCTTCCTCAGAGCTCATAGGGGTGTTATGAGGATTAAACAAGAAAATGTATGTAAAGTGCTTAGGACAAGCCTGTCACATGGCTTGTGTTGCAAAATTCATAGCGATTATCATTAACAGTTGTTGAATAGGAAGTACAGCGAGATTCGACACTTCCCAGAGGTTCAACAGTGTCCTACCCTGCCCCCTTCTGGTGCCCACATCCCTGGTCCAAGGCTCGGCCTGGACTTCTCAGCACACCCCTTGCTATGCTATCAGTTTTCTTAAGGTCCTTAGAGACCTCTGGGTCACCAGACCCAGCGGCACCCTTCGGTTCTCATTTAAACTGACTGTCCAGTAAAATTCAGGAACACAGACCACTCTCTCCTTCCCGTGCTTGTCCCAGGGCTTCCCCACGCACACGATCTCCTAGTTTTCCACCTACGCCTCTGGCCACTCCTTCTGTCTCCATTGCTGGCTCATCCTCCGCTCTCCAGCCATTAAGTTTGGGGGTTTCTCAGGGCTCCATCCTAGATCCCTCTTCTTCTCACTGTCTGAGTTCTCCGTCTCCCACAGTGATCTCACCCACACTCCCAGCATCTACCACTGTCTCATCCACAGAAACACAGGGGTCATCCTTGATTCCTCTCTCCCCATCTGACCCGCCACCGAGGGCTGTCGGCACAGCCAAGATGGTGAAAGTGGAGACTCTGGAGCCAGACACCTGGAATCAACCCCGGCTCCATGACCCAGGGGCGGCAACTTAACCCTTTCAGTCTGTGGTTTCCTCCTCTGCAAACTGGGGATGATAATAATACTACCTCATAAGCTGTGTTAAACAAATGTCATGGGGCCCACTGAGTGGGACAGAGCCCCTGCACTAGGCCCCAGCAGACCAGAGCAAACTAAAATGGAGTCACTTGCGCTCAATGCCATATAATCAAACTGAAACTTTAAGGAAGCAGATAGAGCCCTAATTAGACCGCTTTTTCCTGAAAACAAGAGATTTTTGTCTACCTAAGTCAGCATAAACAGGAAGTACTCTCTGCTTCAACCCTTACAAAAAAGTAACCTGATGTTAACCAATCAGCCTTTTTCCCCCCTATTGTGCTGCCTCCTTCTTCCTACTCTACAGAACCCACTGCTCTGCTACTGCCCAGCCGGAGCTCGCATTCTAATTTGTAGAATGAACACTGCTCTGATTCATGAACTGCAAATAAAAGCCAATTGGATCTATAACTAAATTTGTTACAATTTTGTCTCTTGACACTTGTTATAAGATAAACAAGGTTAATATTTATAAAATGCTTAGAATGGTACCTGGAATATAGTCAGAGCTGTGCATATTAGTTAAATAAATAAAATAAATTTTTAAAAAATTTCATGTCACCTCCAAAACACAACTCAAACATACTTCT
Organism: Cheirogaleus medius; assembly: GCA_008086735.1. Taxonomy (NCBI): domain Eukaryota; kingdom Metazoa; phylum Chordata; class Mammalia; order Primates; family Cheirogaleidae; genus Cheirogaleus; species Cheirogaleus medius. Next base: position 15,790,211 of record VBSM01003215.1, on the reverse strand, counting down.
CTTTAATGTCCAAGACCTGTGTCACCTCTCTAGTCTAGCTGCTGGGCCCTGTGCTAAAACTACCAACTGGTCTACTGCATCTACTCCCGCCCCCTCCAATCTGTTCTCTACACAGTAGCCAGAATGAGTTTTCCAAAGGGCAAATCTATTCATGAAACCACTTCTCTTCCCAATCCTCATTTAAAATCCCTCAGTGCTTCCTGATGCTTTGAGAGTCAAGATCTACAGCGTGAGGCTCTCCGGGGGCTGGCCCCATGCGCCACCCATCTGTCCACCCATCTCACACCCACTCCCTGGCTTCCTGTGTGGCAAGCCTCCTGGCCTTTCAGGTCCTCAAATGACCCTCACTCTTTCCTCCCTGTGCACTTCCTGAGCCTTGGATCCTTGAGTATACCCTTTTGACTTAATCCAAATTTTACAGAACAGATCCTTTTAATAAAGGGATCTGTTCTGTAAAATTTGGATTTGGTCAAGGGGCCACACTTGGGGATCTGGAGGGCCACATATGGCCTTGAGGCTACAGGTTCCCCACCCCTGGTTTAGAGGACTCCCCCTACTCTCCTCAAATTTAGGGACCGATTTTTATGTACTTTTGGGTGTCCAGCATCCAGCAAAGTGCCTGGCACATAGTAGGTGTTCAGCACGTGAGTGAATGGTTGCTGTGACAGCAGGAAGCTGAGTGAGTGTGGATTTTTTTCCTAAAGGTTTATAGGGATAGTTCTGACCTAGAGACATGCACTGCATTCTCTGACACTCACACCCTCCCCAGGGCTGTCACAGTTCATATCTGTACCCTAGTCCATGTCTCTCACACAATTCTAGGCCCTGGATACTGGCTGCTCAGACCAATCACACTGAGGCTGACAGCCTTTTCTGGGTACTCAGATGGACCCACACCTCAGCTACTCCAGGGATGGTGGGGACTAGGCTGAGCTCTAGACAGAGTCCTGTGGCTGCTGCTGCCTAGTAGGTCTGAGCTAGAACTGAGATCACTCCCAGTCCTGCAGAGGGGTCCTTGGAAAGACCCACGGTCCCAGCATCCTCTCTAACACCCATCTCCCTTCTGTGTTTGTAAACTGCCCTACTGGGTCTTTTAGTGGCTTCCTCTTCGGGACAAGAAAAATGTCTCTTTCCCCTCTCCTTCCTAAACCACCTGGCCTGGGACTCTGCTAGAAAGGTAAGGCCTGATTCAGCACCTTCCCTGTTTTCTCCAAAGGCGTGACCACCCTGCAGCTGCAAATTTAGCCCTGGAAAACAGAGGGGAAGCTGGGTGGGTAGAAGCCCTGTTGGGTATTAATAGGGATCTCAGAGTTCCTCCTTCCTAGACAAGGGGATACAGCAGGAATCCTGCCAGGTTACCTACCCAGGCGAAGGCCACGCAGGTGTGGTACATGGGGGAAGAGGCTGGCACGGAGGTACGGTAGCGGCAGAGCATCACCAGGCTGGCCAGGCCATTGAGAAAAGAGGCCATGGCAGAAGCCGGCTCTTGAAAGAACAGGAACCGAGAGAAGGGCCACTGAAAAAGGAGCAGATGGAGGAGGCTTAAGGGGCAGGCAACCCCCAGCTGGCCCAGTCACATTTTTCTTGACATGCTGCATTAACAGGTCTCCAACTGGCTCTTCAGCTCTGCACTTTGGCTAAAGCCTCAGGTTCAGTGCTTTTCCAGTCCCTGGGTAAGGGTCATGCTCCCTGGCCTGGCCAGCGCACACAGCATCGTAAGCCCTGATCTCTGGGAAAACCAGATGGCCAGTGCAGGTGGCTCACTGTGGCCTGGTGGAAACAGCACAGACCTGCCATCCAGAAGACACAGGTCCCAATCCCTCCTCTACTACTGACCACAGTCCTCTGAGCCTCAGCTTACTCTGTGGAAAAGTAGGGAGAATAATTCCTGCCAACTTCAACGGCTAGAATGAAATAATACTGGATCAAAAGGCACCAGCAAACTGTGCCTCACTGGGCCATCAAAGAAGTATTGCTATTAATCCAGACTACTATTGGAAAAGCAACAGAAAACATGTCACAATGTGTCAGGAAAGTTCTCCCTGCAGCATGGTGTGCATCTCGACCACCCTAAGAATCCCAGCACCACTTTCTAAGGAGACTCCAAAGCCTCCTGGATCTTGTAGCTCTAAATTCAGAGGCAGATCCCATCCAATTATATAAAAACCAGCAAATTTGAGAAAAACATGTACAAACACGCACCCATCACCCCATGCTTCAGATTGCTTGGACAGTGTGGTCCAACTGGGGGGTATCTAACTCCTACCACACTACCACCATATACCCACCCTGACCCTCCAACTCACCTTGCCATGGAACTGAGGCACTTTGTGACCTTCCTGGAGGTAGAGGCCAACGGTGACCCACATGCACTCATACTTACAGTCGTCCGGACAGGTCCAGCCTGAAACAGACAAATGTGGCCTGGTGGACTCCCCAGTACAGAGAGGTACAAACAGATCAGGAATGGGGCCCAAGTTCAAATACAGGCCAAGAGGGTCTGCACATGGGAAAAAACCAGAAAAAAATCTCAAAATTCTAGCTTCTCACTTAAATGGATAAGGGATGGAAGGGATGTATATCTATGTAGGTGTATTTTAGGGGTAGGAGTGTATAGTGAGCAAATAAAAATGTTTCTTTTCTTTTCCTTTCATCCAAGATGGTGATCTTGGCATCTGATGGACTCACCTATGGAAACCTGGGATAATGTTTGTCTTCCTGAACACAGGATTTACTCTCATTCGCCAGGATGGAGCCCTTACTGTCTTACCCCTCTCCTTTGAAAATGCAGCCCAAATTCTTCAGCCTGACTTTTGAGGATCCAAATTGACTTTCCAACCTTATTTGTCACTACTCTTATGCCCTGGAATGACACAGAAATCAAATTCCCTAAGTAAAGCAAGCCCGCTGGATGTGTCCACATTTGCCCAGGGCTTCCACTTGCTGTGTTCCCTCTGCTGGGATGCAAAGTGGAGGTAAAAAGGACAAGCTTGTGGTAACAGGCCAGGAGTGGAAAGTCTGCTTTACCACTAACTGGCTGTGTGACCTTGGACAGGGACTTAACCTTTCTGAGTTTCTGTAAAACTAGGATTAGAGAAACTACCTCAAAGGGTTGTGATAAAAACTAACAGACTTATTGTGACACATGCCACATGGCAAGTGCTCGATATGTTGTTTCCTTGCTCATTATGATTACAGGTCCAAATTTAATGTATCTGTCCAAAGCCCTCCTTCACTCAAAACATTCCAAGATGATCCTTGCCTCCACCCCCTCAAAGCCAGAGTAAATTCCTTACCATCCCAAATGTCTCTAGTGCTTAATCTAAGAGTCTTTTAGGGCTCAATCATTCTTGTACCTGAGAAAGCTAATGTCCCGTGGGGACTGTAAGCTCCAAAGGGCAAGACCCTGGTTTGATTTCTGTGTCATTCAGGGCTTTGTATCCAGTATGTATTTAGTAAATACCCTTTTGACTGAATAAATAAAAAGCAAATGAAAGCTTCTGGGAAAGTAAGACAGGCTGATGAGCCCCCATCACTCAGGGGGCTCCACTCACACTTATAAGAGAACCTATGGGGGGAAACTAAAGTCCAGAAATTGCAGAGTACAAGGGGCGGGGCCAAGACCAAGGGGCGGTGCTTACTATGGGAAGGGCTTACCTGCTAGACTCATGTAGATTGGCTGGCGGGAGCGGAAGTGCTTCAGAGCGCCCCCCGAGCAGTTCCGCTCTTCGCACTGGAGTACGCAGTCGCGGTACACCGGCTCACGGTCCCCCTGGGAGCCGCTCGCTATTGCGGCTGCCCCAGCTAGCAGCACCAGCCGCGCCGCCCGGCCGGCCATCCCTTCTCCCTGGCTCGCCGCCGGGGGAGGAGCTTAGGAGCGTGTGAAACTCCCACTTCCGGAGTAACCGGAAGTTCCTGTATTCTTTAGTCTACTCTCCGCTGACGTCCACCCAGTTTGAATAAAAGTTCCCGGATTTTTGTGGGTTCCTGCCCCGCCCCTCGTCCTTCTGCGGTCTCCCGATATTGAGGCGCCTGGGTTAAGGGAAGGGGGACGCCTGCCCGGTTAAGGAGCAAAATAAAGTGTTTTGTTTCTGTTTTCCTTCTCCAGGGTCTTTCTTTTTTGAGGTAGGGCTATTTTACTGTAACCAGCCCTGTCGGATTTCACTTTCTAAATGCACCTGGAACTGTCAACTTTTCTCCATCTCTTTTGGCATAACCCTGGTTAAACACATCATCATCTGTCACCAGGACAGCTCTTAACAGGGCTCTCTCCTTGCCTCTACTTTTGCCCCCTCCAATTCGCGCTCCATTTTCAAAAATTCAAATTTGACCATGTCACTTTCTTTCTTAAAAATCTATAAGCACTAAGATGTAATATTTCAATTGGTTCCTAATTACCCTCAGGATACAATCCAAACTCCACAAGCCCTGCATGATCTGGCCCTTGCCCACTGATCTCCCTCACTCCCTTGTTCCAGACCCACTTCAAAGGGCCATGTCCCTTACACTTCCTAACTTTGTCCAGTCTGTATCACTCTTTTCTGCTTATTCTTCTAGTCTCAATTTAAACACCATCTTCTGAGGGTGATTGTTAACACCTTGAGTGTGATATACAATGGTCTGTTTTCCCCACGCAGGGTGAGAACCTCTGCTGTCCTGTTCACTACTTTATCTCCAGCATTAACACAGAATTTGGCTCATGTTAGGTGCTAAGTGCGATTAAAAAAAAAGAAAGAAGAACAACACAATTCAACAAAAGAGCTTGCTAGGTGCCAAATTCAGGGCTGTCAAGTTACCAGCATGGTTCTACACCGAGATAGGAAAGATGTAATATTTCAAAGAAAATTAAGGAAGACACTTGGGAATAGGATACTTGTTTTGATATCCCCTCTCCCCACTTCCGCTGCACTACCACCAGCGCCCCGCCCCCATCTCATTGAAGCGTTGAAGCCTTATAGCTAATGATCACCTTTCCTTTTCCCCCACTTTCTTCACCCCCTAGTCAACTTTTCCTTTTTATCCTGGGTGGTGGAATGAGCAAGAAATAACTTCAGGTTCCGTTCATTTCCTTACTCAGCAAACATTTCCTTATCCCATAACTCTAGCACCTTGCTAAGCAGGGCACAATTCCAGGAGGCACCATTAACATTGCATTTTCTGTGAATGGTGCTCAGGGGATCATCATTCACATTGCATATTCTGTGAATGGCAACTCTTTCAGTTAAATGTCACATGAATAGTGTCCCCTGGAGTTGACCACCCAGTTGATACTGACTGGGAAACTGAAATGAATAAAACAACCACTGAGCCCTCCAGGAGCCAATTAGAAACAATCAAGTGCTAATACTACTTTGCATCTGATAGATCAGTCCTTTTACAAAACATTTTTAAATATTTTCATTTAGTCCTTACTATAATTCTGGAATGAATCTATCTTTTTATAAGAATCCCCATTTAAAGATGAAGACATTAAGGATTAAAGAGGATGAAATCCTGACAAGGTAGGGATTCTCTCTTTGAGAAGACTTCTAGGTAGGACTCTTTTAAAACTTTCAAGTTTTCAATTTTGAAGACCTCATCCTATATTATGTCAAACATATTAAAATGTGGCAATGTCCCACATTAAATAAAATTTATAAATAAGTATACATAGTTGAATTGAGTTGCTGTTAACAGTTGACGTTGCTACATTTATATATATTTAGTAAAATATTAATTTTTATAGATTTCTTACCATATTTTGGAGCTAAGGATGAAAATCTGTTCAGGTCCCAAGCATTTCAAAGGTCCTCGAAAATGCATTCCTACATACCTGATGGAGAAAACAAGCTGGAGGGGGGCAATGGATACTTCTGTCCTGTTGTTCTCTCCAAAGAAGATGGGTATTTTCTCACTAGAACAGCTCTTTTT
>VBSM01003215.1:15768572-15784044 GCA_008086735.1 Cheirogaleus medius | reverse complement strand
AAAAAAGAAAGACAAAGCAAATAGTATAGTGTGCTAAGGGCTCAAAGGCAAGTTGACCATATTCTTAGAGAAAAATTGGGGGATAGTCTACAATGAGGGTCTCTTATTCATCAAATATTTATTGAAGTTGGCCATGTGCAAGGCTCTGGGAACAAAGTTATGAACAAGGCACTGTTCTTCTCCTGGTCAGAGGAGGGAGACAGGCCATAAACAAGTATCAAACAAAAGATTAAGATAATTTTACTGCTAATGTAAGAGGACATTGTACAACCACTATGTAGGATAATTTGGCACTATCAGACTGTGAAACATACATATGCTCTAACCCAGCAATTTCACTCCTGGTATACCTACACAAGCTCTGATATACCTACAAAGCTCAAAATGGTGTAAGTACAAAGCTATTCATGGCAACATTAGTCATGATTTTTAACAACAGCAACAAAAAAAGGGAAACAACCAAATGTTCATCAGTAGAGAATTAATTACAGTAATTGAAGGAGATCCATACAATGGCATGCTGAACAGAAATTAATAGGAATTGGGCAGAATTGTAAGTTACATACATGGAAAAAATCCTCATGATATTTTTTTTTCCTCATGATATTTTTGACAAGTAAAGAATGCAACAGTATGTGCACACAACAGAAATATTAATACATTACCTTGTGAAGAAAAATAAGAACATATAGTATTATATTTGTTATTTTAGATAATATATCTAGAAAGATCTATAAGAAAGTAGAAATAGTTATTGCCTCTGGGGAGAAGTGGAACTGTGTGTTTGGGCAACAGGGAAATGAGTACTTACTTTTTGTTCTTGTACCTTTAAAATTTTGTACTATCTGTATATACAATCAGTTGAAAACAAAGAAAAAATGTAAAAACAATTTTGTGTAGTAACAGACAATTGTTGTGTTAAATACAGTTAACAGTTGAATAACACCCTTTGAACTTGGAGAGTTTACTTATACTCAGATTTTCTTCCACCTCTGCCACCTCTGAGACTCTAGGACCCGACCCCTCTTCTTCCCCCTCCTATTCCCTCTCCTCTTCCTCCTCCTCCTCAGCCTAGTCAAAGTGAAGATGATAAGGATAGAGACCATTATGATGATCCACTTCCACTTAATGAATAGTAAAATATTTTTTCTTCCTTATAATTTTAATAACATTTTCTTTTCACTAGCTTATTTTATTATAAGAATACAGTATATAATACACATAACACAAAATATGTGTTGATCAATTGTTCATTATTAGTAAAGATTCTGGTTAACAGTAGGCTATTAGGAGTTAAGTTTTGGGGGAGTCAAAAGTTATATGTGGGCTGGGCATGATGGCTCACGCCTGTAATCCTAGCACTCTGGGAGGCCAAGGAGGGAGGATCGCTTGAGGTCAGGAGTTCGAAACCAGCCTCAGCAAGAGGGAGACCCTGTCTCTACTAAAAATAGAAAAAATTAGCCAGACAACTAAAAATAAAAAAAATTAGCAGGGCGTGGTGGTGCACACTTGTAGCCCCAGCTACTCACTACTCCGGAGGCTGAGGCAGGAGGATCGCTTGAGCCCAGGAGTTTGAGGTTGCAGTGAGTTATGATGGCACCACTGCACTCTAGCCAGGGTGGCAGAGAGAGACTCTGTCTCAAAAGAAAAAAAAAAGTTATATGTGAATTTTTGACTGAACAGGGTGGGGGTATTGGCACCCCTGACCCCTGCATTGTTTAAGGGTCAACTATATAATTAGATAATATAGTAGTGACATCAGAGAGGGCAGAGGGATGGACGGGAGGGAGGGGAGGCCTACTTTGGATTAGGTGGCTAGGAAAGGCATTTTTGAGCTGAAACCTGCATGACTAGAAGGAACCAGCTCGTGAACACCTGGGGGCAGATTGTTCTAGGCTGAGGGAACAGCCCGTAAGGCAGGAACAAGCTTGGCATATTTGAAAAACAGAAAAGAAGCTGCCGGGCTGGAATGCAAAGAGATTGAAGCAGCAGCCAGAAACCAGGTCCTATCAGGTCTCAGGTCATGGCGGAGAGTTGAGGCAACAGGAAGCTGTTGAGGGGTGTTTTATCCTTTGAGCAAATGACATGATTTGATTTATGTTTAAAACATTTGCTTCGACTGCTGTGGGAAAAGCAAAAGGATGGTAGGGGGGCAAGAACAGCACTCAGGGGGATCAAAGGCTGGTGCTGTAGCCCAGAGGAGAAATGACAGAGGCTCAGACTAGCTGGTGGTAGAGGCAGAAAAAGCACTAAAGTATTGAAATAGGAGTTGATAGATCTGAAAGAATGATTGGATGGGAAGTGCAAGGGAAGAGAAAAATCAACAATGTGAGTTCAGTGAATGAAATCATCTGAAACTGGAATTGTCTCCCAAAATCAAGACTTTGTGATTGCCATAGTTGTATGCTTCTGCAAGTTTCTAGTCTCCTCTTCCCCAAACCAAAAGCCAGAGGCAAGAGTGTCCTCATTCACACCCAATGGTCTATACCTCCCACAGCAAGAGGGGTGAGCCTGGGGTCCTGAAGGGCCAGGGTGCGGTGGAGAGGAGCAGGGGAAGACTCAATGCTCGTGACATAAGGATCCGGAATCCAGGAGAGGGATGGCTCAATGGGGCTTTCGAGGGACAAGCATGGTGGTTAAAGGGGTCACTTCCTCTACACCAAATTCTAAAACATGTGACCAGAAACCATTCTGTCCAACTTTCTATTTCAGATGGTCGAGTGAAGGTATATTCAAGGCCAGAAGCAAAGCTACCCTCTGAGGAAAGACCCACAGATAAACTAAGGGCACATGCTAAATGACCAGCACAAACACAATGACAACATAAAGACTCACACCCAGACAGCCTGTGTGCACAGGCAGTGATGGAAGTCACATGTACTGTCGTGCACATGCATAAAAGTGGAGTGAGTCTAAGGAAAGAAGAATGTTTTTTGTTTCAGCAAAGCAGCCTGGGGAGAGAGGAAGGCAAACTCCTGGGGCCTTGGGCCTGCCGTCCTGAGATGTGGTGAGGGGGGCTGAGGGAGGATCAGCAGGGCAGGGGGCAGTGTGGCAGAGAGTCTGGACAATCCCCAGGGCTCACTGTGGGCCCAGGGAGTGGCCTCCCTGTGGTTAGGCTACAAGTGTTCATAAAAGGCCACCTTTAGGAAGTACCAATTTTCTTACCAGAAGCTTCTAAATTACTCTCCTTTGGCCCCAGGTAGGCCCCAGTTTGTGGCCTGGACCTCGGACTGTGGACCGGACCAGCTCCTCCCTTTTTGTGTTTGTTTTCAGTCCTCTGACCCCAGGCTGGCTGGTGAAGCAGGTAGAGGGAGGAGACTTTGGTGCCAACACACACACACACACACACAGTCTCCTGTGTCCCCCCAGTCTCAGGGCTGGTCAATGATTGACTAGCATTTCACAGGCCGTTAGTTCCAGACCCCCAGCTGTTGACCCTTAGAGGTCACCCCAGTGAGCCAGAGCCTGTCCTGCCTCTTCAGCTTCAGTGGTCACCCCGTGGCCCACAGCCCGGGTTCTCGGGCAATCGCACGCTTCTGCCCTGATGCGGGTTTGTGGCTCTGTGTCCCTCGGTCAGCTCCCCTCTCCCCAGGCCCGTCACTAGGCCCGTCTCCAGCTCTCAGGCTCTTCAACAGTCCCGTCCGCCAGCCCCCTCTCGTCCTCCTGAGACTCCCCCTCTCCGTCTTTGTCCCTCAGACTTCCCCTTTCCTTGGCTCTCCTGCCAGGCCCTGCTGGAGGGACCGCAGAAGAGAAAATCGAATCAGCAGCGCCCCTCCGGTCCCCCCCTTCCTCTCCTCTTGTCAAACCCCAGACAAGGTTTTTTCCTCTTCCTTCCCGGCTCTGAATGGGCTCATTCTCTTTGGGAGGCTCGGCCCCTTGGAGCCACCTCCCCGGGGCGTGAGTCCTGACCCCGGCTCCTCCCCCAGCCGCTCGGCCCCCCGCCGCCGCCCCGCCTCCCCGCAGCCCACTGGGCCTGAGCATTGTCCCGGCCGGTCTCTTCCTGGGATCTGGGGTGCGAACAGGGTGGGCTTGCCGGGGCGGGGGCGGAGGGGGAAGGGGAGAGGCGGGATCTTTGCGGAGGGAGGGACCGTAGTTACGCGGACTTCTTGGAGGAGCCGCCTCTGGCTCCCTACAGGGGCCTGGGGAGAGGGTGGGCTCGTGGAACCCTTGGTTCGGGGCTCTTGAGGTTAATGGGGGAAGCCAAAGCCTCCGAGCTTCAGCTCCTGGCTCTGCTCTGTGACCTTGGAAAAGTTACTTTACCTCGAGAAATCTCAGGGCTCCTCTTCTGCAAAATGGGGAACGATAACGCTCGCCTCCTCTTCCGATAAGGAATGTGGCTCACGGTCAGAGTGGCACACAGTAGGGGTCCGATAAAGAATGTGGCTCTCGGTCAGGGTGGCACACAGTAGGGGTCCGATAAAGAATGTGGCTCTCTCGGTCAGGGTGGCACATAGTAGGGGTCCAATAAAAGATGGCGTCCAGAGCAGCTTTCCTGGCTGGACTAACCCTCTGGGACACGAAGGCCGGCGATGGGCCGGGAGAAGGGACCCCTTTCACCTGACTCTGACAGCCTGATGGGCTCTCTAAGGCCACATGCGTACTGGCCCAGGTGCAAGCTGTCCAGTGTATGACAAGTGACTCTTGGAGCTAGGTCAGCGTATCCCCTTCCAGGAGGGCTGGTTAGCTGCAGGACTGAGAGGCACGTAGACTAGGTCCAGGGCTGGATGATGGGGTGAGGGTGAGGGGCTGGTTTTGCTGGATGCTCAACTTTTCCCATCAGCCCTAAGAGGTCCTGCACAAATTGCTTAACTCTTTTGAGACTCAGTTTCCCTGATCCACACCCTAATCCTAACCCTAATCCAAGAGAAAATAGAAATACTGATGGCCATCCTGAAGGGCTGCTGTCCCCATATATGGCAATATTTCTCCAACATTTGTGACAATGAGCCAAGGAATAAATCCATTTACATCATCACCCCGGACATACCTACAAAACCACACCTTGGGCCGGGCTCACACCTGTAATCCTAGCACTTGCTCGAGGTCAGGAGTTCGAAACCAGCCTGAGCAAGAGTGAGACCCCCGTCTCTACTAAAAATAGAAAGAAATTAATTGGACAACTAAAAATATATAGAAAAAATTAGCCGGGCATGGTGGCGCATGCCTGTAGTCCCAGCTACTTGGGAGGCTGAGGCTGAGGAGGATCACTTGAGCCCAGGAGTTTGAGGTTGCTGTGAGCTAGGCTGACGCCACAGCACTCTAGCCCGGGCGACAGAGTGAGACTCAAAAACAAAAAAACTCCACACCTTGTCCTTACTACATGTGATGTACTAGAATCATTCTGTTCCACTCTATTTCTTTAACAACAACAAAAAATCCTTGTCTTGATCAAATTGGTTTCACAATCGACTTTGTAATGAATCCTAACTGGTTAGAGCCAGAAGGGCACTTACTATGGAGTTAAAGAAGGGCAAGCTTCAGGCCCCTCATTTGCATGCATGTACCTAATTTTGAATTTTTTATATTCATAACATTGTATTCTTTTCTTTTCTTCTTCTTCTTCTTTTGTTTTTTCTTTTGAGACAAGGTCTTGCTCTTTCACCCACACTGGAGTTCAGTGGTGTTATCACAGCTCACTGTAACCTGGAACTCCTGGCCTCAAGCGATCCTCTCACCTCAGTCTCCCCAAAGCGCTGGGGTTACAGGCATGAGCCAATGGGCCTGGCTATATTCCTTTTCTTAAAGAGAGTCCCCCAAATTTTATAAGCTTCAGGCCCCACAAAAGGTGGATCTACCCCAGTATATCTGAATCTGGGACCAATTATTGAGCAATTATGTGCCAAGTACTGTGCTGAGTGCGGTAGGAACATTATCTCCTTTAACCCCTAGGGCAATGTGCCAGATGCTGTTTTACAGAGGAGCAAACTGAGACCAGAGAAGCTCAGTCACTTGTCCCAGGTCACACAGCTGATATGTGATATATTCAAGATTTGAACCCAGGTCACCTTGATCCCAGAGTCCCCTGTTCTCAGTGCCTGCCTATGACTGTGCTCAGCACACGGAAGCAGGTTAAGAAATGCTGGTGTCAGCTGGTTCATTCTCTAGTCCCTGATAGGTGCCTCTGATCCCCTCTTGACCAATACAAGTGTGTTCTTGGCTGGGGCATTCCAATAAGGTTTGACAGATTTAACAAATAAAAATAAGGATGCACAGTTAAATTTGAATTTCAGGTAAACAATGAATAATTTGTTAGTATAAATATGGCCCATGCAATATTTTGTTGGAATTTCCAACAAAAACATGCCTGCTTTCGATGCCTCCTACCACCAGGTCTTGGGAATAGATAGGGTCAGGGACTCCAGGTGGAATGTAGGGTGCGGAGGGGGACTTAAGCAGGCCAATAAATGGCAAGGGACAGAGAAGAAACCTTGAATGAACTAGGTACTGAGTGTTCTCACAAAGAAGCAAGAAGGATGTACTTGAAGGATTGAGATGGAGGTCCCTGCAATGTGACTGTCTCCTCCCAAATGTGTACACCCTCTGAAGATCATGCCTTTCAGACTGGAGAAGATACCCAAAAGATTTGAGAAGATATGCTAGGCAGTCCTGGATGCCACGAAGTAAACACAACACACCCCCTTCCTTGACTGTCAATTTTACTTGAGGATGTGGTGGGAAAACCATTATTTTGATATTAAAACAAATAGGCTTGTGATGGAGTAGGATGCAAACTGTCCAGGAATGTTTAAGATAAAACCTGATACTTAAAAGGGAGTTTAGAAGGGCAGCCTAGAGAATTGGCCCCACTCTCCCGGGGGAGGGGGCAGAATCGCCCTCCTCGGTTTTGAGGGAAATGCGTGAGAACTGCTGCGGGCAACCCAGGCGTCCGGGCGCTGGGAGGGACGCACCCAGGCCTGCGCGGAGAGGGAGAAAGTGAAGCTGGGAGTTGCCACTCCCAGACTTGTTGGAATGCAGTTGGAGGGGGCGAGCTGCGAGCGCGCTTGCTCCCAATCACAGGAGGAGGAGGAGGTGGAGGAGGAGGGCTGCGTGAGGAAGTATAAGAATGAAGTTGTGGAGCTGAGATTCCCCTCCCTCGGGACCGCAGAGACCAGGAAAGCCCCCCAGCAGCCGCGCGCCCCTTCCCTGGGGGCCCTTCCCGGCGCCCCGCGCCCGGCCCCCTCCCCTGGCGGCGCCCCGCGCCCGCACCCTCGCAGCCGGGTCCAGCCGGAGCCATGGGGCCGGAGCCGCAGTGAGCACCATGGAGCTGGCGGCCTGGTGCCGCTGGGGGCTGGTCCTCGCCCTTTTGCCCCCCGCAGCCGCGGGCACCCAAGGTGGGTCTGGTGTGGGGAGGGGATGGAGCAGCGGCGGGATCCTGGCGCCTGGGTCCCCCGGGCCGGCGGGGACAGAGGGGCCGGGATGAGCTCTCCCACCTCGAAGTTTCGGACAGTCGAGGCGCTCCGGGCAGCCGGGCCCTCAGGCAGGAGGGGGCCAAAGAAGGTGGCGCAGGGGGGCAGTTACACTGAATCGGCTCGAGATGGCCCATTCAAGAGACTGGCGCTTTCTAGACTCCGGGAGAGCTGCGGGAACTTGTCAAAAAAGTTCTCTGGAATTGTTCAGAAAGTTTTCCCCGAACGGGTGGGTTGCGTAGTGAGCTCGCGCGTGTTTTCCCCTTTCTTGAGCCCCTCAAGCGTTCTCAAAGCTTTTCCAGTTGGCAGCCTCCGCCTCCGGACCGGACTGGGCTGGATTCCTCGGGGGTCCCCTCTGCCCTGCCCCTCCCCCGCCCCCTCCCCGCCCCCCTCCGGCCGATTGAGCTTGGCCGCTCCAGCTTCGGCTCGGGTCGGGTATGGAGGGGGGAGGTGGGGAGAACAACCTGTCTATCCTGCGGGAGCTGGGTAGAAAAGGGTGGCCGGCGAGCTGCGAAGTTGCCTCATGCTGGGGTCTGGGTTGGGGGCAGGGGGAGAAGTTTGTTTTGAACAGATTTCTGTCCGGCCAGCTTAGGGGCTGTGTGCTTTGTGACTTTTGGAGCGCGTGGACCATGGAGCATGGTGGTAGGTTTCCTGGGGAGGGATCCCTGGGCAGTTGGAGGGGAAGGGAAGCTAAAGAAATAAGGCCAGATGGGGGGTATACAGAGGGCTGAGTTGTTCTGCCTTTTCCTTCATGCTGTGTGTGGGGCAGGGTGAAGTGGGGGTAGTGTGTATTTTGACCCATCTGTCTACCTGTTTGCAATAGTGATAAAAGCTAACATATATTCTGTGCCAGGTATAATCTGCCAGGTACTATGTATGGTGTTTTGCATGCATTTTCCTTTAATCCTACAAAAATCCTACAATAGAAGTTCTACTAGCATTCCCCTTTTCCAGGTGAAAACCTGGATTTAAAGAAGTTTGAGTAGCAGCCAGTAAGTGGTGGGGCCCAGATTGGACTCCCTGGGCAGTGAGACCCCAACCACACATTGGGAAATCAGTGTGTTAATCTACTTGGAATGATGGGGGGCACTGTTCCCTGAATCACTGGGCTATAGGGAAGACAAAATGAGAGTGTTCTGGGAGTAATGGTTGGTCCCCATAGGTCAGGGAGTCTGGGCAGGGGGCGGGTGTCATCTTGTCTGTGTGTTGCCTGCGGGGCCCTGTCAGTGCATTGCAGTGTTATCCCAGGGATATCAGTGTGTGTGTGTGTGATGCAGCGTGACTATGCTAGGGTGTTCCTGAGTTGTGTGGTCTGTGTGTGTGTCTGGGCTTTGTGTTGCCAAACAGCAATCTCCCTGCTGACTTGGGGACACAGGCTGAACTCTGTCCTCTCCAGGAACTCCTTCAAGGTGCTGGGCCAGATCCATTCGCTATAAACAGCGGGAGGTGGCCCCACGCCTGCTTCTGGGGAGAAGGCTCTTCTCTTCCCTGAGCCCGTCCTTCCCCTCCCTGTTTCCCAGGCTGGCATCTTCACCTCTGGCCTTCTGATGAGTAGGGTGAGGCCAGGCTGGGCTGTAGGATAGAGCGGCTGCCCTCTGCTTCATGGCCTGGGAGTTGAACAGGCAGGGAGTGGCAGTTGCTTCAGAGCTGGGATGTGAAGGCTGGGTTCTCTGGACTAGGGCCTGCTCGTGTCTTCACCCCTCAACCTGCACTGCTGTGTGTGTGACGCAGGAGATGGTTAAAAAGGCAGTGCACCAGCCAGCTGCCTCTAGCACCCAAATTATATCCCAGGGCTGAGGGCTGGGCCAGGAATGTGGGAGAAGGGGAGAGCTGGGAGAAGGCCCAGAGGGTCAGGGTTTTGCTGAAATCCTTTCTTAGAGATCGAGGTTTTGCAAATTGTGGCAAATACATCCTTTTAATTTTGCAGAGCTCACTTATATTTTAATTCCAGTATGATTCTCCCAACAGCCTCTTCTCTTTTTACTATACTTAGGGAAAGTACTTATTTTAATATTTAAGAAAAAACAATTAAAAAGATAGGATCAAATGTAAAAAGTAAATACACTGCATTCCAAGGTCAATACAAAACACTTTTTATTCTCTCTTGGTTTGAGATTACCCATATTCCTGCTGCAGAAACCTCTCTTAACTTTTAAGAAAGGTACAGTGTGCTTCCTAAATGCTAGGCTTTTATTCCATAGATAGTTTCATTTCATCTCTGCAACAGTCCTGTGAAGTAGGTACACGCAGATGAGAAAACTGAAATTCTGAGAAATGAAGCAACTTATCCAAGGCTTCCCAGCTATCCCATAATGCCCAGGGCATTTCTGGACCCTCATGGAGTGGCATTAAGAGGTTATCAAAGTCTTATTCTTTTCAACAGGAGTGCTTTGAGCAAAGCCTTAGGGGCTGGCAGGCGGCCAGATGGGATTAGAGGTGAATGACCTTCTCGTCCGTGTATGTGGTCTACAGAATGTGGGGCTGAGCTGGGGGGCTCTGAGGTCCCCTCCTGGCTGTGGAGTCCTCGCTCTTTCTGTCCAGCTCCTGTCTGCCTTCCTCTTGGGCCTTCCCAGCATGGCAAGGGGGCTGAGGGCAGGAGGGGGCAGAGACCACAGTGACATGCAGGGCTGTGGGCAAGGGAGACAGCTGGAGTGGAAGCCTGAGGGGCCAGTGTGGGGCTGGGGCTGGGGTAGGGTCCAGGGTAGTTGTGCCTGGCCCTGGGTGATGGAATGGTCTGGAAAGAGATCCCCCTCCCTGACTTCCTCCTATAGGAAGCTTCTCTGGAGTGATACCTTCATCTTTTGTTAGGCCACCTATCCTCCCCACCCCTGGGAAGAGAGCTGAGGCAGGGACAAGGGATGTGTGCTCTTTCAAGGAGTGGGAGAATTATTATAGCTAAAGTTTGTGTTGTCCCAGTTCTGTTTACAAAGCCTCATCATGTTTACAGACTGCTTCAAGATTCATTATCTCATTTAACTCTCATATACCTTCTCAAAGGGAGTAAGAGTTGTTGCAACTAAGTTTAGGTCAGTAAACATTCAAGTGCCCTCTAAGTCACAGGCACTGCTATACATAGAGAGGAATCTGGCTTAGCTTCTGCCCTGGAGGTCTAGGGACTTGCTCAAGGTCGCACAGTGAGTAGCTGAGCTAGCGTTCTGGTCTGAAGACTCCTAGCCCGGGCCCTAGTCTGATACCAGGCCTGATACACCAGGTGTGTGTGGTGGGCGGGTCCTGGCATCACCAGAATGGGCTCTGGCCCCATGGGTCTGGGGGGGTGAGCTGAGGGGCTGCAGGTGCTTTTACTGGTAGTATTTATGGGAGCCAGTGGAAGTGTTGGCTTTTCTGCTTCGAAGAAGAGAAGCAGCTGGGGCTGCAGGCCGGTGGGGAGGAGAGAACCCATTTGAGAGAACCTCTAGGGGGCAGGGGCCAAACTCTGACCACTGAGTCCAGCAGGAGGGACATGTAGGACTATGACCATCTCTGAGCAGAGGGAGGGATACCGTGACCTCAACTGGTCCCTTTTGGTTTGGAGACTCTTGGCTGGGTTTCATTCATTCACTCATTCAGCAAACACTTATCCAGTGCTCACTGTGGGCCCTGCGCTGGCTCTGGGCTGGTCCTGCCACACACTGTCTTTGCCCTGGAAAGTTGGAGGTTGGGGCTCCTGAGGGGCAGGGCCGGGGAGACAAAGAACAACCCGGTGTGGAATTAGGACTTTCTACCCCCAAGAAAATCAGTGAGGGCAGGGTGGACACAAGACCGAGGTGAGGACTGGTTGTGGGAGACTGGTGAGGAGATACAGGATGGGAGGAGGCGTCAAGAAGGCCTTGGTGTCCCCTCAGGGTGGCGGGGGGAGGAGCCAGCAGGCCTGCAGCTCCCCAGGAGCAGGACTCAAGGCACCAGTTTCCACCTGTCCGCGCACAAACGCTTTAAGAATCTTAATCAGACTCAAATTGGCCACAAATCTGGTAAACAAACTCACTAGTGGGGCGGGACTGCCACTCTTTCTGACCCTCCCGCCCAGCCCAGCCGCCTTGCCCTGCCTAGAGCCCGTAATGTCTGTCGGGGCATCAGGAGAGTGAGGGTGTGTTTATGTTGGCGTGGGGCATGGGGTGTATTTGTGTGTGTGCAGTTAGGCCTGGTGGAAGGAATGTGGGATCTAAAGTCAGACAGCCCTGAGTTCAAATTCTGCCTATGCTACTCAAACGATTTATGACCTTGGGAGAATCTAATCCCTGCCAGCCTCAGTTTCCTTCTTTGCAGAATGGGGGTTGCAGTCCCAGTCCCTAGAGGACGGTTACGAGGATCCACCCATAGTACCTGCAGTGAACACAGTAGGTGCTCCGCCCACTTTAGGTGGCTGCACTTGGGTCCTATTGTTGTTGTTTTCCTATTGCCTGGCTGCGCAGTTGGTGTCCCTTGGAGAGGACCCGCAGGGGGTGGAGTCGGCCCCTGCCCCAGCCCTGCAGGGACACTGGGCTTGGCCAGAGCCTGGGGTCTGGGCCTGGAGACAGCTGTGCCTATGAGGCAGCTGAAGCCCTGAGGCCGGGGGAGGTCCTGGCAGCAGGGCGTTATTTTGGGCCTGGCCTGCCACCCCCTGCTCCTGTTCCTCTTGGGTCTGTGGGGGGAGGGGCTGAGGAAGGGGAGGGGGTGCGAGTGGGTGAGGCCTGGAGTTGGGAGGCAGCAGTCTCCCTCTTCTCCAGTGGGGACTTGGACCCTGGAGTTCTGTTTCTGGGCTCTCCCCTTCCTCCCTCTTTGCTTCCTTCCTTGGCTTCCCAGAGGGTGGGAATCGAGACCACTCTGGATGTTACTGGGAGGCCACCAGTTTGAGGCCATTGGCCCAGACTGGTGGGCCCTGGGGGCTTGCCCTACTCGCCTTTCCCTAGCTCTCTGGAGGCAGGGGCCTGTCTTATCCTTCCTAGGATTTGACCTTAGGCTCCAAGTTTCTGGGAGAGCAGGGCCCCCAATGTCAGACCCCAGAGGCAGGCCCCTGTGCTTTCCCTGAACTGCATGTAGTCCGAGCGAGGTGGAGCAGTGACCAACGACAGGAATTCTGGGCAGCTCAGGCACCTGTGGGCCTGTGGATCTGAGGGTGCCCTCCACACCCCCACCCTCCAGCCCAACCTCCTGGGCAAGACACGCCAGGTGATTCATCTTCTCACCTGAGCAGAAAAACGAGTTCCACTGGGCACTTTAATCTACCCCTTGCTGGCAGACACGCTGCTAGCTGCTACCCAGAGCGCCCCTCACCAGGGGTCGTTTACCCCTCTAATGTCCCTGGTGTGGTGGGTACTTCTGGTCACAAGGACTGGGGTCCAGGTGGGCCACATGTGGCAGTTCATCCTGATGCCCCTCGAGTGATGGCCAGCGTGGGGCAGTTACGCAGGCTGACGTAGTGCCTTTGTGGCAGGAGTTTCGTGGCACACACTCTGCCAGCTGGTTCTGGAGTCTTGCCCTGAGGAGGTGGCGAGGGTGAGGGTGGCAGTGCAGGAACCTGTGGAGCACGCATCTCCCTGGCCCAGGCTCTGCAGCCTGGGTCCTGATGCCCACAGCTGGGGCCTGATGCTCCTTTTCTCTACCTGGGGAGTTCCAGAGGTCTCTATGGTGACCAGGCCCCTAATGGCATCTGTGCCCCAGCTACGACTCCAACGGACACTCCTTCTCCACATTGTGGGTGGCATTACAGGGGTGGTATCCCTTGCCAGGAGGTTGACATGTGGGCGTGTTGGAATGGCCTAGGGAGAATGCCCCGAGTTT
This sequence comes from Cheirogaleus medius, assembly GCA_008086735.1. NCBI lineage: Eukaryota > Metazoa > Chordata > Mammalia > Primates > Cheirogaleidae > Cheirogaleus > Cheirogaleus medius. Next base: position 15,770,881 of record VBSM01003215.1, on the reverse strand, counting down.
GTTTGCTTGGGAAGAGGGGCAGGGGGTACCCAGAGGATTCATGATTCATCATCGCCTCTCTTAGGGGATTTTTACCCCTTGGCCCTGACTTGTGCCTGTGGGACAAAGAGGCTTTCTTTGCCAGCCAGCACCCTGTTTTGGTGAGCAGGCTCCATGGGGCTGTCTCATTGGGGCCCCCTGTGGATGCCCAGGGTGGGCCCAGCCGCAAGGAGCCTCTCTCCTCTGATTTCCTTCTTCTTCCCAAACACACAAGCTTTCTTGTGCTGCGAACTCTGCAGCTGCACGGGATGTGGCAGGAGGGGTCCTTCAGTCATGCTTTCTCCCTGTCTGAGGCAGCATGACTCTGGGGAGTGAGTGTGGATGGGGGGACCAGGTCAGAGAAGGTCACTGGGCAGTGTCCTCTGACCCACCTGCTCTCTCCTGCCAGTGTGCACCGGCACAGACATGAAGCTGCGGCTCCCAGCCAGTCCTGAGACCCACCTGGACATGCTCCGCCACCTCTACCAGGGCTGTCAGGTGGTACAGGGTAACCTGGAACTCACCTACCTGCCTGCCAATGCCAGCCTCTCCTTTCTGCAGGTGAGGCCCGTGGGCAACTCAGCTAGGCTCTGCCTTCAGCTGGGCTGAGCCTTCTGTTTATGGGTGGATGGGAAAAGAAGGTGCCCTTTCCCTATATTTCCTCTTTTGTTGCGGTTCCTCAACCAGGAAGTCCTTTCTAATGTCTAACCCCCATCTGATCTACTGTAAAATCAATTGACTCCCTCTCTGTAATGTGGCCGGCCATGGACATCTCTGGATGGGATGCATCTGTGTTTCTGCTACATTTTGCATTCTCTTGCCAGCACAGTCACTTCCCCCGTCCAACTGCCCCAGCTACTAACCCTGTCCCACCTACAGTGGGAGATGTGGGTTGCAGGTCCAGTTCTGCCACTGATGAGTCATGTGAATGTGGTCTAGACCCTCAGCTTCACGGAATCTCAGTTTCCCTATCTGCATCTTGGAAGCAGTAGGCATCCTGGGACAGCCGTTGTGAAGATTAAGAGAAATTTCTGTGAAATGGTTATTCGCAGGAGAGAGTGGAAAGCAGCCGGCTGGGGTGTGTCCTAGGTGCTGGAGTGGGGCCATGTATGCGTTGCTTGGGCTGTTAAACTGCAGACGTCATCTCGTCCAGGCCTTTCCTTTTACAGATGAAGCAACTGAGATGCAGACAGGGAGGGACACTAACTCCCAGTCCACAAAGTACTCCCCCACCATTATCTCTCTTGATCACACAGGAATCTGGTGACGCAGGTGGGGAGCGGCCTTGATCTCCATTTCATGTATGAGGGAGCAGGTCTGCTTCGTGGCTGGGGGCTTTGCCCAAGATCCCCAAGCATTGGGGATCCCTAAGGAGGCCTTGGGGGTGGCAGTGTTCCAGGGTCCTGGCCTGCCTTGACCCCACCATGGTCTGTCCCCTCCCAGGACATCCAGGAGGTGCAGGGCTACGTGCTCATCGCTCACAACCAAGTGAGGCAGGTCCCACTGCAGAGGCTGCGGATTGTGCGAGGCACCCAGCTCTTTGAGGACAGCTATGCCCTGGCCGTACTAGACAATGGAGACAATGCCACCCCTGCCACAGGGGCCTCCCCAGAAGGGCTGCGGGAGCTGCAGCTTCGAAGCCTCACAGGTGACCTTGACTATTATTGAAACCTTCTCTTGGTTATTTAGAGCTGATCAGGGCCACTGCTAGCCATGGGGAGGCTTTGTGTGAATTAGAAATGGTCTCCCCTCTGGGTGGACACAGGTAGAGCCGGGGAAGACACCCTGAGAAGATTAGGAAAAGATTTTCCTTCTTCCTAAGAAGTTGCAGCATGCATCAGCACACATAATATAATCATTGGAATGCAGGCTGGGTTTTTGCCCCCACTTGGCTGAGTGCAAGTGTGCAGTGAACAACCTATGTAACTGTGTGTGGCAGCCCTGGAGCTCACAGCGTCCCAAACTCTGGGTGCCAGGTGCTTTGCATGCACGACCCCATCTCAGTCATGCTACATTCCTGCAAGTCAGGTATCGGTGTTATTCTCATTTTACAGATGACCAAACTGAGGCTTGCCAAGGATAAGTGACAAAGATTACACAGCTAGTTAGTGGTGGGGCTGGGTTTCAGACGACACAGTCTCTCTTTTACCCACCAAGCAGTGTGCACAGGGTAGAGGCGAGAGGAAGGTGAGAGCTCATGTCCACAGGGACATCCAGACCCTGACATGGACAGCTCGCTCCTCCCGGGGTCTTATTGTGTTCATGTGTATGTGGGGGGGGGGCAGGGCTAG
>VBSM01003215.1:15752013-15768472 GCA_008086735.1 Cheirogaleus medius | reverse complement strand
GCGGGGGGGGGTGGTGTCTTCCTTAGGGCAGGAGGTCTCCCCAGAAAGTGGTGCTGGGGAGGATCTGGTGCCAGCTGCTGCTCAGCCCTCATCCTGCTCTTTGCCCAACAGTGACACGCACCGTTTGTGCCAGTGGCTGCGCCCGCTGCAAGGGCCCACAGCCCACGGACTGCTGCCACGAGCAGTGTGCTGCCGGCTGCACGGGCCCCAAGCACTCGGACTGCCTGGTACGTGCCTCTGCCCTGCACTCGCTGGGCCCCACCCCCGGGGGGCAAGCGGTGGGTGCCCTGCTTGGTACTGCCTGATTGCCCCTGTCACCCCAGGGAAGAACAGCCCAGTGACAATCAACTTCCTGTCTCCCCCAGGCCTGCCTCAATTTCAACCATAGCGGCATCTGTGAGCTGCACTGCCCAGCCCTGGTCACCTACAACACAGACACCTTTGAGTCCATGCCCAACCCCGAGGGCCGTTACACGTTCGGTGCCAGCTGTGTGACCGCCTGTCCCTGTGAGTGCCGGGGAGATTGATTTATGTAAATAACAGCACGTTGTGAGTACTTCCTGCCCCTTGCTTTGGAGAACGTGTCATGACAGTTTGTGTCGAGCTCTGTCAAAGGCCATGGAGCAGGTGGCAGCAGAGAAAGAAAGCTAAGAGCCCAGACTCCAGAGCCAGACCACCTAGGTTGAAACCTGGCTCTGCCACTTAGTAGTTTTGTGGCCTTCTCCTTACTGTGCCTCAGTTTCCTCATTTGTAAAGTGGAGGCAAGAATAGTCCTAACCTCATATAAAATTTGAATGAGTTAACGTTTGTAAAGCTTTTAGAACAGTGCTCAGTATATGCTGAGTGCTCCTAAATGTTGGTTTTTATTCTATAGTCTGGGTAGATGAGGGTGTTATTTAATAGCTCCCCTGTTCACTGATGGGCATTTCAGGACTGGGCTCAGACCTGGGGAGCCCCTTTCCTCCCACGGAAACAGAATGGGGGACCTTCAGGTCCTGGATGTACCTCCTTGCAGTGGATGAGAGGACAAAGTGTAAAGCCAGACTGTTTGGGTTCAAATCCTGGCTCCTCTACTCACTAGCACAATGACCTTGAATAATTTACATAGCTCTGCACTTTGATTTCCCTTTTTACAAAATAGGAATCTAACAGTGCTGATCACATATGGTTGTTGTAAGGAGTATGGGAATGTCAAGTGCTCAGACATGTAGTAAGGGCTTTTAAGTATTGGTTGATATTATTCTTATTGTACCCGGGCATGGTGACACTGCTCATGGTGGCACATGAAGGGCTGGGGCACATGGATACACGTTCCTGATCTCCGCAGACAACTACCTGTCTACGGATGTGGGATCCTGCACCCTGGTCTGCCCCCTGCACAACCAAGAGGTGACAGCTGAGGACGGATCACAGCGCTGTGAGAAGTGCAGCAAGCCCTGTGCCCGAGGTGCCCACCCACTGCCCCCTGGGCCGGCTGCAGTTCCTGTCCCTCTGCACACCCAGCCTGGTCCAGCCCACCCTGTCCTACCCTGTCCTCACACCCTCCTGGGACCCTGTCCTTTTCTGCCACTGTCTCTGCCCCTGGCCCTGCCTAGTCTTAAAGTTTCCCCATATCTCCTGCCACTGTGGGGAGGGGGCCTGTGGCCCCAGCCAGGGACTGCAGACAGGACCCCAGTGCCCATGTGGCTACTGCTCAGTCCCACTAGGAAGGCCGAGATGGCCCCTCACCACCTCCCCCCCACCACTCCCCGCAGTGTGCTATGGTTTGGGCGTGGAGCACCTTCGGGAGGCGAGGGCTGTCACCAGTGCCAACATCCAGGAGTTTGCTGGCTGCAAGAAGATCTTTGGGAGCCTGGCATTTCTGCCGGAGAGCTTCGAAGGGTAAGGGTGCACACAGGGGCCTGAGGCGGTGTCGGGACAGACACAGAGTCCTGAGGACCGAGATGTGGCAGCATCTCCGGGGGATGGTGGGAGACAGAGGTGGGAGGCCAGGAATGCAAAGGTGGGCGGTGGGAGAGCAGAAGGAGCAGGGACTTTGTGAGGAGCAGGGAGTATTATTTTTGTAAATGATGTTATCTGTGAACATGGACTTGTATGGAGGTCAAACCATCTAGATAAAGTAAAATTCCCTGTGAGTTCACAGCAGCTTTATTCATAATAGCCACAAATTGGAAATAACTCAAATGCACATCAGTGGGTGAATGAATAAACAAATAGTGGTATAATCTGTACAATGAAATTCTACTCAGCAACAAAAAGAAATGAACTACTGATACACTCAATATGAATGAATCTCAAAAACATTATGTTGAAATAAAGAATCCAGTCACAAGATTCCACACTGTGTGATTCCCTTTATGTGAAGCTCTGGACAGACAAAACCACTCCGTGGTGAGAGAGATCAGAGAATAATGGAAAGAGAAGGACATGAGGGAAATTTCTGGGGTGATGGAAATGTTCTGAGTATTCACTGGGGCGGTGGATACAGGAGTGAATGCATCTGTCAAAATTCGTCAAACTGTACACCAAGAGCCTGCATTTTGTTGAATGTAAATTATACTTCAATTTTAAAAATGCATTAAAAGAAAAAAATTCCCTTCCATACTTCCTTTACCTCTATACTCTCCTTTCCAGAGGGTACCATTGTTAAGTTTGTGTGTGTTCATGTAGACCATTTATACATACGTAGACACACACATGGAGAGACACAGTTGTAACGGTTTTGCTGGGGAGGTCGGTTTATGTATTGTGAGTGCTGTCTGCCCCTTGCTTTGGGGAGCCAGTCGAGCTGCCTTCTTTCAACAGCTGTGGAGCAGGTGGCAGCAAAGCGAGGCAGCTAAGAGCCCAGACTTGATAGCCAGACTGCCCAGGTTTGAAACCTGGCTCCACCACTTACTAGGCACATGACTTTCTTGCTGTGCCTCAGTTTCCTCATTTGTAACTGGGGGCAAGAATAGTCCCAACCTCATAAGGGGTTATAAAACTTGAATGAGTTAATATTTACAATGCTCTTAGAACAGTGCCCGGCAGATACTAAGTGCTCCTAAATGTTAGGTTTTACTCTGTGGTTTGGAGAGATCAGGGTTTGAACAACTCACCTATTTCCTGATGGACACTTAGGTCATTTTCAGTGTTCGCTCTTACTAACAGTTCTGCCTCGCTCGTGCCTCTGAACAGAGGCCAGTGTCTCTCTAGGCCACATTCCTAGAAGTAAGATTTCTAGATCAAAGGGTATAAATACTGTTTTGATAGATCCTGCCAAATAAGGCCTGGGCTTTGAAGTTCTCAGGATGGGAACAGCCGGGCTCGATCAGCAAAGGGCTTAAGTGACGGCATTAATGGTGGGGTGGGGAGTGGGAGGCAGGCCCATCTCTGGGGGTGATGCCCACTCCTTTCCTGGCCCTGCTGACTCTTCTCCTGACCCTTCTAGGGACCCAGCTTCCAACACCGCCCCCCTCCAGCCAGAGCAGCTCAGAGTGTTTGAGACCCTGGAGGAGATCACAGGTGGGCTGTGTCTCTCTGCATCCTGCTCCTCGGGAGCTGGGGGTCCTTGCCCTGTCCCCATACCCCTAATCTTACCCTCTGCCTGCAGGTTACCTGTACATCTCAGCGTGGCCAGACAGCCTGCCTGACCTCAGTGTCTTCCAGAACCTTCAAGTAATCCGGGGACGAGTTCTGCACGAGTGAGTACAGGGGAGGGGGGCCTGATGGGGAGGAGTCCCAGGGAAGAGTCCCTGTGAGAAGCTTTGGGCATAGGGGAGTATTCCTGTTCCCCAGGGACACAGCAGTAACCTTTCCACAAGAGCTTGCAGAATGTGCTGGGGACAGGAGGAAGGTGAGGGCAGCCCTTGCTGACAGGGAAGGGGTCAATGGTCAGGGGCCCACCCAGCAGCTGAGCCCCTCTTCCTATAGTGGCGCCTACTCGCTGACCCTGCAAGGGCTGAGCATCAGCTGGCTGGGGTTGCGCTCACTGCGGGAACTGGGCAGCGGCCTGGCCCTCATCCACCGCAACGCCCACCTCTGCTTCGTACACACGGTGCCCTGGGACCAGCTCTTCCGGAACCCGCACCAGGCCCTGCTCCACACTGCCAACCGGCCAGAGAACGAGTGTGGTAAGACAGGGAGCCCGGTGCTGCACGCGCCCCGTCTGCCAGCACATGGGAGTGCCCAGGGGGCCTGGCAGCAGCTTTCTTGGACTTGTGCAGACTGCCTGTCCTTGTGTACTGATCTTGACTCTGCTCTGCCTGGCTTGGCCTCTTGGCATGGCTTCTAGCTGGGTCCTACTGCACTGTCCTTGGCATTGTTCCCTTCCCCTCTCTGTTTCTGGAATCTCAGAACTCTTCCTGTCCCTGCACTGGCCAGCACCTGTCCCCACCCTTCCAGCCCAGAGCCACACCCACAGCCCCTTCCCCTGGTTCACTTGGACCTGGGGCCTCCCCTAAGAGTCCCCTCTGGTTCCTTCCTCCTCACTGCAGTGGGCAAGGACCTGGCCTGCTACCCGCTGTGTGCCCACGGGCACTGCTGGGGCCCAGGACCCACCCAGTGCGTCAACTGCAGCCAGTTCCTTCGGGGCCAGGAGTGCGTGGAGGAATGCCGAGTACTGCAGGGGTATGCAGGGCAGAGGAGTGGGGCAGCTAGAGGGGTTGCACAGTGGCTCTTCCCAGACCCCCTCAAAATTGTCCCTTTTCTCAGGCTCCCCAGGGAGTATGTGAATGGCAGGCACTGTCTGCCATGCCACCCTGAGTGTCAGCCCCAGAATGGCTCAGTGACCTGCTTTGGATCGGTGAGGTGCTGGTGGGCTCAGAGCTGGGTGGCGGGAAGGAGGGGGCATTGCCAGGGACCTGGCAGGATGGGGAGAAGCCGCAGGGTGTGCTAGAGGAGGGTGGAAGGAGAGGGGAGCTGGGGGATCCCTGGGACCCTTCAGACTGGGAAAGGTCCCAAGAGGCCTGAATTCTTGGCTGCGGCTGTGCAAAGGTGGTTTGACCTGCTGGCTCAGGTGTTAGACTACCTGGATTCAAATCCAGACTCTGCTTCCAACATTGGTTTTCTCATTCCTAAAATGAATATGATACTAGTACCTACCCCACTGGGGTGTGGCGAGAATGAAATTAGACTGGGCTTGGCACAGTGCCTAAGCACTGAAAAGGCTTTCTGCAAAATGGTTATTGTTGTTACTCACTGTTACACCTTAGATAATTCGCTTCCCTCTCCGGGCCCTTTCAGTTCTTCCTCTGAAACCCCCGCCCAGGACCAGGCTTGAAGGAGGCCCCCAGAGGGAGGGTCCGCAGAGCCTGGGAGAAGATCAGGGTGTTTATGCTAGGAGCAGGGTGAAAACAGCTGCTGGATAGCTGTGGGAAGGGTCATAGTGCCAGCCCCCCATAAACCTTTTCTCCCCACCTAGGAGGCTGACCAGTGTGTGGCCTGTGCCCACTATAAGGACCCTCCCTTCTGTGTGGCTCGCTGCCCCAGCGGTGTGAAACCTGACCTCTCCTACATGCCCATCTGGAAGTTTCCAGATGAGGAGGGCACATGCCAGCCGTGCCCCATCAACTGTACCCACTCGTGAGTCTGGGGGCCTTTTCTGCAGGAAGGAGGGCTTTCCTTTCAGGAAAGCTCTTATTGTAAAAGAGGGACAATGCTACCTTTTTCATATCTTTTTTTCTGATCACAAGAATAACATGTTGTTAAAAATTTTAAATTAGCAGCGGCTCACGCCTGTAATCCTAGCATTCTGGGAGGCCAAGCGGGAGGATTGTTCGAGGTTGGAGTTCAAGACCAGCTTGAGCAAGAATGAGACCTTGTCTCTACTAAAAATTGAAAAAATTAGCTGGATGTGGTGGTACTCACCTGTAGTTCCAGCTACTTGGGAGGCTGAGGCAGGAGGATCGCTTGAGCCCAGGAGTTTAAAGTTGCTGTAGATGAGCTACCACACCCGGCCTAAACCCGAGTCGCTGGGACTACACGCATATGCTACTATGCCCGGCTAATTTTTTCTATAGATTTTTAGTTGGCCAATTAATTTTTTTCTATTTTTAGTAGAGACAGGGTCTCGCTCTTGCTCAGGCTGGTTTCAAACTCCTGACCTTGAGAGATCTGCCTGCCTCGGCCTTCCAGAGTGCTAGGATTACAGGCGTGAGCCACCATGCCCGGCCTGCAAATTGCTTTTAATCACTTAACAGACTCTTACAGTGTTTTTCCATGTTCCAACATAGTGATCTACCAACATAGTGATTAAAAATCACTGTAGATCTACAGTGCTGTAGATCTACCAACATAGTGATTAAAAATTTTAGTTTTTCTCATTTAGTTTTCTTTACACAGGAAACACATGAGTTTGATCTTGTGATAAATATTTTCAGCAATATAAAAATATAAATGTTCAAATCAAACATGTCCTTTCTCTGCCCTACCCTACCCACCCACTCTCTCCCCTCCTCAGGCAGGCCCACTGCATTGGTTTTTCTCTCCATACGCACATATACAGATTGCATTTATATTAGGCTGAGTCATATAAGATTGCTGTTAGTCTAAGTCAAAAATGGTCAAGGAACAGCAATTTTAGGCCAGGTTCGGTAGCTCACGCCTGTAATCCCAGCACTTTGGGAGGCCGAGGTGGGAGGATCACTTGAGCCCAGGAGGTTGAGGCTGCAGTGGGCTATGATCCTGCCACTGCCTAGGAGACAGAGTGAGACCCTGTCTCTTACCAAAAAACCCAAACCACAGAACAGCCATTTCATATAGTTCCACTATCTATAATCAGATTTGTGTGTGTGTGTGTGCATTTTTTAATGTACATGGGATCATACTCTACATATTGTTCTGTATTTTGCTCCCCCCCCACTTTATGTATCCTTTCTTGTGAGTACATATAGATCTACCTCCTGTTTTTTTAAACTGCTCTATCTGTAGCATGAATGTAATTTAACCCTGTTCCTATTCAAGGGATATTGCGCTTGTTTCCTTTGTTTGAACAGTTTTTTGCAATTGAGCTCCATGTCCAAGTGAGCGTTCTTGTGCGTGCCCCCTAGTGTGCAGGTGTTGGCGTTGAGAGGTGGAACTGCTGGGTCATAAGTATTATTTAATAGGTGTTGCCAGACTGCTTCTGGAGAAATTGTACCAGGATAGGGAGGGAACAGTTGGGCTTTCAGACTTGATGCTTCTGGTGGCCACCCCTTCCGACCCACCACGGGGAGAAGGAGGAGAGCAGGGGGTGCGGGTTTCCAGACTGGAGAAGGAATCCTTTGTGGGGTGGTAGAAAGCACTGGTGACCTTGAGCCCAGTTTCTGCCTTTGTCAAATGGGGCTAATAACCCAGCCACACCCACCTCCTGGGGTTGTTGTGAGGCTGGAGTGAACCCAGGAGGGTGGTTCCCAAAGTTGTTGACGAGACTCTCTCTCTTGCAGCTGCGCGGACCTGGATGACAAGGGCTGCCCCGCTGAGCAACGAGCCAGGTTGGCCTGGTCCTGGGGATGTACCCGCTTTTGCCCTTCACTTCTCCACTGGACCTTGGGCAGTCACTGCTGTGGGGAGGGGGGGTCTCCTGACATGACACATGTCTTTTCCCACCCACTGTGGATCCTCCTTCCAATTTGCTTCAATAAATGGACAGAGGACCTGCTTAGGATGCTTGGAGTGGGGGAGTATCGCAGGGACACATGGCTAAGACACCCAGTGCCTTCCCACCCTCGAGTAGCCTGATGCAGGAAAATCATGACCTGGGGGTGAAAAACTTGGCTAGAACATCAGAATCATTGGGTGCACATTCTTGGGCCCCACCCCATGCAGCAGTCAGAATCTCTGGGGGTGGGGCTCCAGACAGTCCCCAATTTATAATGATTTTACTTACGATTTTTCAACTTTATAGTGGTGTAAAAGCAACACGCATTCAAGTACCTGGATAGCCATTCTGTTTTTCACCTTCAGTGCAGTAGTCAATAGATTGTGTGAGATGTGCAACAATTCATTATAAACCAGGCTTTGTGTTAGACGATTCTGTCCAACTGTAGGCTGTTGGCCGTGTAAGTGTTCTGAGCACGTTTAAGGTAGGTTAGGCGTCTTAAATGGATTTTCGATTTATGATATTTTCAACTTAACAATGGGTTTATCGTTAAGTCACAGATGTAGCCCCAATGTAAGAGCATTTGTATTAACAAGCTCTTTGGTGATTTTTACACCATGAAGTTTTAGGGTCCTGAATTAGAGCCAAGGGCAAGAGCAGAGAGAATTTGGAGATGTGGATGGAGAGGGCTTTGAATGCCTATAAGAACTTTGGACTTTATTGTGGAGGTAGTGGGGAGCCAAGGCAGGTTTTCAAGTAAGGAAGAGAGGGTCAGAGCTGTGGGTCACCCTTCCAACTTCCCTTTCTCAATGTCGGGGATCTTTGTGTCTGTCCACGGGCCTCCCTCATCCCTTCCACCCCAGAGTGGCCCCCAGTCCCTGACTGACTCCTACCCTCAGCCCTCTGACGTACATCATCCCTGCCGTGGTGGGCATTCTGCTGGCCGTGGTCTTGGGGCTAGTCTGTGGGATCCTAATCAAGCGAAGGCAGCAGAAAATCCGGAAGTACACGATGCGGAGGCTGCTGCAGGAAACAGAGGTGAGGCGGCGTGAAGGCCTCCCAGCCTGCCCGGGGCCCACAGCCAGCGCCCAGCACTGACCCTCCACCCCCTCGTCCCAGCTGGTGGAGCCGCTGACGCCAAGTGGAGCGATGCCCAACCAGGCTCAGATGCGGATCCTGAAAGAGACAGAGCTAAGGAAGGTGAAGGTGCTTGGATCCGGAGCATTCGGCACAGTCTACAAGGTCAGGGTCCAGGCCAGTTCCCATGGTGGGTGGTCCCAGAGGGTGGGACAGTGCCTGGAGGGTTGTGGTCAGGAGTTCTGAAGGGAGGGCCAAGGGCTGGGGACAGTGTTGTTTGGGAGAGGGCAGTTGCAGAGGCAGGAACAAGGGGAGAGGGGCAGGCCTGGGGCTGGGGAAGGATGTTCAGAGCACAGATAGTGGCCTGGAAGACAGGTGGGATCTGGCTTCTCACGCACATCTTCCTCTTTCTGCCCAGGGCATCTGGATCCCTGATGGGGAGAATGTGAAAATCCCAGTGGCCATCAAAGTGTTGAGGGAAAACACATCCCCCAAAGCCAACAAAGAAATCTTGGACGTAAGCCCCTCCACTCTCTCCTGCTGGCAGTATAGGAGGGACCCCCAGCTGCAGGTCGGGGCTCTGGGTTCTCTTTTCTGGGGATTAGGGAGATGTGATTCCTCCAAACCCTGGCACTTAACCTCTATGGTTAGCAATAGTTGCACTGGCCCCTTAGGCAGGGTGTGTGGTTGGGGGTTTGTGGTCCCCTGCAGCTTCTCAGTGAACCCTCACCCCCAGGAAGCATACGTGATGGCTGGTGTGGGCTCCCCGTATGTCTCCCGCCTCCTGGGCATCTGCCTGACATCCACGGTGCAGCTGGTGACACAGCTTATGCCCTATGGCTGCCTCCTAGACCATGTCCGGGAACACCGAGGGCGCCTGGGTTCCCAGGACCTGCTAAACTGGTGTGTGCAGATTGCCAAGGTATGCACGTAAGGGTCTGGGCTCAAAGCTCCCTTGGGAGCAAGTACTTGTCTCCACATGGGGCTAGGGTGAGGTCCCAGAAGGTCCACACTGGTGCCTGCCATTCCAGGGGATGAGCTACCTGGAGGATGTGCGGCTCGTGCACAGGGACCTGGCCGCCCGGAACGTGCTGGTCAAGAGTCCCAACCATGTCAAGATTACCGACTTCGGGCTGGCTCGCCTGCTGGACATTGATGAGACAGAGTACCATGCCGACGGGGGCAAGGTCAGAGGAGGGAGCAGAGTGGGGCGGGGTGGAGGGGTTCTGGCCCCTGGGAGAACTCTGAGAACGGCCACCTCCCCACCACACCCAGTTGGAGGACTTCCTCCTCTGCTCTCCCAGGTGCCCATCAAGTGGATGGCGTTGGAGTCCATTCTCCGCCGGCGGTTCACCCACCAGAGTGACGTGTGGAGTTACGGTGCGTGCCGGGGAGGGTGGGGGGAATGCTTGGGGGAGGATGAGAGCTGGGATGGGGAGAATTATGGGGCCACCTTAGCATGTGGGAGAGAAGGAAGGGGCTGCCTGTGTCCCACCCTGCAGGGTCTGTGTACGTCCCTGAGACTGGGGAGAGACTGGATAGGTCCTGTCCTGTCTCTTGGCATCACATCTCCCCCTGCCATGGTGCTGGGCTCCTGGGCAGAGTCTCTGGGCTCTGCACACTAAAGCTCTGCTGGTCCCCCCACCCTTGACCCCTGTCTCTGTCTCCACCCTAGGTGTGACTGTGTGGGAGCTGATGACTTTTGGGGCCAAACCTTACGATGGGATCCCAGCCCGGGAGATCCCTGACCTGCTGGAGAAGGGGGAGCGGCTGCCCCAGCCCCCGATCTGCACCATCGACGTCTACATGATCATGGTCAAATGTACGTGGCTGAGCTGTGCTGGCTGCTCGGAGGAGTGCTGGGAGGTGCTGGGTGGAGGGGCCCACAAGGGGCATGGGAGGGGACCAAGAGCAGGATGTATGTAGACCCAGGGCCCCTGGTATATTTAAAGGAGCCTCAAAAGCATCTCTTGTCCCTTCTGCAGTAAAGTCCAGAGGTTCTCTAGAGGAACATTAGAAAGAGACTTATATGCAAAATTAAAACGGGAAACTAGTAGAGATGCCCAAAGGTTCTGGCTCAAGACCCCAGAGTCTGGTACTGCTTCTCTAGCACCTGTGGGCTTTGGGCTGTCCCTTGGGGTTGTCTAGACCAGGCTGGAGAGGGAGTGGGAGGCGGAGTGGCAGTGAGCACACAGGACTAGATGCTGAGCTCCCTCCTGCCCCAGGTTGGATGATTGACTCTGAATGTCGGCCGAGGTTCCGGGAATTGGTGGCCGAATTCTCCCGCATGGCCAGGGATCCCCAGCGCTTTGTGGTCATCCAGGTACTGGGCCTTTGTGCCCTATCCCTGCCTATGCCTAAGAGAGCACCCTCCCACAGGGTGGGAAAGGGAGATGGCCCCTGGGTGCCAGCCTCTTGCCCTCTGCCAGCCCTGCCCAGAAGGCTGCACACTGGGCTGGGGAGGGGCTGCCACCCCGTGTCTCCCTCCTCCCCAGAATGAGGACTTGGGCCCGGCCAGCCCCTTGGACAGCACCTTCTACCGCTCGCTGCTGGAGGATGATGACATGGGGGACCTGGTGGATGCTGAGGAGTATCTGGTACCCCAGCAGGGCTTCTTCTGCCCAGACCCTGCCCCGGGCTCTGGGGGCACAGCTCACCACAGGCACCGCAGCTCGTCCACCAGGGTCAGTGCCCTCAGTCACACTGTGGTGGCTGTGTTTGCTTACCTCCTGCCACCCCAATAAACTAGGGCCCCTTTCTCTGACATTCCCCAACCATCACCTCTCACGGAGACCCCATTGTGAGAGAATTCCTACTGCTTTCCAACCTCTGTGACCCCATTCACTCCATGGTGACTGTGTCATACCCCAAAGATGACCTCTCTTTTCCTCCTGTGATCCTTTCACCTCCCATGGAGTCCCCATCCCAGATCCATGACTTTCTCTCTTGTCTCTAGAGTGGCGGTGGTGAGCTGACACTGGGGCTGGAGCCCTCCGAAGAGGAGCCCCCCCGGTCTCCGCTGGCGCCCTCAGAAGGGGCTGGCTCTGATGTGTTTGATGGTGACCTGGGAATGGGGACAGCCAAGGGGCTGCAAAACCTCCCTCCACATGACCCCACCCCTCTACAGCGGTACAGTGAGGACCCCACAGTACCCCTCCCCGCTGAGACTGATGGCTACGTTGCCCCCCTGATCTGCAGCCCCCAGCCTGGTATGGAATCCAGGCCCAAGCTGAGAGACTGGGAGGTGGGGGAATTGGGGACCCTTAGCCCAGGGTCCACTGTAGGGGCAGCAGACACCTGGGTTCCTTTCCCTAACAAGTCCTCCTCTCTTGTCCTTTCAGAATATGTGAACCAGCCAGATGTTCGGCTGCAGCCCCCCTTGCCCTTAGAAGGCCCCGTGCCTCCTGCCCGACCTGCTGGTGCCACTCTGGAAAGGCCCAAGACTCTCTCTCCAGGGAAAAACGGGGTTGTCAAAGACGTTTTTGCCTTTGGGGGTGCTGTGGAGAACCCTGAGTACTTGGCACCCCGGGGAGGGGCTGCCCCTCAGCCCCATGCTCCTCCTGCCTTCAGCCCAGCCTTTGACAACCTCTATTACTGGGACCAGGACCCACCAGAGCGGGGGTCTCCACCCAGCACCTTTGAAGGGACTCCCACAGCAGAGAACCCTGAGTACCTGGGCCTGGACGTGCCAGTGTGAACGAGAAGGCCAAGTCTCCTGGGGCCCTGCTGTGCCCTGAGGGAGTGGGGAAGACCTGACTTCTAACCCATCACCATGACTTCTAGCCCATCACCACGTGGTGGGGGAGGGCCCTCCAGCCATATTCAGGGGAGCCTGCCATACCAGGAACCTGTCCTAAGGAACTTCCTTCCTGCTGGAGTTCCCCAGTGGACGACAGAAGCCCAGCATGGTGGAAGATGGCAGCACTGGGGAGCCCTGGTTGATTGTGGAGCCCTGTGGACTCCAGGGTCCAATGGATGCCACAGCCATAGTTGCATCACTGGAGGTAGCAGTCCAGCCTGGCATTCTACTTCCGGCTCCTCAGTACTTAAGGATTTGGGGAAGCTTGCCTATGAGAGGAAGAGACCCCAGGGGAACATCTAAGAACAAGAGCAACCCCTTCAGAGACTGTCCCTGACACCTACTGCTGCCCCCAGGAGGAAGAGAGCAGCAACAGCATCCAGATCCAGTCCTTGTACAGAGTGCTTTTTTGTTTTGTTTTTACTTTGTTGTTGTTTTTTTAAAGATGAAATAAAGACCCAGGGGAGAGTGGGTATTGTGTGGAGCAGGGAGGGGTTCCTGGGGCAATGATGTCCCTTCTCCACACCCACTTTCTCCATTTGCATATATATTTTGGAAAACAGATGGGCACCAGCCTATGTCTGGGGGTGGTTTTGTGCCATCCCTTATTGCTCACCTTACACTTACCTCCTCTTTTCCTGGTGGGAGTGGCTAGGAATCTCCAGAAAGCTTAAATGAGGAATGTAATATCCAGTTCCCTGGCTTTTGGGTCGTGAAGACTGGGAAGTTGGGGTTCTGATCTGAGAGTCCTTTGACAACCAGATCATTCTTAGTTAGAACAAACTATTTAATAAGTCCTAAGGCCACCCACCAGCATGGGGTAATCTCCCCCCTGTGGCTAAGGGGGGTGGGCAGAAAGGGGGAAAGAGGCACTGTCTACTGTGGGACTCATTTTCCTTGCCTTGGCTGAGAGAGGAGCTCACTGAACTAATAAGTAGCTGTCCAGAAAAGGCCCACCCACGCAGCACAGCCATCCTGGTGGCCCTCTATACTCCCATACTGGACATACAAACACACACACACACACTAGTTGGCACAAGTGTTTGTAGTACCACTTTATTGCCAATAGCTGACATTGCCCAGGACTAGGGGAGAATAAATTAGATCTACTGTGGCATCTGACAGGTATTGCCAAGCTGGGGAGAGGACTGGACTTTTGTGGGCACTGATCCACAAAAGGGAAGAGGGTATAAGGTGGTTGTGGAAATGTCCATGGAGAGCATCTCTCTCCTACCCCCAAACCACAGAAGCTTCTATTCCCTCCTTGTACCCAAAGGGGCAAAGTAGAGGCCAGGGTCTCTTAGCTGCCAGGAGCTAAGAGGAAAGAGGCAGGGGGAGCTCCCAGTAGGACCAAACAGGAGACCAAGGCTTGGACCTCAGAACAGAGCAGGAACCCAGAGTCATGAGCAGTCAGTCACAGGATGATGCAGGGGGGACGGCTGTTGGTGATCTTTTCTAGGGGTTCTCCATTACTGGCTCTTCGGATGGCTTCAATGAGCTAGAGGGCAGAGATGTGGAATGATGGGATGATGTATTGTTCAGGTAGGGAGACCCAGGGGTCCTCCCAACACTGCAAATACTCACATCCTTCTCATAAGGAAAGCCCCCATTCTCTAGCTTGGAGAACACCAGCTGTCCATTGATTTCGATCTCAAAGGCTCCTGGTATGAAACAAATAAATAAATGGTATGCTGACAACAGAGGCAGAAGTCAGGGGAGGACCTCCAAAGGCCCATCCCACCCCCTTAGACTTCACATAGGCTCCTTCAAGTCCCTGTCAGTCCCAGTAGAAACTCATTTGTATTTCCTAAAGCCATTCCCCAACCCTAGGTCAACTCGAATGAACCTACAGGAGGCCTCACCTGCGTGTCCGTCACTCAATGAAGGGCTCCCTCCCCTCCAACCCTATACTTTTGCAGTCTAATCGGTTTTTCCCTACAGGCCTCATCTGTGACCCCCTCCCTATGGAAGGGGACTCATGTTGGCTGGATATCTTACCAAGTGCCAGACACTGCGGGGCACTTTACATAAAGCAGCCGAAGTCAGAGCTAGAAAGTGGCAGAGCTGGGATTTATAACATTGACTCAGCAAGTGTTCTGCGGGCCTCACCTGTGCCCCCCAGGCGCGACTCGATCTCGATGCCGGGATACTGCTCCTTCACCGCACTCGCCAGCTCCAGGTATGTCGCCTCGAAGCCACAGGGTTCACTGGGGAGAAGAGATCTGGAGTGGGCTGGGGTTTCGGGGGAGGGGCCGTCCGTGGACCCATCTCCGTCCGGCCGGGGGTGGGATAGGGAGGGTCTTCCAGCCGGAGCCGCTCACCAATACTCCACCACGATGCGGACCCCACTGCCCGGCTCGACCTCCCCGGGAGGGGGCGCTACGGACGGCTGCCCCGGCTCCCCACTCATAGCTGCCGGCTCCGCTCAGGCCTCTGCTTCCGGGTGTGACGTGACGTTGTGGGCACGTGACGGGGCGGGCCCGCGCGTTGCGTCCGGACGCCCCCTGCAGGCCGCGGCTGCTGCTGCGTTTGACCCTATCCCGCAGCTGGAGCACTCGGTCAGCTGGGGCTGGACGGACCGTCCAGACTTTCCCTGGCCGGGGTCCCCGGAGTGCCGGGCTTGCCTCGCAGCTGGTGTCCGTCGGGTTTCGTGGTCTTGTTTAATCTAATAAAATATCTTAGACTAAAAAGCCCTTTCCATTTTACAAAAGGAAGAGAAAGTGGTGGGGCTTGCAAGCAGTTTGGAGATGGTGGTGAATATGGACTGATGTAATAGTTGCCATTTCTTGCTAACATGCTGATGATACCTGAAACCATCCCACAGTTGCACACCTGAATGCTTCTGACTCCGAAGCCCTAGACTGCCTTTTCCCATCTTTTGCAACTGTCTGCTCCTAAGGCCTCACGTCACTTGCACCCCGCTCCTGCACATACCCTGTTTCGCCCCAGCCTCTCACTAGAGGGCTCGCATCATTATTGCCATTTTCCAACTCTGGGAATGGAGGCTACCTAAGTCCTTGCTGTATTTTCCCTGCCCTGGAGTACCGGTATAGTATCCCGACAGGTCACTCACTCTAGTATCCCTTTAAACTGTTCATTTTCTGACAATTCAGTGATTTGTACAGTTGCGCAACCATCATCCCAATCCAGTTACAGAACGTTTCCACCAACCTGATAAGGTCCCTCCTGACTTTTTGCGGACAATCTAGCCTCAAACTCCAGCCCTAGACAAACACTAATCTGCTTTCTTTCTCTACAAATTTGCCTTTTCTGGATGTTTCATATAAACAGAATCAAACAGTATGTGATCTTTTGCTTCTGGCTTCTTTCACTCTGTATAACGTTTTTTTGAGTTTCACCAGTGCTGTGTGACGTACCAGTAGTTTGTTCCTTTTTATTGCTGAGCGGTATTGCATGGATAGGCCACATTTTGTTTATCTATTCACTGGTTAATGGACGGTTGGGTTTACAGCTTTTGTCTATTTTGAACAATGCTGATATGAATGTTCATGTAGGTTTCTTTGTGTGGATATTTGTTTTCATTTATCTTGGGTAGATTCCTAAGAGTAGAATTGCTGGGTTATATGGTAAGTTTATGTTTAACTTTTTAAGAAACTGCCAAGCTCTTTTTCAACATGGCTATACTATTTTACATTCCCACCAGCAATATGAAAGGATTTGTTTCTCCATATCCTCACTAATACTTGTCATTTGTCTCTTTGATTATAACCATCCTAGTGAGCATGAGATAGTATATGGTTGTGGTTTTAATTTGTATTTCTCTAATGACTAATGATGTTGAGCATTTTTTCATGCAGTTATTAGTCATTCATATATATAATATTATTTGAAGAAACATCTATTCAAGTCTTTTACCCATATTTAATTGGATTGTTTGTCTCTTTATTATTGATTTGTAAGACCTCTTTATATATTTTTGGTATAAAGTCCCTAATCTCATATGTGATTTACAAGTATTTTCTCCCTGTCTTTGACTAGTTTTTTTTTTAATAGTGTCTTTTGAA
>VBSM01003215.1:15730145-15746869 GCA_008086735.1 Cheirogaleus medius | reverse complement strand
GGGGGGGCGGGGTGGAGGGTAAAGGCAGGGTTGTTTGTGTTTCTCCTAAGCCAGGAAGTTGTGCAGATGAGTCAAAGTTGAATGGAGAGCCCCAGGCAGTGCTGTCCCGCCCCACCCTGACTCACCTGTCCCCCAAATCCCCTTATGCCCTCACTAAAGGGTCAGGTGCCTGATCCATCCTGGGGGATCAATCCCAGGTGCCCCAGGCAGCCTCACAGTACTGGCCTTGTGTGCTGAGAACAGGCTGGTGGCTGGGATTGGCAAGTTCTCCCAGGTCTCAGCCCAGCCAAAGGGGTCTGCTTGGTTCCTGCAGAGGAGGGGCTGGCATTACCTCTATCCCTAGTGGGCAGCTTTGCCCTGCCTCTCCTTTCCTTCTTGTCCTGAGTGCTGTGCGGCCCCAGTGGGTGAAAAGACGTGGGTAAGATGCTGGCTCTGCCTGGGGGTACCAGGTGCCCTCAGACTAGTGGGTGGACAGGCCAGGTGCACAGTAATTGATGCAGAGGCACCAGCACAGTGCTCTGTAGTCTTTTTCAGTCTCAATGTGGAAAATCCAGGGAGGCTTCTCAGAGGAGATGGCTCTAGCACTGGGGCTTCAGGGAAGAGTTGGGCAGAAGGATGGCCTGAAGAGGGCACACAAAGTTTGGGGGCTGCTGGGGCAAGGGCCACAGCCTAGCTGCCCTCCTGCCTTCCTGGTTCCTGTCCTTCCCACCTCCTCCTCTCTTTTGTGCATCACTCATCACCTGGGCAGGCGTGACTACAATAGGCTCTGGCAGCTGGCTCTGGCAGCTAAGTTCTGGAAAACCTGGGGCAGGGCACAGCAGACTGAGTGCCCCAAACTCGGAGGCAGAGGGGTGGCCCTTTGCCCTGACACTGAGAGCTGAGTCCCAAACAGTCTGTGGGTCATGCTGTTGCTGCTGCCAGGCTATGGCAGTGGGTGGCAGAGGTGAGGGCACCCTCTTAATTCTTCCCCAGAGCAACTTTGGGCTAAAGAAAGAGCACTGTACTGGAGTCCAAACACAGGTTCTACTCCCTGACTCACCTGTCACTGGGGGCAAGAATGCTTCCTTCTCAGGGACTCAGTGTCCCCTTTTGTAAAATGGGGCTAATTCTATCCTTCCCAGAGGGCTCCAGGGAAACTCCAGTTGGAGGGGAGCAATGAGGTGCTATGTAAACTCTGAGGGCACCCTGACAGCCTGTGAGGTCGGGAGGTCTGGATTCTCTTGGCCCCTGTCCCCAGGACGAGGGTGCACAAATGACTGCATTCAGCTCTGTCTTCTCCCTCAGGTGCCATGGAGCTGGACCTGTCTCCACCACAGCTCAGCAGCTCCCCAGAAGACCTGTGCCCAGCCCCTGGGACTCCTCCTGGGACTCCCCCTTCCCCTGACAGCCCTCTGCCTGGGGAGGTGAAGAGGTCCCAGCCTCTGCCCATCCCAACCAGCAGGTACAATGGGGTGATGGGCAGGGGTGGCGGCGGTGAGGGGAGGATGATACGCAGAGGTCCGAAGCTAATGCCTCACCTTCCCCACCTCTCTCCTCCACCCAGGAAACTTCGAGAGGAGGAGCTGCGAGCAACCTCTCTACCCTCCATCCCCAACCCCTTCCCCGAGCTCTGCAGCCCTCCTTCCCAGGCCCCCATTCTTGGGGGACCCTCCAGTGCAAGGGGGCTGCTCCCTCGAGATGCCAGCCGCCCCCATGTGAGTTGTCCCTCAGAAGGGCAGGCAGGGGTACAGGAGTAGATACAGTGCCACTTCAGTGGAGGTGGGGGTGCTCTTGGTCGGGGAAGGGGCGAGAATCACCCTTTGCCCTCCCTCAAGTCATCTGTGATTCCTGGCAGCAGGTAGTAAAAGTGTACAGTGAGGACGGGGCCTGCAGGTCTGTGGAGGTGGCCGCGGGTGCCACGGCCCGCCACGTGTGCGAGATGCTGGTGCAGCGAGCTCACGCCCTGAGCGACGAGACCTGGGGCCTGGTGGAGTGCCACCCCCACCTAGCGCTGGGTGAGTTGGGGCGCAGGAGCTGCCTGAGCCCAGAGGCAGTGCCTCACGTTCCAGGCTAGGCACGTGGCTCATCCGGGAGATCTGCTTGGTCTCCACTAACCCCTGCTTTTTGCCCTTGCCCCCAGAGCGGTGTTTGGAGGACCACGAGTCCGTGGTGGAAGTGCAGGCCGCCTGGCCTGTGGGCGGGGATAGCCGCTTCGTCTTCCGGAAAAACTTTGCCAAGTACGAGCTGTTCAAGAGCTCCCCAGTGAGTGTGCGTGGGGTGTCTGGGCACTGGGGTACCCCAATTTGCAGCCCAGACCCTTGAGCCCTGACCCCTGACCCCTTTCTCCCCTCTACCCAGCACTCCCTGTTCCCAGAAAAGATGGTGTCCAGCTGTCTTGATGCACAGGCAGATGTATCCCATGAAGACCTCATCCAGGTGAGGGGACCCCCATTTCACTGCATATTCATGACTCCCCAGAATTGCCCAGTGCTTCTCTGCCTTTAAGCCCTGTGTCTCTCTCTATGTGGTTGAAAGAGCCCAGCCACGGTCCTATGTGACTGTGGACAAGTCACTTTCCCTGCGTGAGCATCAGTGTCTCCCATCTGTTAAATGGGGACAAGAAATGCATGTGGAGTCCTCATGAAAACCTGAGGGTGGAGGGCAGAGGTCAGGCCTCTCACTCTCCTCCACTCTCCTCTGGCCTCAGAACTTCCTGAATGCAGGCAGCTTTCCCGAAATCCAGGGCTTCCTGCAGCTGCGCGGGTCTGGACGCAAGCTTTGGAAACGCTTTTTCTGCTTCCTGCGCCGGTCTGGCCTCTATTACTCCACCAAGGGCACCTCCAAGGTAAGGTCTCCAGGGTGCCAGCTGCAGTCCCTCAAGTGGCACTTCCCTGTTGGAACCCCTGGGCCCTTCTCCACCACCCCCCAGGGTGTCTGCCTCCAGTTTCCCGCCCCTGCCCCCGCCCCTGCCCAGCTCATCTGGCCCAGGAGGGCAGTAGAAAGGGCAGGTGACCTGAGTTCAAGTCCAGGCTCTACTTGTTCAAGTCTGAGTTCAGGTGACCCAGGGCACTTCCTTGCCCCTCTCTGGTCCTGAAATCTTCCCATCCAGCTTGGGGGGGGCAGTAGCAGACAGAGGGGGTCTGCCTGTACCAAGTCCCCCTCACTCATGCCACCTAGGATCCGAGGCACCTGCAGTACGTGGCAGACGTGAACGAGTCCAATGTGTACGTGGTGACTCAGGGCCGCAAGCTCTACGGGATGCCCACGGAATATGGCTTCTGTGTCAAGGTGAAGACCCTGGTCTGGCCTGGCCTCAGGGGGAGCAGGAGCTTCTCAGGCCCCAGGGTCCTACTTGGGGCTTCTGAGCTCCATTTGGGACACCCAGATCCTTCTCCCTGCTGGAGACTCCTTGGGTCCTGCCCTACTCTGTGGAGACCAGGGACAGACATCTGGCCCTTGAGGCAGATGTGAGACCAGCCAATTTCCTCTCCCTGCAGCCCAACAAGCTTCGAAATGGCCACAAGGGGCTCCGGATCTTCTGCAGTGAGGATGAACAGAGCCGCGCCTGCTGGCTGTCGGCCTTCCGCCTCTTCAAGGTGAGGCCTGGGGGTGGTGTGGAGGGCCGACCCCGCCCTCCCGAGGGATCCCCATTGTGGAGAGGAGTCATAGTTCTGCTTTCAGGAAGTCTCGGGAATGAGGAGGGCATCACAGCCCTGCTCTCTGAGAACCCCTAGGCCCTGGCTAGAGTCGCAGCTCTGGCTTCGGGAACAGCCCTGCTCTCTGAGAACCCCTAGGCCCTGGCTAGAGTCGCAGCTCTGGCTTCGGGAAGCTCCTATCCCAGGGCAAAAACAGCGAGTGCTAATCTGGGGAGGTGCCACAGCCCAGCCCCCAGGACCTCTGGATCTCAGGAGGTCTTTCTTCCCTCTTTCTCCTCCCGCCCCCCACAGTACGGGGTGCAGCTGTATAAGAATTATCAGCAGGCACAGTCTCGCCACCTGCGCCCATCTGGTTTGGGTTCCCCGCCCTTGGTGAGTGTGCATGGGGGCATTCGGTGGGGGGTGGACACCCAGACCCCATCCCAGGGATACCTGGACCCTGTTCTGACCTCTTTCCTCCCCATCCTATCCCATCTCCAGAGGAGCGTCTCAGATAATACCCTGGTGGCCATGGACTTCTCTGGCCATGCTGGGCGTGTCATCGAGAATCCCCGGGAAGCTCTGAGTGCAGCCCTGGAGGAGGCCCAGGCCTGGAGGGTGAGGGGCCTGCACCCATCTGCGTATTTGTGCTGGGAATCTCTTTCCATCTGGATTTCCGTGGAATGGGAGGGAGGAAGTGGAGGATGAGGGGGATAAGGGGAGGGCCCCCAGCTGGGGAAGGGTGCTCTACATTCTTGAGGTGCCAGGTAATACCCCCAACCACACCCTGACTCTCCACAGAAGAAGACGAACCACCGCCTCAGCCTGCCCACCCCATGCTCCGGCACAAGCCTCAGTGCAGGTGGGTGACGGCCCAGAGTCCCCAGGGGGTAGCATGGGGATCCCCTCCCCCGAGTGACAGCCCATCTGCTTCCCTCACCCCAGCCATCCACCGCACCCAGCCCTGGTTCCACGGGCGCATTTCCCGCGAGGAGAGCCAGCGGCTCATCGGACAGCAGGGCCTGGTGGATGGGTAAGGGGCAGGGCTGGGTGGGGCAACACACCCAGGGGTAAGAGAGACCCGGGGTCAAGGTGGCAGCCTTGTGTCCTCGGGTAATGTTGCCCCATCTCCGGTCTCCTGGCAGCCTGTTCCTGGTCCGGGACAGTCAGCGGAACCCACAGGGCTTTGTCCTCTCTTTGTGCCACCTGCAGAAAGTCAAGCACTATCTCATCCTGCCGGTGAGTAATGGCCTCCTTCCCTGAGAGTCCCTGGAGTCCCGCAAGGGGACACAGCCCCACCAGCACCCTGTCCTCCTCATTTGGCCCCTCAAGAAGCTCCGTGGTCCCCAGTGTGTCTCCTTTTTCCCTGCACAAGAAATGGGGACCTCAGCCCCAGATCAGGAGGGAGCTCCTTAAACCTCGTGCCCCCCTCACCTGCCGCCCGCTCTGCTGTTCCCAGAGCGAGGAGGAGGGCCGCCTGTACTTCAGCATGGACGACGGCCAGACCCGCTTCACGGACCTGCTGCAGCTCGTGGAGTTCCACCAGCTGAACCGCGGCATCCTGCCGTGCGTGCTGCGCCACTGCTGTACCCGCGTGGCCCTCTGACCATTGCCCGAGCCACCCACGGCCCCTCCACGCACCCATCGGACTCAAGGTGCGGAAGCTGGGGACGGGATGGTGGGTAATCGGAGGGCTGCTCCCTCAGCCTTCTCGGCTACTCTGCCTCCCTCAGGTAGAAAATGTCCCCCCACCCAGTGTACCCTTGACACCTGTCCTCCAAGGAAGGCAGTCTGGTGGCCCTTCCCCTTCTCAGAGCTCCTGGGGCATTGCTCTGGAACAGGGCATTATGGGAGAAATGGGGGCCACCCAGGAGGTCTTATGCACCACACTTTGTACAGACTGAGAGGCCAGTTGATCTGCTCTGTTTTATACTAGTGACAATAAAGATTATTTTTTCTACACCTGTGAGTTCTGTCTGGCAAAGCCTGGCTAGCTGAAGTCAAATGCCTCCACTTAAGCCCAGACTGACCCTGTGGGGTCTGGCCTGTGCCCACTGTTCACTCAGTCTATGTTTTTGTCTAAGAGTTTTATGGTTTGAGCTCTTACCTGATGGGAGCTTTATAATGTCTTATATGAGATTGGGAACACCTGAATCTGCTGCTCAAATCAGAGACAGATCCTCCTTCCAGACATATGAACCCCTACTAGGTATTATTTTTGTCAGAATCTGATCCCTTGGATCCAATGACGAGTCTGCCAGAAATACAAGGAACAGAGGAACATGTGAAATGACACATGGGACAACAGTTACCAAAATCCAGACTGGGAAATTCTACAAGACAGATAACCTAGTTTCTTCTTCAACAACAATAAAATTACAAGAAAAGAAAAGATGAGGAATCTCTAGATTTTAAGAAATTTAGACATACATCTGTCAAAAGTGATATATTGACCTTATTTGATTCAAATCCAAACTAACTGTAAAAAAAAAATTTATGAGCAATTGGGGGAAATTTGAATTCTAATGAGATGTTTGATGACATTAAGGAATTATGGTTAACTTTTTAACTTCAGTCTGAAGTATTTGTAGGGTAAATGCCATGATGTTTCAGCTTTATTTTTAAAATAATCCAGAGGTTATGGGAGAGGGTTTGGGTGTAGTCCCAGGTCGACCACGAGTTGATGTTAGTTGAAGCTTGGTGATAGGAACATAACATAGGGGCTCATAAATTATCCTACTTTTGTATGTACTTGAAAACTCTCTAATTTTTTTTTTTTTTACTTAAAAAAATTTTTTTTGTTTTGGTAGAGACAGGGTCTCACTATATTGCCCAGGCTGGCCTTGAACTCTTGGCCTCAAGCAATCTCCTGCCTAGGCCTCCCAAAGTGCTGGGATTATAGGTATGAGCCACCACACCATACCCTATAATTTTTTTTTTTAAATAGAGACCCTCTCCTAAATCTTTTTTTTTTTTTTTTTCTGATACTTGTGGTATGAATCTGCCCAAATCTTTGAGACTGACTGGGCATGAGGTGGTGGAATCACATTTTGTTGGTGGGATCACTTCCAAGTGATGGCTCAGTGAGGAACCCTGCCCCAAATCACAGGGGAGCCAGGATTTCAGCCTGGGTCTGGCACCAGGTCTGGGCACATCCTGCTACCCCTATCCGGCTGCCTTCTGGGTGGAATTCCTCAGCCACAGTGAGAGCAGTGGTGGCCTACAGGGGTCCTCCCTCAGGGAGCCCTGGACTCTGGCCAGGAGGGTTGTCCTGAGGTGACCCTGAGATGGATGGTCTAGCCACTGCAACAAGCCCCTGGGCCAGGCTTGGCAGTCCTGGCAGCCACTCCTAACCAAGGCACCCCCTCCTTGGCTGGTTCCAGGCTGGGGAGCTTGGAGCCAGGCCTGGCAGACGGGTGGGCACAGAGGTCTCATCCATGCTCTGGCCTGGAACCTGCCACAGCCCCAGTGTGGGAAGGGTGGCATATTTTGCTGCTTCTCAGCAGGACTTGAGGCAAGGATCCGGGCAACCTCCCGCCTGCCACCTTCTAGAACCATCCCCGTCACTGGCTGATGCTGGCTGTGTGGCTGGCCACAGATGTCCAGGGCCACTTCCAAGCTACAGGTGCCAGGGTCCAGGCTGGGGTGAGAGGAAAGGGGTCAGGGTTAGGCTGCACAAAAGAAGGACCCCATGTCCCTTCACAGCCCAAGGCACTGGACAGGGAACAAAGCCTTTCTATGTCAAAAAGCTAATTAGAGACTGTGCGAGATTTCCTTCCCACTTTATAAATGGGAAGCTGAGGCTCAAAGACAGAGAGGGGCCCACCTGGGGTCACAGAAGGAGTTACGGACAGAGGCCAGACTCAGGCCAGTTGCAGGTGCTGGAATGCAGCGTTTCCCTGCCTGGCCTTTGTTCTCTGTCCCCTCCCTTCAAAGTGCTGGCCACCGTGCGGAACCTGGGCTGCTGGGAGCCCCTAGAGGTGGCAGCATTTGGCCCTGAGCTGGACACTAAAGATCGGCAGCAGGACATCCTTGGGGAGTAGCTGGGATTTCTGGCTTCGTGGAGGAGATGCCGGAGCCAAGAATGTGGGGGACAGGGACCCCTCAGGGCCAGCCCATAGAGGGAGCCCTGTGGGATGTGGGAAGCCTGCTGCTCCCCCTCTAAGAGACTGCAGCATGACCTACCGAGGCCAGACAGCAGATGCGGCTGCCAAGGACAGCTGCAGTGCTGGATGGCAGAGGTTTGTGGTTCTCAGGGAACCGGGTCTGGTGGGAGGGAAGCTGCGGCTCCTCTGGTGGAGATGGTAGGGGCTGGGAACTCAGCTACTGTCTTTTCAAAATTGATATGGCTATGTGTGGTCATTCACACCTGTAATCTCAGCACTTTGGGAGGCCAAGGTGGGACAATCGCTTGAGGCCAGGAGTTTGAGACCAGCCTGGGCAACATAGTGAGACCTCTGTCTTTACAAAAAATTAAAAAAAATTAGCCAGGCTTGGTGGTGCATGCCTGCAGTCCTAGCTACTCAGAAGACTGAGGTGGGAGGATCGCTTGAACCCAGAAGTTTGAGGCTGCAGTGAGCTATGATGATGCCAGTGCACTCCAGCCTGGATGACAGAGTGAATCCTTGTCTCTAAAAAATAAAAATAAAATTAAATTGATTTGATTATAAATATTATATGTGCTTATTAAAAATATTTCAGAAATCAAAAAAAGACTTTGGAAGAAAATGGAAATTCCCCACAATCTTTCCTTGCTGAGAAGGACGCAGGAGTCGAGAGAGGGCGATGCAGGGCTCACATCTAGGGAACTGGCCCTAAGCGGCTTGCAGTGCCTCATGGACACCAGCTTCCCAGGGCTAGCGTGGCTGGTGTGAGCTTCTCACCAGGGCGCGTCACCATCCCTGGCAGCGCTGTGGGCCTGCAGGGTAGGTGCTCCACGGAGGGTGTGGCTGCAGGGCTGGCCCCTCTGCCTGCTCAAGTATGGAGGGCAGGGAGGACTGGTGCCAACTTCCTGGACTCTGGGAATGGGGTATGGTGCATGATTCTAGGGGAGCCCACCTCCCTAGATGGGGCATCCAGACAAGGTTCTGGCCAGTTCATGCTCTCTCTGCCCCCCAGACATCCCATCCCATTCACTGAAATCTATGCAGCATCCAAGTTCATGGGTGAAGGGCCTCCTGGTATAGACCCAAGGGTTCAACCTCAGGTCAGTGACACTGCTTGGCTCCTTCCTCGTGCCCCAGTGCCAGGCACCCTGAGGAGGGACGGAAGGAGAAAGGACAGGACACAGGCGGGGGAGCCCAAGGCCACTCAGAAGGATCCTTTCTTCCAAACTGTCCACATAAGCAGTTTTCTAACAGAGTCCAAGGGTTCCAGCAAGGGTTTAAGGGGCAGGTTGGGGCAAGGATGGGGGAAGCACTGGCTTTATATCTGGAAGTTCAGCCTTATGGTGTATTTGGGGAAAAGGTTTCCACTCATGAAACACTCATCTGGTCCAACAGACAGAAAGGGGGCCCAGAGGTCAAGGGTTGGTCCAACGTGCACAATGGTGGGGGTCTGTTGGCAGAGACCGCTTTCCTGCCTTGTACTCCTGGCAGAACCTCAGCTTTGGGGCTTGAGAGTGGAGTGTGCAGTGGTGACATAGGACAGAGGACTCTGAACTTCCAGCAGAGCTAGGAGAGGAGGGAAAAGAGGGAGTTGGATCTTAGGGAAGTTGGATGGTGCAGACTGGACTCCAGAGCCTCAGGGGAGTGGGTGATCCTGGGGGCTGAGGTCCCCGGGGATCTCCATGCAGGAAGGAGGGGTGTTGGGAAGTGAGGGTGCTGTCTGGGCTGAGCAGGGTTGTGTTACACCAGACCCTGATTGAGGCCTCAAATTCAATCTCACGTGGGCTAAGCTATGATGCATTCTTGCAACCTTTTTCAGGGCTCCACCTATCCCAAGGAAGGGGTGAGTTTTTCTTTGCTGAGCACCTGGGGGGACTGTTTAACTGGAGCTGCATTTTTGTTGTAAGCAGTTTGTTCTTACTTGGATTGGGTTTATCTTGGGGTGGTTTGGAGGAGACTGAGGGAGACGGGGAGGTCAAAGGGCCACCTCATGGTGGGTAGTGGAACTGGGCTCTGTGACATTGGAGTTCAAGGGGACGCTGTTTTCAGGATGGAGTGGGCCGCCTGCAGCTCCTGCCCCCAACTGGTCACCAGTGGGCATGTTTATCTGCATTTACCTGCCTAATTCCTGCGCCCTGAGTCAGACCTTCCAGGACAGGGCAGAGGCACGCATTCCTACCGGGCACTACTTTAATTACCCAAATGATTCCAGGGGATCTGCTCTCTGCCCAGTTTTGGGCCACCCTGGCCCTCTTACACCCATCGGTCCTCAAACAGGTTCCCTATCTTTGGGTTCCCCCCTCTCAAGCGGAGCCACCCACCCCATACATCTAAGGGATGAGCTTGGTGTTGGGGGCTGGAGAAGTGAGAGGTGACCCAAGATTTGTTAGGGAGGGTGAAGCAGGAGTGAGGTTGCACCTGGAGACCCTCCCCGCCTGGCACGTGCGCCAGGTGATCTGCGCCGGCCGCCCGCCCTTCCGCCGCCCACGTCCCTGCCCGCGCGCGGACAGGCGCCAGGCTCCACGCACTCCTTGCGCCTCGGCGGGGGGGAAGGCCGGCTGGCTTCGCCAGGGGGCGCGCTTCTGGGCCCGGCGTCTTCAAATTTGGCCCCACAAGGCCGCGGGCTACGCGCCGTCGGGAGGGGGTTCGCGTGGCGCCACAGTCACGATCCCGCCGCCGCGGAGCGTGGGTTCGCCTGTTCCTCGTTGCGAGTGGGTGGAAAGGGTGGGGCCTCCCGAGACCAGGCGGGTGGAGCGAGGCGCGAGCGCCGCCCTCCAGCATCGCGGGCACCCACACGCGGCGGCCTCGTCCTCCCGCTCCCTGGGACCCCGCGTCGCCGCCTCCCGACGGCGCCCGAGCCGGCCCAGCCGCGCGGCTGCAGTGACACCCAGCGGCCGTCGCGGGAAGTGCGGGCGCGGCGGGCTGGGCTCCCGGGGCTCAGGTCGCGCCTCTCGAGGTTCCCACTCGTGGTTACGGGCGGGCACCCCCGAGGAGAGAGGCCGCGCTCTGCAGACTGCCCGCGGGGCACTTCCCCTTCCCCTACCCCCCCGTTTCCTCCCCTGCAGCCGCCCGAGCGCTGGGAGATCCTGCACCGCCGCTGTGCCCGGAAGGGCGGGGCGGGGCGCGGCGGCGGCGCTGTGCTGTGACCCGGAGCAGTTTCACTTCTGGATCCCGCTCGGGCTGTGATGGGACAGTACCTGGGTGGGGGCGGCGGGGGGACACGCGGGCATGCCGAGGTCCAGCGCTCGGGACCCCGCGTGGGGGGCGGCTTTTTACTCCCGGGGTGTCACGCGACCCACGCCTTGCCCCATTTTCCACCCCCCATGGGTTCCACTCCGCTGTCCGCGGAGCTGCCGCTCTTCCCCAGCAGCCGCCGCCTCCGCCGGGGCTGCCGACCCCCGGAGAGGCCCCGAGCGGCGTGGGCGGCAGGAGGAGCGAGCTGTGAAGCCGCAGGCAGGGGGTTAGGCTGCGGGCTGCTGAGACGCCGAGCTGTTTCTCAGAAGTGCAGCTGCCCCTCCCCTCACACCCCCCTCAGCTCCCACCTCGAGCCGCACCCCACCCCTTCCCCCCTCGGCCGGCCTCGCTTCACTCTCCCAGGCAGCCCAGCCGGGAATCTGGTGTCTGCGTCTAGGCAGAGTTAAGAGAAGAACCTGAGAAAGGGGGGGCCGGGGGTTCAGATCCAGCCTCAGCGCTCATATTGAGAGCCTCCTACAATTGAACAGGTGAGGAGACAGGAGCCTGTCACCTCCCTGCCTTCCCTAACTCCTGTGGGCCAGGATTGGGATTTCGCAGAGCAGTTAAGAAAAGTGACCTCTTGGGAACATCACCGGCCACCATCACGCTCCAGCGCTCCACCTCCCTCCCAGTGGCCAGGTCTAGCGAGAAGAGAAGGGAGAGGGAACAGGACCTCCTTTTCTGGAGCGTGAGGACAGGTCTGGAGCCTGCCTGGCTGCAGCAGTGGGGCTGAGGCCAGGCTTAGAGTGCCAAGTGGAAAGCACTTCAGAGATCCCCGACTCCAGGGGAAAATCCATGCCCAGCGAGGGAAAGTAAAGTGTTTGGGGTTACCCAGAGAGTGGCAGGGCCAGGATTGAAACCCAGGAGTCCCAATTACTCCCCTGGAGTCTGCACCAGGCTGTCTTTTGCTTGAGACTTCAGAGCTTTGCTGGATTCACCGCCTCTGCCTGCTTTCCTCCAGCCTCCCCCCCAGCCCCCACAGACACGGTTTCCAGGGCTCCAGGGAGGGGGGCAGTTAAGGTCTGTGAGTGAGAGAGGTGGAAGTACTGAGAACCTAATTCCAGTGGGGGTGGGATGGGGATCGAGCTGGTGGAAGGACAAGCCTGGGGGAGAAGGTGGCATCTGCCCCCCTAGTTCCCAGCCACCTGCCACCCCCAGAGCTGTGGTTTATTTGACTAGGCAGCTCTTCTGGGCCAGGGGCCCGGGGGGCTGGGGGGAGGTGAGGTGATGGGAAAAGGCTGTTCTGGGGCTTCCTGCCCCCTCACTCCTGGGGAAGGGGGGCAGCTGACATCACCCACAGGCCCTCTAACCTCCACTCTTTCCACTGCAGTGCTCTTTCCTTGGGCATGTGCGTGTTATTCTGGGGGAAGGTCTGTTATTTGGGGGAAGGGAGGCAGCTGCCTACTTCACAGGTCAAGACAGAGTTAAAAACAAAACCACAGCAAATTCAACACCCCGTGTCCTTCAGGGACTTTCCATGACACCTTCCTTCCCCCCTCTCCCCCAAGCCAGGGAGTACCTCCCCAGAGGGCCTCCCCACCCCAGGTGCAGTGGCTTTTGGCTTTTATGCAAACAACTGCCTGACCTGGGAATGCTCCCTCGGCCAGATCATGGTCTGGGCCAAATGTGCCCCTCTGCCATCCCTTAGGCCAGTGTTCCCAGAGCTTTCACCTCCACTCTCCCTCAGACGCTGGATCCTAAGGGCTGGGCCACAGGGAAAGGATCTAGGTCTTTTCCCCCTGCCTGCCCTTGGGTGGCAGTTGCCTGCAGGTGAAGGTTTGGGCCCAGCAGCCTGTGTGAATGGCCTGGGGTTCTGAGTGGTGGGGGAGGGGCGGGAGGGTGCAGGCGGGGGTGGCCCCCACTGCCAGGCCAAGGATCAGGAAAGAAAGCCTCAGGCTGGACGTCCATTCAGTCCCAGGTACCAGCACCAGCGCAAGCTGGCACAGACTTCTCACCGTTCATTGGCAAAGGAGGTCAGGGTCTCCTGTCTCCCTCTGCTCCCCAAGCTGCTTCTGTTTGGGGAAGGGAGTGGGAACTGGAAAGGCCACCTATTACTCTCCCCAAGGCTGAAAATCAGCTACTGAGAGGCCCTTTTTGAGTATTCAATGTTAAAATGCAAAGGCAGGCTGCCACGCCATCCCTCTCTCCTCATCCTTAGGTTGATCGAGACTGGGAAACCAGCTGGAGACCCTCAAAACAGTTTGGTGGCACTGATCGGAGGGAGGCGGTGCAGAACATAGAGCCAGGGAAGGTTGCCACCAGCCTGGCCCCATGTTTGCATTCCTAAACTTTCTCATTCCTCTTCCAAGGAAGAAGGGAAAGGGAGAGTGCTTTAGATGAGACTGAGCAGAGGACCAAATCACCTCTTAAACATTTTCTTGTTTCTATTTTTTCTTTCTTTATTTTTAAGACAGGGTCTCACTCTGTTGCCTGGGCTAGAGTACAATGGTGTCATCATAGCTTACTGCAACCTCAAACTCCTGGGCTCCAGCAATCCTCCTGCCTCAGGCTCCCAAGTAGCTGGGACTATAGGCATGCACATGACACCTGGCTAATTTTTCTATTTTTGTAGAGATGAGGTCTTGCTCTTGCTCAGGTTGGTCTCAAACTCCTGGCCTCAAGCAATCCTCCTTCCTTGGCCTCCCAAAGTGCTAAGATTACAGGCATGAACCACCGCACCTGGACTTCTCTGACATTTTCTAAAAGAGAACACAAGATAACAAGACAGATAGCTTGTTAGAGAAAGCTGCCCCATCTGTACGCCATTCTCCTAGGAGTTTCCCCCCAACACCTTTGGCTTGGGCCTCTAAGTATCTGAAGTCTATATTTAAATGTGGTTGAATTTAACAACTGCAACTTGAGTTTCCTAGTGTAGATATTTATGAGACTCCACAGATAAAAAAGTCAGGATTTGCCTATCTTTTAAGAAGAAACCCTGTGGAGGGGAGAGGGCAGAATAGTGACTGGGAATAGGGAGACACTGTGTTCAATATGTTGATCACGATCAGTCCAGGGCTCCCCTGGCCCCCTTAGTGAACTAACAACCAGAGGGACCAGGACCCCAGCATGAGGGTACAGGAGCCAGTAGCAGGATACCAAAGGCAGGCTCACCAAGGCGTCAGTAAGATCCTTTATTTTGGTGATAATTCCATTTATCTTGATACCTGGACATTAAGAAGTAGGGAGGGACTAAATTAAGAAAATATTCCTCAGGGCAGAATTAAACTTAGACTTTCTGAAAGCACCAGCTACAAATGACAGGCACGCACAAGGACTAATTTCAAACACACCAGGATTTTTTAATTTTGCAGGGTAAAAATCAGACATGTTACAGAAACCTTGAAAACCCTCAGCAGGGTTGTTTCTAACACGAGGATGCGCTACATGGTGCTGGCGAGGGTTAGCATTGCCACATTTCAGAAGCTGACTTTCTTTGAACAGTCTTTACAGAGGAGTGGGGCACTTCCCAGTGCTCCAAATAGCTGGACTCCACGTAAAACTCCAGAGGAGTGACAAGGGAGTCACTGCTGAGCAGTGGGGTGCATTTCTTTTTTTTTTTTTATCTTTTTTTTTCTGAATTTCTTTAATATTGATATTAAAGTGAGGGGTGCATTTCTGAGAAATGCAGATGGGAGGAGAGGCTGTGAGCACAGACTGTGTCAAAACCCTCTGCAAGGGCTCCCTCCCACCCTCCCAGTGGGAAGGCCACCCTGAGCCCCAAACCGCGTTCTGTTCCTCCTTCGTCATTCTACAGACAATGGTCATCCACAGACCACACGTGTGGTGGCTTTGGCAACCAGAAATTAAAAATAAGCTATGGTTTTTCCAGTAGCCAAATGATCCTTCACCAAAGCTCATAGACTGAGAACCTGAGCCTCCAAAACCACAGTCTGGGTGAAGGGATGTCTGCTTTTTAAATGACCTGCTAATTCTTTGCAACCCACAGTAATTTGGTTTCTGTGAACCCACAGAAGCAGGCCCACCAAAAAGGGCCTTGTCTGTTAGCCTGGAAAAGTCCTTATATAAATGAGTCACTGGCGCTGGGATCAGTCATTTTTAAGGCTGCCCCATTTTCTTAACGTGTTCAAATGTGTGTTTTTAGTCTTTTCAGGAGAGGAAGAAGCAAAGCTGCACTTATATTCAGAATATGAAATAGGCAAGGGTGTGGGGAAGGCGGGTAGCATCATGGGATTGCTCTCCAGGCTTTCTGGAGTGGAGGTCAGTGGAGAGATGAACAGTGAGAACTATTTGAGGAAACTCAAGTTCTTGGGGAACTAATAGCTGAGGGCTCATAGAGCGCAAAGCTATTCTGCTTCCCTGGGTGCAACACCATGAAGTGTCTGTAGCATGTGGTTAACTCACATTGGTTCCAAGGTGCAACAGATTCTCTACCCTTAAGCATTAAAACAACACGAAGGAAACTGTGCAAGAGATCAGTTGCCTCCATTTGTAAAGGAATTACTATTAAGGTCCTAGTATGGTCTTAGAATATTTTTCATGTCTTTAAATCCAGACTCAGTACATACAAGGGGAAATTTGCAACCCTTGCCCCAAAGTAACATTACCCCATAAACAAAATTACATAAAACCTCACATCCTTAGAAGGTACATATTGTTACATCCTTACATTTTTAATCAAAACGTTACTGTTCCAATTTCAAATAACAACTCAATCAGTAACAATGCATAAGGCAGTCCGCTATTGTAATACAGTATTCAAAGGAAACTTATATCCAACTTCTTGAAAGTGCAAAAAGTTGTTTACAACGTGATGATATGGCAGGGTACAGAGTATGTACAGCTTGGGCCAATTAGAGATACAGTCTTGGGTTATTTTATAAGCTTGAACAAGTTTAAAGCCCACACCTGTCTTGTAGGCTCTTCTGTGTCCACGGTCCTTGAGTCAGCAGTCCCCAGCCCTGGGATCACTGATCATTCTCAGAACCATTCTGTCTTGTAGCCTTAGAGAACAGAGTCCTTTTCCTAGGGTGGCCCAGAACTAGTCTTTGGTTTCAGGTCAAAATTGTCCTCTTGACAGGCACTTAAATCCCAAATCATTCTGCTTATGTGACCTCTGTCTATAGAGATTTTCTGAACTATACTTTCTGTGTGTACACAAAAATAGCTTCCAATTCTTTACAAGATAAGAGACATTACTATATATTGCTTCTCATCTTCTGTTCCTGATGCTATATTTTAGAACAAAATTTTCCCCACTCCCCTTTCTTTTCTCTTCTTCAGCTCAGAAGTCCTAATTCTGAGTCTTTGAGTCCTCAGAGATGTCCAAGCTCTTTCACAAACCTTGAGTGTCCTAGAGTTTCCGAATCTCCATTAGAGACCAACATACCTCCTCTCGGAATGTCCTAAGTGGGGTACACTTAGGACTTTAAAGAAACATTTCCATTGTGGTCTTATGACCTGCCCTGGGATAGAGAACAGAAATACTGCTTTTTCCCTTAAAACTTTCTAAACCTTACATTCAGCAGTGGGGGTGGGGGCAGGAAGCAGAGAAGAATAAGAGGGGAACAGATACTGTCTGGAAAAACTTTATGTGAGCTTTTATAACACAGTGTTTCAACTGAGTAAACTAAAACTCAATTGAGTAAAATTTTGTGTTTTTAAATATTTCTTTGCAAAAGAAATCTGAGATCATTTTATATCTGGGTCACTGTGAGTATGGGCCTGGAAAAATGTTAAGTGATGCATTTAAAAGGTGATAAATTAGGCCGGGCGCGGTGGCTCACGCCTGTAATCCTAGCACTCTGGGAGG
>VBSM01003215.1:15715183-15727806 GCA_008086735.1 Cheirogaleus medius | reverse complement strand
GGGACTGTTCCGACTGGCAACAAATGTCAACAGATGCCCGTTGTATTGCTGCAAAAGATAATGACCAAAACTTCTTTGACTTTTAAACTCCATAAAATTCAAGTCCCTGATGAGAAAACAAAGGTTTCGCAAAAGTAATAACATG
Organism: Cheirogaleus medius; assembly: GCA_008086735.1. Taxonomy (NCBI): domain Eukaryota; kingdom Metazoa; phylum Chordata; class Mammalia; order Primates; family Cheirogaleidae; genus Cheirogaleus; species Cheirogaleus medius. Next base: position 15,727,661 of record VBSM01003215.1, on the reverse strand, counting down.
CTAGACCTGCGAATAATTTCTGAATGAAGACAGTGTTTCTCTGGTTACCCATGTAAACACCACCCTTTGGATACCTAAAATGGTCTGAAAAGGAGCTTGGAACTGAGCATGTTTTGAGAGCAATCTGTTAGGTGGGGTTACTGGTTTTAAAAAATGATGTTGAACACTCTGGGACAATCTTTGGGGATGAGATATTCACTTCAGCATGGCTCTGTGTTCTCCTCTGGCTATGTGAGATGAGAACTCATATCGATCATGGCTCCGATATCCACACATGTTACACTCAAAGGGGTCACGGAAGCCGTGGCAGCCCATGTGAATAGTGAACATCACATAATCCAGGAACAGGACGCGACAGTGGTCACACCGATACACATCCATCACCTCCCCCTCTTTGTTGATCACTTTGATGGAGTCTCTTGGGCAGATGGGTGGGGGCTTGAGGAGTTCATAAGAGCGGGGGACTTCCTTCAGAAGTGGCATCCCGTTGCGGGCCCGGGGAAGGGCCAGGTGATTTTGCGGATAGATGTGATTCTGGCGTTCTTCATGGTTGCTGTCAGTGTCTGTGGAGTCGTGGCCACTGTTGTTGGGGGACAGGCCTCTTTCGGAAGGCACGCTCTTTTCTGCAAGGTGGATGCTCTTCTTTTCCATCTCCTGAGGGGCACCATTGGGCATCTCGGCCCGGGTGAGGGCTATGGGATACATGCTGCTGATCACTGGGACCATCTCGGAGGTGGGAGCAGGCGGTGTCTGGACCAAGGGGCGCAGGGCTTCGGCGCCCAGATAGCTGATGGCGTTATTGATGGCTTGGTCCATCATTCGGGTCTGTATCATCTCACTCTCTTTCTCGTACATATAGCTGGAATTATAGTTGACATCAAAGCAGTGGCGCTTCTCACCTGGAACAGGTGAAAGAAAGGGTTATAAGGCAGAGAGTTTGTAAAATCATTTTCCAGAGACCTCAAAAAAGGGAGGAGGGTTAAGTTGCCTGCGGCTCAAGAACACCCAGCCCAGGCAGAAGAGGCATATAGGAGGCTGCAGTCTCAGGAGACACTGGTCAGGAACAGCATGTTTGGACGGTCCAAACAAAGCCAGCAGGCAGAAGGGAGGAGCAGAGATGTGGTTAGTTGAGGCCACGTTGTGAGGTGCGCCATTACAGATGTCAGAGGGGAGCCCGAGAGAAAGGAGGAGGAAAAGAAGCAAGAGAACGCCAGGATGGGACATAGAGGGACAAGGCAGCTGCCACCATGCAGGAGCATGGGGCCTCCGCACTTCTGTTGTCTGTGAACTCTTAAGACACAGTCAACTCCCAAGCTCTTATTATGCTTATTGTTTTCTGCTTGTAACATCAGGGAGCCAGGGGGACGGAAGTGCTGGGAAGGGTGGGGATGTTCAGCCACTGGCCTTGGCAGCTTTTTAAATAGCTACAGAAGTAGAGAAAATAGCCCCCAAAACATCAGCTTGCCACTCCCCAAACTCACCAGTCACCTGGCTGCCTGAGACTTAAGTAAAAGAGCTTCGAATGTAGACAATTTTAGAAAAGCTTTCCTGAGGAGAGATCATGATCTCTGTCGCTTTCCCAAAGTGTTACTCTTCTTTTGCTTGACAAATGTATCCTGAATACCTCTGTAATCATTAGGACCTATCTCATCTTCAACTGAAAAAATTCATCGATGGTCACCGTCTCCTACTTTTCATGTCAAACTGCTGAGAAATTTTGAAAACAGAGTTTAGCTACCTTCAGGGTGTGTAGGTGTTATGTGTTAGAAAACAGAGGCTCTCTGGCCACGAGGAAGGCAGGGACAGGGGCTGCAGTGCTGGCAGATGTGCTCTGTGGCGAGCAGCGGGGAAAGGGAGGAGAAGGCGTGAAAGAGGAGTCCAGTCTGGAAGTGAGGTTATTGCTTTTCCATTGTCTGATCTTGGATTCCAGAGAGATCTGCTGAACCCCATATCCTTTTTTCCTGTAACACTTCCTAGGCATGTTGTGGTCCCCAAATTTGTCTGCCATACGGTAAAGGGTTCAGGAATAAAAAAAAGAAAAGAAAAAAACTCACAAGAAAACAAAAGGATTGGAAGAACCAGTTTCTATTTTGAGCTGTAGGCAAGAAATAAGCCCTATATATATATAAAATTGGAGAAAAAGTATAGGTTCAAAATTGTAAGAGGACTGCTTTGCTCAATGGAGGCCTCTGCTTTTATTCTAAATGCCACATTTGAGATATTTAGGCAGGGGAATAACATGTCTTCTGTTAAAAGAATAATAAGGCAATATACAGGCAAGGGCAAGATAATTTGGTGTAAATTGAATGGGGCAGAAAAGTGGGAATACACAGGACATGCATGGGAACAAGTGAGAGAATCTGGTTAAAGCTATATCAAGACGTGTGGAATAAAGTATTTCTCAAACTTCATTATTCCTTCACATTCTGCAATATCCACACGCCAGGGCAGTGTGGGTGAGAGAACGAGCGCTAGAGCCAGATGGGTGGGTTTGATGCTGGCTCCACAGGTCACTAGTTATGTGACCCTGAGCAAGTTACTTAACCTGTCTGTGCTCTGTGTCCTGTACGACGAGGAGATAATAATCCTACCCTACGGTCACCGGCACGTGCCTAGAACAGGGCCTGCCGCATGGAAAACACTTGGTAAATGCTAGGGGGTTTTTTCTTTGTTTGATTCAGCTCACATTTTCTTTCCTTTATTTTCTAAAATAAATTTGTTTTTTAAGGAAACTTCATATCACGAACATAAACGGAAAACCAGAATCACTTACCGCAAATAGAAGGTAACTATGAAAAATAAAGACAATGAAACAGAGTGATTTATTAAATTTCGATCAGCTATGACTGTGAGTACTTGGAGACTAAGAGCCCCTCTCTCTTTGTTAAAAAGAGAGATTCCCAAGTGTAAGATTAGTGTTGAAGACAACTAGCATCAAATTAAGTCTAAATCTTTCTCCTTAGTGTAATCAGGGGAACTGAAAGAGAACTGAAAAGAAAATAACTTTCTTGCCACGTGGATTGGGGTTTTTTTGGGGGGGAGGTCAAGAACTGTTTTTAGAGGTGGAGGTCTCACTCTGTTACCTAGGCTAGACTGGAACTCCCATGCTCAAGTGATCCTGTCACCTCAGCCTCCTAAGCAGCTGGGACTACAGGTGGGTGCCACCAACGCCTGGCTAGGATCCAGATTTTTAAATTCCCTGTGTGCCTCCTGGTGGTCTGCATCCCACATTTTGGGAAACACTGAAAAAAGATAACACACAGTAGGACCAGATGGTGGGCACTCGGAATGACCAAGTATAGGGTTTGGACCCGAACAAAGAGCAAACAGCTATGTGTCCTTGAGAAAGAAAGGCTTGTGTTCAATGTAATGGTGATGTGCACGATGGACCACAACAGTGATAAACTGGAGCCACAAAATTCGGCAAAAAGATCTGTTCCAATCAGATGAATTTGTCCTGTATCCCCACTACCTTAAGGTCAACCTGACAGTTTCTAGACAAATACCTGAGAGAAAAAAACATGCAAAGAAAAACATCCTGTCTTGGCCGCTCAATAACAAGCAATAGTAAAGTAGGCCTTTGCCAAAGTAATCAATGGCTTTTATCTTCAACACCCAGACTGGATATATCTTTTGTCAAGGCCATTGGGAAGAATGACGCTGAGAACATGAAAGCCAACTAAGGTCACAAACATTCATTCCCCCAGAAAGTGACATAGAAATGGTGAACTATGGTTTCCTGGCCTTTTCAAGGTTAATGATGATTTTCCAGTGTGGCCAGCTCTACTCAACCCCCTATATACCCAGGGTTCTTGAGAACCTTTTACCTTTTCACCTAACACAGAGGCTCCAAAAAGTTTCCAGGTGGGATAGACACATCTCGAACTCTGCTTTTATCCCTTCTTCCAAGAGTTTGCTTTGCTTGGCTAGGCCTACAAATGCATACTCTATACCACCTGCAGCCTATGTCAGAAAACAGCTGAGTGCTAAAGTTGTAAGAGACAAAACATTAAGAGGAAAATAAAGCCCTGGATGAGTGGAAATAGGTGACTGAGTTCTGTGGTTAACACAGACCATTGTTCATTGTTAAGAGGATGATCTTCACGTGCTTGCAACTTGCAATCATCAGATCCCCTCATCTCCGAGTTACGGTAACTTGAGCAGTGCAGATGATTATCAGTCACCTGTAGACATGATGACTCAATGTGTATGAAACTCAGAAGGGGTAAGCTACAGTAATTGAAAAGCCAACAGCTCACGTTTCTTTAGTAACACACTCATAAAGAAGGTTAGTCAAACCACAAGAATGTAACTGCTTCCAAACCTGCACAGAGCATCTGGTCCAGCTTCTAGTCAAAATCACACCACACCTTTGAATGATTCATGATACCAGCTTCAGGCTGAATTAGAGGTTTTCTTCCAATGAAAATACGAATGGCAACAACAAGTCCTAAGTTTAGAAACCAAGGCTACCTGGATGGGTCATTCCCTACCTGGGATTCTTTCTAAAGGTTGACACCAAATCTCTAATATCTAGGCTTTGGTAACTGTAAACTGAGCAACTGCCTGCCCTGGATTGATGCCATGTGGCAATGGCATATGGTTGTTGGCTTCTAACTGCCAAGGTGGAAGCAAAGAATCACAGACTAGAGCTAAAAGGGCCCTTCATCGAGCATGGGGATTCAGACCTCTGTCTTCAGGGTCAAGGATCAAGACCCACCACCCTAATCTGTTTTCTTCTAGTCTTTAGACTTCACAGTGCCTAGCACTGTGCCTTATACCTAATAATACTAATAACAATAGCTACTATTTATTGAGTACCTACTGTATACACAGCACCATCCTGATACTTTGCATCTCGTCTCATTTTATTAGCTCCTTAGGGGCTGATACTTTTTGAGGTACGAATTACCCTCTCTTTAGTCAAGGCTAAAGCACAAACAGGCTAATTTCACTTTCCAAGGTTGCCCAGGTGGTGAATGGAGAACCAGAATGCAACCCAGGAGCCCACATATCTCGGTACATGCTTGAGCGTTAACTGCTGTTTCCTGGCTGCTCCCTTGCCTGTGGCTGCACACCCCGCCACCAGCAGTGACTTCGGATTCTGTGCTGGGGTGGTCCCCATAAGCAGTGCAAAAGGGGGCTTAGTGGCAGCAACCAGACCAGCACATGCATTCAAGAAGTATAGGATGGCCAGACGTGGCGGCTCACGCCTGTAATCCTAGCACTCTGGGAGGCCGAGGTGGGTGGATCGCTCAAGGTCAGGAGTTCGAGACCAGCCTGAGCAAGAGTGAGACCCCCATCTCTACGAAAAATAGAAAGAAATTAATTGGCCAACTAAAAATATATAGAAAAAATTAGCCGGGCATGGTGGCACGTGCCTGTAGTCCCAGCTACTCGGGAGGCTGAGGCAGGAGGATCACTTGAGCCCAGGAGTTGGAGGTTGCTGTGAGCTAGGCTGATGCCACGGCACTCTAGCCCGGGGAACAGAGTGAGACTCTGTCTCAAAAAAAAAAAAAAAGAAGAAGTATAGGATACACAGAGTTGTCGTGATGTCTATAAAGTGCTTAACAGCGTGCTGGGCATATATGTAAATATTCAAAAAGTGGTAGATCCATTATTAATATTATTATTATTTGCTTAGCACCATGTTAGGTGCTTTGAAGAATACAAACATAATTGTAATCCAACAGAGATGCAGCATTTACACCATTTCATTACAAATCAGTATCTTAATGCTATGTGGCAGAACAAAGTATAGAGTAGCCAAGAGAGTAGGAGAGAAAATCATGGACCTCTTCTCAAGTATGCCACACATAACATGGGGCAAATATATATATATTTTTTTATTTCAGTATCTTATGGGGGTACAAATATTACGGTTACGTATATTGCCCATGCCCCCCCTCCCCCCTCAAGGCAGAGCCTCAAGCATGACCATCTCCCAAACGTTGCACATCTCACTCATTATGTTTGTATTTACCCATCCCCTCCTCTCCCCTCCCACCCGCCCGACACCTGACAAACGTTATTCCTATATGTCCACTTAGGTATTGATCCGTTAATACAATTTGCTGGTGAGTACATGTGGTGCTTGTTTTTCCATTCTTGAGATACTTCACTTAGTAGAATGGGTTCCAGCTGTATCCAGGAGTATACAAGAGGTGCTATATCACCGTTGTTTCTTAAAGCCGAATAGTACTCCATGGTATACATATACCACATTTTGTTAATCCACTACATGGGGCAAATATTAATCTGTGCTTTTCTTTACAGTTTCCTTGTAACCAGGGGTGGTGGTATGACGGTGGTAGAGATGGTCATACCTATGACAAGAGGCAGACTATTAAACGTGCCCTGAGTGCAGAGTAAGAACCGAGCAGAGAGACAACCTGGGGTAGGGCATGTGGACAGTGTGTACCTTCCAGAACATTGGTGAGGGGGAGCATCCAGAGAGCCTGGACAGAGAGGTTTTGTAGAAGTGGGCAAATATTACACAGAAGTGGGAGGAGTAGTCCATTGTGGCTGAAGCAAAGGACTAGTGGGCTCAGATGATAAAATTAGAAAAGGTAAATTAGAGACAGATTGTGGAAGGCTCAGAATGCCTGACTGAATGGTTTGGATTTTATTCTACTGGGAACCATCAAAAGGTTTTTTTGAAGAGGGGGAAAATATGACGGGGCCTTTAGAAAAATAACACAAATCCATTGTCACAGTCACCGTGATGGTGTAACATGAATTATTCAGCTTTTAAGCCTTTAAGTTTCTTCAAGTCACATAACTGTGTTTGCTGCTACTTCAGAGAATTTCCCACATGTATTGTCACTCTTACTATAAGCATATATCCAAAAGCAAACAAAAAAGACAGGTAAATAGGGGAAATGAAATATCCAGTGATCATTATGGCTCTGATCTCCAATGAGACTAAAATTCCTATCACTTCATCCAGGAAGTGGAAAGAGAGGGGGCAGGAGGGACAGAGAACAGAGAGAGCTGGGGGTGGGGGGCGGAGGTGAGGAAAACCGAGCTGGAGAGCACATTTGGTTGCTGCAGATGTCTTTGTGCTCTGTGAGACACTGGGAAGTGCTATTTGGCTGTCATCTGTCCTGATGGAGTCACCAGGGGAAGACTGTTCTTTTCTCAAAGAAACCACCCTTAAGGGAGAACAATAGCCCTTCTTCAAGAGATTTTTCTCCCACTGGCACCCGGTCAATGACCCTTGCTGTCCAAAGCCCCCATGTGGCACACATTACAGGCACTGCTCTTGGTGACCTCGCAGGGAAGAAAGTGCCTGGACGGCAGTGCCTTATAGACCAAGGTCTGGCCCTGTTCTGTCACCTACCAGCTGTCATTCCATCTCTCTGATCCTCCTCCCCACCTCGGTAAAATTGCTTCACTGGTGGTTCCTAATATCCCTACAGTGTTATGACATTGTAACGCTTATAGGATTATGGACATAGGCCTTTGGGAAAGGGTGGGAGAAGATACTTTTTGCTCTTAGAAACAGGTATTAAAACTGCTTCCTGTCACTCTGTTAACCAAAGCAGAAAATTTCTCATTAGTTACTTCACAGGGAGAACCAATGGTTTGTTGAAGTGTCAAAACCTCACTAACATGTTTACCACGGGGAAGTGAGATCTTTTTTCATGCTCTTTTCAATGTGAAAACTTCCTTTAATAAAGTAATACATAAAATTTAAAAAGAATAAGGAGATGCTCTGGTTACTACATCTATTTTTCAGGAAAGAATGAAAATTAAGAAAAAAATATGCAGAAATGTAGTCATTTTTCTCCTCGTCCAAGAGAGAAATCCAGCCTCCACTTTGAGCCAAGTATTTGAGGATGGCCTAGTTTGAAGTTTAGTCAAACAAGTTTATAACAGGAGAATAAGATTCAGACAAAGGAAAACCTCTAAAAGGGTTAGGATGCTCAAAGTAAGGTCTTTTTTTTTTTTTGAGACAGTCTCGCTCTGTCACCCAGGCTAGAGTGCAGTGGCGTTATCATAGCTCACTGCAACCTCAAACTCCTGGGCTTAAGCGATCCTCCTGCCTCAGCCTCCCCAGTAGCTGGGACTGCAGGCATGCACCACTGTGCCAGGCTAAGTTTTCTATTTTTAGTAGAGACAGGGTCTCGCTCTTGCTCAAGTTGATCTCCAACTCCTAACCTCAAGTGATCCTCCTGCCTCAGCCTCCCAGAGTGCTAGGATTACAGGCGTGAGCCACTGCACCCGGCCCCAGTTTATTTCTAATGGATGAGAAATGTTATTACTGGTAATTATCTCTAGCCTGCCGGGAAAGTAATGGGCTGACCTGATGGTATAATTTCACCTCTACCCTCACAGTTCAAGAGGTCAGGAAAGCCAAGGCTGGTCTGAGTGTTGTGTAACCGTCAGCAAGGATTAAAGGGAGTGACTCATTCTTCCTTCACACCTTAGCCATTGCCATTACGCTGGCAGCCGAATCTTTTCAGAAAACAGTGCCTTGGAGAGGAAATACAGGGGAATGGAGAGGAGAGGAGAGGAGAAGTGAGGAGAGGAGGGGAGGGAGAGGAGAGGAGAGAAGAGGACAGGAGAGGAGAGGGAAGAGGGAGAGAAAACGTCAGCCCCATGTGTCCCCTCCCTTGACATTACAATTTTCTATCACAAAGGTTGACTCAGTTAAATGATTTAAGGAGTTTCTTTTATTTTTTAAAAAAATCTCTCAAACAAAGATTTAGGATATAAGTTAATGCGAGAAGAACAAGAATACCATGTACGTGACAGGAGCTCTTAACCGTTTGTGTGACGAATGAATGGACAAAAGAACGAATGAACAAGTAGCAATGCCCTAAGTAAAATATATGAATGTTGAACAAAGGCAACTGTTTTTCAGTCTCATCTTCCTCAAAGAAACTTAAATAGCAATAATCCTGCCTCAGATAAACCTCAATGGCTACGTTACTGCCACTGCTCAAAGCTTAAAAAAAACTTAAAACATAGGATATGGTTTATGACATAAACACCATACCTGTATAGCCGAAGTTACACACAGGGGTTTTACAAACACAAAGTGGTATTCATAATTGCTGTCTTAGATTTCTTTTCTATTATAATTCACCTCACAGACTAGCTAGAAGGGAACTTCCTGGTCACTTCATCACCTATCAGTCTTCTTATTTCACAGTTGAGTAAATAGAAGCCCCAAAAGGTTACCTGATTTGTCTAAGCACACACAATTCAGAAATGACAGAGCTAGGATTGGAACCTGGGTCTTTTGGCTTCTAATCCTGTGTTTTTCTTATTGCACTATACCACAGTTTACAAAAAAAAAAAATCCCCCAGTTATTCTGGGCCTCGAAGCCTTGAAGTTGCTACCTCAGCTCAATCAAGAGCTAACTCTATACTAGGTTTCTGATTCCAGCACAGAGAGAACGTGATAGTTCAGAAGATGAGAGAAATCAGAACCTGCAAGATCAGCATCTCTCGTGAGCCTAGAAGTGATGCAGTGAAAAATCCTCTGGTCTCAGTGGTAACTAACAAATCTAACGGACCCCCGAGGCAACAGGCAAAATGGCATGAATTGGGGCGTATGAAATATGTTGTGTTTTTAGCCCATGAAAATACCAAAGCAACTTTTTTTATATTAAGTAGGGCTTTAGGTCAGTTATAGGTTTAGGGCAGCTGTTAAGTACTAGGTACTTTCTGTCAAATTTTAGTTCTCCTAGACCAAAATGCATTGGCCACAACTGGATTGAGATTAAGTTACTTTACATTCTTTTTGTTGTCCGTCTCTCCCCATGTCCCTCACCATCCTCCCCATATCAGCTTCAGCCATTGCTTGAGTCAAAATTTTCCCCAAATTAAAATACACTCATGGCATAGAATAATGATCCCAGCTTTCTTTCATACTCCAGTCAGAACCTCTTCACGTTAGTAAAGCTCAAAAGATATATGGGCACGGTTTGAAGATGATGTCTTAGAATCACAATTGGCCCACTCTTCCTAAACTCTATGTAGAAATCACCACATGCCACCTGACAGTTTCTCACCAAGAGGGCAGCAAGGAGGAGGGGATCTCCCTAAACTGAAAAACATCAACTTTAATCTGACACAATTTACCTTTTGTTTTTTTTTTTGAGACAGAGTCTTGTTCTGTCACCCTGCTAGAGTGCAGTTGGCATCATCATAGCTCACTGCAACCTCAAACTCCCGGGCTCAAGCCATCTTCCTGCCTTAGCCTCCCAAGTAGCTAGGACTACAGGCACTCAACCACCATACCTAGGTAATTTTTCTATTTTTTGTATAGACGAGGTCTTGCTCTTGCTCAGGCTGGTCTCAAACTCCTGGCCTCAAACAATCCTCCTGTCTTAGCCTCCCAAAGTGCTGGGATTACACGCATGAGCCAGTGCACCTGGCCTGACACAATTTATTCTTAAAGTGATTAAAAGTATACAAAAACCTTTCAGCTAATCAAAATAAAATAAACAATCAGAAATACCAAGTTAGGTAATTTTAAAATATACAGAGTTCTTTCAATACATCTCTATAATTCACATAGAATGTCAGCTTATAAAAACATTATCTAGACAAGAGTAAAATCTAGGCAGATTTAAAACACAGGCAGGCACTTAATATCTGTAAAAATCCATTGAGAAGAACACAAAAAAACTGAAGTAAGAAATCAACAGCAGCCAGCAGCTTTGGAAAAAGAGATTGACAGGTTTCTAAAATATTATTGGTGTTGAAGGAGTCTATTTCGGTGTGATAACTATTTCTGTTCAGTATCACCAACTTTCAATTTATAGCAAAACTGTACATTCAGTTTCAGCTGTCTTTCACAAATACAAATCTATTTTAAATATCATGGTCACATTTATGTAAACATCTGGGAGAGTTCAGCAAAATATCTCTGCCATTTGGAAGTCCTAACACTTTAATGAACATAATTATTTCTTACCCATCTCATTTGGCTGTATTCTTTGACAATGTGAAAACCAGTGGCATAAAAATTAATTCCAGCAAGACAAATGATTAAATCCAACCTTGTTATTTAAATCTATGTTTGCCCAATCACTTTCCCTTAAAGCCAATTCTCAATCAAACTCAAGAAAATATGGCAATATGTTTTAGAGCATGAAAAAGTTTGAGCATGCTAACGAACCAACTTGTAAAATATAATTACAAAAGATTACAAACATGCTATCTCGAACATCTTACTGGTGTAAATTGCATAAACTCTCACGCAACATGTGTCATTCAGAGTAAAGAGGAAGGAACAGCATTTTTAACATCATATCCATTTTGGAAATCAGATACCAAATACTCCCATCTTCTGTTGTTATGATCCTTTAGTTAATATCTTACATTCTATTTGCTAGAGCTATCAAAATGAACCACTAAGAATAAAAGTGGACGATGGAAAACCAATTACTTTAACAGAGGTTAAGCTGGGAAGGGCCTCTGTAGTAAGTCTACATTATCTCATTCAAACTATCTGCTAACAACAGCAGGAAAAAGGTTCGCATTCTTACCAATGAATTTCTGAGGCATTGAGCTTTTTCGTTTTGCCACATTGCTTGCTAATCTGTCCAGAACAAGAGCTCTTTCACTTCCCATCTCTGCTTTGATGTGTCTTGCCTCCGCTCTTGCTGGTTTGGAAAAATATAAAAAGAAGAGGGAAAAGAATACATTGGTAAATGGGGAGAAAAGGAAGTAAACTGGAAAAAGAAGTGTCCGCCGTCTGATGCACACTCTGTTATTGTTACCTGTTGTTACTGCTCAGATTCTTGCCTGGGGTACCGGCGGTGGTCAGTGAAGCCGTCACCCGGGCACATTCAAATCTTGCAACCTTATGCTGAGATGGGAAAGCCCGACCCATCCCCAACCAGTACCTTCATTAGCAAGAGGAAGTATTAAATAAACAGCCTGGACGTGGTTGGTTGCAAAAAGATAGATAGATGGAGATCTTCTAACCCCTGATCAGCCTTCTTTCTGATTCTGAGTAACTGCGTGTGACACCTGCAGACTGCTATAATTCTTCTTAACAACTTTGAAAAAAAAGTATGGTGCCCCAGATTTACTGCTCTGTTTATGTTAACAGCACTTTTGAAAATAGATACACTCCCCCAGATAGCAAGAAATCTACTCAGTGATTTGTGTATTGAAATTCTGAGTGGTTTCTTTCTTTCTTTCTTTTTTTTCTCAGCATGCTCCTCTCAGTTTCTGTCTTTCCAATTCTATTTCTCTGGGCTCTGCATTATCTGTTTCATATGCTCTTCACATTTCAAAATTGTCTCAGCTAAAATTTCCCTGAGCAATACTTCTGTCTTGAAATTAAAGAACAATTTGTATAATGCATGTCTATTAAATTTCTAATGAAAAGTGTGAATAAAAACTGCCTAATTGTCAATCCGTGAATAGACCTCTGAGTGGTGTAGGCCTCAGACCTGGTGACACATTAAAACCACATGAAGAACATATAAGAAATACTAGGCAGGGCACG
>VBSM01003215.1:15681988-15709129 GCA_008086735.1 Cheirogaleus medius | reverse complement strand
TTTTTTAAAAAAAAAAAAACAAAACTTGCTGACTTAGTTAACCCTTTATTTTTTTGCTGAGACTTAAAGTATGTTGCATGCATCCTATCAAACCACCTATGAAATGCAAATTAACTCAACCTTTGTATTTCAGCATTTCCTGAATCACCTAATACCACTGAAGATAACCAAAATATTACCTCTGATACTTTTCCTAATTTGGCATTCCTAAAAAAGGTTGTGGGGATGGGAAGTAAGGTGGTGACCTTATTTCAAAAATCAATTTTTTTTTTTTTGAGACAAGGTCTTGCTTTGTTACCCAGGCTGGAGTTCAGTGGCAGGATCATAACTCACTGTAACCTTGAACTCCTGGCTCAGGAAATCCTCCCGCCTCGGCCTCCTGAGTAGCTAGGACTACAGATGCTCACTACTACAAAAATTTTTGTAGAGATGAGTTCTCACTATGCTGCCCAGACTGGTCTCAAACTCCTGGCCTCAAGCAATCCTCCCACCTTGGAATTATAGGCATGCGCCACTCATCCAGCTCCCCAAATCAGTTTACTGATCCCCCCTACTTCTGGTGTGTGTGGGTCTTTCGTATGTGTGTTACTATATTGCTTTTGCTAACCAGATAATATATAACCTTCAAGAAATATAGCCAACTAAACCAAAAAGTAGAAAAACCCCAAATATCCACTAACTGATGAATGGATATATAGAATGTGGTAAATCCATACAAGGGAATATTATCCCGCCACAAAAAAGAAGGAAGTACTGATGCATGCTCCAACATGGACGAGCCTCAAAAACAGCATGCTAAGTGAAAGGTGCCAGGCACAAAAGGCCACATATTGTGATTCCATTTATGTGAAATGTCCAGAATAGACAAACCCATAGAGACAGAAAGTAGATTAGTGGTTACCAGGGGCTGGAGGGAGAGGGAATAGGGAGTGACTGCTAATAGGTACAGCATTGCTTTCTGGGGTGATGAAAATATTCTGGAACTAGATAGTGCTGATAGTTGTCTAACTTTGTGAATGCACTAAAAACTACTGAACTATAAACTTTAAAAAAGGTGAATTTTATGGCATGTGAATAATATCTAAAATTTTTGAAAATAAAAAATATGGCTAATCACAAAAACAGCTTAAGCTCCAGTGATTTTTCAGTATGTCATTGAATTTTTTTTCATACGCACCATGGGATACTAGTAAGTCAATGAATTTTGATGAATCTCACTTTCCTCACCTCTGAAAAGAAAGAGGTAGGATCAGATGCTCTCTTTCATCTTTTTAGCTTTAAATAGTTATGATTCTGTTTGGAATATAGTGGATTTTTATAACTTGGGAATTTTTCACAGTAAGCTTTGCCTGTTGCTTGAAATATGGAACTGCAGGGAAAGATGCTGATATTTTGTCACTGGGCAAATACTGCCTAACATGAAGCACGCCACTTTAAGATGTCAAAACCCAAGTTTTAGGATTGTTTTTATTTTTATTTTTTTAAATAAATGTTTCCCAGGCTGTACTCAAACTGCTGAGCTCTACCCCCATAATATGCTGAAATAAAAATAAATAAATAAATAAATAAATAAACTGCTGGGCTCAAGGAATCAATCCTCTTGCCTCAGCCTCCTGTTGGCCAGGACTACAGGTGCATACCACCAGGTCCAGCCTGTTTGTTTTTTTAAGGGAGTAAATATTTCTCTTTAGAAATAAGGAGAAAATCCAACTCCTTGATAAAACCAAAGATACCATCAAGATAAAAAGCAGAAGCAGTGCAAACCAACAGAATTCAGTTGGTCAGCTCCTAACACCGTAATATAGACTTTATCTAAAACAAATGCTTCCTCTTACTCAAAATGGGGACAGTTTCAATACTCATCACTTCTACCCCATTTTTTCCCTAAGTTTCTCATTATTTCTCTCATATTTTTGCAATCTTTCTGCTTTAGGCTGTTCAAACTATTCAACTCCAACTACTGCTCTCAAATACTAAATCCCATGAGGATTTGTACCTACTACTCTAAATAAGCAATTGGTTCAAGTATCCAAATAAAAATGTCAGACAACCCAAGCTGCAGACCCAGGCTGCTGGTCAACTGGATATGACAAAGGACAGCTACAGAGATGCGACACAAAAGAGTTTCAGGCGGTTTCAACTAAAGAATGAAAGGGAAATAAAACCACAATTGAGATATGGAAAGACATCTAGTGTTTCAACCAACTGCCAGTAGGTATTTAATTCAAATTACTGAATAAAATAAGAAATCCCCAAAGCCAAAGAAGCATCACAATAAATCATACGAGTAGACAAGGGTATGCTTTTTGGGCAGACACTATGAAAAGAAAATCCTTGCAGTTTCTTTTTTTTTTTTTAAGAGACAAAGTCTCATTTTATTGCCTACACTGGAGTATAGTGGAACCTCGAACTCCTGGGGTCAAGGGATCCTCCCACCTCAGCCTCCCGAGTAGCTGGGACTGTAAGTATGTGCCACCATGAATCCTTGCAGTATTAATCGACTCTTCCCCATGCACTCCCAACCTGCTCTACCCTCAATCTTTGCCATTTCAGTAAACAGCAACTCCATTCTTCATCACATCCCACACCAACCTCTTAGGAAATCCAGTTGGCTCTACCTTTAAAATATACATAGAATTAGACTACCTCTCACCACCTCTACCACTACCAAGACACAGTTTTCTCTTGCTTCAATTATTGCAATGACCTCCCAACTGGACTCCTCAATTTCCAACCTTGCCCCAAATACAATCTATTCTCAAAAGTAAGTAGAGTGATTCTTTTCAACTGAGCATTCCAATGATGTCACCTCTCTGTTCAAAACCCTCTAAAGGATTTTCAGTTTCACTCAGAGTAAAAGCCAAAGTCTTTAGGAAGGCCTACAAGACCTGATAGATCTGATTTCCCATTTCCTCTCTGGCTTCATATCCCATTACTCACTCTGTTTCGTCTACACAGGGCTATTTACACGTCTTCAAACTTGTACCCCAGGGCCTTTGCATTTGCTGTGGTCTAGTTATCTGCAGGGCTCACTCCTCATCCTGTTAAGTCTGTTGAAATGCTACCTTGCTGAAGCCTTCCCTGAGTCACCCTCACCCCTCAGCGCCCGCTTCATTTTTCTCAATAGCACTTACAACCTTCTAACCTTCTAATAAATAGTTTGCTTATTTGTTTATGATCTGTCTGCCCCCATCAAAATATAAACTCCACGAAGGCAGGATGTTTTGTCTTTTCACTCACTGTCGCATCCTGCCTCGTAGGACAGCAGGTGCTCACTAAATGTGTGTGGAACGAGCGTCGCGTGAACTCACCGGTGTCCCCCGGGTCGGTGCTTGGAAGAAATGTCCGGCAGCGCTCCTTGTGCTCCTCAAGGGAACTTCTCTGTTTGTAACTCCTTCCGCAAAACTCACATTTGTAGGGTTTCTCGACTAGAGGGAGAGCACAAGGCACACTCAGAAACCCTCAAGGGTTCCGGGGGTTCCATACAGAGGGTGCGTTGGGCTCTGTGACAACAGTTCACTAGAAACGGGATGGCTGACTGAAGCCAGAGTACTTGGACACTTTTCAATTCTATATTGCTTTTCAATTCATTTAGCTGAAATAAGGCTATGGTTTATGATTAATTATCATGTCAGAGTATTCTTCAAAAGGATCACCTCCTGTCACAGACAAAAGGATTTGGAAGTAAAGATGACCATTTAGCATGCTATTTTGGCTCCAGATCAAATTTTGTTTCTTCAGGAAAAAGAAAATAAGGCCCTTTTATTCTTCAAGGAGGGTATGTGGTTATAAGGATGAAACAGGAAGGGATTCCTCATTTTGTGACATCCCTCTGGCTGTAAGTAAAGAATGCTGTGGTTTGAGGGAGTTGGCCATTCTTCTAGAAACTGATGGCCTTTTTGGAATATTGACGTATTTGAATACATTTAGCTCATCCTTGCCAAGTGGCAATAGGAAATAGGCTATGGTCTAGGCTAAAACAATAAAAAACTGAGTTAATTAGGGATATTTTTGAATAATAGAAATAAGAGTGAACTGCAAAAATAACTTCATCTAAATGTCTAAAATAAAGCAAACATTTCCTCAAAAGTTCACCCGTACAATTCAGGACACCTTTATCCTCCCAACTCTCCAAATGCTTTATTTGCTTGAAATATGTAAGTAATCACTTCAACTCTGAGCAAGGCTAGCCTTTCTGATATGTTGATAAAATATACCCAGTGAATTTGTCAGAGTTTTAGGGATTGCAATTTTTATTTTCTAACTCCTCTTACACTGTTTAAAATAGAGGCTTTGCGATTTAAAGAACTAAGAGGTCTTTATGAAATCTCAAATTAAAATAAATGCAGGTTTGCTAGGGCTAAAAATGTTAAGTTTCTGCATAAATTGGGGTCATTTAGAATCTGTCTAAAAATGCCTACTGTTGTTGTTTCTTACTTGAAAAAGGCAATGGAACTATTCTAATTTTTTGGAACCAAACTCATCCTTAATTCATTACTTTGAAAAATGAGCTGTAAAAGAAAGAAACCCTTCCTTTGCCACTGACGATTTCTCATGGGGGTTTGCTGGGGCTGACTTGTTTAATCCTAGTCTTTGAATTGTAACCAGTTTCGAGTGTAGGGCTGGGTTTTAGTCAAAGCAGTAGATGTGGATTAACATAAAAACAAACTTTTTTTTCTTCAATTAAAATTTTGTCAGATAACATCAAGAACATGGGGTCCCAAATTTGAAGAAGAAGAAAAAAAAACCTCAGTCTTATTTTTCTAGAGGGAAATTCTAAATGTCGAAAAAAAAAAGTATTATCTTGCTTAGTTAAAATAAGGAGTAAAAACATCAAAAGGTCACATGGTTTTTTATGAATTCTTATTGCTGCTCCTCTTGTAGAGATTTGAAAATAAGTAGGCTGATCAAGAGGAAAGTTGGGTTTAAGAAATTTAGCGCAAAATGGCCAAAAAGTAACCCCCAAACAATGAATTATACCTGGATTCGTTTTTTGTAATTTAAAAACTGTACAGAATTTGCTTGTCCACTCTTTTGAATAGAAAGAGAGAGAGTGTGCGTGTGTGTGTGTGTGTGTGTTAGGAAAATAATCTTTTTAATAAAGTTTACCATAAAAAATACTGATGGCTGTAATTTTCTCACAAAAATTAAAAAGGTATTTTTATAGGGCAGGCTCTTCCTGTCTGACTGCCATTCTCCAGGGGAGTAAGGATGCTGAGGGGAGGATCATTTCCACTGAGGCAGACGGAGAGCAATTAATGCCTTAATGGAAGTGTAATTAGCCCTAGAGGTCTCTGCTGTTGTAACCCTTCAGAACAAGAATGACAGATTAAAACCTCCATACTTAACTCTTTCTGGGTTCCACACTGGGCTAGGAGGAACGCAGTTACTAGACATGGAATGCTCATTTCCCGCACTTACCAGAATGGGTTCTAAGATGCCCCGTGAGCGCATCTCTTCTCTGGCATGCATAGTTGCAGAGGTGACACTTAAAAGGTTTTTCCCCTGTGTGCAGTTTAATGTGGCGGAGGAGGTTACCTTTCTGAGTAAAAGATGCCCCACACTGATTACACTGGAATGGGCGTTCACCTTTAAAAAGGACAAAAAAGGAGATTTCTGATCACTAGGCAAGTGGAGAAGCATATGCACAGATTAGATGCCTGGGGCCAAAGCTCGGCTGGTAGAGTTTTTGCTCCTAATGGGATCAGTTGGGAGCTGCGTTGCAAGGCAAGCATAAGACTTACTTTTGGAATCTTCCTGTAGGAGAGAAAAAGCACTCACCTAGCAAGGCTATTTTAGGTCTCACCTTGTCATGAACCAGAGCAAAGAAACAAGAGTAGCTCTAGAAGTACTTTCTAGATGTAAGTTTTCTATTACTAAGTATTCCTTTTGAGTATAATCTCCTTTGAAAAAAAGAGTCACGACTAAAGTCCTAACAAGGTAACTTCAGATACTCTTTGTAAAGTCTTATCAGATGTCAGAGGGAATCTATTGGCTCAGTGGGACTGCTGTGTCTGTACGCATTTCTATAGACTACCTGTTTATTGTCTGAAGATAAATTCTTTAAAACTGGTAATAAAAACTATACCCTTTCATCTACCAAATTTGAACTCAATGCAGTAAATAAGGAGATCTGTTTTTATTAAAAGTGTTATGCAAAAATATATGAAAGATGGCTAAGAAATGAATCACACAATGCAACTCCTACTTATGAACAGAAGAAAAAGTGTTTGGCTGACCTAGAACACTGTGCTCTCTGTAGTCTTTTTTTATTCATAGCATTTGCAATATGTTTGCCAAACGCATGAGCAAAGCAGGGATAAAATTCACTGAGTAAATGAAAATGCAGAAAGAAAGAGATGCATCAGAGTTATAGCAAAAATCAATGGCAATAATCAAAAGTCCTAAATTCCACCACTTCATTTCCCACATGGCTGCATTAGGAGAGTTTTCAGAAGAATGAAAAAAAAGAGACTATTTACCAGTATGGCTCCGCTTATGAACCATTAAGACATTGAAGCTAATGCAGGCTAATCCACACACATCGCAATTCATCTTTCCACTGGTTGGCCTGCCACTATCATAGGAGACGACATGTCTCTCCAACTTAATGTTTTCATATTCATTATATTCTCTTGAATAGCTGTAAGGAATTTCGGGCTCTTCTGCATTTCCCATGGGCTCTGACTTTAAAACATTCTCATCTCTTTCACTGTATTCATCTTTCACTTTCATCGAATCATCTGCAGGGAAGAAAATGCAAGAAATGGACAATGACTATGCTTGGAGCTACCAAAGCAGCTCAAAAAGCAGAGATCCACAGCTGACAATTAAATACCAAATGAAGCTGGCATAGCGTTGTACATCTACAAAGCAAGAAAACGCCATTAGGATGACCACACATTATTTGAATTCAGAACCACAGAGGAAAACACATACTCATACACATAAAAATAGGTGACAGTTCAGGCTATCCAAAAAATTAGAGATAATAAATTTTAGCTAAGACTGTTCAAAGTGATCATGAAACAAACATTTTGAGCAACTTTCTTCCAGGGCTGAGGGAGATGAAAGGTTCTCATATTTAGTTCTTTTTTTTTTTTGGTGGCTACAGTTAAAAAAGCAAGGTGATGTACTCTTAGGTTTCAGGGAGAAAACACTGTTTTAATCCTTCAAGTTAATCCAATTTAAGTCACTAAGATTGAAGTTGAATAGTTAACATAGTTTTTCTGATTTTAAGCCATACTTTGTGTCTTCACTTTCCATGTATAAAAACTGCCAATACACATCTTATCTCTCTGTCTCTCTGGGAGCTGAAAAAGGCACAACAATGAATGTATAGGAAGCCATCAGTACTAGTGAAATGTGTTGAGAAAGATAAAAAGAAAGTAATTCTTTTTTTTTTTTTTCCAGAGACAGGGTCTTGCTCTGTCACTCAGACTGCAGTGCAGTAGCTATTCACAGGCACGATCATAGCTCACAGCAGCCTCAAACTCCTGGGCTCAAGGGATCCTCCTGCCTCAGCCTCCCAGGTAGCTGGGACTATAGTATAGTCTCACGCCATTGCACTCGACTAAGAAAAGTAATTATTTAATGTAATCTAAGGAGCCACTTCCATTGACATAGGTAAATGGGGCTCAACCTAAGTAAGGGGAAGGATACCTGTACCCAAGTTAAGGACTGGGTAGGATAGGAAAGACTGAACTAAGACTAAGTGAGTGGCTAAGTACTATCTTAAAAACAGCTGTAACATAAATAAATTTTTTTTTAAAAAGAGCTGTAATGTTCTTAAGCTGAAGAACATAAGAAATGAAGAAGGCAAATTTATGTACTGACATTAACAAAACCTACAAATTTACCTGATATAATAACAATAAACATTTGTAAGAGATTTTTCATATACAAAATATGCTGTCTTAATGCTTACTTTTTCAAGCATTGGTCCTTAGAAATATGAAGTTGTACTTCCCCATAAGGAATCACAAATCAATGGAATTTAGGGCTGAAAGAGAATTTAGAGATCATCTAATCCAACCCTCTTCTTTCCCAGATGAGGAATTCTGGGAGCAGAGACTTTTCCAGGGATTTGTCCAAGGTTACGCAGCCAGTTATGAGCAGAGGCGTGACAAGAATGCTAACCTTAACTCTGAACTATCGAACTATCAATCACTTGGATTCGACCTCATATACTAGACGCAGAAAGTCTCCGTGGCTTCTTACCAATGCTACTCCACATCCTTCCATCAGTGGTATAGAAGTTAAAACCCAAAACACGCCGAAAAAAAAAAGATATTCTAAAAAACTACATCCCTTCCAAAAAACATCCGTAAGTGTTGCTCCTGTTGCCACACAGGAGGAAGTAGAACTGCAGCTGTGCCTGGCTTGCCACCTTCAACCCCAGTTTCAATTTTCACTTCTATCAAGGTTACCTTTCATCTACAATAACTGTGTTTGCTTAATAGAGCAAGACAGGGCTTAACCACCATCAGAGGAGCCATGGCTGCAACACTGTTCCACCGCTTCTTGCCACGGTTCATGGCTCACAACCTTTCACTCTTTGACTAGCAGAGACTAGGGCGGTAGGATACATCCAACGTATCCTGCAGTTTCGAATTTGCCCATCCTAGGCATCTGGGTTATATAGGAACGGATATCTATTTCCTACTTGGGAAGAGGTTCATTTCCTTCTTTCTCTGGACAGGTCTTGCTTGCCTTCAGATGGAATTTGTTTGCTTAAGTGTTTTTTGGTTTTTCAATTTTTTTTTTTTTTTAAGAGAAGGATGCACCTGAGGCTTATACCCGCCTCCCTTCCTCCATCACTCCAGCTGTGGGTAACATCCCACCAAAGCTTGAGTGCTCTGCAGTTTGCATGTAGGCGTTTAAAAGAACCTCAACGGAAAATTTCAGCTACTGAAAACCAAAAACAGCAGACAAAAAGGGCCAGCAGAAAAGGATCCTTTTCATTTTGGTTAGAATATGTGAGTGTTACCAGACTTAGGCCACTCCATGGTCAATGAACATTAAAAAAAATAGTAAGATCAATGTGTTGGATCTTTCTGAAAACATAAGATATTAGAATTTTGGCTGTAATAGGCCAGACCTGGAGCTGAATACTACACCATCCTGGCTCAAAATCAGATCTTGGCTTTAGTCCTTTAGGACTTAGCTGTAGAGCAAGGAAGACAGTATTTGAGACCCAGGGCCATAGGGAAAGCAATAAGAGTCACATGGACAGGGCGTTAGGGAAGTCTTTTGGATGCTTCGGAACAAAAAAGTTCTTAGTATAGTTGCTGGCTTGCCTTTGGAGTCTTACCAGGTTGAGATAAACAACCTGGATGACCTCTCTGCATGGTTACTGGGGACCAGCAAATTATTGTGGTTTACCATGTGAAGGTAAACAGACTTAGATATTAGAATAAATTAGAATCCCAGGTAGGAATGAGATTCCTGAGAGATTAGCACCCAGCCTGTAAATATAATCCACCAAAACAGCCAGGAAAGACACCAGTCTGCTCTAATGAAGAGATTTTCATTCCAGTCTTTGGAAGACACTGGAGCAGAGGAAAGGTGGGCATTCTACCGAGTACTCCTAGAAAATATTAATGAGCGTGTCTAAAATCAAACTTGTCATCTTTGAACCCAAACTTGCTTCTTATTTACAACTTATTTATATGGACAAATGGTACCTCTCTTCTTTCAGTCTCCAAGTCTTAAAACTGTAGAAACCTTTCCCTTACAATCTCCACATCGAGTCAGTCTGCAAGATCTCTCAACTCTATGTCCTCCGGCTCTCTAGATGCCAACTCTTTTCCTTTCCATTTACAATTTAGGTTAGTCTGTCATCACATCATACCTGAACTCATCCTCTCTCAATATTCCTTTCTAGCAGTTTTACGACAAAGGTAATCTAGGCTTACAGCCACAAATCTGACTCAAAATTCCCTCTAATCTGGTTTCTGCCTCCATAATTCATTGACAATGTTCCCTTGAAGATCATTAATCTCCTGATTCTAAATCCAATACCCTTTTCTATGCCATTCTTCCCAACTTTTCTGTACTCCTTGACGCTACTAAACACTATCCCTGGTTCTTCCATACTCCTATTTCTTCAGTGAAACCTCCTCTTCTTACCTTTCTGTTCTTTCTAGCTCCTTTCCTCCCTCTGTGTCCTAAATATTGTTCTTGACCTTCTTTTTTCTTCCCTCTACACACCTCTCCTATGGCAATTTAATCCATTCTTAAGGTTTCAACTAGCAATTTATATGATTGATCCCCAAATATTTATCTCCAGGTATAATCTCTCTCCCCTTCTTCAGTCCTCCATTTCCTAGGTAACTTCCCAGTTAATCAAGCTAGAATCCTTACAGTTATCTTTCCTTTCTCTGGTTTGTGCCCCCACATTCATTCATTGGTTCTATCTTCATACCCAATCTCCAGTCTGTTTCTCTACTCCACCATTTTGCGTGCCCATTATCTTATCCTCAGACCCTGTTACCTTTCCCATGATCTACTGCTGTAGCCTCCACATTGTCCTCCCTGCATCCTTTCTCTTTCCTTTCTAGCTCATCTTGTACACTGCCATGAGATTGCTCTTCCTAAACTATAGCTCTGGTCATGTCATGACCAGACAAAATTCTTCAATATTCTCCACTGCCAACAAAATAAAGTCCAAACTCAGAAACAAAGAACTTAAAAGACCTTTTGAGATCTGGCCCCAACCTATTTTTGGAATGTTGATTTAGACTAATCAGATATCTTTAAACAAACAAAAGAACTTCTAAATATTCTTGGTTTTGTCCATATTATTTCCATTGCCTAAAATGTCTTTCCCCAACATGGCTACAGGTCCAAATACTACTTATCTTTTAAGGCCAAACTAATATGCTCCCTCTCCCATGCTATACCTTCTCTGATCCCCCTAGCAGGAAAATAACCTGTTCCTGCCTCCTCTGAGTTACTTATAAACTCACTGTGGACATGTAAGCTACCCAAGGGCAGAGCTACATAGGTTGTGTGTGTGTGTGTGTGTGTGTGTGTGTGTGTGTTTTAACTCAGTATTCCCTAGGACACTGCTGAAACTGTTCTGTAAGACCAGAGGTTGTATGGTGTTAAAATAGAAATTTTTGGGCTCCCATGATAGATCTACTAACCTGGCTGTGGGGACTGGAAATATGCATTTAAAAACATCCTCTCTAGGTAAATCTTTTGCATAATGGCATTTGAGAACCATGGCTCTAGAGTTTGACACAGTGCCCTACATAAAGTAGACATCCAATAAATTCTTGGTACAGGAATATATCATTGCATTAGCCTCCTAACTGGCCCACAGTGTATGTGACCTCTGTTATACTACATCCTATTGCCAGATCAACCATCCTGCAGCAAGGAAACCTTTATTTAGAAAATTTCAATGATTTCATTTGCTTACAGAATAAAGTCCAAACACCTTAGTGAGGCTACCTGATCATCTCATTTCTCAATCTTCTTGAATCACCTTCATCTCTACACTAGAACTTTGCTACTCAAAGTCAGGTCCTTGGACCAGCACTTCTGCCATCCCCTGGAAGCTTTTTAGAAATGCCGATGCTCGGGCCTCAACCCTACTGAATCAGAATTTGCATTTCAACAAGATCCACAAGGATTCTTATGCACGTTAAACTTTGAGAAGCACAGCAGCAAAATGACTTACCACAGTTCCCTAAGCCTCTTATCCATCCCTTCCCATACCTTTTACCCTCCACCACATCAATATTCTATTGAAACTTCCAGATGCAGTTTAAATGCCACTTCTTCCATGGAGTCTTCCTTGATACCCTCAGCTAGAAAAAAAATCTTCTGTTTCTTTGTTCTCATACACCTATTTCATTCTGCTTTATATTTAGCACAATGTAATTAACCTCTACAGATTTGTCTTTATATATAGTTGATGTGTTCATAAAATGTTTCATGTAAAACCAGTAACACTGTCCCACTGACTTATATAATACATTCAGAGATGTTTCTTTTTCTCTGATTTTCAGTTGTCGGTGACTGGAAACACCTGACCTATTTAATAAAGGCAGAAAATCTTAAAGATCTCGCAACAAATACTTGAATGTACTCAGAGAACTGCCTCAAAGCATCCTGAAGTCTTTTGTAAAGTGAATAAACCTTTCAAAATGTGAATAATTCCCCATTTTGGTTTTGTAAATTCTAATCTCCTTATAATACGTATCAAGTTTCTTAGACACACACCTTAAAATGATACTTAAAAAACTATCAAGAATATTCATAGGCACTAGCAAAATTTTTATTTCTTAAGTCAGGTCGTGGGTGTACGGATGCTTGTTTTGTTATTGTTCTTTGAACTACACATGTAATTATATTTGCCTTTTTGTACACATGATCTATTTCATAGTAAAAAATGTTAAAGGCTTCCTGAGTAAAGTTTTTATAATTGAACTTGTAGAGAAAAGAACCTGCCAAATCGCAAATTGCTGATAAAGGTAATTGCTCTATATTCCCAGAGGGGAGAAAAGATGTCTAAATTGAATCTAACCCATAGGAAATTAGATTAAACTAAACTTCTTTCTAAAGGAGCTGCTCTGGGGTACAATTGTTCCCATCTTTGTCTATGTTCTGGAGGCCTCTTAGGAAGATGACACACACTAACACACACACCCCCCAGAGAGAATTTTGTAGGCTGAAGAAAACAAAGGTTTGGCTCACTGGGGCTGATGCACATGGTTTCATTTCCTGGGGTGATGGTTATCACATGAAAGCCTTGCACTCCAGAGTAGACATTTTTGGTTTCACCTGAGACACTGCAAAAACAATGGGTCCTGGAAAGGATCCAACATCTAAATCCTTCAGGGGCAATAGCGGTCTCAGCCAACTGTGCCTCAGTTTGTTTTTACAGGCACATAAAATGCTCGGCTGGAGAGAAGAACCTATCAAAGATGGCAAACAGAACAGGCAACTTGGGTGTCTTGGATAGCATGTTGTTACTAGTAATAAAAAGAGGGCTCTGAACTTCCACCTTGAACTCTGAGATCTCAGAATCCAACTCAGAGAAGGACAAAGTTTGAAGTCATAGCCTCAGGTCTGCCAGAGAGATTGTGAAAAGGGACAAAAGATAGAGGCTGTTAGGGAAGACACAAAAGGGTGCTGTTGTTTAAGTGTTTTACAAGGATCGGGGGTCATAACCATGAAATCCTCAGCACAGGCAAAAGTCAACTGGATAACAAAGAAGCTTAATCATCTTAATGTGGCATTTTAATGATGCTACTGATTTGCTATGCCAATTCAGAGATAATGAGGCCCTAATGCTACAGATGTTCAGCCAGGCTAAAAGAAAGGGGGAGTGGGCTTTTCTAGCATGCCATTTTCTAACTATCCAATTAAACAAATTGTGAAAGCATCTAAATAGTTTACCAGGTTTTGACAGCTGTTAATAGGATTTAGAAGCTTGAAGCACTAAAGAGCAAAATGGGAGATATATGTATTGTAGGTATTTAGTCTACAGTTTGTTGCTATCACCCAATCTAGCACAGATGAACCAGAACAGTTTTCTTTATAAAATTAATGTCTATACTTCTTTCCCACAATGACCTCTTTGCATTAGGAACAAGAACACTAAAATGATGGGTCATTTTCTAATTTACACTTTTGTGTATAAAACAATGAGAAAGGAAAACCTATGGTATTTTGAGAATCAAAGAATAAGGAGAAGTTTTAGTATTTGCTAACCAGTAAAATTATAAAGCTTCAATGCAAACTAAACTTTCGGTCATGACTTATAGAATCCATTATGTTTTCTTTTTTGTCTTCTTTTAATATTTAAAAGGATAGACATCTACTAATTTTAAAAATGACTTTTAAAATTAGGAAAAAACTGGAAAAGGTGAATCAAACTAATAAATATAAGATATTAATATGTTAATAGCAATGAAATAAGAGATAACAAATTTGGATAATATTCTATTGGTTTAGGTTCTCATTAAAACATCTTCTCATCAGACTTTAAAATTTGCCCTTGACCCATAATATGCTGAAATGAAAAAAAAAAAAAATTTGCCCTTAAAGAGTGGAAACTGGTAATTAGTAAACAAGGCCACTTCAAATGCAAGAGCATTAGCATGAAAATATGAAAGTTTCAGTTGCAAAGGAACTGCTCTCAAATTTACTAATAACATTAATTTTTGTCTTATTATTTGACTATCAAATAGCTCATTTATTGGCATAATAATAAAAATAATTTTGTTTAATAATTTCAGTGTAATTCTTTGCTTCCTCAATAAAACAAGAGGATATTTACTACTTTTAACAACAGGAATACACTACACATCAGTAGTAAGGTTCTAGTGGTTCAGCTAGGCTAAGGTTCAAATGCCATGAGGCCAGGTGTAATTCTTTATCTAGAATTGTGAGGAATGAAGGACATAATGTGTGAAAGTTCTTCCTAAACTATACACCAGTCTACAAATATATTGTTTCATTTCTGCCCATTATAACTATTAACTTTTTCTATTGGTTGTTTTGATCTATGTGTTAATATTAAATACTTTTATATACTTCTGAGAAATAATGGCTATCCATCAAAAAATAACAGATGAAAACAGTTTTATTTTTATTTATTTATTTATTTATTTATTTATTTTGAGACAGAGTCTCACTCTGTTCCCCGGGGTAGAGTGCTGTGGCGTCAGCCTAGCTCACAGCAACCTCAAACTCCTGGGCTCAAGTGATCCTTCTGCCTCAGTCTCCCGAGTAGCTGAGATTACAGGCATGTGCCACCATGCCGGGCTAATTTTTTCTATATATATTTTCAGTTGGCCAATTAATTTCTTTCTATTTTTAGTAGAGATGGGGTCTCGCTCTTGCTCAGGCTGGTTCTGAACTCCTGACCTTGAGCGATCCTCCCGCCTCGGCCTCCCAGAGTGATAGGATTACAGGAGTGAGCCACTGAGCCCAGCCTTGAAAACACTTTTAAAGAGGCTGAAGTTTCGAAGTTTTAGATGTTGCCTAAACATACTAAAGTATGCACCTGGTAGAAATTTCATTTATAAATCCAGAAGAAAAAAATTTCCTTTTCATTTAAAATTCTCTTGCATAGAGTAATATCCATGCTATCTTTTTTAAAAAACATCATTCAATAAAAAAGTTTAAAGCATGTTAAAATATAATTTTTAGAAAAATTCAAAAATTTCCATCCAAGTACAATTCAATTGGCTAAAAACATTCTGTCACAATACCAAAGTCAGGATCACAGGTAAGGGAAGGAATGAAAATGTCTTTTACATCCAGAGTGTAAGTAGTTCTTGGTGTTTACAGTATGTGTTGTGTTATATGACAGTTAACATGTTTATTTTCCATGTAGATTAGGAGTATCTTCACGGCAGGGACCAGGTTTTAATAATATTTGTGTCCCCAGAACCTGTCAGAGAGCCCAGTTACTTTAGGAATTGAATGAGTGAATGAATGAATGAAATCCTTGGGCAGCCTGAACCAATTTGGTGACAGTAACCAGGCCAGGCAGGGAAAAAGAAGGAGTAAATCAATTAGGAAAACACACCCCTAGCTTGTCTACAACATCCTGATGCTGACATGTAGTATGTGAAGTTTCTCCTCATCATACATCAGAATAAGGGCCACACTCCACGGGCATAACCAGTTTTCCACTTAACTTATTTGCCCCCTGTAATCTGGCTTCTCGCCCTCCTGCTCCACCACTTTGCAATTGGATGCCACTGGCCAGTCCCTGCTTTTTGATCACTTCCTTTAGCTCTATTCTTTGCTGGTTCGATCCCTACCTCATGTATTTATTTATTTCCTCTGTGTACTCCTCTTTCTCTGTCTCCTAGATATAAGTGATCTCCAGGGTCCTGTTTCTTGGAACTTTTGCCTTTTTACTTAACTATTTTCCTGATCCAGCTTTTTATTGTTGTTGACTCTCAAATCTGTATTTCTAATAGACCTCTCTGCTGGGCCCCAGATATATACTTCCAATCACTTCCTGGATTTCCTACATTTATTTCACACTCACCAAGTTGCAAACTAGCTCATTATCTTTTTCCTTTCTTCTTCCTTTCCAAATCTACTCCTCCTATAATATTCCCCATTTTTCCTTCTACATAGTGGCGGCTTGATGTCAATATCCGTGTATTATTCTGCTTGTACCCTCAACACTTAGCACTGTGCTTGGTACAGAGCTCAGTGACTGCTCACCAAATAAACAGAAGGAAGGAAGGAAAAAAAGAAGGCAAGAAGAAAGAAAGGAAGGCATGAACAATTATTCTGTTCGTTGCTTCGAGTACAAAATTAGGGTTGACGGTGTTTAAAAAAATTACACAGATTGCAATTTTGCCTAAAGCTAGCTCATTAGCCCATAGTAGAAGAAAACAATAAATTGTATTTCTAACTTAAGGAATATCAATCAGACCCAAAGGGTATGAAGGAGTTTTGGAGGAGAGGGGAAATGAGTATAAGGATTAAAAATTAGAAGATTCTTGCTCTTTCTAACATTAAATTAATCAAAATAAAATATATAAAAATAATATAAAATTTACCATCTGTAACATATTATTTAGACTTTTATTCCTCTCTGCTTCTTCCCTTCTTCCCTCTCTGGTTTTCAAATAATGGAATTAGAGTACTGAGAAATAGTGGAAGAAAACTCAGCACTGACTTCTCCTAGGTGAATTTACAACATTAAAAGCCCACAAGGGAATAAACTCTCTTGTCATTGGAACATGTTCATCCCTGAGGGTGAAGTGTAACAACTGCATAACAGATGCCCAGTAACATACTTTAAGGCTGTAACCAAAGACACATCCTAGCTCTACCAGAAACTGTGGAGGGAATATCATCTGGCAGAATAAAACTAGAATAGAATCTAGCCAACAAACTGGAGTACATGCCCCTTCTATTTCAAATGGCAATTTCTAATGATCACAAATAGAGAGGTTTCTACTAATAGTATTCAAATAATATCAGAATGGGTACTGATAATCACAGGGAAGGGACAATATGATATTTAACTCTTATTTTTCCCACTGAAAATAGATTTGAATGCCCTTTTTTTTTAAAAAAGAGCACAGGCTTTGGAGTAAGATAGAACCTTGGTTGAAGCCTGCACTAACTAGCTGTGTGACCTCAGCAGGTCATTTGACTTTTGTGAATTTTCTCATTTGTGCAAAAATGATAATATCTATACCTAGCAGGGTTGTTACAGTAATGAAATTAAGCATAATAATGTATATAAAGGAATAGCATAGTAGTAGCTGACACATAATATGTTCATGACCTTAGCTAGGCAAATATTTCTTAGATATGACACCAAAAACATGATTCATAAATGAAAATATCTTACAGATTAATAATATGACAAATAATGCAACTTACAAATGCACAAAAGATTTGAATCAACATTTCTTTTCTTTTTTTTTTTTTTTGAGACAGTCTCACTCTCTCACGCTGGGTAGAGTGCAGTGGCGTCATCACAGCTCACCGCAACCTCAAACTCCTGGGCTCAAGTGATCCTTCTGCCTCAGCCTCCCGAGTAGCTGGGATTATAGGCACGACACAGAGCCCGGCTAATTTGTTCTATTTTGGGTAGAGATGGGGTCTCGCTCTTGCTCAGGCTGGTCTCGAACTCCTGAGCTAAAACGATCCTCTTGCCTTGGTCTCCCAGAGTGCTAGGATTACAGGCGTGAGCCACCATGGCCCTGCCAAAGAAAGGCAAATTAAAGCCACAATGAGATACCACTTCACACCTTCTAGAATGGCTATTATCAAAAATCATGAGTGTGGGCAAGGTTGTGAAGAAAAATGGAACCCTTTTCCATTGCTGATGGGAATGTAAAATGTGCAGCCATTTGGAAAACAGTTTGGCTGTATGGTAGTCAGCTTTCTAAAATGGCTCACATTGATCTCTGCCTCCTAGTCTTCAAACCCTTGTGTACCTAGGTGAGTTGCTTCTGATGGATAGAACATGGCAAAAGTGATGGAAGGTGTCACTTCTGTGCTTAGATTACAAAAGACTGTGACTTCCATCTTGTTTGCAGTCTCTCTCTCTCTCTGTCTCTGGTGCTTCTCTGATGAAGTAAGCTAGAGAGCCCACATGACAAGGAACTAAAGGCAGTGTCTGGCCAACCTCCAGTGAAGAAATGAGGCCCTCAATCTAAGAACTTTCAGGAAATGAATCCTGACAACCACCGCATGAGTGGGTATGGAAGCTGATCCTTCCCTAGTCAATCCTTCAGATGAGACCACAATCCCCCAGGTCACTATCTTGATTGATTGCAGCCTTGAGAGAAACTCTGAAGCAGACCACCCAGATATGCTGGCCCCGTATTCTTGAGAGGATGTGTTTATATCGTTTTAAGCTGCTAAAGTTTGGGGTAATTCGTTACACAGCAATCAATAACTAATATAGGCAGTTTATTACAAAATTAAACATAAATTTACCACACAACCCAACAATTCCACTTCTAGATACTACTTAAAAGCAATGAAAACATATGTCCATAAAGACTTGCACGTAAATGTTCATAGCAGCACCATTCATAACAGTCAAAAAACACAAACAATCTGAATATCCATCAACCAGCGAATTAATAAACAAAATGTACCATATCAATGCAATGGAGCACTATTCAGAAATAAAAAGAAACAGGCCGGGTGCGGTGGCTCACACCTGAATCCTAGCACACTGGGAGGCTGAGGCGGGTGGATCGCTCAAGGTCAGGAGTTCAAAACCAGCCTGAGCAAGAATGAGACCCCGTCTCTACTAAAAATACAAATAAGTTAATTGGCAAACTAAAAATATATATAGAAAAAATTAGCCGGGCATGGTGGTGCATGCCTGTAGTCCCAGCTACTCGGGAGGCTGAGGCAGGAGGATGGCTTGAGCCCAGGAGTTTGAGGTTGTTGTGAGCTAGGCTGATGCCACAGCACTCTAGCCCAAGCAACAGATTGAGACTCTGTCTCAAAAAAAAAAATAAATAAATAATAAAAACAAACTACCAATACATGCAGCAACACAGATGAACTTCAAACACACTACGCTAAGTAAAAGAAACCAGAAGCAAAAAACCACATATTGTATTATTCTATTTATGTGAAATGTCCAGAAACAGTAAATCTATAGAGACAGAAATAAGATCAGTGGTTGCCTGAGGCTGGAGGTAAGAATGGGGATTAATTGCCAACAGGTACAAGGGATCGTTTTAGGGTGATAAAACGTGGTAGTTGCACAACTTGGTAAATTTACTAAAAAAACCATTGAATTGAACACTTAAAGGTATGTAAATTATAACCACATTAAAGCTATTTAAAAAAGAAGGAATCTATACAGAAAAAATAAAACCCAAAACAGAACTGATAGCTAGCTATCCTGATATTGACACTGTCTCAAACGGGGAGGGTTTGGCCACCCATTCGCCAACTACTACAAGAAGTTATCTTGACAAGGGTAGTTTTGAGCTACCATTACTCCCATGTGACAAATGCTCATAAGACATTCTTTAACTCCTTTTGTTCCTGTGCAACTGACTTCATGCCCTTTCAACAAAGTTAACAAGCATAATTGGTTAAAAAAATACAAGGTGCATCTGCTACTTGGCAGTAGAAAAGGAGGATAAAACAATCAAAAGAGTTGGCCTGATAGGACATCTCCCATACTGAGTTATTTTATTATCAATTTCAGACAAATACTTAACTACTGAGTTTTACTGTCTTTCTAAATTGTGCTAAAATCCATAAAGTTCCAGACTTTCTAACTATATTACTTATTTGTCATAGTTTGTGCTTTTATGGACCATACTATCTCACTTTCTATTCGGTTAATAATTTAGTGTGCTTTGCTAGGCTCTGATTATGAATTAGCTAATGAGCACTATCTCTGACCTACAAGGCATTAGTATATATGCACATGGGGAAGTCCTCTGAGGGTTTACTCAGGGATGTGAGAGTTCTCTCACTAGATAAAAGAATAAAATACAGAATCTTTTCTATTCGGTCTCAGACAGAGAACTAGTACAACCTGAAGGACTGGAACTGGAATATCAAGCTGATGGTGAGTAAGGAAGAGGTCATATAAAAATGCCAGTGATAGTTCTGGGCTCCAAGCAATGAAAAGAGGTAAAAATGGACCATAAATTGTGTCCAAATTTTGGTGGATGGGAAGTATGGCCACAAGCTTAGACTGACTTAAGAGAAGTTAATAAAGAGCCTTTCCTATTTTCTCTAGGGCTGCTATGAATTTCCTTGGGAAGTAACAAAGGACAACACAAGCATGGCTGGGATTTCTGCTCCTGTAGACGCAGGTGCAGAAAAGGCTGGTTCTAACAAATCTTGTCAATGTCTTTAATGCCACCAGACTGATGAATATAGTGAAATATTTATCATGATCCCATTTTTACTTATTCGGTTGACATAATTAACAAATCTATTAAGGGTAAGGTCACAAATTATTTTTAATAATTAAACCATGGGTCTCCATATGTTACTGTTTAGACAGCATCACCCACTGCTGAATATAGTTTTCAAGATTGTCATTCCCGCAACCTCAAATCTAGATTCAACTGCAGTCGGTTAAAGCAGATTTCAAGAAGGCAGCTAAATGAGAAAACATCTGGATGTACCAGTCAAAATGAGAGAAAGGTCACATGTTAAACCCAGATAATCTTGTTTATTGGTGTTTGAAGGTTATACACCAAGGGCTGGATTACCAGGGTCCTCCTTTAGGCCTGGCTCTGACATCTTCATTCATCTGCTTCGTGGTGTGTGACAGTTTAGAATCCAAAGCTTTAAAACTACTGTGTTGTCAGTCACGTCCAATGTAATTTAACTAATTCTAAGCTTGAATACTATGTCAATCTATTGCCAGACTGCTGATTAGATCCTGGAAGAAACCACGTAACAGAATCGTTAGGGGTAGATGATGTCTATTCTTTTAAAAACCGTTTTCCAAATTTCGATCCAGCATTTTTCTATGCATGAAGCACTTTAAATTTTCCCCATCAAAATTAACAAAAAAGAATGGCCTTTGAAATACAAGGAATAAAATTAAAAGATTGCCCTTGGATAGGTTTCAAGACAATGACAAAGAAAGAGGGATTGTGTCTATGTCATGATTTTTCATAAGTAGTATATATTCTTTTATACACAAACAACTAAACCAAAATTGTTTACGTTGGAAGCAATTTCACAGACCAATATTTGTGAAACTATTGTGAAAACAGCAAAGTCAAGAGCCTTAAGACCTTGTATGCTTTGGTCAGATCTTTTTAATCTTTTCTGGGTTGTGGACCTCTTTGAGAACTATATATACTCTTTACCCAGAAAAATTTGCACATGCCCTTAAACACAAAATTTCACATACTATTGAAAGATTTCTCTAATCCTGAAATCTCAGGTTGAGAATCTCTGCCTTAGGCCCTTAAATAGGCTCAGGCTTAAATTGAAGGCTCCTCTGTGCTATACTTTGTACACTTTATAAAACAGTGGTTGGCATTCAAACTTTTTGCCTAAGTACCTAGAAAAGAATTTTGAAAAATCATGCTTCTCCCTTATACATAGTGGACATTAAATAGATATTAAGTTGACATCTACAATCTTTCATAAGCTTAAATATTCTTAAATAAAAACATACTATTTATTATAAATAATGATTATTTAAACTGTTAACACATCCTTTCAAATGTATCTATTAGAATATAAATATTAGTGATTTGATTTACTCCATCATAAATTTAGAAATACATAATCTTTTCCAAAAAATTAGAAAATTTCTCCTTGAACTTCTATTTTCATTTAACTTTCCCCATAGAATTTGATCCTAATAAACTACTCTTGAATGCTTGTCTTCTATTGCTCAGTCCATTATATGTATCTTTAGCAAAAAACCACATATACAAATAAAGTTATTTTTATTACCATAAAGTACTATGTGTCAAAAACTTCTTCTGGATTGAACTATCATTACAATTATTAGCATACAGTTGATTAAAACAATAGGTATATTATAATTCTTGATCAATAATTATCAAATATAAAAAGTAAAATTTATGGCTGCATGCAGTGGCTCGTGCCTATAATCTTAGCACTTTGGGAGGCTGAGGTGGGAGGATAGCTTGATCCCAGGAGTTTGAGGCTGCAATGAACTATGATCGAGCCACTGCAGTCTAGCCAGGGTAAGACAGTGAGACCTCATCTCAAAAAATAAAAATAAATTTAAAAAATTTTAAAAATAAAAAGTAAAATTTATTGGGAATGTATCTCAATGAGAAGGATGGAAGGGAAATAATTTATGAAAGTTTGATTAAAGAAATTATCTAATTGTCCCTTTGTATGGTATCCTGGAAGTACTTACACCTTAGTTAGGGATGGGTGAGAGATGTTCTCTTTTCTTTTATAAAGTGGAAAAGGATCACTGTGAAAGGGGAGGTGGGAAAGAAGAAACTCAATGGCAGCAATCTTGTAGGCAGGTCAGTTTCAGGAAGAGAACATGCTAAAGCTGAGGACTTTGAAAATTGATTCTCTTAAAATTATCCATCCCCACACAATCCTTGGAAAGTCTCCCTAATGTTTGAAGAACATTGCTAAAAAGACATCCTATTGCCAAAACGTACTCACATACTCCTCTCCACTTTACTTAATCACCCAACAATTATTTAATGAGCACTTGTGAATAATGCAGGGAATGAATGGGTGAATGGAAGGTTGGGTGAAAAGGCAGAAAGAAAAATGGATACATGCTGAGCATTTACTATATTCCCAGAACTCTGGCATAAAAGAAGAATACAACTATAAGTGATTGTCCTTGCCATGTCTTTGGGACATAGTCAAGTACAGTAAGACCCTGCTACAACATAATACGTACAAATTTGGCTATATCAGAATTGGTGGTTGCCTCCAGTTGTCCACTCCTCCCCAGTTCTCAGACCAGAGCAAGCTAAAGTTCTTATGTTACGGGAGTGAGTAGGAAGTAACTACTTCATGATCATTTGGGACTTTTTAAGTTTAATATATGGTCAGTTGTGTCCAGTCTAAGCTTCACCATTGTTGCTCTGTGCTTTTTGTAACAGTATGTACCCAAAACTACTATACTTCATTAACTTTACAGTAATGTGACTCCCATATTATACAAAATAAAATTTCTGGATCCTATCTACTATGTTGCGGAGAGATCTCATGTACTCTTATCATCTCCAACACTGTCCTTCATGCAAATTACCACAAACAAACAAACAAACAAACAAGCAAACAAACAAAAAAACCCCTCTGAGGGCCGAGCGTGGTGGCTCACGCCTGTAATCCTAGCACTCTGGGAGGCCAAGGTGGGAGGATCGCTCAAGGTCAGGAGTTCAAGACCAGCCTGAGCAAGAGTGAGACCCTATCTCTACTATAAATAGAAAGAAATTAATTGGCCAACTAAAAATATATAGAAAAAATTAGCCGGGCATGGTGGCGCAAGTCTGCAATCCCAGCTACTCGGGAGGCTGAGGCAGGAAGATTGCTTGAGCCCAGGAGTTTGAGGTTGCTGTGAGCTAGGCTGACGCCATGGCACTCTAGCCCAGGCAACACAGTGAGACTCTGTCTCAAAAAAACAAAAACAAAAAACAAACAAACAAAAAAAACCCCTCTGGGCTGACAACTTACAGAAACTAACTCCCTAGTGAGCCAGGACAGGATTTTGTTCAGTTCTCAGTCCAGTTGTGTGCTGGTAAATGCTTAACAACCAGCTTGGGATGGGGTCGGGGGGCTTATTTGTAGCATTTGTTGATTACAGTGGTAAAAGTTCTCCACCATGGCCACTTTCAAGCTACCAATGTGAAGTCGGCCCACTCACAAAATTCCTGAAAATTTAACAAGCAACTATGAGCTGGCTCTGGCACACCACTGGGACTTGTCACTTTTCCCTCGGTAGGGTGCCTTCATAAAGTTATCAAACTACACCGGGGGACACAGTGGCTCAGGTCACCATGCCTGGTGCCAAACTTCGTTTAAGCAACAGAACTCACGTGGCAAGAGAAGGTGCTGTGGAAGTTGGCAGGCACATAAGGGTGTTTCACATATTCTGTTAACGCAGTTGGAAGGAGGCACCAACACTACTGCTCCACAGATAAAGAAAAGCAAAAAGAAGAGAAAAAACCTTCCAGGGAATCCGGATCCACTGACAGTAGGCAGATCTTTTTTTCTCTTAACCACTACAATCATCCATTCAGCTTTTGCAGAAGCCAAACATACATTCCTTTTAGTTCTCTGTGCTATGCTGCTTGGTTAAGGAAAAAATCCAGAAATGTTTTTGGTTCGAAAGGTTCAAGGAGCGATGTCTTGGTTTTATCACCAACAGAACTTACCCGTTTGACACAGTACAAGCTGTAAAGCTCTGCCCATGGCGAGCACTTAACAGAAATCCCCTGTGAGTGAACTTCTGCAGCAAAGCACTGCAGATTTTGTAAGATAACCCCTGCATCCCATGAGTGACAGGTCTTGATCCGGGCTTGAGAGATGTAATATTTTGATAAAAAACGGCACTTCCTTTTGAAGCACACATTTGCGTGTGCTGAGCAGTACCGCCGGAGCCTCAGCGCGCGCCCAGGCGAGGCTGACTTGGTCTCTCCCAGCTCGCTCCAGCCACCCTCCTTCACACATCTAAATGTGGCAGTAATTAGCATCCATAAACCGCACATGCGGCTTTTTTTTCTTCTTTCAGAAGCATCAAAGTAGTTCGTGCTTCTTATAAGCACAAAAAAAGTTGTACACCTCAAAAGAGATTGAGATTATGCCATGGAAAACTACTGAAGATGGGAACTACGTAGCCTAAGAGGGGAAGAATTACTTTTTCAGCAAACTTTCTAATTCAAGTTCTTATCTTTGATCTAAGCATCTACACTGTACAAAGTGTCACAACGGAGAAAAGTTGAAGTCTTTCAAAAAATGATTAAATTCAACTTTTCTCATGGAATCAAGCAAGACCTAGAACTCGCAGAGCAGTGGTCCCCAGCCTTTTTGGCACCAGGGACCAGTTTCATGGAAGACAGTTTTTCCACAAACTGGGGTGGGGATAGGGAGGGGGGCAAAGCTCAGGCGGTGATGTGAGCGATGGGAACAGGAGCGGCTGTAAATACAGATGAAGCTCGCTCACCCGCTGCTCACCTGCTGCTGTGTACCCCCCTTCACTCTTCCTAAGTCTCATGGAAGACAATTGTTCCATGGATGGGGGTGGGTTGGGAGGTGATGGAGCTCCGCAGCCTGGTTCCTAACAGGCCTTGGACCCTTTGGGGACCACAGTCTTAGAGCAGGCGTCCTCAAACTATGGCCCGCGGGCCACACGTGGCCCGCCGAGGACATTTATCCAGCCCACCAGGTGTTTTTGCCGCTGCTGCCTGTCCTGCTTAGCAGCCGACTCGTCCCGGGCACACAGTGCGCACTCTACAACGGTCTGAGGGACAGTAAACTGGCCCCCTGTTTTAAAAGTTTGAGGACCCCTGGTCTTAGAGGATGGAATTAATTAAATACATACACTGATCACAACTGTACAATTAATTAAAAAGAAATCTATTTCATGATGGGTATCAGGTGTATTTGATATTCAGTTGTACAGAGTCAAGAGATGATGGGTACAGTGTGCTGGATAGTGTCCCTCCAAAATTCATGTATGCCTGAAGCCTCAGAATGTGACTTTATTTGGAAATAGAGTCTTTGTAGATGTAATTAGTTAGGATGAGGTCACACTGGATTAGAGTGGGCCCTAAATCCAATGACTAGTGTCCCTATAAGAGCAGAGGAAATATAGAGATACACACAGGGAATGAGGCCATGTGACGACAAAGCCAGACAATGGAGTGGATGCTCCACAAGCCAAGGAACACCAAGGACTGCTGGGAGTCCCCAGAAGCTAGAAAGGCAAGGAAGGTCTCTTCCCTGGAGCCTTAGAGGGAGCACAGTCCTGCTGACACCTTGATTTCAGACTTCCAGCCTTCAGAACTGTGAGAGAATAAATTTTAAGTCACCCAGTTTGTGGTAATTTGTTATGAAAGTCCTGGAAAACCAATGCAAAGGGTAAACAGGCGTCGTTGATGGGTATCGAAGTACATTGTGTACTTTTTGCCCCTAGAGCAGCTCTAGAACAAACAGCTGGTGTAAGAAAAGAGATGGTGGCTGATAGGGGCTGCTGAAACATGGGCGCCAATAGAGTATTAAATGCAGGGGATCTGTAGCCAAACTTATATTCCCCAATTATTCAAAGAGGAAAAATAATGCTATTGACAAATACATGTAGAATCACACCCACATAATGTACATGCTCACGGAGCATGGAGAATCTCTCCTTCCATTTTCTAAGTGGAAAATGGCAAAGATGGGAATCTGATTCCAGAGAAAGAAGAAAGACTGAAACAAAAAGCTATGAGGGTTCTACCTTAGTCACCCCACCCTTAACTCCATGTCTTTTCTACAGGGCCTTGCTGGGATGACATTTCACCATCTCATGTCTCTTCCCTACCTAGTTAATATCCCTGGGTACACTAATGTGAAACACACCTTATCTCTAGCCTTCACACTCAGAGGCTTTTATTTCATTGTGTTCCTCTATGATCACTGGCCAGATAAAGCAACAGAAATATTCTTTCTCATGAGATGTTCTAATAATGTTTTAAATTCTGCTCTTCACATTACAGTATCTCGCTGACATTTTAGATCCAAGAGGAAGGTCCCAATAGCTTCTATATTCAGTAAATTGCCTACAATACTCCCAACACTCACTGGAGCTAAACATAAATAAAGACTTGAGGATCCCTGGGTTATTTCCTACCACTCGAGATCAGTCTGAAGACAGTTACAGTTAGTCATTAAGATGAGGAAAAATAACAATTGTTCAAAGGAGGTGATGACCAGGCTGGAAAAAGAACTTTGAACCTCTTCATTTCTGTGCTTTTCAATCCGGTTGGATTATATCACTTCATAGGTAAGTATTGTTATAAAGATCTAAGTGTGGGCTACTAGGCCTCTATTTTTTAATCAAAAAGTTTATAATGTAAGGAGGCAAAAGCTTTTTATGCACAATCACAATTTTAGATAGAATATAATTAGGTGTAGGCTAGGCGCAGTGGCTCACACCTGTAATCCTAGCACTCTGGGAGGCCAAGGCAGGAG
>VBSM01003215.1:15664435-15681888 GCA_008086735.1 Cheirogaleus medius | reverse complement strand
TCAAACTCCTGGGCTCAAGCAATCCTCCTTCCTCAGCCTCCCGAGTAGCTGGAAGTACAGGCGCATATCATTTTTGTAGAGACGGGGTCTTGCTCTTGCTCAGGCTGGTCTCCAACTCCTGGTCTCAAGTGATCCTCCCACCTTGGCCTCCCAAAGCGCTAGGATATGAGCCATGGCCCCCAGCCCACATATGGTTTTATTTATTTTTGCTGAATTAATTTACATAAATGGTAGTGGTACACAGCTATATCAATTATATATGGGCATGATAAACAGAGCTGTTAGTGATATATATTTTTCTAATTTTTAAAGTAATTGTGTTAAAGTCCCCACTGATGCCCTTTTGAAATGTATATATGAACACGGTTTCTTTCAAGAATCAAAATCTTTCTTAACTCATCATACATTAAATATATAAGTATATTTACTTTATATTTACATATAAATGTATGTCAGAAGTAAGCAAATTATGGCCTGCAGGTCAAATCCAATCCAACAACTATTTTTGTGAATAAAGTTTTATTGGCACAAAGCCACACCCTTTGATTTATGTATCTTCTATGGTTGCTTTACACGGCAATGGCAGACTTAAGAAATTGCAACAGAGATTATATGGCCCACAAAGTCTAAGTTATTTAATATCTAGCCTTTACAGGAAAAGTTTGCCAACATCTACACTAGACTTCTGGGAATATATTGTAAAAACTTACCACAATGTCTGTGAGGTGGGAAACAAGTGGATTTATGTTAAATGTTAATACTTTTTAAAAGTTTTTTCCAAATATTTTTATTTTGTTTTCCAAACAACTCTAGTTGGGTAAAGACTTTTTCCTCCCTAAAAATTAGTCTATCTTTCCACAAGAGAAAAGTAAAGTAAATGTTTCTCTCAGGGCCTGATATTTTCTAAAAGCTGGAAACATAAAAATGCACATGACGTTTTATTTTTTAACATATAAATTAGAAATGATTACAATTATTCTGAATTTAAAACACTCCAGACGAGTCTTAGTTTCTAAAATCTTTCAAAGGACATTTTTTTAAAAACCGCTTTCATTAAACTTAAATAGAATTCTCTAAAGCATGTTTGTTTTGTTTTATTTTGTTTTTGAGATGGTAGGCCTTGCTATGTTGTCTAGGTTGGTCTTGAACTCCTGGGCTCAAGCAACCCTCCTGCCTTAGCCTTCTGAGCTGGGATTACAGGCATGTGCCACCATTCCTGGCTCTAAAGCATGTTTTTTATAATTGTTATTATTTTATAGCTAAATTTTCCTAATTATCTTTCTTTGTTTTGTTTTGTCTGTAGAGATGGGGTCTTTCTCTGTCACCCAGGCTAGAAAGCAGTGGCCTGATCATAGCTCACTGTAACCTTGAACTCCTGGGCTCAAGGGATCCTCCCACCTCAGCCTCTACAGGTGCATGCCACTACACCTGGCTAGTTTTTAAAAAATTTTTGTAGAGACAAGATCTCACTGTGTTGCTCATGCTAGTCTCGAACTCCCAGCCTCAAGCAATCCTCCTACCGCAGCCTCCCAAAGTGCTGAGATTATAGGCATGAGCCACCATACCAGGACTTATTTTTGAGATGGGGTCCTGCTATATTGCCCAGGCTGGTCTCAAATTCCTGGGCTTAAGTTTTCCTTCTAACTCTAGTCTTAATGTTACCTGTCCAGTATGCTACTATACTGAATACTGTAGGTAACTGTAACACAATGGTAAGTATTTGTGTATCTAAACATACCTAAACACAGAAAAGGTATAGCAAAAACATGGTATTATAATCCTATGGGACCACCATCATACATGCATCGCTGACTGAGACGTTGGTGTGTGGCACATGACCATATATTATGTTTTTCCTGCATATACATACCTATGGTAAAGTTTAATTTATAAATTAAGCACAATTAAGAGATCAGCAACAATAGCTAATAATAAAAT
Source organism: Cheirogaleus medius (assembly GCA_008086735.1). Classification (NCBI taxonomy): domain Eukaryota; kingdom Metazoa; phylum Chordata; class Mammalia; order Primates; family Cheirogaleidae; genus Cheirogaleus; species Cheirogaleus medius. Next base: position 15,679,950 of record VBSM01003215.1, on the reverse strand, counting down.
AGAACAGTTATAACAATATGCTGTCATAAAAGTTATGTGAATGTTGTCTCTCTCTCTCTCTCAAAATATCTATTGTACTGTACTTACCTATTTTTGGACTGCGGTTTACCACGGGTAACTGAAACCTCGGAAAGCAAAATTGCAGATAAAGGAGGACTACTGCAATCAGTCTGGAGGTTAATCGTGAAATAATAGAATAATCTTTTAACACTAAAATTGCCTATTCATTTCTTTCTAAGCGAGGCTTAGAGGAAAGAACTGTTTCTCTCTCTTTCCCAAATTATTTAGAATGATTGATCATATCTTCCAGTCTCTACCAAGAACTTCTTGACACTCCCAGACCCCTAGCAACTAGGAAAAATAATTTCTATCCACAAATATCCCATTAATCCATTGACATGTAGTTAGAGGTGAGGTGATAGAAATGCCATAGGTAGCTATAATAGTCAAAGCGGACCCAACTGAACGGATCACAAAGACTCAAATCTTCCTCTTTCTTTCTCCTTGGTAACACTTCCAGAGCAGAGTCAAAATGCATAGAGGTCTACAATCTATTTCATGGATTCCTACAGAGGTGCTACACCACTTGGGTTTTTACAATATTTGTTGTCAGTTCCTATTGTTGAATGGAAATTATTGGTTTCTTGTTGATGTTTGGGTATTTAATCTGTCCCCCTACCCCGCAACTACCTGAAAACATAAAACTCATAGCCTACCTCTGAACCCAAAGCAAATTTATAACATAAATTTTAAATTCTCAAACCAAGGGGTCACTAGTGTATAGGGATCACTATTTTCAATACAAACTTAATGGTATCACCTACCGGAACTCAGAAACCCTAATTCAGAAAAATACAAGCCAAAGAAAGGTAACAGCTATCGTTTGCCTCATTCTGAGTGCGACTCCATGAATGTCACCTTCAAGAAGTTGCATGAAGCTGATATAACACCATATGCCTTTCCTCAGCACAAATGACCACATCCTGTGCCAGGCAGCATTTTTCTGTCTCTGTGGTTAAAAACGGGTACAAATTAATGTATAGCTCGGCAGAGCTGGAATGTTAGTTGAAGCTGTGATTTGAATCTCAGAAGTTTTAGACAAAGAACTCCATTTCTTGGTCCCTTAAGAAATCTAAGACAGAAGACAAAGACCCTGAGAAACTATTTTTCTTTTCTCTCTTTAAGCAACATATACACACACACACACACACACACACACATACACACACACACACAATCCACCTAGAATTTTCATTTAATCACTTACTCAACAAATATCTATTGCACACCTACTATGAGCCAGGTACTGTTCTAGGTGCCGCAAATACCTGGCAGTGAAAAAGACCAAGATCCTGGTTGATGGAGGAGGAAGGAGAGAGACAATAAATAAACAAACAAACAAAACTCCAAAATTATCTGTGATGAGTGGCATGCAGAGTATTAAAATAGGGTACTGTGTTAAAATAGTAACCAGGTTGTCAGGGAAAGCCGCTCTGAAGAAATGACATTTAAGATGAGATCTGAGTGACATTCACAAAGCAATGGTGATCAGATTTATCAACATAAATATTAGCATATAATGTGAGCAATGATAATACAAATATAGTGCTCCAAATTCACCAAAAAGCCTGGAAGTAAGTGTTCTGTAATGCTGATAGGCTAGAGGTGGGTTTTTCTTTTTTCTCTGTACTTCAGTGAACTTTCCAAATTGTGGAATAGTACAAAAATATATTTGGTGTTTGTTCCTGTTCCCAGTTCCATGCACAGAGCTCCTAAAACCCTTGCAATTACCTGAAAGATGGGAGTGTCTTTTGTTATTCATAACAAGCCCCTGTCAAGCACCTGAATTTATCCTATTGAGGTGAATTAGGTTGGGACCCCTACATAGCCTCAAGATGGGGCTGGTCACCAGGAAAGACCACCTAGTTAGAGGGTTGGAACTTTCAGCCCCACCTACTGACCTCAGAGAAGGGGAGGGTGGTGCTGGAGATGGAGCTGTATAAAAACTCTTGAACAATGAGATTCAGACAGCTGCCAGGCTGCTGAACAGCAGGAGGTGCTGGAAGGGTAGCATGTCCAGAGAAAGCATGAAATGTCCGTCCTCCTCCCTCACATACCTTGCCCTGTGCATCTCTTCCATTTAGTTATTCCTGAGTTGTATCCTTTATAATAAACTGGTAAGTAAGTAAAGCAATTTCTTGAGTTTTGTGAGTCATTCTAGCAAATTATCAAACCTGAAGGAGGCTTGTGGGAAACCTCAAATTTTTCCGAGTTGGACAGAAATGTGGGTAACCTGGGGACCTGGTACTTGTGACTGACATCTGAAGAGAGGATAGTCTTGTAGGACAGAGACCTTAACCTGTGGGGTCTGCACTAACCTGCTTTTAGTACCAGAATTGAATTGAATTATTGGACACCCAACAATTGAACTGTCTGGAGAATTGGTTGTTGGTGTTGGAAAATATTCCAGAATTGGTGTTGGGAGTAGAATTCGCTAGACCAGCCATGGCTCACAGAAATATGTGGTTTGGAAGAAAAAGGATGAAAGAGGGGATGAGGAACCTTTGATTCCATGGTCTGGAACAGGATTTGTGCCATGGTCAGTTACTAAAGGTAAAAGTTATCAAGGGAATTTAGAGATGAACCCAACGCCTGGGGAGTTGGTTCACTGGAGGCATAAGGAAATGCAAACTAATAAGAAAAAAGTAAAATATGCAGTCTCATGGTTACTGTTATCAGTAATAGCTAAAATGAAAGTAAAAGAGAGTGCTAGGTCGGACCTTGATGCTGGACCAAAGCTCAGATTCTAGTCAGCCTGAGCTTTGGATGCTAGATTCAAAGTTGCCCCTACTGGGAAAAATTATGCGGGAACATCAGAGAATACCTCTAAGACCTCTGGTCACCAAAAAGATATTCCAGGTAGTAGACAGCAAACCCAAGAAACTACTGAAAGCAGGGGGTATAGTGTGAAAGAGTTATTTTATTTTGTAAGTTAGTAGCATCAGCTTCCTAAAGAACCTTTACTAAACTGGGCTGTGAAAATAACTTATTTAGGGGCAGTATCTTGGTTTTTAAATGCTACAGAGTGGAAGACGATGTTTGGGTTGATACAAGACCCGTAGCTCACTATGAAACAATCACAGATAGCAATACATGATCCAGACACACAGCAGGTTGTTCCTGAGAGGACACTGAACTGGAAAAAGCCACTATAAAGTCTATTTGCCCTGAAGAGGGGGACCCTCTGACTCCTCCTATAAATGCCAGCAGAGCGCCCCAGATGAAGCAGCTGATATGCCTCACATGCGAGTCAAGTGAGACGGGCTTTATGATAATCAATATATTCACCCACTGCATATGCCCACTCCCAGGTCACGGTAGATGCCGAGGTTAAGCGTGTGTCTAAGGATGTACGTGTTGGGTACGGTATGGCAAAGGCAGTGTAGCTACAAAGGAAATGAGAACAAGGCTTGAAAGGAGGAAGTTTATGACACTCACAGGTCCCAGAAAAGGTGTCACCATATGCCATGTGGGGTCCCAGGGGAAAGCACCAGTGCGGGTCAGGAGGCAGAAAAGAAGAGTGAGGGAAGGGGTTAGGCCATAGTCTGTGTTGGGGTTTCTGTGGGAAAGGCAAGGCAGGGCAGAGTAAATGGTTTAGGATTGGCTAGTCTGAGCACAGGGGTGGTCACTGGTACCTGGTCCTGGGATGATGTAGGCAGGGGAAGTATCAGCTTGGTATATGAGAGTTAGATAAGAAGTGAGATATAATTGGGGTGTGTACTCAGGATTGGCTGGTTTGTATATGGAAAGTTTGCTCCTGGCCAAGCCCTTCATTATCCCTAAGAATTGGCGAGCCCTGGGAGACACAGTCTCTCCCTAGGTGTGCAAGGCCCCCAGATGCCAGAGAATGGAGAATACAAAAAATAAGAGCATACAGTTAACATTATTGGCCCCGTGATGAGTGGATGCCAAATAGAAAAATACAGAGTCTGAGAAAATACAGTCGAAATAGAGGGGACCCTTTTGCATGGTCACCTCCTGTAACTTTACTGCTGCAAAACTGAGCAACAGTCCAAGAAGCCTTTATCGGATTTGCTTTCTCAGTTCTCCCTCATGGGCCTTACAGATGCCAACAAAAATGTTAGATTAATGAACAAGAAAATCGGGAGAGGCAGAGAGGAGAGTCAAAGGATTCATCCCATCAAGGTGGACATTTTTAAATGGTTATTAAGAAGTAAGGTGAATAAAGGAAATCTTGATAAGAATGAAACAAAGAGGGGGGAAAAAGGGGGTCGGGGAGTCAGCGGACTCATTCCCAGCAGGGTAAAATTCCCAGCGGAAACAGGATAAACCAAACAGACATTGATGGGGTTGAAACAAAGGCCTTATCGCAGCACTATTGAAGGTTGGGCAAACCAAAGGGGTCCCTTCCTGGTCCCCCCACATTAAAGGGAACCAAACAAGTTCATTCTATTTACCCCAGTTTGGAAAAAAATTTAAAGCCAGAGGTAAAGAATACAATGAGAAATTGAATCTGAAATTGCCTGGGACAATAGACAGATTAATCATGGGAAAAATTGACAAAAGGGCCAGGGGCCCTTGGCTCGACCCCTCACTAGAGATCCAAAAGCCTTCTGCACATGAGGGGGCAAAATGGTCACGGGGTGGAGAAAAATAGTTTCTAGAACTCCCTGACAAGGAAGCCTCATATACTAAGGGTTCAAAACCAATAGTTGTTGGCAAAGCCCTAACAGAGGCTTCAGTTAGACTGGGAGAATATATGAATAGAAATGTAAAAGTTGATAGGATTAAGATGGAGAGTTAGATGAAAATTGAAATGTTTAACCACTTCGGTACCGTGCTTGCTGGCCGCGAAGCCTTGCCCACAGCCGGCACTCATAGTCCACATGATAGCTTGTGCTGTGCATTGACAACGAATCCGTTTGCTCTTGTGTGATGAGGAAAGCTTTAAAGCACTGAAAGCTTGTTTTACTTCATAGGCAGCTTTAGGAAAATAACTATAATAACTCCTACTAAGGACTTGTTAAAAGGTCACAGATTTGTAGTAACTTATTAGCTGAACATACACACTGCAACTGCAGAGATAAAAGTTGTAAAAGTAAAAGCTTTTGGCTGTCGACTAAAGTCGGCTATGCGCCTTCATATCACGGCTGTCGGCTAAAGTCGACGTTCGGCTGTGGGTGTTCATCTGTGGCTGTCGACTATAGTCGACGCTGGTACTGAAGTGGTTAAACAGGCTGTCTGGGAAGAGGTTGTGCCTCCTTTACTTGAAAGTTTTATGGGAACGGAGGTTATATCTGACTAGGGAACACCACCCCTACCTAGTATTGTAAAACCAGAGCCTGTCAATGAAGTCCTAAGGGAGACTACAGTTAGAAATGTAGGGGTTATAGGATTGAGGTAAAAGTGTGGAGGAAAATTGGCATGTCTGAAGTGGTCATGTCTCTTTTATCTGAATGTATTCTGAAGATGGACATCGTGTCTGTCCAGGGAATTGTTTCTATATAACAGAAGGCATGAAAATCCACCCTTCAAGCAATGTTAATTAGACATGCTAACCAGGAACGAATAAGATTGTCTGAGCCCACTCCGTGAAGAAGAGAAGCTGCAGTGTGGTATGGGCAAATTCTCTGTGGTAACTCTTTGCGGAGTGTAGACTAGGGCTTAAGGCAAAGGCCTGTGAGTGCTTCTGACTAAAACTGGGGACTTTGGACTAGAGAATTTCCAATTAAGGGGAAATTACTAGCCTGTTATTAAACATTAATTGAAACTGCCCCTATGATTGAAAGACAAAAAATAATCTTAAAATCTAAAATACCAATGATGTCTTGGGTGGGTCAGAGAAATGCTCCAATGGGGAGAGCAATGCCCAGAAGAGTTTCATAATATAATAGTTTATGCTGGATCATCCTACCTGGGGAATGCACGGATGAGATACTCAGAGCAGGGAGCCTCTTATCCCCAGGACTGACTTTGGAACTGTGTGAGGAGCTGCTGGATTCTATTATATCATCACTTGGACAGTGCCCTATGAAGTAGCCCTTGACTGACCAACAAAGAGCTGCTTAGTTTGTGGATGGCAGTGCTAAGGTAAACAGACAGCATCCTGTTTGGAAAACTACCACTGTTGTTGAAGAAGGTAAAAACAAATCAGCTCAAAGGGCTGCATTATCTGCTGCTCTCCCAGCAGAGATAGAAGAATTGAACAATGATCATGCCCTTATGTTTCAGTTTCTACTGAGTCCTGGGTGATGGTCAATGGCAGGAATGGCAATGGAAATGACCTATTAAAGGGATTCCCATATAGGACACAGCCATGGAAATCATGATAGGAATCTGAGGTATGCATTAAAGTAGGACATGCAGATGCCCTGCAAAAGAACTCCCTTCCAGGTTCAGAAGGTGATTGGAACCAATGGGTGGCTATCACGGTATGCTTGCTTGAGGTGGCTGCCTGGGTCTGTGAAATGAGTAGACAAGGTGGGGGATGCTGCAGTCATGCAGAAGAAGGGCTGAATTTGGACATATTCCTCTCGCACCCTCTGAGGCACAAAATGTCAACAAACCATCTGTCTGCCAACAAGAGAGACAGAGACTGCAGATGGCTATGGGGAAGATTCCCGAGTGCGGGGTGGGGCAGACGGGAGAGGACCCACACATCGCTGGCAAGTGGATTGCATTGAGGAACCAATGCAAAGCCCTGGGGGCTACAAATGGGTTTTGACAAGGAGAAACACTGACTCTGCACTGGGCTTTGCTTACCTGGTGGCGGTAGATGCAAATGGTCAGAGTAGCATGAAAGAACCAGGACAGAAGATACTGCACCAATGTGGAAGCTAAGTCACATTTCTTCAGACCAAGGAACACTCTTTATTTACAGCCCATAATGTCAAACAATGGGCAAAGAGATCTCCTCCTCAGAGGAACAGTTTGATAGAGAATTGCAGTAGACAATTGAAACATTAGTTGTCTAAAATAGGGTGCGGCGCAGGTGTGACGGGCTGGTTTACACATTTTCACCGGTGTGTGCTCACACTCAACATGAACTAAGGGAGTGTCCCCACTAGGTAGATTCCTCTGTGTTTCTGGCTGATCTAGAAAAGAGCAGGTGGGGGAGGATGCTGGTATGACTATACAATCCTTCCCAAGGAGGAGGACACTGCTATGATGACCATCCTTCTTTTCCTTCTACATGTAACTTCAACCTTCTCTTTCTTGCTAGATGCAGTGGTTGCAGGACCAGGGCTGCAACTGTAAGTGCTAGAAATAGAGATGATTCCTAAGCAAGAAACTGTAACTATAGCTTTAAACCTTTATGTCAGAATTCCTAAAGGCCTGATTGTGCCTTCACCTCATCTTGCAAATTGGGGTTAACAGTGAATACAGCTATATCGCCCAGAAACAGCCATTAGTTTGGTACCTATGTAACTCTATCCCATATGTATTATGGGAGTAAACTGAGGGAGAGGTACTTGCTAGATCAGTATTGCTGCTTACAATCTTGACCAGCACAGTGGCCAAACCTAATGTTTCTTGCAAAGTTTGGTATAAATAGAGAGAAGGAGGAATAGTAGCTGAGAGTAAAGGAATAAATAAATGGGTTATATAACAAGTCCTGTGAGTCATCCTAGCAAATTATTGACCTGAGGGGTGGTTGTGGGAATCCCTGACTTTGTAGCCAAGTCAGACAGAAGTGCAGGTAACCTGGGGACTTGGTATACTTGAGACTGGTGTCTGAACTGGGGGCAGTAATGTGCATCTGAGCCCCTAACCTATGGGCTCTGCCCTAACACTGGGAGTTAGTATCAGAATTGAATTGAATTGAATTGTTGGACACCTAGTTATTGTCTGGACAATTGGAGAACTGGTTTGTAGTATAAGAAAAAACCCCAGACAAACTTCTATGATAAACATGTATTACTTTTATAATGCAAAAAAGTAAAATAAACATTATTTTTTAAACGAAGTTAATATAACTTGAACACTAAATAATCAGCTTAAATTGTCAAAATTTGCTGATATCCTGTAACTATTAATGAAAATATTTGTGAAATGAACAAAACTTAATCACTCCTAATTAAACCCAAACCCACAAATGCAAGTTTTCTTTGGATAGCTGATTTCTTCTTCATTCTTAGCCTTAACCATATCTTAACCATCAGTGCCTAGTCCGTACACTATGGCTCACCTCCTATGTCTTCATCTTCATTGGTTGGGCCTTCTGCACTGTCCACATTTTCTATTTCATGAGGTTTGGTTAAATTGTAGTCATTCAAAACTGTTGGACTTTCTAAAAGACAAAAAGAGTTTTAAATATGCAGTCAATTTTTTTTTTTTTTTTGAGACAGTCTCACTCTGTTGCCCAGGCTAGAGTGCTGTGGTGTCAGCCTAGCTCACAGCAACCTCAAACTCCTAGGCTCAAACAATCCTCCTGCCTCAGCCTCCCCAGTACTTGGGACTACAGGTTCGTGCCATCACACCTGGGTAATTTTTTCTATTTTTAGTTGCCTGGCCAATTTTTTTTTCTATTTTTAGTAGAGACGGGGGTCTCACTCCTCCTCAGGCTTGTCTTGAACTCCTGAGCTCAAGTGATCCTCCCACCTCGGCCTCCCAGAGTGCTAGGACTATGGACATGAGCCACGGCATATGGCCTGCAATCAACTTTAAAGGATTTTTATAAATATGTATTAAGTAGACCCCCATTTAGTTTTCAGCCTCACATAACCCTTTAGTGACAGACAGTATCCCCCTTCATATACACCCAAAAGGGATATATATGAAAACTCTTGAAGTTCAGAAATATGCCCAGGGTTCATATACCCTTCCATTATATACAACTTTCTTACATACATCTCTCACCTGAGTTGTAATAATAAAATGCACTCATGTTCCTTCTGGACAAAAATTCCCTCTCCATTGGTATAGCTCATGATATTCAGCAGGATACCATTGCTATTTATGACCAAGAAGTATTAATATGTAATAATAAGAAATATTGAGCCCCAAAACGCTGGCATGACCAAATTTGGGAAAGATGCTCTCCTAAGAGGAAGGCTGTAAACTTCTGTATGACAAATTCTATTTTCCCTTCTGTTCACATTATAAATGTGATTCTGTGGAAAACATATTGGACCCCAAGTTAGTTTATTTCTTTGAACATTTACTAAAGGCTAACAAGGCTACAGATATGAATAAGTCATCATGCCTGTCCTCAAGGAGCCCAGACTTTGCAGATATACCTAAGAGAAGCCCACAGTTATAATGCAAGGTAGACTCAGAGAAGGGATTAAAAGAAATACAAAGTGTTAAGGGAGTTTATAAGTGAAAGTGAGCACATATAATAACAGCATGCTTAAATAAACAGCAAAGTTCTTAAAAATCAAGTTTAAGGAAAATATAATTTTACATAATAAATACTGATAATACTGGAAGTAAGGAAAAAAAGGAACAATTTAGCTGCAATTATTCTCACATATAAGCTTAGCAGCTTAACAAGAAATGATAGCAGAAGAAACGAACTGAAAATTCACCCATTTTCTATCCAACTCCTTCCCAGTACTCAATAAAATATTTACTGAGTACCTATAAATGCAACAAATAGTCAAAGACACTGAATACTGGAGCATCTAAGTGGGGTTGAAGCAGGGGAGGTGACTAGGAACCCTGCAGTGTTATTCCTTTCAGCAGCAGCCATGACAGAACCCAGGGAACAGGACATTTGCTAGAATGCAGGACTGAAATGGAAACACGTTTCATAAAATCCATCACTAAGAGGCCTTGTAAATGTGGTCAACAGGGACCCATTTTTTGATTTATGAATATCTAAAGTTTCTAATTTCTGCATATTATAATGCATATACTATGAACTCTTAAGATAATGATCTAGACAGTGGTCCACTTTTCTCAAGCCTGAAATGACTAAAATATAGTGCACACCTGAAAAATTAATATGAGGTTCAAATTTAATTAAAATATGAGGTTACGACTCACAGTAATGCAAAAAGGCACTTAAGTGATACATTTTGTAACATAACATAAGTTTTGATTCAAACAAAGTGAGTTAATGAAGAAAATGTAGAAGTTATTTTTAGGAAATAAAATTATTTTAAATATTTACTGTATATTCTAGAGCATGAGTCAGCAAACTATGGCCTGAGGGCGAAGTCTGACCATAGCCTGTTTCTATATGGGCCCAGGAGGTAGAAATAGTTTTAAAATTTTTAAAGGGTTATAAAAAATACAAAGAGGAACATGCAACAGAGACCATATGTGGCCTGCAAAGTCTAAAGTATTACTAGCTGGCTCTTTTTTTTTTTTTTTTGAGACAGAGTCTCACTGTGTTGCCCAGGCTCGAGTGCCATGGCGTCAGCCTAGCTCACAGCAACCTCAAACTCTTGGGCTCAGGCGATCCTCCTGCCTCAGCCTCCCGAGTAGCTGGGACTACAGGCATTCGCCACCATGCCCGGCTAATTTTTTCTATATATATTTTTAGTTGGCCAATTAATTTCTTTCTATTTTTAGTAGAGACGGGGTCTCGCTCTTGCTCAGGCTGGTTTCGAACTTCTGACCTTGAGTGATCCTCCCGCCTCGGCCTCCCAGAGTGCTAGACTAGCTGGCTCTTCACAAAAACGTTTGCTGACCACTTTTCTAGAGCAAACAGCACAAGTCATTCAAACACAAGCTACTCTATTATTCGACAAAAACTGTCTTTATCCAAACCAATCAGTTGAAAAATTAAAAAAAGAAAAAAACCCAGTGATCGACATTAGGCAGAATATGGTTTGGCCCTATGATGCTAAAGAACTTACATGATCTAATGGGTAAGTTTTTTTTTTAATCAGCAAGAGACAACCACATTTTAAATAAACACATTTCCATAGCATTTTTAATATAATCAGAATAAGCACGTTCCTTTTTTTTGGTATTTTTAGTAAAGGTACATTTAGAGAAAGGAAAGACCTCATGTTACCTGTGGGCACAGACTGCTCCTGAGTGCTTTTCAGGTCTACATTTGGTTGTATATCTGAAAAGAAAGAGGTTATAAATATTAGCTACTTTGGGTACATTTCTACAGATTTGAGCATTCCAAATTTAATAAGGATATTATTTTGGAAAACTTAGCAAAATTCCTTTTTCAGAGCAGGACTAATCTTCCTCAATACTCTTTCTAAAAGTGTCTCAAGGAGGATGAAACAAAGTATTGATCCAGCAATGCTACTCTAAAAACATTCTGTCAGAGATCTATTAATACTTACACCATGAACAATAAGCAAAAAGTGGGTCCCATTAGAGAGAATTTCAGATACCATGTATTCTTCCCCCCAATACTTTATTGTGAACATTCTCAAACATATAAAAAGTTAAAAGAACTGGACAGTGAACACTCAATATCCACCAGATTCTACAATTAACATTTCGCATTTTTGCTTTATCACATACCTTTCCTACTTATTAATCACTCAATCCAGCCATCAAATCTTAATTTTTTGATGCATTTAAAAATAAGCTGCAGAGGACGGTATACTTGACTCCTAACACTTCCACATGCATATTATTAACTAGAATTCAATATTTGTTTATAAGATTTTTTTTTTTTTTTTTTTTTTTTTTTTTTTTTTTTAGAGACGGGGTCTCGCTCTTGGTCAGGCTGGTTTCGAACTCCTGACCTTGAGCTATCCACCCGCCTCGGCCTCCCAGAGTGCTAGGATTACAGGCGTGAGCCACCGCGCCCGGCCCTGTTTATAAGATTTTTTAAGGTAAAACTTACATACAGTGAAAGCACAGATCTTAAGTGTACCATTCAGTGAGTTTTTAAAAAAGCATATTTTTGTGTAATGCAAACCCCTATCAAGATACAGAACATCGTCATGATCCCAGAAAAGTTCCCTCATGTCTCTTCCTAGTCAAGCCCCACCCACATACTCCAGAGACAACCACTATTTTGATTTCTTTCCACCACAGACAAGTTTAGCCTATTTTAGAACTTTATAAAAATGGAATCACACAGACATATGGTATAAACTCTTTTGCCTGAGGCTTCTTTCACTCAACATAATGTTTTGAGACACATCCATTCTGTGATGTTTATCAGTTGTTCATTCTTTTTTACTGCTTAGTAGTAGTCCATCATATGACTATCCCAGTTTATCCATTCTTCTGTCGATGGACACCTCCACTGTTTCCAGTCTGGGCTATTATGAATAAAACTACGATGATATTTCTTTTTTAATAATAAACTTTTAAATTTTAGAATAGTTTTAAATTTACAGAAAAATTGCAAAGATAGTACAGAGAGTTCCCATACACCCCACACCCAATTTACCCTATTATTAACATATGGGTATGGCATATTTGTTATAATTAATGAACAAATATTGATACATTATTTCTAAGTATTCAGATTTCTTTAGTTTTCATCTAGTGTCGTTTTTGTGTTCCAGGATGCCATCCAAGATCTCCCATTACATTTAGCCACCACGTCTCCTTAGGCTCCTCTTGGTTGGGATAGTTTCTCAGACTTCTCTTGTTTTGATGATGACCTTGACGGTTTTGAGGAGTACTGGTCAGGAATTTTGTTCCTCAATTGGCATTTATTTTTCTCATGATTAGATAAGGGTATGATCATCCTTGTTTAAGTCTTTTGCTCATTTTTATTAGTGTGTGTGTATTTTTATTGTTTTAGGAGTTCTTTATAGATTATCAATATCGATCCTTTGTCAGATATATATTTTGGTAATATCTTCTTCTAGTCTGTGACTTGTTTATTTGTTTTTTTATATTTAATAGTGTCTTGATAGCCACAAGTTTTAAATTTTGAAGTTTACTGTATCAATTTTTAAATGGATATTGCTTTGTTACATCTTACTTAAGAAAACTTTATCATCCCCAATTTGTAATGATATTCTCTCATTTTCTTCTATAAGTTTCATAGTTTTGGCTTTTATGTTTCACTCTATGATCCATACTGAGTAAATTTTCTTCTTCTAAGTGTGAGGTGGAATTTGAGTTTCATTATTTTCCACATGGATGTTCAGTTGTTCCAGCACCATGTATTGAAAAGACTTTTCTTTCTCCATTGCATTGCTTTAGTGCCTTTGTCAAAAATCAAATGACTTTAAGAGTACAGGTTTATTTTTTAGTTCTTTATTCTGCTCCAGTGATATACTGTCTATCATTACACCAGTACCATAATGTCTTGATGCTTTATAGGAAAGCTGTGAAGTCAGGTAGTATAAACTCTCAACTTTGTTCTCCTTTTTAATGTCTCTTTGGCTACTTTAGATCCTTTGCAGTCTCATATAAATTTTAGAATAAGACTGTTTGTTTATTTTTTAAAACCCCAGAGGGATTATGATTGGAATTGCATTGATCAGTTTGAGTCTTAAAAATGAGTTTTTCAGTCCATGAACATGATACTTCTCACCACTTACTTAGGTCTTCTTCAGTTTCCCTCAGCAATGTTTTGTAGTTCTGATATACAGCTCTTACATGTTTTTTGTTAAATTTATTTCTAAATATTATATGTTTTATGATGCTATTATAAGTGAAATTTAAATATTTTAATTGTTTACAGTTAGTATATACAGATATAATTGATTTTTGCATATTGACCTTATATACTGAGATCTTACTAGATTAATTTATTAATTTATGGAGTTGTTTGGTATATTCCTTAGGATTTTCAATGTAAGTAATCATGTCATCTGCAAAATGAGATGATTTCATGTCTTCCTTTCCAATTTTTATGCCTTCGATTTCTTCTCTTGCTTTATTGCACGGCTGGAATTGCTAGTACAATGGAATAGAAGGGAAGAGAGTGGACATCCTTGCCTTGTTCCCAGTCTTAGAAGGAAAATGTTCAATATTTTGTCATAAATTATGATTTTAACTGTAGGTTTTCCATAGAGTCCAAGAAGTTTCTTTCTAGTCCAAATTTGCTAAAGGTTTTTTGTTAGTTTCTTTGTTTGTTTTGAGACAGGGTCTCATTCTGTTGCCTGGCTAGGGTGCAGTGGTGTCAGCATAGCTCACTGCAACTTCAAACTCCTGGGCTCAAGTGATCCTCCTGCCTCAGCCTCCCGAGTAGCTGGGACTACAGGCATGCCCCACCATGCCCGGCTAATTTTTCTACTTTTTTGTAGAGCCAGTGTCTTGCTCTTGCTCAGACTGGTCTCAAACTCCTGGCCTCAAGTGACCCTCTGTCCTTGGCCTCCCAAAGTGCTAGGTTGCTAAGAGTTTTTGAAATCATAAATGAATGTAGAACTTTGTCAAATACTTTTTCTGCATCTATTGAAATTATATATTTTTTCCTCATTTATTCTACTAATTTGGTGAATTACATTGATTCCACTCCTGAGATAAACCCTGGTATAAATTCCTGGGATTATTATATCCTTTGTACTCCTGGGATAAACCCCTGCTTGGTTATAACATATTTTCTGTTTTATGTATGGCTGGATCCAATTACCAATAGCTTATTAAGGATTTAAAAAAATTTTTTTACTTTATCTGCCTAGTTTATTAAAGATTTATGCATCTATGTTTGTGAGTAATTTGGGCCAATAATTTTCTTTTTCTTTAATATGTCTTCATTAGGTTTTGGTATCAGAGTTTGGTAGTATTCCTTCCCCTTTTATTTTCTGAAAGAGTTGGGTGAGATTAATTTCATATTCTCTTTATATGTTTGATACAATTCACCTGTGATACCCTTCGCTCCTGGAGTTTTCTTTTGACAATAATTTTAATTTCTTTAATAGAAATAAGCCCATTCTCATTTTTAAAAAATTCCATTTTTATTAGTTTTGGCAAGTTGTATTTTTCAAAGAATTTGTCCACTTTAAGTTGTCAAATTTATTGGCATCAAATTGTTTATAACATTTGCTTGTTATTCTTTTAATATCTATAGGATCTATAGGATCTATAGTTATATTTTCTTTTCATTTTTGATATTGCTAATTTGTATTCTCTTTTTCTTGGTTATCTGTTTTTATAAAAAATATTTTTGAAGAACCAATTTCTGGCTTGCATAATTTTCTCTATTGTTTGTCAGTTTTCAATGTTATTGATTTCTTCTCTTTATTATTTTCTTTCTTCTATTTACTTTGGACTTAATTTACTCTTTTTCTGGCCTCTTAGGTGAAACTTTAGTGACTGATTTCATTCTTCTTTTCTATGATAATTATAAGCATTTAAAGCTATAAGTGTTCCTCTAAGCATGCTTTAATTGTATCTCATAAATTTTGATGTTTCATTTTCATTATAATTCAGTTCTAATTTCCCTTGTGACTTCTTTGATCTACTGGTTATTTATGTTTTTAATTTCCAAATACTTGGAGGAATGAGCAGATTATCTAGTTAACTTATTGTTATTGATTTCTAATTCCATCCACTATAGTCAGAGAATACAGTTTGTGTGATTTCAGCCCTTTTAAATTTATTAAGACCTGTTTTCGGCCGGGCGCGGTGGCTCACGCCTGTAATCCTAGCACTCTGGGAGG
>VBSM01003215.1:15635178-15664232 GCA_008086735.1 Cheirogaleus medius | reverse complement strand
AAAAAAAAAAAAAAAAAAAAAAAAAAAGACCTGTTTTCTTGGTGAATGTGCAGTGCATAGTTGAAAAGTATGTATCTTCTGCAGTTCTTGGGTATACTGCTTTATACGTGTCAATTAGATCAAGGTAGTTGAAAATGTTGTTCAGATCTATGGCTTTACTAATTTTCAGCTAGTTGTCTAGTTTCTGAAAGAGGAGTGTTAAAATCTTCAAATAACATTATTGATTTGTCTATTTCTCTCAGCTCTTGAGTCTATGATATACATCTTTAATTTTCCACAGTCTTCTTAGAGTTATATACTACTTCACACAAAATCTGTGAAGCCTGGAACAATTTTGGCCTATTTCCCACCCTCCAACCTTTATACTATAGTTGTCATATGTATCACATACGCATACACTATAAACCTCACAACACAATGTTATTAATTTTAGCTTTAAATAGTCATATTGAAAAGATTAAGAGGAAAAAAATAGTACTTTCTTTTTACTCATATATTTATCATTTCTGATGCTTTTCATTCTTTCATTAAAATCCAAGTTCCCATCTGGTATCATTATTTCCCTTCAGTTAAAGAACTTCCTTTAACATTTTTAGTAGTGCAAATGTGTGAGGGACAAATTTTCTTAGCTTTCATATATTTGGAAATGTCTTTATTTTACCTCCAATATTACAGAATATTTTTATTAGAGATAGAATTCTTGGTTGACAGGTTTTTCTTTTCTCCTAGCTCTTTAAAGATGGCATTCCACTGTCTTCTAGCTTCTATTGTTTCTGATGAGAAGTCAGTAGTATCGTGTATCATTGCTTTTCTATATATGTGTTCTTTTTCTCTGAATGCTTTCAAGATTTTCTCTTTACTTTTGGTTTCAGCAATTTGACTATGATATGCCTAGGTGCAATTTTTTTTGCATCCATTAACCATCCACACTTTATGCCCAGGTGTAATTTTATTTGCCTTTATCCCACTTTGGTTCACAGAACTTCTTAAATCTGTAAAGTTATATTTTTCACCAAACTTGAGAGTTTTCCACCAAACTTGAGAGTTTTCCAGCCATTATTTCTTTAAGTAATTTTTCTGTTCCATTCCATCACTCTTTTTCTTCTATAATTACAATTACATGTATGTGAGACCTTTTTGTATTTTCCCACAGTTCCTTGAGGCTCTGATCTTTTCCCCCAATGATTTTTCTCTCTGCTATTCAGAGTGAATAATTTGTTATTATATCTTCAAGTTCAGTTGCTCTTTCTTCTGTCACTTAATTTGCTGTTGAGCCTATCCAATGTTTCAGATATTGCAATTTTTTTTTTTTTTTTTTTTTTTTTTAGAGACGGGGTCCAGATATTGCAATTTTTAAAAGAATTTCCATTTTGTTCTTTGTCATAGTTTCTCTGCTGAGATTTCCTATTTGTTAATTCATTAAAAGCATATTGTCCTTCATGTCCTTGAGCATAATTATTATAGCTGCTTAACTTCTTGTCTGCTGATTCTAATATCTATGTCATCTTAGGGTCAGTCACCACTGATTTCCTTTTCTCTTGAGTATAGGTCATATTTTCCTGCTTCTTCATATGACCTAATAATTTTGGATCATATCCTGGACATAGTGGATGATATATTACAGAAACTCTGAATTCTTTTATGTTCTTCTGAAGTGTATAAGAGTTTTTCTTTGTTTGTTTTACTTTTTTTAAGCATGCAATTAACTTGCTTTGACTCAAATTCAAATTTGTCTCAACTGTGGTGGGCAGCAGTTAGGGAGACCAAATGTCCCAGTATACCTGGATTGAGGAGTTTCCAGAACTTTCATAGTCCCAGGGAAACTGGGATGAGTTGGTCTCCCTTGCAGAAGTATAAACCTCTGTTTAGTTATTTTAGCCTCAGATGGGCTACTTCAGAGCATGATCTTACACATATGTAGTTCAAGGATCAACCAGAGAATTTACACACAAAAAAAGCCCTCTCTGGCTTTTTCCATTTCAGGATCTCATTCTCCTCCCCAACTTCCCAGTGTCTGTGGTTGCTATGGTTTGTTAAGCCAGTAAGACTATGGAATTTATTAATATAACCAAGTTTTAGCCATCCTGAGGCAAAAATGGGGGCCTTCCCTGGGCAAAAAGCCATAAAACAAGCTGCTTTGGGTCATTTTTCCAATGCCTTCAGGTGATAAATTTTTAAATATTTTGTCCAGAATCTACAATTGCTATCTATGGGAAGGTTGGTTCAATAGGAGGTATTCCTCCATTACCAGAAATTAAAACTCTCCTTTGTTCTTTGTTTTAATGGTGACCATTTACCCCAAACTGTTCAGGATCGTACCGATTTCAAATACTCTATACTGTAATCAGGTCATATTTTAATTTTTGGCTTGAAAAATACAGTCACTGTATTTATATTCTATCCTGATTTTAAAATTTTAACATATCAGCTATTAGATGTTAGCAACAAAGCATAAAGGCAGAGGAAATAAACACATTTTAAAAATAAGCAAAGGGGCAGCTTGGCATGGGGTGTCAAAACCCAAGCAGGGTGAGAGGAATGTCCACATGAGCAATGGGGGCAGCCCATGGTGGACTGCTGAAGACCAACTAGCATAATGGGTGTGCCCACAGGGTAGGCAGTCTGAGTGAGGGACAGAGGTTTCCACATGGAGGGACAGACAGCAGGGGAAGGCAGAGACTGAACAGGGTAAGGAGGACAGGGGGAGTGCCTGACTTGGAGTGCTGGAGTCTGAGAGGGATGAAGACGGCGTCCAAGCTAAGGGACAGCCTAAAAAGGGTGAATGGGGCACTCACATTAGGAGAGTGGGGGCTGGCAGCATGGAGCCCAAAGGAATGAGAAGAACTTCTATGCACGAGAGTAGTCCAGGGCAAAGTGCCAAAACTTGAGTAGGGAGAAGAGGGCACCCGTATTTTAGGGGCATTCTTGCATGGGGATGTCAGAGCCCGAGCAGTGGAGAAGCACATCCACTCAAGAGTGGAGGCTACGGTATGGGGGGTCAGGACCAAATGAGGCAAAGAGAGCATCTGTGCCGAATAGGAGATGGCAGCAGCAATGGAGGACTGGTTATATAAAGGTGGACTGAGCAAATAAGTAAATATTATAAGGATAATGAGAGCCAGGTTTCTTTGTCAGAGAAGAGAGCTACAAATATGGAAACCTGTGGTACTGTATTGGAATTGGAGGCCCTGGCATGAACTCATGGCTTCCACTATATATATAAAAAGATATAAAATATAGATGTAAATGTGTGTATATGGGTATACACCCCTATTCTTGTCCACAGAGTGGAGCTAGGAGCAGTGACACTACAACAGCTCCTGGCATCTCATCCAGATATTAACTTCTAAATATCATTCTCCACTTAAAGGAACGAGTCTCCTTTGAGAAATGGCTGGTTCCAGGGTTGGAGCAGGAAAAGTACAAGATAAGTCTGGAACATTTTGCTGTGCCAGAGAGCAAGGAAGTGCTCACAGAATGAAGAGGATATCTTAAAAGGTTATAGAAGTTGGCCACGTGCGTGTAATCCCGGCGACTCAGGAGGCTGAGGCAGGAGAAACGCTTGAGCCCAGGAGTTCAAGACCATCCTAGGCAACATAGTGAGACCCCCATCTCTAAAAAGAGAAAGAAAGAAAGAAAAAATTAGCCAGACATGGTGATGTGTGCCTTTAGTCCCAGCTACTTGGGAGGCTGAGGCAGGAAGATCACTTGAGCCCAGGAGTTCAAGGGTGCAGAGAGCTATGATTGTGCCACTACCCTCCAGCCTGGGCAACAGAATAAGACCCTGTCTCCAAAAAAGATATAAAAGTCATCTTAAAAGAGTTTCCTCTGGCCAAATCTGAGATGAAAGAGCATCAAAATAATAATGATAGTATTAGATTATAACCCATTGAAAAAACCAGATATTATGAGTCCATTCTTATTAATAAGTGAATAAACTGAAAATCTGATGACAAAGGTGACATGCATATGGTTTCAAAGTGCTTATCTCCAAAAATATTTATTAATTATAAAGGTGAAAGAGTACCTGTATAGTGGAGAAGCCTGTTGGACACCACTGTAACTGAGCAAAGTTACATGTGATCACATCAGTAATGAGACAAATGAAAATTATGTGCTGCCTGATAGTGACAAGAACATAGCATCACTTCTGTGATATTCCTGCCAAATATGCACAACATGAATAAATGAGGAAACAGACTCTAACTGAGGGATGGTTCACAAAGCAACTGGTTTGTAATCCTCAAAAGTGTCCATGTCATGAAAGACTGAGGAACTGTTCCAGACTGAAGGTGAGTGAAGAGACATGGTAACTAAATGCAATATGTGATTCTGAACTGAAATCTCCTGCAGTAAAGAACATGAGGGAGAAACCTGGATGGGGTCTGAGGATTAAACGGCAGTAATACATCAATGTCAATTTCATGGTTTCAATGGTCATATTGTGGTTATGTAAGAGAAGGTAGAACATACACACTAAAGTATTTGAGAGTTACAGGGCATTATGTCAGCAACTTACTCTCAAAATCTGTGGGGAAAAAATAGTTTTTTGATTGTATTGCAACTTTTCTGTAAGTTTGATAGTGTTTGTTTTTTTAAGTTGAAAAAAAATCTGCTAACTGAAACTTTCAACTGCACACTGAAAGGATTCTTAACAGGAAAAAAAAATAAAGAAAACTAGCTCAAAGGTTTCACATGAGCAACCTTTATGTGGGAACATCTTTTAGTGACTACACAGCAAGGTGGCTTTTGATTTGGTGAACTAAAGGCAAAAAGTCCTGGTCCCCTGAACCTTTTAAACCCTCTGACAATGACATTTAAATAGCTCTCAATATTTTTGCAAGAACCCTCTGTGTATCATAAATAACACCAGAAGTAACTTAGTATAACTCCTAAAAGAAGACAGCAATTCTGACTACCTTACCTGTTCATAACTTAAAAGAGTCATTAAAACCATCTATAGTCAGGCCACATGACTGTTGTTCTTAAGTACTAAGAAATACTTAAAACACAAGGGCAACAAAGATGGAAATACATTTTCCCCCTAAACTTAAAGATCTTTATAAGAACATGAAGCCCACTGAAAGATAATAGTGGATTGATGGTGAAGGAATTCCCAGCTTGCTCAATATTTCTAAATACAGCAAGGACTTTTTAGTTTTTAATTAATCATTTTATAATTTCTTTATACTTCCTCCCCTTCCCCAAAAACCCACAAAAAGTTTTCATTTGATGGGGTCTACTGGGGTCTTTTTAATGTGCAGGCAGTCAACATAGCTTTAAAATATTTTCCAAAACAATGTTCTAGAAAGCTAAGTAGGAAGGGTCCCTATATTGCCTTTGATAGAAATATAGTTTCCCAGGACCAGCACCAGTAGTTCACGCCTGTAATCCTAGCACTTTGGGAGGCTGAGGCAGGAGGATTGCTTGAGGCCAGGAGTTCGAGACAAGCCTGAATAACATAGCAAGACCCCATCTCTACAAAAATAAGAAAAAATATCAGCCAGGCATGGTGGCATATGCCTGTAGTCCCAACTACTCAGGAGGCTGAGGCAGGAAGATCACTTGAGCCCAAGATTTTGAGTTTGCAATGTGCTATGATGATGCTACTGCACTCCAGCCCAGGAGACAGAGCAAGACTTTGTCAAAAGGAAGGAAGGAAGGAAGGAAGGAAGGAAGGAAGGAAGGAAGGAAGGAAGGAAGGGAGGGAGGGAAGGAGGGGAGGAGGAGGGAGGGAGGGAGGGAGGAGGAGGAGGGAGGGAGGGAAGAAGGAAAATATATAGTTTTCTGTATTGATGTTTATACATATGAGGTGAACATGATGGAAGAATCTTAGAGTGGGTTAATTTTGTTGAAATATTAACCTCATCAATTTTATCCATCTCTCCCATTACTTGAACAGGTAAAGTGTGCTCCTGCCCCAGGGCTCTTCCTTCTGACTGTAATGCTCCTCCTCCAGAAGCCACCTGGCTTACTTCTCTTCATTCAGGTGTCTTCTTAAATGTCACCTTATCAAGTAAGCTTTACCTAATTATCCTATATAAAATGTCATCTTCCATTGTCACTCTTTGCTCTTACCTTGCTTTGTTTTTCTTCATTATCACCATCTTTCATTTTTATTTTTATCTGTCTCTCTCCACCAAAATGCAAGCTCCACGAGAACAGGGATGTCTGTTTTGTATGCTATGTCTTCAGCCCCAAAATCAGTGCCCACTCAAGATGGACACTCAATAAGTATTTGTTGAATAAACGAATGGATTCTTACATTTCTACTGTTGATCCGTATTAATATTCTAGATCAAGGTTCAGCAAACTATAGCTCACTGCCTGTTTTTGTATGGCCTGTGAACTAAGAATGGTTTTTACGTTATTTTCTTTTTTTAAATTTCAAAATATTAAGGGGATACAAAAGTTTCTGTTACATGGATACACTCTATCATGTTGAAGTCAGGGCTTTCAGTGTGCCCACAATAAAAAGGAATGAAATAATGTCATTCACAGCAACTTGGTTTTTTACATTTTTAAATGGTTGAGAAAAATCAGAGGAATATTATTTCATGATACTTGAAAACTTTATGAAATTAAAATTTCAGTGTCCACCAATAAAGTTTTATTGGAACACTCATTTAAGTACTGTTTTTGGCTAATTTTGTACAACAGCAGAGTTGAGGGGTTGTAACAGGGACTGTTTGATCCTCAAAGCCTAAAACATTCACTATCTGGTCCTTTACAGAAAAGATTTGGGGAGCCCTGTTCTAGGTCTATTACCAATACTAATACAGTACTATCCAATACAGCAGGCACTAGCCACATGTGGCTATTCGTTTAAATTTAAATTAATTAAAATACAAAATTTCCTTTCTCAGTCACACCAGCCACATTCCAAGCACTCAACAGAACATGTGGCTAGTGGCTACCATATTGTATGGTGCATATTCATTTTCATTGAACATTTTCATTGTCACACAAAGTTCTATTGCACAGCACTGCTCTAGAGTCTAGACCCTCTCGATGCTGCTTAAGATACCACTGCAAAGCTATTTAAACATTAAAAACTTTGGATCAGTGCAGCACTATTCATAATAGCCAAGATATGGAATCAACCTAAGTGTCCATCAGTGGATGAATGGATAAGGAAAATGTGGTATCTATACACAATGGAACACTATTCAGTCTTTAAAAAGAAGGAAATTCTGTCATTTTTGACAACATGGATGAACCTGGAAGACATCATGTTAAGTGAAATAAGCCAGGCACAGAAAGAAAAATACTGTATAGTCTCTCTTGTATGTGTAGAATCTAAAAAAGTCAAACTCACAGAAGGAAAAAGTAGAATGACAATTGTCAGGGGCTGGGGGTAGGGGATATGGGGAGGTGTTGATCAAAAGGTACAAAGTTTCAGTTAGACACGAGGAACATGTTTTTGAGATCTACTACACAGCAGGGTTACTATAGTTAATAATAATGTATTATATATTTCAAAATTGCTAAGACAGCAAATTTCAAATGTCTCACCACAAAAAAAGATAAGTAAGTGAGATGATGGATATGTGAATTAGCTCATATACATATATCAAAACATCATATTGTATCCCATAAATATATACAATTATGATCTGTCAATTAAAAATAATATGAATTTTAAAATGAAGTAAAGTAAATTAGAAACTAGAAAGTAAAAACAAAAAAACCTCTGGCTCAGGAGAAAAGAAGAAAATCAAACCATTGTAAAACATAAATATCAACTAAAACTTTAAAAAAAATTATACCAGAAACAGCAAAACAATGGTCATTTTCAGTCATTACTTCCAAAACCATGCCATTGGAATTTCAGGAAAAAGTTGTGGTTTTAATTAATGCAGCAATCAATGAAATTAAGCATTTAGACAGCACTTTTCATACAAAACACTTTACAAATTTCACTGATTGAAAAATTAATGTGACTTTTCAGAGGGCAAAAATACCCCACCACATGATGCCAAACTTCCAGATAAAATATTTTTAAATGTACTTACATGTATGTGTACACATATATATTTAGCATCATGTTTTCATCAGGACTTTTTGGTCTCATTAGATAAAACCATTTTCTTATCTCATTTAAAAGCCAAAGCTGTAATCTAGCAGAAAACCTTAGTTAACAAACACTCTTTCATATCTTTGCACTTCTGCCCTTCCCACAACTAAATAATCCATCTCCTGATATGTTTTAAGGTTTAATTAAATCGTAAGTGTATTCTATTAACATCGTACCCCTTAAATAACAAGTCTTCTAAAGGACATAACTATTCTATTGCTGTGATAGCTGACAAATATATCGGACTGTAAAAGTTAAAGGTTATTTCTTTTGTAGCTTTCCACAGTACTCTACTATTGATAGTTATTCATAGCTATACTAGCAATCTCAAATTTTTTTCTACCAGTATGGAAAACAAGTCTTCATCACATGCTTACAGAGAGATGACAATTTCAAATTTGTTTTTATCCCTTCAGATTCTCTTTTCATTGGCAAAGAGGCCATGCAAAAAAAAAAACAAATTCACCAGTTAGAATTTCTGTTAAGATACTGTTAGATTTCTGTTAAGGAGTTTCTCAGATAGTCTAGTAGTTCATATGCTGCCAAATGAAAAAGTGCAGATTACAAATAAAATTTAAACTGTGAAATGGCAGGAGTTTGGTTAATTGATATTTCATCAAAGTTCACATGTGAATGTTTTACCTCTTAGCTGTAATATAAATTATTTATGAACAAAACCAAATATTTACATTAGCAAAAAAATGTGTAACCATGTTTTTAACTCAAATGGGTCATAAATATGCCTTCATTTCTAATACTGTACTATTAAATAATTATCATTCAATTACAAATACTAGCTAGCAAAATTTTCCTCTTAGTTTCAGAGATCGGATTTCCACTCCATGGTCTATTTTCCCAGTAGGAAATGCAGGCACTAAAGGAAAGCAAAATGTCAAGTCTCAGAAAGAATCCTGTTCTGAGTTTGCCAGCTGCCAGCAGTTCTGGTGCCTGACAGCTGCCAGAAATATCTCTAAATGTTGATATTCCTTTCTATCTTCATAATAGTAAACTGACTCCCTTATCCTCATGCCTTTAAAAAAAATAGTTTCTCTTATCTAAAATGCCAATTTTTACTTTTCAACTGCTTTGGAAATTGAGACACTGACTACAAGAATATTTTCATAATTGCAACATTAACACTTGGGACAATAAATGTGGCAGAGGTGTGTTAGCTATCGTTTCTGAAAAATCCCTTACCATTTCTCTTTATTACCACCACATACAATCATTCCTGGAATTCTACCGTTACAAGAACAGTTCTGTAGAATGAAAACAATTCCTGTAACCAATGAAATTAGAATGTTAGGATTGAAATGGTTATCCTAACTAGCTTACCCTCCTTCTCCTGCCACCTGATGCTTGACTGTCCTCTAATACTGTTCCTTCATTGGGTGGTATAGCTGCTGCTTCAACACTTCCAATAATACAGAAGTTATTCCCTCCCATTTCAGAAAAACTCTAGTGGTTAAAAAGCATTCTTCCTTAAATGTAGCTGAACTCAAATTTTCTGAAATGCCCATTTCAGCCCCTAGTTCAGCTTTCCGGGAACATAAAGGATAAGTTATTACTCAGATGTTACCACTGAGTTCCCTGACCATGGTGAGAGCTTTCCTCTAAATCTGTTTTTGTATGCCTGTGGTCCTCAAAAAATGTGGCAACAAACACTCAGCCTAGTAGTGCAAAGAGATTCCTTTCTACCTCATAACATTTCTGGAAGATAATTAGGTACAGTGGCATTTATTTTCCCCATTTTATAGACAAGATCCAAGACGCAAAGAATGACAAAAAATGTAAAAGTCAAGTAATTGACCAAGGGCACAATGTCAGTGACACAGTAAGAGAAGCAGGATTCATCTCCTGAGTTTCACTGCTGTTTCAGAGAATTTAAATCATGTTTTTAAATGCCTTGTTATATAGATTATAGATCTTAGAAGGCCAGAACTAGAAGAGATTTTAGATCCAATTAATTTCAAACACCTCAACTGTATATTATTGTTGATAGAGGCAAAAGAAAGATTTAAAAAGCAAAGATCATGCCTTATAGTGAGAGTAATCCCCCCAACCATCAAATATTTCTTTCCCAACTTCCTTGGACTAAGGTAATGTTTAAGAAATATCAAGACTACTTGTCTAAGTACACCAGATCAGCCCACCTTACTATTCTAGTTCTTCCTACCCTACTCTACCCTACCCTATTTTTTAAATAAATTGTTCCATTTTTCCCCCTAGACTGAGTGTTTAACAAGGAAATTATAGACTGTGAGGCACAGGTGAATTGCTGACAATTGTAGCTAAAACAACAAATTCAAAGTCTAGTATTAACTCTCCTTAAAAGATCAGTTATCCTGACCTATCCTGACCAAGTTGTAGAAAAAGTATATTTCTATTTTACCTTGTATATCAGATGCTACCAAATGAACATGTAGAGAGAAAAGGAAGAATGAGTATTTCATGACATTGTTACTTTTAAAAAATGCTGGTGCTAAAATGATTGAATCTAACATATTCAAATTAAGACTTTCATTTCAAAATGCCTAGTTTTTGCTATAAAATAACTGGGGCCAAAAACAGCATCATTAATTTGAAGTGGATGATAGACCTAAATATCAAAGTTAAAACAATCAAACTTCTAGAGGAAAACATAGTTTCTAGAGGAAAACACAGTAGACTATTTTCATGGCCTTAGGGTAGGTAAAGATTTCTTAAATAGGGCATAAGGAGTACTTAACCACAAAGGAAAAAAGATTGATAAATTAGTCTTCATTAAAATTAAAATTCTATTTGATCAAATAGATTAAGAAAAATAAGTTACAGACTGGGAGAAAATATTTGCAATACACATCTGACAAAGTACACATTTCCAAAATATAAAAGATGCCTAAAAATTCAATAAGAGAAAACACAACCCAATTTAAAAACAAAACATCCAAATGACCAGAAGACTTTAGGCACTTCAGGGAGGAGGATATCCAAATGGCCAAAAAACATAACAAAAAGTACTCAACATTATTACTCATCAGGAAATTGCAAATTAAAACCACAATAAAATACCACTACACGCCCACAAGAATGGCTAAAATTAAAAAGATTGACAATAGCAAATGTTGACAAGATGTAGAGCAAGTGGAACTCAGAAATCACTAGTGGGAGGGTAAACTGGCCCAACCACTTTGGAAACTTTCACAGTATGTGTCAAAGCTAAACATACACCTATATGATGATCCAGAAATGCTAGTCCTACACATATATTCAAGAGATATAAATATGTATATGTCCAGCAAGAGACATGCTTAAGAATGTTCATAATATAGCTAAACATTAGAAACAATCAAATGTCCATCAACAGCATAATGAATAAATTATGGTATATTCATATTATTCAATAATAAAAGGGAATGAACTACTAATAATAACAACATGGATGGATCTCAAAAATCGGTAAAGGAAAAGAAGCCAGACACAATAAAAGCATCATACTGTATAATTAATTTATATGAAATTCAAGAAAGGGAAAAGTAATCCATGATGATAGAAGTCTGAATAGTTTTCAACTTGGGGCAAAGGGAGATATTAACACAAGGAATCTTTCTGAGGTGATGCAAATGTTCCATATCTTGATCTGGAAGGTTGTATTATAGGTAAAAAAAAAAAAAAAGAATAAAAAAGATAATAAAGCTATATACAAAGATGTGCTCTTTATTGTGTATGTTATTCCTTAATTTTAAAAAATCCATTGAACACTCAAGCATCCTCAAATATCTAAAATCCTAAAATTCAGAGATGCAATTATAGCAGCATCTTCCCACTTTTGAAAAAACTTTGAATTTCAAGGGTTTCTCATGATTCTGCTATAGAATCTTTATAAATTACATTTTACCAGCTAGACACAGTGGCTTACGCTTATAACCCCAGCACTTTGGGAGACCAAGGGACCAAGGTGGAAGGATCACTTGAGCCCAGGAGTTCAAGGTCATAGTGAGATATGTCTGGGCCACTGCATTCCAGCCTGGGTGACAGAGTGAGACCCTATCTATCTATAAATAAATAAATACACACACCAACCATTGACTGAATTGGCTCCATATAGCTTAAAAATTCTCATGGTGAGAAAATTGATTTACATGCCATGTGCCAACTAAATATGAAGATATTTTCAGTGATAGCTAATTCTTCAAACTTCCCTGAGAACTGAGATTTCAAAATAGGTTTCAATTTTCGTCTTCTTTTTTTTTTCCCAATAAACTTTAGCTACAGATAGTGTCAGTGCCATTCATCTTTGGAAAACAAAAACAAACAAACAAACAAAAATCTCTCTTAAACCACATTTTTCTCCAGCAACAACCCCACTGATTTCTCTTCTTCACCTCATAGCTACACTTCTGAAAAAAAAATGGTCTGTTATCAACGTTTTTACTTCTGCTGTTCCCATTCCCACTTTAACCACTTTGGTTTCCATTCCCACCACTCCACAGAAACCACTTTTGTCAAGGGCACTGGTAAGTTTTATGTTGCCAAAACCAGTTCACACTTTTTGTCCTTATCTTGCTTGATTTCTCAGCCACATTCGACATAGCTGACCACTCACTCCTTCAATGAAATATCCTCCTTTCTTGAATTCCGTTACACCACACTCTGCTGGTTTTCCTCCTGTCTGGCTGTCTTTCTCTTTTGCTGGCTTTCTCCTTCTTTACCTGACCAAATGAGGTATTTTTCAGGGCTCTGTCCTGAGCTTTCTTCTCTCAATACAGTCTGTTTTGGTGATCTCATTCATTCCGTTGGCTTTATTTATTTATTTATTTTTTTGAGTCAGAGTCTCACTCTGTTGGCTGGGCTAGAGTGCCGTGGCATCAACCTAGCTCACAGCAACCTCAAACTCCTGGGCTCAAGTGATCCTTCTGCCTCAGCCTCCCGAGTAGCTGGGACTACAGGCATGTGTCACTGGCTAATTTTTTCTATATATTTTTAGTTGGCTAATTAATTTCTTTCCATTTTTTTAGTAGAGAAGGGGTCTCACTCTTGTTCAGGCTGGTTTCGAACTCCTGACCTTGAGCGATCCGCCCGCCTCGGCCTCCCAGAGTGCTAGGATTACAGGCGTGAGCCGCCGTGCCCGGCTTCCGTTGGCTTTAAATATCACCTACGTTCTGAAAATGGCCAAATTCCTATCTCTAGCCAGACCTCTTCTTTAGAGGAGAGATCCCCGACCTTGCCGCTACCATTATTCTCCATATTAGCACTCTTTTTATTTCCTTCATAACTTAGCATAATCTTAATTATTTCAGTTGTTATGACCTGTTTTTTGGTCTGTCTTCCTTACTTGACTAAATTCCATGAGGGGCAAAGCTTTGCCTGTCTTGTTCACCACTGTATTGTCAATATTTTGCAAACATGGCACATAACAGGCATTTGATAAATATTTTTTGAAGGAAGAGTGAATGAAAATTTCTGACTTTTGAATTATATTCTGAAACAAATATTGCATGACAAGATTCGTCAAAATTAAATGCTGTAAAACATTCATTGTTCAACTATCTTTTAAAATCAGCACTTAAACAACAAAAAACATGGTAAATACATATACGAAGATGATCTACCACTGATGCAACATGTGCTATCAGAGAGGTGACAGGTTTTGCTGATACTGTTCAAAGTGTGGGCAACGCTCGTCAAGCTTTAATGGGCACAAGAATTCCCTGGGGGTCTTGTTAAAATGCAGATTCTGATTCACCAAGTCTAGCCAGAGATTCTGCATTTGTAACAATTCCCATTTGGTGCTGATACTGCTGGTCCCCAGTCCATACTTAAATTAGCAAGAATCTAAAGAACCCTTGTAAATGATTTGTGAACTAAGCTGAATGTTTGCTGGATCCTAACTTTGTGTCTAGTATTATGCAGGGTGATATCATACACATTATCTTATTTAAGCTACGGCTGGTCCCTTGTAGGATACTAAATTCCTGTTTAAGTAGAACAGTGGTTTGAACCTTATCAAGGCCTAGTGTCCTCTTTTAGAAAAAATATTTCATAATGCCTCTTTTACCATTGTAAATTAAATATAACAATTCTCCTGCTTTAAAAAAAATAAAGTCCCAACTGTAATGGAAAAGTTAAATCAATGAAAAGTAATGATAAATAATACATATTTGAAGATGTAAATTCATGAGCACAATTATTCTAGAAGACAATAATAAAGTAGGCAGATGTATTTGTAGAATCACCATGAATGCAACAGCTAAATGGAAAAGGATACAGGTTGCCTCAATAATGGTAGGAGTCTCGCCAGTGAACTAAACAAAAAATCATCCTCCTTCAATGCATATGGTAGTTGCAACCCTAGACAATTTAGAGTGTACTAAAACCATCCAAAAATACTTCATATTTAAACATAAAATAAAGTTTGAACCTTAGAAATCATTAGACAGACACAAATGTCACTAAGTTTCAGAAAAGGGAGAGGGCTGGGCACGGTGGCTCACACCTGTAATCCTAGCACTCTGGGAGGCCAAGGCAGGCAGATCGTTTGAGCTCAAGAGTTCAAGACCAGCCTGAGCAAGAGCGAGACCCCGTCTCTACTAAAAAAATAGACAGAAATTAGCTAGACAACTAAAAAATATATAGAAAAAATCAGCCAGGCATGATGGCGCATGCCTGTAGTCCCAGCTACTTGGGAGGCTGAGGCAGGAGGATCGCTTGAGCTCCGGAGTTTGAGGTTGCTGTGAGCTAGGCTGACCCCACGGCACTCTAGCCCGAGCAGCAGAGTGAGAGTTTGTCTCAAGGAATAAAAGAAAGAAAAGAAAAGAAGAAAAGAAAAGAAAAGAAAAGAAAAGAAAAGAAAAGAAAAGAAAAGAAGAGATTCCATCTAGAATAAGGGATGGTTTCCTAAAGGTGATGGCATTTGGAATGGACCATTATGGATGAGTGAGGATTTCAATGGGCATGACTGTGGTGCTATTAACAGTGTCAGGAAGTCAGGGGAAGTTAGTTTGGGTTGGAGAGAGAATTAGTTCACTTTTGGACTTGCTGAGTTGGAAGAATAGCATTAGAAAAAATGAGGAGTCAGGAAAAGTGATGTGTGTTCAGGGAACACTAAAGCAGTCCAGAGTAACAACATTAGAGGACAGAGGATACCACTGGAAAGGTATATTGAAGCTACATTGTGGAGTATCTTAAATGCCCAACTAAGAAATAATTTAAAATGGTTTTTGAGTAGGGGAGTAACTTGATATTTCAGGAAGATCATTCTGGCAGCAATCCTCAAAATAGATTAAAAGAAGCAGATGCAAGGTTACCAGTAGAAAAAAATATGTAACAGCCTGAATCAGCAGTTTTGAAAACGTGTTCTATGGAAATCCAGGGTTCCGGAGGGCTGCTGCAGGTGCTGATCTATGGCTGGAAGAAGACAGGCCTAGCAGTAGTCTCTTGCTCCCTCCCCCCTCTCTCATTTGGAACACCATATTTGCATCTGATCACACATGAGATTTTGGTATAAAAGGGCGTTCCTATTGCTAAAAATAAGTTTTGTCTCGTTTTTGTGTCCAATCCTAATTCTTGCTGAACTGTATGGCTAACAGTGAAATACCCCAAAGTCATCATGCAATCACCAAGCATCACTGTATAGAGTAGTAACTATAAGATCTATAAGCACTATATGAATTCCTAATATCAACTTATTCAATCATTATTTGTCCTGTTATATAGATTATACCTCCCTCCCCAAATTAGATTACCCATAAAAATTTTCTAGTTGTTTCGGTTTGGGGCGAGTAGATCCACATTAGATTATTGATGTTTGCAATAGATAATTTGCATTCCTTTGAGAATCTCCACATTCTTTTTATTGATATGTACACACGATGCTGTTGGCTTGGCACACTTAGAAGCTGTATGCTTGTTTGTGCACGCTGGTCTCCTAGCCCTACTAATTCAAATTTGAACTAGGAGTTGTTTTTTTTGGTGGTGGTGGGGGAGACAGAGTCTTGCTCTGTTGCCCAGGCTGGAGTGCTGTGGCATCAGCCTAGCTCACAGCAACCTCAAACTCCTGGGCTTAAGCGATCCTTCTGCCTCAGCCTCCTGAGTAGCTGGGACTACAGACATGCGCCACCATGCCCAGCTAATTTTTTTTTCTCTGTATTTTTAGTTGTTTAGCTAACTTCTTTCTAGTTTTAGTAGAGACGGGGTCTAGCTCTTGCTCAGGCTGGTCTCAAACTCCTGACTCAAGCAAGCCTCCCAGAGTGCTAGAATTATAAGCATGAGCCACCGTGCCCAGTTCTTGAACTAGGAGTTTTATATACATTATCCCATTTAAATTTTTACAGAAGCTGTAATATTTACAAATTACCATGTATTACTATGTTCTTTCAGGGTCACTGACAAAGTGTCAAAACAGCAGGTTACATTCATAAATGCCAAGGGTCTATTTTATACTGAATTCTTATTTGCCAAACAAGTCACAATTTTATTTCTACAATGCATGAAAAATGTTAAAATGGTATCTCATCCTAATTCTTTCATCCACTCAAAAATATTCTCATTAATTCCGGGAGATTTTTTTTTTATAGTGGCAAGCAAAAGTGTTAGGATGGTTCATAAACTCTTTTGTCCTGCTGAAATGATTCACAAACCAAAAGAGGTAGAGACCCAGTGGTTCATATCAGATATGAATAATTTTTCTCACCTGGCCCCCTTGATTCCACTGGCACACAATTGCTTTGGACAAATGTTTCCTGTAGGCTAATGGGCCATCTATTTCTCAGTTTGAATAGTACATCATAACATCTGTGGTAGCCAGAATGGAATTAGAAAGCTCTAGGTTATGAGGAAGTCATTTAGCCTTATGGACCGTGGGTTTAATTTCAGACAGTAATAATTTCTATAAAACTTGCTGAATCTTAGACAATACCGGTTCCAGAAACTATTTAGTAGGAAGGAATCTGCTTCTATATCAGTTTTTAAACCTTTTAAAAAGAGCTATTTCATTCTTTCAAATGAAATTTTATATGGATTACCATATATAAAACCAGTAAAGGGGTATCTTGGTAATGTACAAGTAGAATAATTTCAAATATATAATAATTACTAAAAAGTCAAAAAGGAGAACAAGAAGGTTGTTTTAACAAATAAAAAATAGAAACCTAAAGCTATGGATTGAAAATTACAGCTTTATCGATTAACTTCAACATGGAAATTATTTCTGTATTTTGTCTTATTTGCCAATATGGAAAAAATTGAAGACGCACACATATAAAAAACTATTACCACTTGCATGTGCTTCACCTTATTATTTCAGAATAGTTTTTCATTAAACTATTCCCAGAAACTTGAAAAAGGATGGTAAGTAATCTTTGTTTCAAAGTTGAATCACTAAAAATATTTAACATTTATATTCTTTAGTTCTGGACATAAAAATCAGACAAGTACCCCAATCTTATAATAAGCATTTAAAATTTTTATAATATATAATCACAATGTAACAAGTTACATGTCCTTGTTACATGACAAAAGCACATCCCAAGCCACTGAGCCTGAGCCTTTCCAGGCAGTTAATTAAGTACAGGGAATAGGACAGTTAGTAATATTCTTACTTAAATAATTTTACATAAGCAAATATGCACAGGAGAAAAAAGACCAGTGCAGAACCACAATTTTACTCAAGTCACATATATTAATATAAAATTTTAATATTTTCAGAGTTGGCAAAAAAGTCTTATTTTGCAGTCAGAAGATAAATTTATACATTAATAGTCTTCAGTGCATTAAAATTTGGAATTTTGTGTGAAATTCAAATGAAATTTAAATCAGGTTGGTCCCTGAAGCACATTTGTGGAGCTATCTATGCTCTACATCATATGCAAGCATATAAAACAATTATTAATGAGCGCTAGAAGTTGGGGTCAAGTGATTTTTTTAACTACAGAGATAGAGACAAATGATGGCAAAAATGATAAGTTGTTAAAATATTATAAAAATTAGTAGCTTCCAGTTTTCAGACAGGAGCTATTGTCCATTAGCTATGGTGTAAATCCAAATCTATAAAAAAAATTATAGATTGGTGAGAGTGATCATTTTCTCATATCCACAGACTCTATATGACAAGTATTACAGGAAATTGTTCTGATGTATCAAATATTCTGATAAGTTAATAGTCTTTCAATTAAACATCACTTCTCAAATGAACTGATACTGTTGTGATAGAGAACTCAAATTAAATGATATAAATTATTCTCAACTACTTTAAGAATAGAAACATTTGTTGTAAGGAAATGGTTTATTGTGGAAATTGCAGTGCTTCATTCAGTGAAATAAAGAATGTATCAAAATTTTTAAACAAAGCCCAAAGTTAGAAGGCACTATTATCATTTTTTCTAGAGCAGAGCCAATATTGGGTTAGAGAAAAATGGTAGCATTCATCCCCTTAGATCTAGCCAACACCTCAATCTCTTCTACTAAACCTTTAATGGCATCTTTGACAAATCAACCAGCAAAATTAACCAGTTTCAATGTCACTATCTTCCTTCCTCTCTTTACCATAAATGAACAAACAGTCAAATGACCAAACACACAAGCAACTCATTCACTAATTTATTTAATAAATATGTCTGCAGTCCTACTGTGTGATGGGGACTAGGCTGATGATAAAGAGATCCCTACACTTTGAAAATCAACAGTCCAGAAGGGGCTATTGGTGTATCAATGACCACAATAAGCAAGAAAACTAGTTAAATAATCCTTAGATAATTAAGAATTAAGAGTAGAAAATATAGTTTTGTATTATTTCATCAATGATGCTATTGAATGTTTCCTATTTCTCTTACCTTAAAAGTCTCCATTATAAACCCACAAATAACATGATGTGCCTGAGAATACCCATTATAAGTACAATTTGTGATATGTTGCCAATTCTATTGTTATAAAATATCAAGCAGTAAACTGATTTTGAAGTATTGACAATGAGTAAAGAGTATTGTCCCATAAATGCATTTTATTATTTCATATACATTATTAAACACCTAGTTTTTAAATATCTCCTGGATGGGACACATATCCAATATAACATGGTGTCAACTCCATATTATTTTAATTTAGTCTATACCATTTTTCACTATTAATTTTTTTTAAATAAAATTTTAATTTAAAAATCTTTTAATCTTGGATGCAAAAAGGAGATCTCAATTAGGATCTTTAGGGTTTAAAGTATTTTGATGGATTATATAGTAATAATAATAAAGTTATATATGTCATTTTTCAAATAATCTACATATCATAGAAATATACTATAATTATTGTCTCATTATTTCATCTTTTTTTAGTGACCCAAAAAGCCTTGGGGTCATCCCTATGATTTCAAATCTTAATTATTATAAATGTACCAGTTAATAGAGATTCATATTTAATAAAGAATATATAGCGAGTGAACTCTATGGCCTTGTGATGTTTAGGGTCTCTTTCCACAATAATTAATGACTCCTTAGGACACAAAAAACACTTATTGAGCACCTACAACTGGCAGGTTTCTATGATAATCACTCAGTTCTTTTCATACATAGTCTAGAAACTACAGCTTGAGATGGAAACCAATTAACATTGATGTCTGATAAAAGACCTACCAATAATCTTTCAGTCCTAAATAAATATAAGTATATATATTTATATATGAATGAAAAGTTTATAACAATGTACTTTAAAAGTATCACTGGAAAAGTTCGTGCTAATTTTATGGCACTATCTATACCTTACTGATTGAGAAGACAAACTTCTGCTTATATTTGATGCACATCTTAGTGGATTAATATGTGATCCTGAAATCTGCTTATGTAAATTTAATAGATAAGATATGGCTTTAAGTGATAGTCTAGCAAGAAATATTCAATAACATTTTTGTTTTCTAAGCTTTGTTTTTCAGTTATACAATTTAAATACTTTAAAAATTACTGTTTTATCAAAAAATTACTACCACTAATCTCCTAATTACAAAAATTATTTAATAAAATGCATTATAATAAATATAACAAAAACTACTTTTCAGTACTATTTTCTAATTGAATGCAACAAATTCTAAGGGCCTTCTATGAACCAGGAACTGTCCCTGGCATTGAGCATACAAAAATAAGACATAGTCTCTGCCCTCCAGAAACTTAAAGACCAGAAGGAGAATAAACACCTAAATCAACACATATTTTAAATACAATGTGGTACAAGTATACGCAGAAAGAAAAGGCCCTTAGCCTATGTGGAGGGAGGTTAGGAACTAGGGAGGGGTGATCACCAGAAGGCACTAAGGGGAGGTCATCAGAAAGAGGTCACCCCTAGAGCCCTCATAGTGGTGATATCTGAGTAGAGTCTTGAAAGATGAGTAGGGATAATCAGGTAGGGAATGGGGTGAAAATGTTAGCAAAGACATGAAAGTGTGAAGTAGTATATTGGATTACAGGA
The DNA here is from genome assembly GCA_008086735.1 of Cheirogaleus medius. Lineage (NCBI taxonomy): Eukaryota > Metazoa > Chordata > Mammalia > Primates > Cheirogaleidae > Cheirogaleus > Cheirogaleus medius. Next base: position 15,643,729 of record VBSM01003215.1, on the reverse strand, counting down.
AGCATAAACAGGAATTTTGAAAAATTATGATCTACCAAGACCCCATGGCCTTTCTGTGGCTTTTTTTCCTTAAAACTTTCCCATTTTGTCCTCCATATTCTCATAATGGAGGGCAAGTAAACTCCACCACCTGGAGGCTCTCTCTCTGTTAATCTCCACCATGCAGAACGCAGAAAGGGACCTGAAAACAAAAATATGGCTACCACAAAATCCATATAGTGAGAAACAGAAGCTGACATCAAGGAGACAAAAATTGTACAATATTCTGGGACTATTTGGTGTAGGGGCATTCAGAACCCCTGTGAGAATATACTACACAACAATACATTGCTTGATGGTCAGAACAGTGACCCAGAGTCACCAAGATAAAGTTGTCTCTTGTGTACCTTGTTTATAAAGCAGTGGGCTGTGTAGTAAATACACTTACAAAGATCTCTATCCAATATTGTTAAAATAAAAAGGTTTTATATTCAATGAGAAACCTGCCATTATCTATGAAATTCGTATTTGTGAACCACCTCATTTCCCAACCATACCAGACAGGAGAGATGTTAGTTATAGCACAAATAATAAAATTTATTTTATCTCAGTCTGGACCTTTTAAAAAAATAATAATATTTAGCAATTCATAAAGAGTCTTTAGATCAAAAATATTTAGGGTCCTAGATTGTGAGAAAAGAAAGAAGTTATAGCTTCTGATTTATTATATGCGTTAACTCTTCGTTTTTACATGACAAGATTTCCATTTCAGAAGCTGATTACATCTGACATCTTCACACATAGAAAGTCTCAATAAGTGTCTGTTGATGAATTAAATGATAAATGAATTTTAAAAATGATTTTATATGCTGAAGGAATGACTAATGATACACTCTTACATTTCATAATAAACTGTGGTGTATTCATTTGACCTCCAGATGAGGCAGAAAATAAAACTTTAGGTATTCCATAAAGTTTTCTACTTTCTTACATTGCTAAGAGAGGTATACACTATAGGTCAAATCTCTATTCTAGATTGAGACCAAAATATTAGGCTGATATAAAAATACTTTATTTTAAATATCAAAAACATGAGTTAGATTAGTCAACCTTGGGTGGTTATAGGAAACCAGATATATTACTACATCAAATACTCTGTCCTCAAGGACTTGACATTAGAATAGCCAAACTCACATCCTTTATCTTTTATTTCTTGATTTAAATGTTTAAGTTTTGTATTAAGCATACTCTATACTGTCTTTTTTTTTCCTTCTTCTTCTTTTATTTATTTATTTTTGCCTACACTAATCTCATGTTCTTTAGTTTATACATTCTGAATTAAATTCTACACAAGTTTTCATTCCTTTCCTCTTCAGGTAGTCTTCATTCAGGCTTATTTAAAAGTCTTTGTTAGGACACCAATATCCTAAAATATGCTATTTAGTTTCTTTATTTCACATTAAACAAGTGAATTCAGTAGTATTAACATTTATAGAGAGACACTGCTATGGATTTACACCATTCTGTACATTACTCTTGATAAATGATACAGAAAAACAGTGTTGGAGTATTGATTTATAACTTCATAAAATTAAATTAATCATTTGTAAAAATTAAAGCATGAGAACTTTTTAAAAAATTATTTTTCCCATAGTATACAGCAGCCTAACTTCTTTTTCCTGTTCCTGGCCAATAAAACCTTTATGTGTTAAAAATTATACTTCATAAACCGTTATTTAAATGTTCCAAGTGCAAAATTTTCAAGTTTTTAAAAACCCTGATAATTCAAAAAAATTAAACCATAAAGGGTTTTTCATAATATTTAATAATTTCCTATACTCTAGAACTAAAGCTGCCAAAGATGAAGGTTCATTGTCAATGAGAGATCCTTCAGTTATTATGAAGAGATTATTATATCCACAATCTTCACAATATTTATCAAATTAGCATAGTAATTAGTTAGGTGTCAGTATCTCATTTTTAAATAGAACTAATGCTTTTCTCACAAATTCTGATTTTTCTAAATAACACCACCTCCCCTAAGTTTATGACACATCTGCCATTTTCAAGGTTTTAGGCACACTTGTTGAGAAGACTATTGAAGAGTTTACAATCGCATTGTGGAATTTTACTTATCCCAAGGAAGTACAAAATGTTTGAGAAGCAAGGATAGTTTTATGACTTTCAAAATTAATTCAAATAAAACTCTTAATGTGACCCAGATTTTTGCCTTTGGTAAAGAATGCTCATTAGGAGATGGAGTTCCGAGGGAACTGCAAGTCCCAACCACTTTAAAGTTTACCTTTCCCATATGACAACATTTACCCTTAGAAGAAAAAGCAGTCACCTTTCATTCAAAACAGTCACTCTGATTAGCCTAATTCCAATGGACACTGAGGGCATGGACCAAAGAAAAAAAAAACCATCCAAAAGATTAGTTATTCCACCCCAAGTATGCTGCCACTTCAGGGATGCCCCTAAGTGCTCTTCCTCTGCAGATTTAGGGTTGACCCCTCATGTCTGACAATCCCCGAGAAATAAAATTGTGGAGAAGTTATCACTTTACAAAGGGCGGGGGGCGGGGGAGAGCAAATGAGGGCTGTAGGACACGCTTTTCTCTCTGAAATACCTATGTACTCTTGACAAAAGAAATAAATAGAAGCAAAACCGAGATTCAGAAGAAACTCTTTCTGCTGCGTACATCGGTCGAGCTTCTCAAAGACCCCTTAGAAAAGAAGCGGGCAGGAGGCTCACCTTCCATGTCGCCGCCGGGCTGGGCTGGAGCTGCCACTGTGACTACCCGGCCGCTCCACGTGCTCCTGCCGTCGCCGGGACGCGGCGCGCAGCTGGCGGGAGATTCCTGGCGCGGGGAGTCCCCGGGATCCGGCCGCCGCGTCGGCGCAGATTGAAAGAAAGGGGCAGGAGCCGGCGACCTGCGGTGCGCGGGGTTACAGCGGCGCTGGCTGGCGGCGGCTTTAAAGGACGCTCAGCGCGGAGCGCCGCAGGTTGCGCGCCTCCAGCCACCTTTTGAATGTCAGGAACCCCGATGGAAATGGCGCATCAGTAAATTGTTCCAAAACGTCTATTTCAACAGGATAATGGATAAGAGAGTAATATCACATTGTGTGTGTGTGTTGGCGGCGAGGGTGTGGGGGAGGGAGGGAGTCTGCATTGCTGTCTTGGCAAGCTCAACTTCAAAGATAAGGAACTTTTTGTCTAGATTTGGGGATGATAACCATGAAAACCATCAATGAGAACTCACTTTATTCAAAGTATTTTATTCATTTTCTTTTCCCTTCCTCAGTTTTTCATTTCACATGATAAAAGTTTTTGGTTCAATGTGGAACTTCAGAAAGTTCAAAAGACACTTCTGTCAACTCAACTGCTTAATTTTTAGAAGCAATTCTCTCACTTTTGTTTTCTCTCTGGGAACTACTTGGTTTATTTGCCACCACTCACAAAATACTAATAATCACTGTATACAGAGTGTTTAACAGCATGTATTTTTCTACTACACTGCCTTCTTCCAAATAGGACAACTTATAAAAATGCATTTATTATATATCAGAAAAGCAAGTAAAAAAAAGTAGAGCTAAAGGGTGGGGGTGGTAAGATATTAAAATTAACTTAAAAGTATCAGTGCATGAAGATGTACCAGTCAGCATCTTTTCCCAACATCTTCTCCACTTAATAGAGGTAAAGCACACGTTTGATTGTAGGGATAGCAAAGTGGAAGTGACCACAAAACAGTTTTTCAAAGCAGAATTTTTCTTCACACTGAGGTCTAAAGGACATTTTTCAGGTGAGTCTTTTTTTTTTTTTTTTAAGAGACAGGATCTCTCTCACTCTGTCACCCAGGCGGGAATGCAGAGATCTGATCATAGCTCACTGCAGCCCCAAACTCCTGGGCTCAAGCAATCCTCCCACCTTGGCTTTCCAAAGTGCTGGGACTACAGTTATGTTCCACCAGTCCTGGCTTGGGTGAGTTCTTTTAAAGATACCCAGTGTGTTGAAGTGGAAAATATAAGAATGATTGTCAAAAAGGCCATTGTCACCCTTGTTAGAAAATTATCTGTGTATACAAATATATTTGTGACATAAGGTTAAGGGTTTGTGGATCAGCTGACCATATCAGAGGAAACCCACACTTAGGAGTTAAAGTATGCATGCTGTAATTCTATGAATTTTAGTTTATTTTAAATAGCACCTTTGTATAGGCAGTCTATGTAACATGTATATATACATTTAAATGAGTAAATAACTGGCATTGGCATTAAAATCATAGCATCACAGTATCATTTCAATAGCTGTATGAATTGGAGTCCTGCAGGATATCAATTTTGGAGAAAATACTCTAAACAGGTCTAATTTTAGTTATGAAAGGGGAAATTTGTTGTTTGTTAGTTTCTAAAAGCAAAAATAGCACATCAAAAGTAGCAGAAGAGGAACTGTAAAATTTCACAGGGATGGTGTGAGGATGCATAGTTATTTGGTTATTAAAAAGTTGTGAAGAACATTTATTATCTTCCATTACAATGTTCTTTATGCTTAACAGTGGAACATGTTACTACTCTGTACATAGTTCAATACTGAGTATTTCAGACCCCAGAGAGTGATACCTAAGGTGATAGATAAAAAGTAGATGGGTAAAATAATTTATGTAGCTACTCCACCCTCAAGGAGGTGGAGCATAAATCCTCACTCTTTAAGTGTGCGCTGCACATAGTGACTTCCTTCCAAAGAGTACAATATGAAGGAGGGGGCAAGTAAGTTTACAGTGGAGAAGCGTGGCAAACACACTACCTCAGCCAGGTGACCAAGATTAACATCAACAGTGATAAGGCAAGTGGATAGTATGTACCCTTGATATAACGTGGTGAGAATGCTACTTTACCTCTGTTGTCTTCCTCTCAAAAACCCATAACCATAGTCAAATAATGAGAAACACATCAAATTCCTGTAGAGAGGCATTTTACAAAATACTTGACCAATTAAGGCCAGGTCAAGGTCTCAAAAACAAGAAAAGTCTGAGAAACTGACACAGTCAAAAGAACTCTAAGGAGACATGACAACTAAATATAATGTAATCCCAGATGGGATCCTGGAGCGGAAAAAGGACTACATAAAAACTAAGGAAATCTTAACAAAGTATGGACTTTGGTTAATAGTAATGTATTGATACTGGTTTATTCATTGCAAGAAGTGAACCATACCAATGTAAGATAACAATAATAGGGAATTGGGGAGGGGGCAGGTACTCGAGAACTCTGTATTATCTTTGCAGTTTTTCTGTAAATCTAAAACTTTTCTAAAATAAAAAGTTCACTTAAAAAGAGTGGATGGATACTTTCAACAGACTACTACTCATTTGGTTAAGTCTCTCCTGATAGGATTTGAAGTTTACCATACAGGATTTACAAGGATCAATTACTTATAACTGGGAAGCCAATAAAACACACTGGATTTATAATATACTTTGACTAAAACTGGAATGATAAACTTGGTAAGGAATGAAAGATAATGCATAAATTTGTCTTCATTATCACCACCTTAAAAAGGGAACAGTTAAGATTAAACCATGCATCTAGACATGATAACTGACAATGGGTGGGTTTGACTCATAGAATCACATTTCATGGCATATGATATATAGGTAAAATTAACAGTGACTAAAAATGAAATTACTGACAAAGGTTGCTCCTGGACCATCTGAGATAGCCCAAGTACTGACTCGGCTCAAAGGAAATAAAACTGAAAACTCTTGATCTCACCCAAAATAACCATTCTGCACCCTGTCTGAACCTTGGGCTCTCTACTTACCAGCCTACTCAAAACCACTACTGAGGGTAGTGTCTCGCTACTAAGAAATAGACAACCCATAGGCCTTTCAGGCCACCAAACGAGTAGCCAAAAAGGAGCCATGAAAGCCGCAAAAATGACCTCATTTGGAGCTCTCTGATCTTGACTCATCACCCATCCCCATAGGAACAGCAGATCTTGGGCTCTTGCCTTTCGATTGGACCCATTTTTATAAAGTAAGGTTACTTCAAGAGCCCAGATAAATTTGCATTGAGGTTCTTTCCACATCGTCTCATACTTGAAATTGAAAATGAAGATGCAATGTCCTCTAAAGCGGGAAGGCCTGGAAGCTTCTTGTTGGCGCACTGGTGGGTCTTCCTAGTCTTGGTTTTGTGGGTAGAATGCAGTTGCGTGTCAGAGTTTGAAAGAGACTGGGCACACGGTTTCACAGTTCATGAGAAGAAAGGCATAGGAAATTCCCACGCGGGGCTCTACGCTTCACGTAAGGAGGAAATTCTCACAAGCTTCTCCCTTCCTCAGGTCCCAATGTGATCGCATGACCTAGCCGCCTGACCGCACCACGATTCTTGTCACACATGGTGTTCTCTCGTCAGGCTTTTCAGCCCCTAGACTAAGGGAGTCCCTAGAACGCAAAGCTGTGGGTTCTTTTCCTTTACTCTCTTCTTCCCTTCGGCGCCGCTTAGAGAACTAAGCCACAGCGAGCGCGGGAAAAAGGCGCCACACTCCAGGCGCGAAGCGTCTACGGGACTACGCTCGCGTGGGCGCGAGGGGGCGGGGCGCTCGCCTCCCGCGCACTCGCCCCGCCCCCGCGCGCGAGGGCAGCCGCGCGCACGCGCTCTCTGGCGCGTCCGCTCCCGCGGTAGCGACCGACGGGTAGGGAAGTCGCCGTGGGCGGTTTGCTCCGCTCTGTGGAGGAGAGATGCGGAGGCGTTGGGCTCGGGTTGAGGTAGGAAGGAGCCCATCCCTCGACGCCTCCCGCGACGCTAAATAGCCGTGATGCGAGCGTGGGTCCTATTCTCCGCGGTGCTCTGGTACCTCGCAGTAGGTGGGGCTCCTCCCGCCCGGTCCCCAGGCCTCTCCCCCAGTACAAGGTTACCTGTCCTGCCTCCTTCGCTTCTCCCCGCTCCGCCCCACTTTGAGCCCTGGCTCCTCTTCTAAATAAAAAGTCCGTGGTTTCTTTCCTCCGCAGTTGGATGGCAGCGTTCCTCCTTATTCTATAAGAAAGACTTCGTGTATGGCCTGCGAGGACACCCAGGTAATAAGGACCTCTTTACGCGCAGGACCTGTCAGAAGAGCCGGAGGTGCAGTGGGCCTGCTAAGCTTCTTCCCACAGAGGGAAAGGAAGAGTACACACGTTTATTGAGCATCTATCGTGGGCTTGGCAGTTTGCGAAGGTCATTGCATCTTTTCATTACAGCGACCCTAGTTGTAAGACCTTGCCTAAAGGCACACAACTCATAAGGAGCTAGGATTCAGTCCAGACCTCTTTCTCTGTTGCCACTTCACTTCCAGGTGTCTTTGCCGCTTAGCAACATGTGAAGCCCACTCAGAGGAGCAATTTCAAGGCAGGAAGGCCCAGTGTTTGGAACAGCCTTATCCCTCCCCTTATTAACTAAAACTCCTACGCATCCTTTATCACTGAGGTGAAATTTTCCCATACTGCCCAAGGAAAATAGTCACGTAGCTAACTTGAGATAACTTTGAGCTAGTTCATAGCATTTGTCATGTTTGGAATCCCCTGATGTTTGGATCCTCTCCCCTCTCCATCCCCCAACCAAACTGTAGAAAGGTATCTTTATGTATTCAGAGCCTGGCATTCAGTAGGCTTTACAATTTATGTCTTGTGGGACTGCAGTGGTTCCAAGCATACCAAATCTGAAACAATAGGTAATTGCAAAATATCTTCCTAGTATGCCCATACAGGATTAATGATTGTTCCTAACAGAGGAAATTTACAGTTAATATCAAGTTTCCCTTAGGGATGACCATTATCAACTTTAAACTTATTCTACTAACCCTTCCAAAAATTTTATAATCTAAGTGAGTTCTGAATCTGTACATTAAAATGAACTTCTAAACTTCTAAACAAAGCTATATCACAGAAAAAGTAAAAATATCGTGACTGTCTAACAGTCTCAACTTTTTAAAACTTACCATGGGAAGCAAAAAGGACTTCAGACTAGCATTCAACACGTTATAATAATGTATTGATTTTTAAAATAGTGAAATCCAAAAAGAACTAATTAGTACCTTTGGAACAAAATGGTAGGAGTGTATTTCTTAATTTAATTCTGCTATGTAATGTAGTTACACATTATTTTTTTTTGTCATAGTGAAAATATATGTGAAATTACATCAAGATACCCCAGTCCTTATCTGTATGGATGTTAAACATGCTAAGAAAGAAATAGTAGACCCCACCTACATGTGGATTGGGCCTAATGAAAATACATTAACAGGTAAATTTGATTTTAATATATCCTTTTTTAATGATGTGAATATTTTTTAGAAAAGCACAATAATTTATTGGAAAGAACAAATTGAAATTTATTTTTATTTGTTATTTTTTTTGAGACAGAGTCTCACTCACTCTGTTGCCTGGGCTAGAGTGCCATGGCGTCAGCCTAGCTCACAGCAACCTAAAACACCTGGGCTCAAGCAATCCTTCTGCCTCAGCCTCCCGTAGCTGGAACTACAAGCATGTGCCACCATGCCCGGCTAATTTCTTCTATATATTTTTAGTTGGCCAATT
>VBSM01003215.1:15576596-15616343 GCA_008086735.1 Cheirogaleus medius | reverse complement strand
TCAGCCTCCTGAGGAGCTGGGACTACAGGCATGCGCCACCATGCCTGGCTAATTATGTTTAATTTTTTGTAGAGATGAGGTTTTTCTATGTTGCCCAGGTTGGTCATGATCTCCTGGCCTCAAGCGGATCCTCTTGCCTTGGCCTTCCAAAGTGCTGGGATTACAGATAATGAACCCCTGTGCCTGGCTGATTCTCTTAAATTTTTGGTCCCTATTTTATTAATTTGTGTCCTTTTCCTTCTCTTCGGATTTATTTTGCTGTTTTTTGTTTTTTGTTTTGTAGGGAGGGGTTTGTTGTTGGGTTTGTTTTGTTTTTTGGTAGCTTCTTCACATGAATACTTTGATTTTTTTATCCTTTCTTCTTTTCTAACATAAACAATTAAGGCAATACATATTTTCTTATTAAAAAGAGGCTTTAGCTTAATCGCACAAGTTTGCTGTGTACATTTTTATCATTAAACACCAAAAAACTTCTAATTTACATTAGGATTTTTTCCCTTGACTCATGAGTTACTTTAAACTATATGCCTTCCTTCCTAATATAAGATGATATGAATCCATTTGGATTCATTCCACCTAGTAATGTTTTTGTTATTGATTTATAATTTACTTTTATTGTGGTCTCAAAAGATGCTATATATTTCAACCCTTTGGAATATGTTGAAACTTATGTTATGACCCAACATATATGGATGATGTTTATAAATGTCCCAGGTGTATATTCTACAATTGTTGGGTACAGCTTTCTAAATATGTCCATTAGGTCAAGTGTGCTAATCATGTTGTTCAAATCATCTATAGTCTTACTAACATTTTGAGCTACTTATTCTATCAGTTACTGAAAGATTTGTGTTAAAATCTTCACTATCATTGTGTATTTGACTGTCTCCTTGTGGTTTTGTCAATGTTTGCTTTATATATTTTGAAGTTATATTACTATACGCATAATAATTTTAATTGTTATATCTTCCTGGTGAATTGAAGCTTTTATTATTGTAAAGTGATCACCAATAATGCTTTATTCCTTAAAGTTTACTCTGCCTAATGATAATATAGCTACACCAGTTTCCTTTTGGTTAGTATATATATATATATACACACAATATTTTTCCACTCTTTTATTTTCAACATATTATATTCTTGTGTTTTAGATATGTTTCATAAACAGCAAATATATAAATTTATCCAATCTGACTATATTTGCATTTTACTGTTCATTTAGCCCATGTACATTTAATATAATTTCTAATACATTTGGATTTATTCTACCATTTTCCTTTGTACTTTCTATGTTTCTCCTGTTTTGGGTAGGTTTCTTTTTCTCCTTTCTTGCCTGTTTTTGGTTGATAACTTTTTTATCATTCCATTTTCCCTGCACTAGTTAGTTCCTATTCTTTTAGTGGTTACCCTAAAAAATTATGGTGTGCATACTAAATTATCAAAGTCTAAAATTAAACAATATCTTTTCTCTCTTATCAGACAAAATATAATCTTTACAATACATCACACGCATTGTATTATTTTATTATGTTATTGTTACCATGTATTTAAACCTATAAGTTACTGTTAACACTATTTTTTATATACAATTAGTGTTCATGTACATTTAACCCTGTATTTAGCCCTATTTACCCCGTGTTCTTCATTACTTCTTTTTATTTTATTTATTTATTTATTTATTTTTTGAGACAAGGTCTCACTCTGTTCCTGGGCTAGAGTACAGTGTCATCATCATAGCTCACTGCAACCTCAAACTCCTGAGCTCAAGCAATCTTCCTGCCTCAGCCTTGGGAGTAGCTAGGACTACAGGTGCATGCCACCACACCCAGCTAATGTTTTCTATTTTTAGTAGAGACGGGATCTTGCCCTTGCTCAGGCTGGTCTCGAACTCCTCAGATCAAGCAATCCTCCCACCTCAGCCTCCCAGAGTGCTAGGATTACAGGTGTGAGCCACCGCGCCCGGCCATAAGTTACAATTTCATCATCAAATGGCTTCCCTTAAAATCAGTTTTTAGTCTAACTATAACTCCTTTGAAGATAAGCTATCTTTTTCTCTGGCAGCTTTTAGATCTTTATCTTTGTTGCTGTTCTGCAATTTTACTATGATTTGTCTAGATTTCTCTTTATGTATGGATTTCTTTTTATGTATCCTGCTTGGGATTCATGGAACTTCCTAAATCTGTTCCTTGCTGTCTTTAATTAGCTCTGCAAAATTCTTGCCCATTATCTCTTCAAATATTGTTTTTGCCTGTATTTTCAAGTTCATTTTTAAATTTCTTTAAACATAATAAGCATGTTTTCATAATCTAGTCTAATAATTTCAACATTTCATGTCTTCATATATCTCTTTCTACTGTCTGTTGTTTCTGCTCATTCTTGCTCATGGTGGTGTTTCCTGGAATGCTTTGGGTTTTTTAAACTGGGAATCACTCATTCTCCTTAAAAAATTATTTGTGGAAAATAACTTCCTCCAGAAATGATTTGTTTGCTTCTGACATGCATCTGGGAGTAAAATCAATCCAAGACCTTCACAAACCCCAAGTTCAAAATTTGTAATTCCCTGAAATGCTGAGATGATGCAAATGCAAGCTAAGCTCTGTGAAAAGAGTGGGCTATGGCCACAATTTCTCAGAATTTTTTTTTTCCTTTCCTTCTGTTAACCTCTTCTTCACTCAGTACCAAGAGTCTTCCCTGCACTCCCCTGGATGATTCACTCTAATCATTACATCGTAGCCCTTTGAGATTTACCATCTAACACAGTGGGGAATGTCTCCTTTTTATTAGATTCCCAACTTTGGATAGGCCCTTGGCCTTGGCTTCTGGAATCATCAACCCAGGAAGCTGGTTAAACTGAAACCCAGTTTGCCTGGATTTGAAAATATTAATCTTGTCATCACCTAGGGCAAAGTTACTTTAGTGTCCTGATAATTCACTTACTTCTCGGTCTCTATAAAAAGAAGAGGAGGTCACAAAGTACTTTGACCTTCTGCTTTATATTTGAGAAATGTTTGAAATGCTTTATAAAAGTATACATTTAACTTTTAGTTATATTTTTTTAAAATATCAAATAGAACTAAAAGGCTTATGATGAAAACAGCAGTCTCCTTCCCCTATCCTCAGTCTTACACCTCCCATCTTGCACTCTTTTAATTGCTTTCTAGCTTCCAAAGATGTGTTATAATCTCTTGTCTGCTGCCACATTCTTTTTATGCTTGTAGATTTATACAAAGCTTTTCTTTTTTCTTAATGTTTTTAAAATTTTTCATAGAGACAGGGCCTCACTATGTTGCCCAGACTGATCTCCAACTCCTGGTCTCAAGCAGTCCTCCTGCCTCAGCCTCCCAGAGTGCTGGGTTACAGGTGTGAGCCACTGTGCCCATCGTACCAAGCTTTTCTATTGCTTTACTGTCATTTGTTGAGGTTTCAGGAGGGAAAAGAAATTAGTATGTTCAATCTGCAACTTTTAATCAGAAGCTCATGCATAAAATCCAGGCTGATTTTGGACATTAACATGTAGGGAATGGGAAGCATCAAAAAATGGTCAGCTGCTTGTTTTAAAGAGGTCCTGCTGGTGAAAGACAGTGGAAATGGTAGTGGCAATGAGGATGGACTGCGGAGGGGAAACCCCAAAGGCTTGTGGGGAGAAGGGTTAGGGCTTTTGTAGTTTGGAAGAGGCAGAGGTGGGCTTCAAACTCAGCCGCAGCAGGATGGAGACAGCAACATAGAGGGCACAGAGGGTTCGTGTCTCAGGGTCACGGATCATGTCATGAGTATTGCTGGCCTGCTTATCCCAGACCTGCTTCATCCTGGACTCCACCTGGAAGGAAATCCACCAGACTGCAAAAGCTGCCAACAACGATATACCAGAAATGGCAAATACTTGGCCACACCCCTTAATCCTGAGCCCACGGGCAGATGTAGTGATCCATCACGGCACTCCTTCCTGCAGAGCATGGAGAGCCTCAGACTCTCCCAACATAGTGGCAGCACTGCTAATCCATCAACACTGGACACGCACTCGAGATCGTACCAGCTGCCACCCTGGGACTAACATTTGCCACCCCACCCTTGCCCATAAGCAGGCAACAGAGTCTGAAGAACCCACCCCAAGTTGTCCTGGCAACTATGCATCCAGGGAATTGTCACAAACCAGCTGCAGGGATGTGAGCTGGCAGAGAACTATGGAGCAAGAAGGGACTGTACCCTGGGACTTCTGGGTCCCTTGAGAACATAGTTACTCACTTCCACTATGACCCTGGCCCTCAGCCCAGGCTGTCTCACCTCGTCCTTCAACAGGGGCAGGATCCCTTTCTCCATGGCCTCAACCACAAGCTGCTTCTCCTCAGACAGCTCTGGGGACAAAAAAAGAGGGTGGTTGGCAGAAAGAAGAGGCACGTGGTGGGCCAGGACCTCAGTAGCTGATCAGGTCAAGAACATGTGTCGGGCCAGGCGTGGTGGCTCACGCCTGTAATCCTAGCTCTCTGGGAGGCCGAGGCAGGCGGATTGCTCAAGGTCAGGAGTTCGAAACCAGCCTGAGCAAGAGCGAGACCCTGTCTCTACTATAAATAGAAAGCAATTAATTGGCCAACTAAAAATATATAGAAAAAATTAGCCAGGCATGGTGGCGCATACCTGTAGTCCCAGCTACTCGGGAGGCTGAGGCAGCAGGATTGCTTGAGCTTAGGAGTTTGAGGTTGCTGTGAGCAAGGCTGACGCCACGGCACTCAGTCTAGCCCGGGCGACAGAGTGAGACTCTGCCTCAAAAAAAAAAAAAAAAAAAAAAGAACATATGTCATCAGAAGGTTCCAGGGAGCCCCTGGGAGTGCTAGATGAGAGTTATTCTAAATGGGCTCCTGCTGTGGCGCTCCTGCTTCCCTCCTAGCCTTCAGGAGGTCACAGACTATACCAAGGGGGAAGAGGCAGCAGCCCCTCAATGCCTGGCCTGAGGAAGATGACTAGTCTCTGAAATGGGAACGGCTGTCCCTCATGAAGCGTGGAGGGCAACATGCACCCCCTCCTCCCAAGATTTGGTTCCGCACAGGCCTCTCTGCTCAGCACTTCCTCCACCATGTAGCCAGACCCTCCTTACCTCCCAAGGCATCCAGGAAGTCCAGAATGGCTTTTGCACGTGCATCTACCAGGCTCCCAACAGTATTAAAAAGGCTGCTCAGGAGAGGACCTGCTGAGCCCTCCATCTGTAGCCTTCTAGATGTCAGGGCCTCAAACACCTGGGGCCAGGAGATGGGGAAGCTGAGCATTAGTCTCGCTGTAGCAGATTGTCCTCATTATGCCAACTGCCCTCCCCCGGCTCCTCTCTTTCTCTGCCCCAGCCCTGTCTCACGGTCCCTTACTCTTTGCTCTAGATCCTCTAAATGCTCATCGTTGCTGAGGCACGTCGTGAGGGAGCTTAGCACATCTCTTCGCTCCTCCTCAGTCAGATCCTGGAGGCTTCTCACCATGTCCTGCACTTTTTCCTTCATGTTGCCAGAATCCTCCGAACTCAAGGACTTTCCTGTAGAGGCAGCAATTAAGAACCTAGCCTACCCAGCCCAACAGGCTTTACTCTTAAGTCTCCCTTATTTGTCTGCCTGTCTTCTGGAGACCACCTCCCTGTGTCTTCCCTTCTTCCAGTCTTCTCCTGTTAAATGAAGCACCCTTATTCCCAGATACCTACCATCATTGCCTCCCACTGATCCCATTTCCATCTCCCCAACTCATCCTCAGTCTAGCCCCAACCCCAAATTCTTCTCCACCTCCAGGAAAAAAAACCAAAACTTGGTTATTTAGTCCTTGCCATTCAAAGTGCAGTCCTCAGGCCACACTAGGAGTAATGAGGATTTAGGGAAACTCAAAGCAGTAGTTCCCAACCTTGACTGTGCATGAGAATCACCTGGAGCGTTATTATAAATCCTGATGCCCAGGCCACACCCCAGACCAGTTAAGTCAGAATTTCTGGAGAAGGGACTCAGATGTCACTAGTTTTAAAGTTCCCTTGCTGGGCATGGTGGTGTACACCTGTAGTCCCAGGTACTTGGGAGGCTGAGGCGGGAGGATGGCTTGAGCCTAGGAGTTCAAGACCAGCCTGGGTAACATAGCAAGACCCCGTCTCTAAAATAAATAAAGTTCCCCTAGGTGATGTCAGTGTACAACCAATGAGAACCACTGTATTTAGAGGGGACAGATGCAACCTCTAGACTAAAGTTGAAACCTGCTGGGCACTGCCCCCTCCATACCCACTCAGCTGACTCTACCTGAGCAGCAGTCGTGAGCCAGGTGGGCTCAAGGTTGGATGGGTGCTGCCACCCTGAACACACTTGATAATCATCCTTACCTAAACAGGATGAACCACCACCCTTCTCTGCAAGAGAGGAAGAATTATTTCAGAGTGTCTTCAGGTCACCTCCAGCCCCCTCGTACACATTCTCTTTGCCGTGATGGAAGTTTTCATTGCTGCACTCCAAGCCCTCACTGCCCACGCCAGGGAGCCTGCATCCTCATTACTGTGTGTAAATTGGAATGCTCTATATTTACAGGCTCCCTTCCCCTATCCTCGATGATAGGCAGCCATAGGATTATGCCTAGATGAATGAAGATTCAGCCAAGGCCCAGACAGACTGCACCAGATATTCAGTCACCCAGCAAATTTGAGTCAGCCCTCTCTCCATCCCTTCCCAATGCCTCTTAGGCAGTATAACCCTGCTGGGATCTAGGTAAAACCTAGAAATTCCAGAGGAAGCGACATTCAGAATCACAAGGATCTTCTAACCCTTTTATTTTAAAGTCAGGAAAACTGACTTGGGAAGCTATAGAGCTAAAGAGTAGCAGAGTGGGACTAGACCCTGAGACTGTCCAACTCCAGCCCAGTACTCTTGTCACAGCCAGTGCTGTCATGTGAGAACTGGCCAGGTGATTCCATTGTGCTTCCTAGGCCAATAAGCCTTCAGTGAGGGCTGTAAGCCAGGACCCAGCAGACTGCCCAGCACAAAGCAAGACAAAGTTGTCCTAGGAGCAACCTGGAAACCCTAGTCCAACATTCAATTCAGATTGCTTCTCCGACAGACAGATTTTTCTCCTGCTCTCACCATGGTTCCCACCTCTGGGTGCATCCTACTACTTAGCCCTAACAACTCTGTAATTCCAGGTCGTCTGTTATCCTCTTTTTAAAAGTAGTATCCTTGCCCATTCTGAAATGACGAACAGCAGGACCAGCAGCTCACTCACCTTCTGGAAAGGATTTTGTTTTGCCCCAGAAACAAATACCTAAACCAGCACCAAAAAGGAGAGAGAGACGGAGAGAGTGAGAGAGACCAGTACACTCTGTAAGTTCCCTTTTTCTGCCTTTAACCAAAAAATTAAAAAAAAAAAAAAAAAGACAACTATTGGGAGACTAAAATGAGAATTAACACCTCCAGGGAATGGTTGGTGCCATGGTGAGTCATATCCTGGTCAGCCAGGTCTGGGTCACGAGGTCAGAGAATGGAGCCTCATCCTTCTTCCCATCCTTCTTCCCTCATCCTCCCTTCCCTGGAGCCCTCCCCCCACCTCCAAGCTCACCAGCCACCCACCCTAGGCTGACAAAAAACCTGGCTGAATCCACCTCCACCCCACTATGTGTTCAGGGCCCCCCCTTGCTCCCACCAGGCCTTGCTTACTCATTTCCTCCTCGTTGGGGAAGACGAGCTGCTTTAATCGATAGCCCAGGACCCGTTTTGGGGGGATGGTCACTTCCCTTCCGTGCTAGGAAAAAGAAGCTCACATTGATGGATCCCTAGATGCTTCACATAGTTATCTT
The DNA here is from genome assembly GCA_008086735.1 of Cheirogaleus medius. Classification (NCBI taxonomy): domain Eukaryota; kingdom Metazoa; phylum Chordata; class Mammalia; order Primates; family Cheirogaleidae; genus Cheirogaleus; species Cheirogaleus medius. The sequence continues at coordinate 15,608,551 of VBSM01003215.1, read as the reverse complement.
GCCTGAGCTCCCAAACAATACTGTGAGGTAGACATTTTTATCCCCATTTTACATATGAGAGAACTGAGGCTCTGAGAGGTAAGTAGATGAGTCAATCTCACAGTTAAAAACAGTGGCAGAGCTAAAATCCGAACCCACATCTGATACCAAAATGCAAGTTGCCACTGTTCATTCAATAAATGTTTATTGAGGACTCACTTTGTTCTAGGCACTGTGCCTCCTGTCCTCTTGCCTTCTAGAAAGGAAGGCAGACAATGAACAAGCAAGAAAAAACACTGGTGTAATTATGAACCATGGGAAGTGCTATGAAAAAAATGAAAAGAGGATATCACTAGAGAGTAACAAGGGAGAGACTGGGTAATGCCGCACACCCTTTGTAGGGGCAAGAAGGCCACAGAGCAGCCTGGCTGCTCAGAGAGGTCTGAAGGAAGAGCTGAAGAGTCTAGAGTCTGGGCTCCCATCCCCTTGACCTGCGGAGAGTGGGCAACTCTGGCTCTCCCACAATCCCTTCCTCCCAGGATCATAACCTTTTGTTCATAGTTGAGGTGAAGGGCCTGATAGATTTGGCTCAGAAATCCATACTGCCATTTACTTTTCAGGGTTTCTTTATCTACTGTCTCCAGAGTTTCTGTCACCAGATGCAGGTCTTCTCTTCTTTCTCGAAGTGATCTAAAGGAAGTTGGTAGTTCCTTCTTCAGCTGCCTGGAGAGCGTGGAAAGGGATGGGAGTTCAGAATCTCAGGGACCCACCTCCCAGTGACACTCTCCTGTCCATCAGTGAGTTCCTATTTGAGAGTAAGTGCTTCTGAGGCTGAAAAACCAAGGAACACAGCACCCCATGGCAGTTTACCCCTGGGGGAGGCGGTACCAAGTTGGAAGAGAACTCACAAGCATCTATGAAAGATTACAATGTGCCAGCACTGAGATACTTCACATGTCACTCCATTTAACCCTCACCATAATCCTGGGATGTAGGCAGAACTGCATCCATTTTTCATGTGAAGAAATTGAGGCTTCATGACAGGTTGTGAATGGTCCAAGGTTACACAGCTAGTAAGTGCAGAGCTGGGATTCAAACCTTGGTCTGTGTAAGTCCAAAGTGTGTGCCCTTCCCATGATATTGAGATAGGCAGCTGACGAGCCCAAGACACCCCTTTCTCTGACAAGAGGCTCCAGCTCCTTGCTCCGGTCCGGTCCATGGAGCAAGCTGCCCTGGGCTCATGAGGCATCTCATTCCATAACGAAATTCATTTTATGCCTTAAAACAGTCTGATGGAGTTTCTGCTATTTGCAACTGAAAGACCCTAGGGGAAGACATGCATCCCTGCCTCCGATGACCTTGCCCTACCTATCCAGTGCCCCCCACCCATATATAGACACCAACACCCTCACCCTAAAAACAACAGGCATTCTAGAAAAAAACTGAGCTCCCTTAGAAAAACTCTGAAGCAATACTGTGGTGTGAAGGGGTAGTTCAAGAGACCAGTAAAATTGTACTGTAAGCCTTTCAGTTTGTAAAGTTAAAAGAGAAAGAAAAAATACCCTATTCAGGGAAAGAGAGCCTAGGAGAACTGTGGCGCACCTTTCCCCGAGCTACCCTCAATCTCCAACAACCCCAGCTGAGGAAGAAAACACCAACACCAACACCAAAACTATTGCGTCAGGGGACAGCGAGTGATGCCTCCTTAAGTTGGAAGCACCATGTTCTCCAGCTGTCAGAATCTTGGTGGCATTTGATTAGTGCCACCCTGCTGTAGCGGAGTGGTGGCACTCTCTGCACAGGAAGTGCTCTACAAGGGGTGCTCTGATTTCACTGTGCTTCACTTCAGCTCTTTTACTGCACCCACTGTGTGCTGGGCATCAATAGAGAGAAGTTAGTAAAGTCAGTCAGTCCCTTGTCAACAGTTGCTCCCAGTCCAGTGGGGAAGACAAACATGGAAACCACGGGGCTTGCCCTCGGGGCACAGTGGAACAAGCACAAAATACTGGTTTGGGCAACTCAGTACAGGAGAGCAAGGAGAGTAGCCTCTTAACACCAGCAGGTTTGTCCAAGTCAGAGTAATTAATCACCCTGGAGGGTCGTGGGGATGTGAGCTTATTGGGGCATCAGAGGGCTTCCTGGAGGCTGCTCCTGGAAGAATGAGAAGCCTTCCTAACCATAGAGATGAGGAAGGCGTGCTTGGGTAAAGGCGTGGGTGGGTCAGGAGCACCGGGAGCAGGCCGTGAGAGGCTGCATTAGGGAGCTGGTGCCCCCACCCTTGGATCCCCTGGTGCCTAGGATGGGCTTCTCCCTCCTCCCTCCCCACTGCTTCCTAGCTCCAGCCTCACCTGTTCACAAGGGTTTCCAGATATTGCTGGGATATCTGGTTCTTCAATATCTTGATTTTCTGCTCACGAGACCCCTGGAGTTCCCCTGCGATTGATATTTCTTCCAGTAATTTCACTGTCAACTTTCCCGTTGAGTCCACAGTGTCTAGAATTTGGAACTCAGCCTTTTGACCTGGAAAAAGAAGGATAAAGTCCACATCAGAGCTGACCCAAAGATCTCTCTGGAAAACCCTCCCTGGAGCAGCCCCATCCTGAGCTCCCCCCAACCATCCCCCTCCCTTCTGATGGAGCCTCACCCCCACCCCCACTCCTCTGCCAGCCGCTCCCCAGGAAGTGCTGTTCTCATCAGAGGCAGAGGCATTGTGGGGTCACACCATCCCAGGTTTGAACCCACTGTTCCACCTTCTTACCAAATGACCTTGGGTGAATCACTTAACCTCTTTGAATTTGTCTCAAACTCCTGAGCTCAAGCAATTCTCTCCCCTAGGCCTCCCAGAGTGCTAGGTTATAGGCGTGAGCCACTGCCTGCCATGCCTCAACCTCTTTGACTTTGTTTTTTCACCTATAGAAGGAGAACATTAATAGTACCTACTTCCTATGCTTAGGGAAATTAAATAAAATAATGCAGTTAAGCACTTAGCAAAGTGCCTTGCACACATTCTTAAGTGCTCAATAATTGTGAGCTAGTCCTATTTAACTATTGAGAGCCCAAAATGAGACAAGGAAAAGTAAAGCTAAAGAAGTAGGATCCCCTGCTAATTGGGAAATAGAAATTAAGCAGTTCTGTCTGTTGTCTGCATGAACCGAGCAGGTACAAAATGAGGCAATCCTGGCAAGTCGCCCACATGTGTGGATTCTGCCCCAACTGTTCAGGCACTAATAAGGCCTTGACTCTAAGTCAGCTGCCACCCAGGGTTAGTGGAGGGTGTGGGGGCATGCTGAAGGAACACGTGCCTTTCTCCCAGACCTCCCAAGTGGGCACCAACAGAGAAGGCAGAGCTGGGGGCAGGCTGGATTTCCAGAGAAAAATCCATTTTGGAACTGGTGGAAAGGTGACAGAATTGGAAACAGTGCCTGAAGTCAGCACCGCACATGTGACACTTATGTCTTAGGGCCCATTTGTTTCTTGAGCAGTGTAAAAGTTTGCATGTACTTCATCAGAGAGAAAAGAAAAATAAAAACTAGGTACACAAAGAGTACTGTATGGAGAAGGGGAAAAAAGAGTAACTTCGCAGTGGAGAAACCTGACAAACACTACCTCAGCCAGGTGATCAAGGTCAACATCGACAGCGGTGAGTCATGTTGATAGTGGTGCCCTCGATATGATGTGATAAGAATGGCACTTCGCCTCTGTAGTCTTCCTGCCCAAGACCCAGAACCCCAGTCTAACCAGGAGAAAAAAGTCAGACAAATTCTAATAGAAGGACATTCTACAACATGCCTGACCAGTACTGCTCAAAACTGTCAAGGTCATCAAAAACAAGGAAAGTCTAAGAAACTGTCACAGCCAAGAGGAGCCTAAGGACACATGACAACTAAATGCAATGTGGTGTCCTGGATAGGATTCTGGACTAGAAAAAGGACATTAAGTAAAAACTAAGATAATATGAATAAAGTATGGACTTTAATTTAAAAAAAAAACCTAACTACACCATCAGCACTATATAGTTAAAAAATAAATAATCCATTTGAAAAGGAAGCAGGCCAAGTTGCTGAAAATCAATTCAAATTACCAACTCACTTCATTGTAAGAAATTTTTTTTTGAAATTTGATTTCACCTCTGCCTCTGAATTTTATATGCAAACAGATGGGCTTTTCCTTGAAGGAAGTTAACATAGTCAAATTTTTTTCCAGACTTATACTTTTGATCTTGTCCCTGGCAAAAACATCATAGTCCCAGGTTAAACTATTTTTCTATTTTCAGTGAATTTAATCATTTGGCAAACTTATTTTTTGAGAACTGGCTTTTAGTAAATTGGCTCTTGGCAATTTGGTTTTCAGAGAATTGACTCAGTCTTTGAAATACGATAACTTGAAATTTCTCCTCACGCCCCTTGCTTGCTTAATTAAACTCCACTTGTGGAAAGACCCAACCCCTCCAAGTAATCTGGGTACTGCTCTTGGTCACTTACAGCAATGCATGGCACATGTTAGGTGCTCTAAAACTGTTTGGTGGTATTGTTAGAACTCTTTTCCATCTCTTGGTTTGAGACCCAATAAAAAGAAATGGGCTACATCAGAGAGGTCTGAGCTATAAAACTCCTCACCATTTTTCATATTGTGAAAGTTTTTTACATTATGAAATACATTGAACTCCTCACTATATTTCACTGAAATAGGTCTCCAAGTGAGGGTTCAACAACACTTATCCTGGGTTTTCTGAAACCCAGGAATAGCTGAGATCAGAAGCAGGGGGAGGGATTCATTGACTCTTCTATAAATCCCTTCAAGCCTCAGGGATCTCTGCTCATTAGCAACTTCCCTTTCAGTCACGATATCCAGGGAACAAGAAAGGAAAATAATAATCACTGCCACCACCAGAATGATTGGAGCGAACTTTTACTGAGTGCTCCTTTTGTGCCAGGCACTATGACAGATGATTTATGTAATTTATTCTCATTGGATTCTTATAATAGTCTTCTACAGTTGACAGGTGAGGAAACACTGAAACTTAGAGAGATGAAGCAACTAGTCCAGAGATCATCCAGCTATAAGTGGCAGAGCCAGGCTCGGAAACCAAGTGCCTCTAGCTTTAAAGTCTGAATCCTTTCTTAACCATCAAGCAAACTGCCTCCATTTAGATGATAAACACATAAACACAGGAGAAGAGCTCAGCTTATGTAAAAGCAAATTATTTATAAAGGGAAAAAAATGGGAAAGGAAAACTATTTAGGAATAGTTTCCAATAGGAATAAATCTCCAATTCCCCCACACACCTCCTCCCGTGCAGCCCTTTTGTGCATTTCTTAGATTAAGGTGTGAAGATGTGCTCGCACAAATTCCACAGTTACTTTGTTGATTGGTTGACTTTGACGATGGGATGGAGAATTGAGAATGGGATGGAGTACAAGTGGGCAAGCCCTCTTGGATAGCCACCTCTCCTCCACCTCATACTGACCTTGGAGCCCAGAATCCAGTTCATCACAGGGCACTTCACCCTCCTCTGTCTCCAGTATGCCCATCAAGGTGAGGCCTGTCCTCTTGTACTGGCTTCCGAACAAACCTCTCTTCTCCCTCACCAACCAGAAACAGTGGAATCTGTCAGCATCGACAGCACTTCTGACAGGAATCATATCCCCGCCGGGATCCATCTCTTGGACCACAGTTCTTGTGCATCCCTCAAATATGCTTGGCATTGTCCCTGGAACAACCGGGAAAGAGAAGGCAATTTCGGTTTTGGAGAGGAGAAGGTATTGGTTCAAGTTTTTAAATCTTCTACCTTTGGCAACCTGGAGTCAAGGAAGAGCCAAAGGTTCCAGGATGACCAGGACCTATGATGGTTTGCCTTCCCTGTTTCTAGAAGGTGAAGCAGCCATGACACATTAAGGAGGGTAAACATCACAGATCCCAGATTCTCCTCTGCCCCTCATAGAACCTGTCTAGAGCAAAGGAGAAACTTATTCATCTCCCGCAGCAGAGTTACCACCTTGTTCCAAGGGCCTGAGGGGGTCTGGCAGGCCCACTGTCCCTCAGCCAGACTCTCTCTCATGTTCACAAAGAGAAGAACGAGGGAAGGATGAGGAGCACGGCTGCCAGACCTCACATTACCAACCCCAACTGGTTATTTCTTCCCTTGGCTCTGACTCCCAGGCTCCCTCCCTCGCTGGATTCTGCAAGGCAGTTGGATGGGTGCCTCCCTACCAACCATTTCCCAGTGAGATGGCGGTAAATTGGCCTCCAAAGAAACAAAAGCTTCCTGGGATCCACTTCCCCATCCTACCTCTGACCACCTTCCCCTACATCCTTTCTGCCTGGCCCAGCCACCTACCTACCCGCTGCTCCTTCTCTGTCCCTGCCCCCATCACGGTGGCCAACTCTCAACTCACTCCCAACCTGGGAGTTCTTCTAGGTGTCTGGAAAGACAGTGCCCAGGAACCACAGGCCCATCTCAGGGGCTACCCACCTCCTTTCTGTCCTTAGCTGTTCACCAGAAATGAAGGTTGTTAAGAATCCCTTCTGTCAGATCTCTGCACATTCCTGGCCTCCGAGTCTCCGGAATCTGTAATGATAGAATTGAAAGTTCTCCAGGGGAGCACTTCTTGGAAGGCTGGGTGGGGCTGGGTGCCCCACCTCCCGGGCCTTTAGATAAGCAAACTTTATGACTAAGCTTAAGGCAGAAAAGGCCAGAACCCTTTCCTTCCTCTTGGACCCAAGGAGCCGGTGGGAGATCCTGATGTATATTCTAGGTGGGCTTAGGCCAGAAAATGGCACAGACAGGCACGCTGGGCCATGCAATCCAGGGAGTTTGGAATAGAGAACTGGAACACAGGTGGGTATCAGCCAAGTGCCAGCAGACAATGGCTATGGCTGTGCCGGGACTATGAGGATAGTAACCTGGCCGGAACCAGCTACCCACATGTGCCATACTGTGCTGGCAACAGTGAAGATGTGGGACAGCAGCTAACACCTGCAGAGAACAGGCTGGGCCTGTAAGGAGCACCCGGGCCCACCCCCACATGCTCCCACGCCCCTCGGGGAGATGCAGACCTTCCCTAGCTGGGTGTCACCTACCTCTCCACCTGCCTCCTCCAGAGAGAGGCTCTGCACCACCCCTCTGTCCTCCCTCAGAGACAACCACCCAGTGAGCCCAGCCTGTCTTGTGGCCTCTACCTGCCTCAGTTCTGAAAGAACATTTAAGGAGACAATGGTGGTGGCGGTATCGCTTATAGTAATACTATGGCTGCCAGGCATCATTTCCTACTCACTAGGCACCGTGCTAATGCTCACAACAGCCCCCACAGGGATTATCCTTATACAACAGAGGAAGAAACTGAAGCTCAGAGAAGTAACTTGACAAGTCCATGTGGCTAGTAAGTGGCAGAGTTGGGATTTGAACCCATGGTTGGGGATGTGCCCCAGCGCCTCACCCTGCCTGTCCTCTTACAGGCCCATGAAAGCAACCAGGGCATCCTCACTCCCAGGACTGAGCCCAGTGGCTGGATTTCTGATCCCAGTACAATTCGGGCCCTACTCAAGGAAGGGGATGGTGGCCGCACTTGGGCAAGAATCCCACACTCTTCCTAACACCCACTCCGAGGACCAGGGCCAGAGAGGAGCCCCGGCTGCTGGAGCCAGCACCTCCCTTCCACCTGGGACCCATTCTGGAGATAGCAGATGATACTGCACAGAACATGCTGGAAGGCCAGTGCCCTCAAGAGATTCGGATTCCTCCATGATAGGACTCCTCTCTCTCCTGCCCATGAGAGCCTCAGTCCTGAGGGGTTCCCTCTTCCCCTCCTACTCATGCTTATGGTGGAAGGAGGAAGCGTGGAAATTCCCCTAGACAGAAAGGCCAGGAGGAAATGCTGCCCTCCCGGGGCAGAAGTGACCAAGGGAAGGCCCTGGGGAGAGAAGTGAGAAACTGGGGAAGGGACCTGGGGGATTCAGAGGGAAGAACAAGGCACCCCTCAGGACCTTGGCTCCACTTGTAAACCCCTGCAAGACTGACCCCCAGCCCGTGGAGCCCAAAGGTGCAAGGCCTGTTGGAGGAACAGCCAGGCAAGAGCACAGAGAATTCTGCTCCCTCAAAGGCCCCTTAAGGGACTTCTCTGCTGGGGACAGTAGAAAGATTAGCAGTCCCAGAGTCCCCCTGCCGTCCAGTCAGAGGGCTTCACTGATGCCCACACCCCTGCCCCTCCCCAGGGCCCTCCAGGAAGCAGAGGCCAGACAGGGGGAAACAGGAACACATCATCCTTTATTTGCGTTTCTCAGAATACTGTACAAAGGGAATAAAAATCCTATTCACACTTGGCTTAGAAAGATTTTGAGGTGAAAGTTCCCTATGATACATGGGGTGGGGGGTGGAGGGCCAGGAGACAGAACACAGGGCCAGTGACCTCCCCTCCTCCTTCAGGCCCCTTGGGGAGGACCCAGTACCCTCACCTTTTCAAAAGTCACACCACCCCTAGGCGGACTGGGAGGGGAGAAGGCTCCTCGCCAGCCCTGCTCAGGCTGCAGAGACGGCACCCGCAGGCCACTCCTTGTTCCCTCCACTGCCCTACTGGAGCAGGGTCCTGCAGGACTCCCTAGCCCACCACCCCTGTGGGGGGGGCTGATAGTCCCCCAGGTGCATGCTACACGAGAGGCCCTGCCTCAGCGCCAGTCTGCACAAGGAGGTTATTGGGCAAGGGGCTGTGGAGGGCCGCAATATCCACCGTTTCTGTCACACCTTCCCCACACCCCTCACACCACTGCAGGAGACAGTGCCAATGGGGACCTGTGCTCTCGGGCCTCTTCCTCCCCTGTCCACTCCCTCACCCAGCCCAGGAGCTTCCAGCCCACAGCGGCCTCCCTTCCCTATTACTACCATTACAGTTGTGGGTAAATTAACCCTCCAAGCCGGCTGCCCTCCCTACCCAGCTGCCCTCTCCACCTGCATCCCAGAGCAGAGTCTATTTCTGTCCCCACCCCATCCCTTATACCAATCCTCTGCTGCTATGCGACCCCATTCTCCCATTCTCGTAAGTCTCAACTCACTAGCCCCCCACCCCACCTCCCAATCTCCACCAGGGGCAGGATGGCAGCGGCCCTGGCCGCCTCCCCTCTGGGACAAGGCCATCCACACTCTTCCCCGCCTTCACGCTCCTCATCCTCCCCACTCCCAACCAGGACCTGGCTAGGTTTGTAGGGTAGCTGCTGGAAGCCTGAGACTGGGATTAGGCAGCTCTCTACCCAGAGGGGCGAGGCCCTCACACACTAGCTTTCATACATACAAGCACACGCTGCGTGCCATGCTAAGATTTGAGAATCAAAGCGGAACAGTCCAGAAGCTGTACCACCCCTCTGCTCCCCTCACAGGGGTTAAAGTGCTTTGGCCACCTGAGGGTACACAAGTGAGCATGGGTATTTCCCTGGCCTCCTGTCCCATGGTGGTCCATGCTCAGCCCAGGAGCCCAGCCCATTCCGTGACCAGCTCCATGGAGTCTCTATTCGAAAGGCAAAAGGAAAAGATTAAAAAAAAAAATCAGAAGGGGTCAGAGCCCGGGGGGCCCACCTCAACCCCACTACAAGCTACTCCAGGTTGGCTACTGGGGGAAGCAAGGGGGAAACTAGGCCCAGCGGCTCAACCCCCATCTCCGGCAGTGTCCAGAGGCTCCTTCCATCTTCAGCATCCAGCGCAGGCTTCCTGCCCTCCCCCGCCAGCCTGGGCAGGGGTGGGGGCTGCGTCTTCAGTACTTATTGATTCCAAAAATGCGGACTCCGTGCAGCTGGGGCAGCTTGGGGATAAGCACGCTCATCAAGGACACAGTGTTGAGGATGAAATGGATCTGGTCGTACTTAGTGTAGAAGCTGGTGAGGAAGTACCTGGGGGGAAGGTTGGGGAGAGATATAAAGACTGTTTGGAGGACCCCTTCTTCCCTCACTTCCTAGGTGGGAGAGGCAGATTCCTGATAGCTGAGCAGCTATGGGAGAGGTCCCCAGACCGGAAGATGATCTCCCAGGCTAAAGAGGCCCCTCCAGACCCAGCCCCCCACTGCACCCCCGGCCTGCAGGCCCATCTCCCTAGCAAGAAGGAAGCTCCAATCAAGGAAAGGCAGGGCCAGGGAAGCCCAAGGCCTGAGCCCAGTGTAGGACCCAGGGATACTCCAACTTCCCTTCCTCTGTTCATCCCTATGTCAGGGGCCAGAGCTGGGGAGGGGGTGGGGTCAATAAGCCTGGCTGGGCCGCAGGGTCCCCCAGGCCTTGCCCTGCCTGCTGGCATCCTCCCCTAGCCCAGGCACTCACAGCACGATGGGTGTGATGGTCAAGAACTTCCGAGAGGCCGTGAACTGGACCCCATAGTCCATCTGCTCCCAGTGGGTTAGCAGCCTCGCCTTGCCCTGGTCCGGGGTCTCGAAGGGTGTCCCCTTTACTGTGTGCAGGAAGATGTACATGCCCTGGAGGAAGGGGTCTTTGTTAGAGGACACAAAAGGCAATAGGCCTCTAGCTCAGCTCCTCCGCCCAGTCACAGACAGAAGTGGCCCGAGGTGATGTGGAACCTCCCTCTGCTGGGCAGGGGCACATGGACTGGGGGTCAGGATGGAGCAGCTGGGAGCCTGGAGGTGGAAGAACAAGGGGACCTCCTGTGGGGGACAACAGGCCTGGCATAAGAAGAACGCACAGCAAGTGGCCGCAGACAAGCTGGCCCCTCCAGTGGCCGCAGCAAGTGGCCCCTCCAGCCCAGTCGCAGCCCCCCTGTGCCAGCCGGGAGGAGGCAGGCTGATGGTAGGGACTAACCCTGCTGCCCACCAAGATTGCAAGGCAGCAGGTACTGAGGGAGCAAAGAAGGACAAGAGTGGAAGACGGCTGGAGATTCTAACTTGGAAAGGAACATTTCTGCACCAGGCTAAGCACCAGGACTCCTGTGTCCTGGGGACACTCTGAAGTCCTTTGTTCAGTTCTCAATGGCCCATCTTCCAGGCCCACAGCAACCCCACCCCAGACATGGACAAATCTGCAGATTTGATTCTTCTCATCAGTGTGCACAGGGCTAGAACGCAGAAGGGGGAGTAAGGCAGAGAGATAAGAGCTAGGCCCAGGCTCTGGCGACAGATGTTGTCAGTACGTCACTGTGACATCTGGCCCATGTCTGGCGGGGGCTCCTCCTGTCCCTCAGCCCCACATGGTCGGGGCAGGCAGCAGGCAGGCTCTCACCATGTTGTGGATGAGGTTGGTGAGGGTCCAGACGACAGGGACACTCACGAAAGGGATGCTCAGCAGCACGACATGGAGAAGCCCGATGGCCAGCACGTAGGACAGCCAGATGCCACGGCTGTTCATCACCCGCGTGTTGGGGTTCACCTCGCTGTGCGCTGTGCCCACATTCATCCTGCTGCCCCTCTCCGCCGTTCTGCAAACAAGCAGCACAGGTGAGACAGGTCACACCACTCTCCCTGCCCCCTCACACTTTCCAAGGCCTGCAGGGAGGCAGGCGCTGCTTTCCCTGAGAACTCCAGGCAGTCCTACTGCTTTGGTTCTCAAGCATGGAGGCTGGAGAAAGTCCATGTGGCCTTAGCTCTACGCATTTCCCGCTGCTGGGCTGGGATAAACACCAGGCTGCACCCTCCCATAGGGACAGTGCCCTGGCAGTGCCTGGGAGGACAGGTCATCAAGAAGCATGCAGCCCCAGAGCAGAGAAGTCAATGTCCACCCCCATCTCACCCCCTATGGCATTCCCATGAGGGCTCTCTTTCCACAAAGCCCAGGGAGAGGAGAGGAGAACTGCTCCCCCACGAATTCTCACTCAGCACAACTCCTGCTGAACTCTCTCTCACTGAGGGCCTAGTGTGGGACATCCCCCTTTAAGATCTTCCCATCAGGAGTAAAAGGACACAAGGCCTGTAGGCACAGGCAGCAGTAGATAAAATATTTTGGGGTGTTGCTTCCACCTACCTCCCCTAATATTTTCAATCCCGGATCTCCCCCAACCCTAACCCAGGGGACTAACAGGGTAGAAAGAGGGAGAGAAGAAGAAAGGAGAAAACATACTAGGGACAATCTTTGCCCAGACCTGGAAGGCTCCCACACTTGGTGACACAAACAGTTCATCCAGATGTTTTATCCATTTGGCAACCACTCAGGCTAAACCTTGTGATGCCACCCACTGTGCTGCCAAACCACCAGGGACTATTTCCCCAGCAGAGGAGACGCCAGGATAGAGAACATGGCCAATATCTACTGCTCCCACAGATAGCTGGAACCCACATCAGCATACCCCTCCCAAGGGCACAAAGCTGTACCTTTGGCCTCCCTCCTGTCTCCTTTCTTCTCTGCCCTACCCGTCCTCACCTCAGCCTCCCTTCCCAGGCTATTTCTGGGTGTAAGTCAGCACCAGGCCTTCCCCTGCCCAGCTCCAATGGCAGGAGACCTGTGGCAGGAGGAACCAGAAGGGCTGCCTTGGATGCCCAGGAAACAATGGCAGCAACAACCCAAACTGGGCAGAGGGAGGCAGAGAAGGTAGGGAAGAGAATGATCTGCTCCTTGTCCATAGCTTGGCTGTCCCCAGACCCCTGAGGGACCTGTGACCAGGAGAAGGAGGAACAGATGGCACCTATCTGAAGTAGGGTCCTGCCTGCTAAAGACCCTAAAGTCATCACCAAGGTAACGGCCCCATCTTTCCTGGGAAAGAAAGGAGTCCCAGATGGAGATAGTCTAGCAGTGCCCAGCCAGCCACCTCCATCATCACAGGACAACTGACACCCTCAGAGTCAGATGTTATCTGCCTCTGACTAGGGGCCTAGCCAAGCCTGCATAGGAGCCAGAATCCCCGGGAGTCAGTTCCTTACTTTCAGGAAAACAGGAGCAAGCGTCCTCTTTTCAGACAGCTCCAAGCTTAGAGACCTCAGAAGATATGTGACCCACAACACAGCATCCCAACAAGCAAACATCGGTGAAGTGGCATGGGGTACACCCTGGCCGAAGGGATACTCCAGGGGCCCATCAGCCCAGCCCAACAGGCTGGATAATCGGGCCTAACAGAAACCCAAGGAACTAGAAACCAGAGCTGGCTCAGTTGTTTACCTTCCCAGAGCCTTGGGGCTTCAGTTACCCTAACATAGCCCCTGGGACACCTACTATGCAAAGCTTCCACCTGTGGGAGGAGGGGGATTGTCTGGCTGCGAAGTGAGGGCTCTGAAGGACTTGACTTACCACTGTCTAAGGAGAGGGAAAGAGTTGCCCAAGTCTGACCAGAAACTGCTGCCCCACCCCCACTCTGTAACCCAGACCTACAGGGGTGTAGGTGTAGAAAGACCTCTAGCCCTCCCTAGTATTTGTCCAGGAGTGCCAAGAGCCTTGTTGAATCCCAGATCACAAGACCCTACACCCCCTTCTGGCTTTAACAGGGCATCTAACAAAGCTTGATGAGCCTAGGAGGGACCTAGACTAGGTCCCAGCTGACACCCTGTGAAGCTTCTTCCTGAAACTTGAACACTACATGCCCTGAGAGCAGAAAACCCCAGGAAACTTCTCATAAAGACGGAAGAGACCAATAAACTAAGAAAAAGAGTGTCAGTCAGGAAACAATGTTGAGACTTTCATGTGAATATGGGCACACATCACTTTCATTAGTTGACCCCTCTCCTAGATGGGGAGAGACAGGGAGAGGAGGCTGGCAATAGGTCTACAGCAGCTAAGGCTGAAAAGTTCTGCTGAAATAGCTGGCAGGTGGCTGCCAGTGCCAGCCCCTGATGTGGTTTCATAACCTGCCTCAGACCAGAGCCTGCAGCAACTCTGTTCTGTTAACCACTTTTTGCTGGTAGTTCTTTCCTCCCCTCCCCCTTGGCTCCAGCCAGTATGTCAGACACTCAAGCCAAGGCCAGAGCACGCCCCAAAGCAGCCACCAGGTGGGCCCTTCCCACTCCCTCCCTTAGGTAAGGGCAGCCCTTTAAACAGCAAACCACCTGCTTTCTGGGTGAAGACCACAAAACATCCAGATGTGGATGTAGTCCCCAACGGAGAGTCCGTGGCGCAGCACGCCACAATGCCATTTCCATTCTGCCCACCCTACAACGTGCAGGACAACAGCTGCTCACCTCTCAGCTCTGGCCCAGCCTCCCCGACTCGGGAAGGCGATGAGAGCAGAAAGTGAGTACCGAGGCTAACCCTCACTAATCCGGAGAGAGGGAGGAGCGAGGAGGCGGAGTCCTCACTGTTGTTGGGGTTTTCAGAGTAAGACCTCCGGCCGGGGGTGGGGGGAAGGGCTCCCGCTCTGCTCTCCAGCCTGGAACCTAGCACTTGGAGCCTGGCCAGGGCCGCGACCTCACCTCCATCTCCACGCGTTCACCCAGCTCTGGAGGCTGCCAAACCTTTATCCCCGAAGTCCAGACGTTCCCTGCCTCCCACCCCCAGCCGAAGCGCTCCTCCTTGACGTCCACCCCCTCCCGCTCCCACTTTCCTCTTTAGTCACGTCCTCAGCTAATGCACCCCCTTGACTGATGCACCCCCTCCACTCCCAGTCACTCTGCCCTGGTCTCCTCCAGCCCGGGGCGCCTCCCCAGCAGCCCCCACCTTCGCTCTCGCCCCTCCTCTAGCCCCGGGGGCCTCCCGGTTCCAGCACCCGAGGCCGCCCGTCCGGACTCACCGTGCGGGACCGGAGGTCGAGGGCCCGGGAGGGGTGCCCGGGAGCCGGGGGCCGCAGCCGCTCCAGCAGCTGTAACAACCCGCGGCGGCAGCCACCCCGCTGGCAGCTCCGGCCGAATCAGCGCCCCGCCCCCGTTACGTCACCGCCCGGCGCCGGCCCGCCCGGCGCCTCCTGGGAGTTGTAGTTTCTCCCATGCCTCAGCAGTGACCCGCCCGGCGCCTGCTGGGAGTTGTAGTTTTCCCTCGGGCTCCGGCCCTGGCTTCTCTGGGGCCGCACGGACAGACGTTTAGTTGTGACGCGATAGTAAGATCAGATGATAATACTTTGCTGCGTAAAAATTCCAACTTTTGCGTCTGTGCCCTTCACGTGTGGTTTACCCTCCCCCCGGTTTTGCAGATGAAGAAACTCGGACTTTTAAGTAACTTGCCGTAGGTCTCTGCTGGGTCCCAGCCTGGACCAGAACCCAGACATTCTGACCCCAGGTGCAGGGTTTTCCACTGCACTTTGCCGCCTCTGCCCTGGCCCCAGATTGTCTCCTCCAGAAACAGATTAGCTCGGCCCTTTGCCCTGCCAGGCCCCCTTGGGAGCTGGCTTTTCGCAACATTGGCTGAGGTGAGGGGCTAGAGGGCAGAGGATGCAGCCTACCTACTCCTTCTCAGTTACACTTGGCCCAGGATGGCCTGGACCGAGCCACATCCTCAGCCTCCTCACGTCAGACGGCAGAAGAGGCCCTGTGTGGTCAAACGATTCTTTAATGAATAGTAAGGAGCCTAGTTTCTGTCTCAGGTCAGCTTGTGTGGCTTTGGGTGGGAGGCTCCAGTCTGCAATTTTCGCATTTGCATTATCTAAAGGCAAGGGCACAGATTGTATGCCAGGTAGATACAGTGTAGGCACTCCTTTATTGGCAGTGTGACCCTGGGCAAATTACATACCTTGGTCTTTTTTTTTTTTTTTTTTTAAGAGACAAAGAGTCTCACTATGTCGCCCAGGCTAGAGTGCAATGACGTGATCATAGCTCACTGCAACCTCAAACTCCTGGGCTCAAGCAATCCTCCTGCTTCAGCCTTCCAAGTAGCTGGGACTACTGGCGTGTGCCATCACTCCCAGCTAATTTTTCTATTTTTAGTATAGACGGGGTCTCCCTCTTGTTCAGGCAGCTCTCCAACTCCTGAGCTCAAGGGATCCTCCCACCTCAGCCTCCCAGAGTGCTAGGATTACAGGCGTGAGCCAGTGCGCCTGGCCACTTACCTTGGTCTTAATTTCCAGTTCTACACCTGTGAAACCCTACCTCCAAGATTGTGCAAATTCAAAAGAATGTATGTAAAGCACCTGTTGCATTGTAGGAAGCTATTATTTATTGTAGGAGGTTGAACTAAATGGCTCTTGAGGTCTCCTGGGTCACTCCCACTTTCCATGTCACCAAGAGGGCCTTGTCTGTGTAGTTTCCACTCACCCACCCAGCTTCTAAGTCCACTCTATGCATGGCAGGGCTGGAGTAGCAGGATCAGATGATGTCATGGCATGCCAACCTGAATGTGAGGGGACAGGAAAGAAAAGCTGGCTCAGGGAAACTGGGGAGCACTTCCCTCAGACCTCACCCACCCCTCTGCAGGGGCTACCAGGAAACAGTTGTCACAAAACTGGATTTGGACCCCCAGAGGCACCTAGTGGGTACCAGGCAGATGCATATTTGAACTACTCAGAGCAGGAGGACAAGCAGTTTCTCAAATATTCTCAGGGACAGTGGCCCAAGAGAGCTCATCCCAAGATCTAAATAATCACCCCAGAGTCTGAAATAGTTCTACCTTGTGCCCTATAGAAGTTTCTCCTGGTTTGTGGAGGCCCCTTTCCTTCTAGACAACCTTCTGCAGACATAAGCAAGCAACTGAGTGTTGTCCTTTTCACAGAAACCTCCCCAGCATTGAGACAAGAAAGATGTCTCTAATTTTTCCAAAGTGAGACTACTTGCCTTTTTCTCTGGGATTCTTCCAATCTCCATCAAGTTGATGGAGCTGTCTGGATCATTGCCAGTTTCCTCCTATCTCTACCAAGTTCAGTGACCCAGACTGGATCCACGTCTCAAATAAGGTTCTGACTAACGCACAGTCTAACAGAAAGATTACTGGACGTGTCACATCCTATTAATAACTCCTGTTATCCAGGGTTCACAATGGGAATGAACAGAGTTCTGACTCACTCTAGGTTTGTGTAAATTGCAGATCACTTTTTGCTTTATTTAGCCTGTCCCTGTCATCATCTTTCTCCTTCTCTAACTCTTTGCCCTCATAATTACCATGTCTTCGCCAGACATCCTCCAGCGGTGAAGAGGCCTGAGCACTGTTCAGAATGAGTGACAGCACTGTTATGTGCTGGATGACACACAACCCCTTGAACAAACGATTGGCACCGTGTGCCAAGAAGCTGAAAAATTGCTCATGCCTCAGAGCCATGATTACACTTCTGGTAGCACATTCTGAGGAAGTCATCCCGTGTACAGGAAAAGCTGCAACATGTGAGGATATTCATTCCAGCAATATTTATAGTAGTAGAGAACTGAAAGCAACCTATATGCCCAAGAAAAAAATTCTGATATATCCACTGGACAGAATAGTACGAAACCATTTAGTATATGGTTGCGAAAACTATGTGGCAGGAGGGGAAAGGTTTGCGAAATTATATGAAAAGAGGAGGATAAAAAAGAGCATAAGCATTCCCCAGGGAGGTAGTCAGCAAAATCTAGAAGGAGGGAAACTAGGGCAAACACCAAATTTCCTTAACAAATAAAATTTGAAGGAAAAAGAAAGACAGGAAGAGACTTTTAAATTAAGATATATTAAGAGATATATCAACCAAAAGCCTTATTGGGATCCTGATTCAAGCAAACCGACTTTAAAAGAAAAAAAAAAGATTTTATTAAATTACCGGGAAAAGTTGAATGCTGACCAGGTATTTGATGATATTAAGGAATTATAAAGTTTAAGGCATGATATGGTATTGTGGTAAGGTTGGGTTTTTTTAATAAAAAATCCTCCTTTTAGAGATATATGCTAAAATATTTGTGAGGGCCAGGTGAGGTAGCTCAGGAGTTCGAGACCAACCTGAGCAAGAGAGAGACCCCATCTCTACTAAAAATAGAAAAATTAGCTGGGTGTGGTGGTGCATGCCTGTAGTCCCAGCTACTCGGGAGGCTGAGGCAGGAGGATCACTTGAGCCCAGGAGATTGAGGTTGCTGTGAGCTAGACTGATGCCACAGCACTCTAGCCCAGGGAACAGAGTGAGATTCTGTCTCAAAAAAAAAAAAAAAATTGTCGATGAAATGATACAATGACTGGATTTGCTTCAAATAATCTCGGCTAGGGACATGGGGAATTATAAAAATAAGATAAGCCATGTAGTGATAATTACTGAAGCTGGGTAATGAGGACATGAAATTCCTTACATTATTTTTCTACTTTTTTATGTTTGACATTTTTCATAATAAAAAGTTTTTCTAAACCTGTATATGCATTAACAATTTTTTTTTTTTTTTTTTGAGACAGAGTCTCACTCTGTTGCCCCTGCTAGAGTGCCGTGGCGTCAGCCTCGCTCACAGCAACCTCAAACTTCTGGGCTCAGGCGATCCTTCTGCCTCAGCCTCCCGAGTAGCTGGGACTACAGGCATGCGCCACCATGCCCGGCTAATTTTTTTAATTTTTTCTTTATTTTAGTTGGCCAATTAATTTCTTTCTATTTTTTAGTAGAGATGGGGTCTCGCTCTTGCTCAGGCTGGTTTCGAACTCCTGAGCTCGAGCGATCCGCCCACCTCGGCCTCCCAGAGTGCATTAACAATTTAGATAAGCAAAATAGAGCATAACTGGGAAGTTTGTGGCGCCAAACTGCCAGGGTTCAACTTCCAGCTCCTCTCATTACCAGCTGTGTAACCTTAGACAGGTCACTGAACCTTTCTGTGCTTCAGTTACCTCATTTCTGAATGGAGATGGTAATGATCATAATAATACCCATGTCAACGGGGGGAAAAAGGCCAAACTCTGTAAAATAATTTTAAAGAGATTTACTCTGAGCCAAATTTGAGGATCATGACCGGATCCACCCCCAAGAAGCCTTGAGCAAGTGGACTCCCTGTGGCTGGGTTACAGTTTGGTTTTATACATTTCAGGGAGACAGAGATTACAGGTAAAGTCATAAATCAATACGTGAGAGGAATACATTGGTTTGGCCTGAAAAGGTGGGCCATCTCGAAGGGGGGGCCTTACAGGTTACAGGTGGGTTTAAATATTCTTTGGCTTGTAATTGGTTAAAGACATGAAGCTTTGTCTAAAGGCTTGAAATGTTTCAACATAAGGAGCTGTTAGCAGAGATAAGCCACCTGACATAGATTTGTTGTGTAAATTGAGGACCTGCAGGTTTGTCTTGCATACCCTTAGGCCTGTTAATGGGTTACAAATGATGTCCCCAAGAAGGGAGGGAGGCATGATAAAGCATGTCTCACCTCCTTCCTCCTGGCAGGCAATTTAGATTTAGGATATTCCTTTGGCCAGGGAGGGGTCCATTTAGTTAGCCGCCGGTGGGGAGGTGAGCCTTAAAATTTTATTTTAGTTCGCACCCACCTCTGGTTGTGAAGATTAAATGGGTCAATAAATGTGAAACACTTGAGACAGTTCCTGGCAGATAGTTAAGTGCTCCGTGTGTGTTGCCTTTTATTCATTCATTCCTTCCTCATTTGAATGATATTTGAGCATCTACTAGGCTATGGAGATTCAACAAAATAAAAACAGACTTTGTATCAGGAGGGAGGGATTCAGGGTGATCTTTTTCATTCTCTAATTTCAGTCTTTGTGTAATGTGATATTATTTAATACTTTTAAATGTTTTCTATTTTGAAGGATAGCGTCACTGAAAAAAATAAAATAAAATGTTTATGAATGTGTTTTCAAAACAGAGTGAGCTTCTGTTACAGGCTCTCCCTGCCCTCTGGGAGCTCCTTAGTCTGCTGAGATAGACACATTCCCCAGCCTTGGGGTGTTTCCATGCGGTGGGGCCTCTGCTTGGCTGAGATAGCAAACATGGGCAGGGTGATAAACAGGGAACACATTCCCTGGGTGATAAACAGGGAACACATTCCCTGGGTGACGGCAGTGTGGAGAGGCGGAGGGGGGCGAGCCCCTTGTCCCCCCTGGATGCCTGGGGGAGAGAATGCCACCCTCCACCCCTACTATTCCCTGCTCCCTCCCTCATCCCCCCACCCTGCTTCCTGCGTGTTGAGTCACACTCAGAGCAAGTGCAAGGGAGGAAAGAGCTGCTTATTTCATTGACAGTTGGTTTTTGTTTTTGTTTGGGTGGGGACACCCCAGACACGTGGTGGGGAGGGGACGGAGGATGGGAGGGCGGATGTTAAGCAGACAAAGGAGCACTGAGTGAACCTCCAGAGAACTAGCAGCGGGTGGGAGGCCAGGAAAGGCTGCTGTGTCTGGCAGCATTGCCAGTGGGCACTCCGTCCTGCCTCCCTCGCCCAGTCCCATGGTTGGCTATTTTGGGCTGCGGAGAGAAAGGGCTGAGCCAGCCAGGAGCCCACGCCTGGGAACCAGAACCTCCCTTCTTCTGGCAACCCTGGGCAGGCTGCTACTTTAGGAACCCCTCAATCTGCATATTCCTTGATATGGACAATTGACCTTCTCTCCCATGAATAAAAGCAGTTTAGAAAGCTGAAAATATTACAGATCAAAAGGGCAATGGATGTAAGAACAGTAGCTTCAAGACAAGACCCCCTGGGCTTCCTTCCAGTGGATTTTCTGTTCCTAGCCTCACCTATCTAGACAGTCTGGGTGGCCACTTCCCCCAGATCACCTCCTTCCCGCCTAAGGCCAGCTCCTCCTTCAGGAGCAATCACAGCAAAGGTTATTAAGCGTTTGCTGTGTTCCAGGCACTGGGAAAAGGGCTTTATGTGTGACTCTTACAGATCCACTTCTCCTGCTAAGCTGCTTGGCTTGTTCCGTGTCTTCTTCACATTTGCAATTCCTACACAGAGCAGATTCTCAAGAATGTTAGCTGAAGTATGTACCTGAACTACCTATTCCAGACCACAGCCACACTGATCTACTCGCCATTTTCAGAACACACTGTGCTCTCGCTTGCTCTTCTCTCAGCCTACGATGCTTTTCTTCCTACCCTCTGCCATCTGGTAGACTCCTGTTCATCCTTAAGGCCTAGCTCACCCGTTCCCTTCTCTTTCAAGCCTTCCCCAGTGTCCAGACAGAGTCCACTCCTTCATTCTCCAGGCTCCTCTGACCCCTGCTCAAGTCCACCAGTAGGCTATCAAGTGGCCGAATGTGTGCACACAGCAGTCCTCCCCCATTGTCTGGGAGATTGATTGATCGATTGATTGATTTTAGAGATAGGATCTCACTCTGTCGCCCAGGCTGGAGTGCAGTGGCTTCACTGCAACCTCGTAACTCCTGAGTTCAAGCCATCCTCCCACCTCGGCCTCCCAAAGTGCTGGGATTACAGGCGTGAGCCACCATGCCCAGCCAGAGATATTTAATTCTCTATGCATCCCTGATGCCTAAGAGGCTATGGTACACAGTAGGTGCTCAGATGTGTGTTCTGCAAATGAGAGAGTACATCCAAGGATGGGAGCGTGAGGTATATACACCCTTTGCCCTTTTCCATGAGGAACAAGAATAGCAGAGGCCTTTGCTGCCCTCCTCCCAAAACTGCCCAGTATCCTGGCATTAGATGGGTCCCTGGCTGACGTGACAGATAAAGTAGCTCCTCTCCTTTCCTTTCAGTTATCCCCCCATCCAGGCTGGCCCTGGGGGTCTCCAACAACAGGGAGGGAAGGGCCTGGGGGCCTGCCAAACTGCTTTCCTCTGAGGTCACATCTTTGGGATATGGAGTGAACACCAGCCTGAGCAAGAGTGAGACCCCGTCTCTACTAAAAATAGAAAGAAAATTAGCTGGACAACTAAAAATATATAGAAAAGATTAGCCGAGCATGGTGGCACATGCCTGTAGTTCCAGCTACTTGAGAGGCTGAGGCAGGAGGATCGCTTGAGCCCAGGAGTTTGAGGTTGCTGTGAGCTAGGCTGACGCCACGGCACTCTAGTCTAGCCAACAGAGTGAGACTCTGTCTCAAAAAAAACCACAAAAAACCCACCTACATTCTAGTGTGAAACCAAGTCAAGAAGCCCTGAAATAGAGGTTTATGTGTCTCACATAATGAATCTAGAGGTAGGAGGTTGCTGGTGTTGGTTGAGAGGTTCAGTGACCTCTAGGCCAATGTCTCAGTGATACTTTTCACTTTTCCTTTCTGCCTTTTAACCTCATGGTCAGAAGATGGCTACAGTTGACTCTTTTATGTTCAAAGCAGGGAGAAAGTGGCAGGGGGAAGACCAGGGCCCAGCCCCATCTAACGAGCAAATCAAAGACTATCCCAGAAACCCCTCCCACAGATGTCCATTTAGATGTCATTGACCAGAATTGGGCCACCCTGAGCTGCAAAGAGGGTTGGAAAAGTGGGCAACAGGATTTCTGATGGGCTGAGAAGGCCAATCAGGTTCAATCAGCAAGTACATTGCTACTCCCAGATCCATGTGTGTTATCAGGAGGTACGGAGTGGCTACTGAGTAGGCAGCCAGCAGGTTCTGCCACGTTACTCACTCTCCCTCTGTGCTTCAAAGCTCCTGGTACACACGTCAGGTGGGGCAGACACCACATTAATGCACTGCGGAGACATGTGTCAACATGTCTTTGTCTCCCTCCAGATGGACAGTTCTCAACTTAGGCTGCACATTAGAAATACCTGGGGAGCTTCTGAAGGTACCCGTGCCCAGACCCCTTGCATGTAGATTTCAATTTAACTCGTCCAGATGAAGCCCCGGCATGACTAATTCTTAAAAGCTCCCCAAGTGAGTCTAATGTGCAGGCTGAGTTTTGAGAACCGCTGCTACACACCCGCCACCTTAAGAACAGCATCTGTAGCCCCGTTGACTAGCACAGTACTTGGAACATAGGGCTCACAGGAAATCCTCACTGAGCCAATGAATGAATGATTTGCAGATAATTTCTGCTCCAAGCCTATCCCTCCCCAGCCTGCAGTGTGCACCATCCTAACTATGGTTCCTGCCTCCCTCAGATCTCCCTTCTTTGCTGAGTTTTGCACTTAATAAGCCTCCCTTAATTAACCACATGCACGGCCCCCGTTGGCTCACATACATGCACAGACTGCCTCACCCTTTCCTGGAAGCTGCCCTCATGTGAGGAGATAACTCTTCTTCAAGAGTCAGGCTTAACTCTTCTACCTTAGCTAAATCCCCTGCCTGGTGTGAGAGGAGAACAGGGGGAGGGGAGGGTGCCACGAGCTTTCTGTCCTACATTCAGCCACCATCCGAGATGGACACCCAAGACTCCAGTGGCAGAGCACCTGACCCAACTAACAAGCAACACACAGAAAACGTTTGCTTCTCCTGCCCAACCGTAGAAAATTTCATCTTATCCGATTCCTTGGACAAACGTGAGTCTATGAAATGCCCCTGCTGACATCACAGGAACGAGGCGGTGGTGAGTACATCCTCAGAGATGATATCAGCTAATTTCTGGGTCTGGCCCCATCTCACTTCTGAAACTGCTTGTTCAAAAGTAATCTACTGCGGAGGGGGCCAGGCCACCCCTCCCACAGCGCAACTGCTCCCCCACCCACTCTCCGCTAAAAAAAAAAAAAAAAAAGTAACTTACAGGGCCAGCCTCATGGGCATGTGGCCTGCATCAGTGCACGAGACTTCTCGCCCTGTGCTCAGAAGGGCCGTGTGCTTGTTTTTATACCCTGCTGTCATCATCTTGCAATGCGTAACAGTTTTTGAACAAGGAGCCCCACAGTTTCATTTTATGCTGGGCTGTACAATTATGTGTCCAGTCCTGGTCACCCACAGTCTCTTGTACAATCCAGCATGGTTTTCCTTCTCAGAAAGGTCTCCACGGCATATGACTCATCCTCCTTTGTGCAAGTCTCTCCTCTCTAGTCTTGGTGACACCCTGCTCTCCTGTTCTCTTGCACCTCTCTGACCTAGCAGAAGGGCCCCCGCTTCTGTACAGTACTGTGAGCATCATCAGGGCTCACAAGGCAAGGATTCAGGCACTGGCAAGTGTGGTATGCAGGTTGGACAGGTGCCAGCAGGCAGTGGGAAGTGGTTGGACAAGGAAGCAGGAATCAGGGCTCTGATCTTAGTAGGGCCACTGGCCCACTGTGTAACTCTGGTCACATTCTGGGCCTCAGTTTACCTATCTACAAATTAAGAGGGTTAAACTGGATGGTCCCCTCCTTTGAGGGTACCATCTGTCAATCATTGAGACTCTAAACCCCAGCACCAGGAGATGCTGTGGGTAGGATGGTTCTGCAAGAGGTTAGGCCATGGGACGAATGGGACGGCCAAGGCAGCAGATATGGTTGGGCCTCAAGGTCAAGGGAATTACAGAGGATAAGCCACCATGAGCTAAGGAATTAGATGGATCAGGCTGGGTGTATTGGCTCATATCTACAATCCCAGCACTTTCGGAGGCTGACGTGAGAGGATTGCTTGAAGCCAGGAGATTAAGACCAGCCTGGACAACATAGTGAGACCCCATCTCTTCAAAAAAAAATTAAAAATTAGCTGGGCATGGTGGTGTGCACCTGTGGTCCCAGCTACTCTGGAGGCTGAGGCAGGAGGATCCCTTGAGCCCAGGAATTCGAGGTTGCTGTGAGCTATAATCGGACCACTGTACTCCAGCCTGCAGGACAGAGTGAGAACGTGTCTCAAAAATAAAAGGGGGACGGGGGATTAGATGGATCCACATGGATATTCGCATCCATGATCCCTTGTTCCCCCTGCCCCTGCAGAGCACAGGAGAGGAGATGGAGAGGGAAAGCCTGGCCTGGCTACTGAAATCACGGAGGAAGTTCCGCAGTGTGTTCTGGAAGACAGTAGCATAAAAACTAGCATGTGCACAGCACTTCACAGAGCACCTCATGTCCTCTCAGCCCTGCAGCAGTGTTCTCACTTGCTAAGACAGACACCAGTGGGTGAGGTGACATGCCCAAAGTTAAACGCAAATCTCATCTTCTGACTTCAAATCCTTCCTTCCCACCCCCCAGTGAAATTAGGAGAGGCGGCACAGGCTGTGAAGGTGCTTGGGCTCTGGAGGCCCTGGGCAGATCCAAGCCCTCTTTGGTTCCTGGCATGAAGGGGAATTCAAAGTGCCAACTTGGGAGCCAAGGGCTCCACAGCAAATTGAGAAAACCGAAGTCAGTTCCAACCCAGAACACAAAATCAGCAGGAAAACTCTTAGGCGACCCTATCAGATTTGAGACGCCTCAAAGAACCCTTTCCAATTCCTAGAGGGGCCATCAACCCAGCACGGGAGAAAACTGCAATGGAGCCGCAGCATCCCCCGGCAGGCAGGAGGGTTGGGCACGGTGGGAGCCAGGAGGTGAGGTCCTCAGAGAGGCGTTTTCCAAGGAAAAGGCTGAGGGAAGTTGGCTCACCAGGGAAGAAGGTGCCACAGGACACAGCAGGAGGGCAGAGGAGAGTAGGGGGAGGAAGGGAGGTGGGGATACAGGCTGCTGGAGTCAATGGATGTATGATGGGACCCATCCAGTTCTGTCCTCCAGGCCTGCCACCTAGGGATCCTTCTGCCCAGTCAGGCTCTGGGCAAGGAGGAGGGTTCTGGGAGGCAGAGTCCCAGCCCCAGCTGGAAGAGGGGTGATGGAAGCTGGCAACGTCAAGGCCTTGAGAGGGGAGCCCAGGGCAGGGAATGGAAATGAGGCCTGGTCTCCCCATGGTAGAGTTCATCAGCGTCCAGGATCTGCCTTCTCTTGGCATTGCCTGGCCAAGCCATGGCTCAGGTATCTGACACCTGGGCCTAGAGTCACATGCCAGGAAACCCAACACTCTTGGGCCCCAGCCCCCAACTTCCCGCAGCTACAGCAAACAGGGCTTCTGGAGGAGGAAGCGGGTCTCCAGAGCTGAGCAGCAGGGAGGCTACTTCCGGAGAGAGGGCAGCAGCGCAGGAGAAGGCTCCGCCACCAAGGGTGAGAGGCTGGGAGGAGGAAGGAGAGGAAGGGGGAGGGTGAGCAGGGCAGAGGGGACAGAACTGGGGCAGGCAGAGGGGTGGGTGCTCCCAGAAAAGGGGTGGATGGGCTAGAAGGCAGCGCCAGAGGCACATCTTACCTAGTCATCTAACCTAGCTGGGCGCCCTGAAATCCTACCCCGATCTGTCGCCCTTGTCTCCAGCACACTAGTGCCAGCCAGACCCGCAGGTGCCTCCCTGGCCCACCTGGCAGCCACACAAGTAAGGAGGGGAAAGACTTTACTCCAACAAGGGAAATCAATGCATAGGCAGAGGCAGAAGCTTAGAAACCCCCAGACCCAGAATGACCTACAGGGCCTTGGACCAGGAAACCTCAGAGATCAGCCTTCTGGAATCAACAGACCCTACGAGCCTCAAGCCTTGGGGACTCTTTTCCCAAAGGGCCCCAATGAGGAGCCCTAGATCAAAAGAGACCCCAAGGAGGAAGTAAGAATGTCACCCAGATCTGAGAAAACTCCCAAAAGAGGGACCTCGGAAAGAGAGAGCTGGCGGGGGTGGGGTGGCATTCTCTTCTCTCACTCTTCCTCTCTGTGGTCTTTTCTTCCCCAGATCCTACTCCACTCCAGGACTATGCCAATCTGTGGCCATGCTCCCACCAGCCGCTCACCTCCTGTCCCTCCTGCTGGTGATAGGCACAGGTGGTACCGTGCCCAGCCCCCAGGTGCCTCCCCAGGGCTGCTACGTGGCAGAGGAAGCCGGGGAGCGGACGTTCCGCTGCAGCCAGGCGGGCCTGAGCGCCGTGCCCACTGGCATCCCCAACGACACCCGCAAGCTCTACCTGGATGCCAACCAGCTGGCATCGGTGCCAGCGGGTGCCTTCCAGCACCTGCCTGTCCTGGAGGAGCTGGATCTGTCCCATAACGCCCTTGCCCACCTCTCGGGGGCTGCTTTCCAGGGCCTGGCGGGCACTCTGCGCCACCTGGACCTCTCTGCCAACCAGCTGGCCTCGGTGCCCGTGGAGGCCTTCGTGGGGCTGCAGATCCAAGTGAACCTGTCCGCCAACCCGTGGCACTGCGACTGTGCCCTCCAGGAGGTGCTCAGGCAGGTGAGGCTGGTGCCGGGCACCGGGACAGGCATTGTGTGTGGCCCGGGAGCACGTCCAGACCTCGTGGGGCAGGAGTTCCTGCTGCTGGCCCGGGAGGAAGAGCTGTGTGGGGTGGGGCGGGGCGGGGCCCGGAGGGGCACAGACGTGGCTCTGCTGGTCACCATGGGGGGCTGGCTGACGCTCGTGGTGGCTTATCTGGTTCACTACGTGTGGCAGAACCGGGACGAGACCCGGCGCTCCCTCAAGCAGGCCCCTGTGCAGCCCGTGCGCGCCACCCTCAGCACAGTGGAGGTGTCCTCCACCCTGAGCACGGTGGTCTGATGAGGGAGCGCCCCACCCTCCTACCCTATGCCGCTCTTTTCCTCTGCCCCCTCCCTCTGCCCCCCCTGCAGCCCCATCCCACCCTCCCTCTCCGTCTCCCCTGAATACTTGCTCTCTCTGTCTCTCAGCCAACACCATCTTTGATACCTGGAGTTTTTGGTGCCTTTCCTGTGCCTGGATTGTGCTAGACTCAGAAAACTCAAAGCTCTGGGTGCCAGTAGGGGCAGGTAGTGACAGAACAGAGAACGACAGCAGGTGACGCAGCTGCGGGAGCACCAAGGAGGGCACATGTGCACCTGGCCGAGGGCCATCTCAAAGGCTTCACTGCAGAGACGTGTGAACTGACTCCCTGGGCAGAAGAGAGGGGGGGACCCTACATAAAAGGTCAGGGACAAGGCGAGGATGATGCAAAACAATTTGGAGTGTCTGGGCAGTGGCAAGGCCAACCCCAAGGCTGGAAGAAAGGGTGCAAGGATGGGCGAAGGGGTGGAGGGACCAAGCTGGAGGTAAGGCAGAAGTCGGGGTGCAGCCAAGTTTACAAGGACTCATGGGCTCCTCTTCCCTTCTCCCTCTGCCTCTGAGAAGCTCCCCCTCATTTCTTGCCTCTCATGTCCCCAAGCTCCTCTTCCTGGGCCCTCTACTGTGGACCCCCTGGCTCAGGGTCCTCTGCTTCCTTTTCCAGAGACTCCCCATCTCTCTGCCCTCTCTTTTATGCCCAGATACGTTTCCAGAGCTCCTTCTCCTGGGGGAAAGGTGGTTTCCTCCATGACTGAGCTGGGGACGGGTGACTGGAGAGCTGTGGGCAGGGAGAAGACCCTAGAGCATCACTGCACAACTCAATAAAGTCGCTCTTATGAATTTCCCTAATCTCTTATTGCTCATTTACTGGGCATGCGTGGCCTGGTGTTGAGGAGGACGGGAGGGCGCCAAGATCTCCTCCACCGCCTCCACCACCCCTTTTGTTGGGGGTGCTTCCACTCTGACAAATGCCATCTTCCTTTCTCCCCTCCTGCCCCCCAGCTCCTGACACCAGAGTCCATCTGCTGGGAAGCCAGGGCCTATGAATTAATGATGACGGAACTAGAAGGATGGAGGATGAGAGGGAGCCTCGAGGGAGGACAAACAGGGAGGAGGGAGAGAGGGCAGGGTCCAGGCATTGGTCATCCTTCAGCAGACTGCAACCTGTTGGCCCAGCCAGCCTCCTTGAGGCCCAGGAAGGGGACAGAGAGGCTGTGACCCTCTTGGTGATCTTTTCTCTTTTCTCTCAGTGGGAGTTGGAGCAGGGTGTAGGGAGAAACCAGATGCCTGTGAAGTTAACTGGGGAAGGGGAGACCCAGCTGGCCGAAGGAGGGGGCCAGATGATATAGTCCTATGACCAAACAGCCTTCTCAAGGAACCCAAAGGGGAACACACTCTGTCTCCTGCCTCCATTCAGGACCACCCACCCACGTGGCCTTCATGGAAGAGAGCTGCTCTTGGGAAGCTCATGGGAGCCTGAATGGAAACCACTGAGCCAGGTTCCACCCTGCTTGGACAGATACTGGGGCAAAATGGGTTGTCAGTCACTCAAGGAGCGGCAAAGAGGAACCCACTGCCTCCCCTGGTCCCTCTACCTCGTCCTGACTTCCCTGTCTCCTCCTAGGTCCCCCACTTCTACCCTTCCTCTGTCCATCACTGCGGGTCCCCCCACAACCACTCCAAGTCTCGGCTCCCTAATATCATCCAGGAAGTCCCTTGACACATCTCAGAAAATCCTGGGAACCCCTGATCATCTTTCTCAGGTGACCTGGGCCTCCCCACCTCCAGGTCTGCTCAGTTCTTTTGGACCTAGGGTATGGGAAGTTTTGTGCTGTAGCTGTGACCGTTCATCCCAGCCACACCCTGTCCTGGGCCTTGGGATGCTGGCCCCATCCCTATGAAACCCACCCTCGCTCGGTCCCTCCCCTGCCACTCTCAAAGTATGTCCTCCACCAGCTTCTCCCTGTCCCATAGAGGCAAGGCCTGGAGCAGCAGAGAAAGCAGATAGTACCCTCAGGGAGCCCCCAGGCTGAGGGGGAGCCATAGGAGCCTAACTCTCAGAAGACCCCCAGATTAATGGAAGAAATAGCACTCTTTCTTTTGGGAGAGTTCTGAACCTGATGAGACCAAGACATAATATCCCAGACACGAGACATAAGCATCAACAAAGCCTCACTGTCTACACAGGGAGCCGGGTAGAGAGCAGGCCGAGTACACCGCACTGGGGAGGCAGGGAGGACGAGGCACAGCCCCACCCTTCCTGTCTTGGGTCTTGGGCAGACACTTCAAGCACAACACGGAGGCTGAGCTCTCCCAGGTGAGGCGCGCCTGCATCAGAGCCAGAGGCAACCCAGGCAGCTGATTCCCAAGAGAGGGACTGCGCCTCCCCATAGACAGGGGCGTTCAAAGTAACAGAAACAGTTTCATCGCATCCCTCTGAGACTCAGCCATTAGCAACCTCTTCCGCCAGGAAAGAACCCTGCCCCAAACCAGGAAGGTTTGCAAAGGCAAAGCCGAGCAAGGCCCCCAAGCTGCCAAGTGGGTGCCACCACAAGTCACCCATTCATCCGACAAACATCTCTTGAGTTCCTACTGCACGCCAGGCACTGCAGATGCAAGGATGAGGAAGTTGTGCCCAGCCTGGGGGACCTGGCAGGCCAGTGCATTGATGATGACAGTCCAGGGAGACGGGAATGTGCTCAGGGGTCATGCGAGCACAGAAGGAGGCATCTGAATCAAACCCCAGCTGAGGGTCAGGTACTTTGCCCACAGGAACACTTGCTCAGAACTCATTTATTCTTAATTTACAAAGAGTTCTAATAGTTTCAGAACTCTGGGTTCCTGCATAAAACAAGTTAGAAACAATATGTTTGAAGTAACAAAAATTACATTATAGTCAGAATAAAGCAGAGAGAAATGACAGCCTGACAGCAGGGAGGAAAATTATTGAAAGCATAAGAACTTGGAAAGCATGGCAGTAGGGCATTCTAGTGTCCCTTACGTGGTCCTGTGTGGAAAACTGATTCTCTTTGCCTCAGAGGAGTTTATGGGCATTGGCAAGATGTATAATATTAATCACATTGATGTTGGGTTACCTGCAAAAAATGTCAAATCTTGGAGTGTCCATTCTCAGAAGCAGAGAGCAGGTGAAGCATGTGAGAAAGAATTTCCTGCCCAGTGCGGTGGCTCACGCCTGTAATCCTAGCACTGTGGGAGGCCAAGGCAGGAGAATCGCTTGAGGTCAGGAGTCAGAGACCAGCCTGAGCAAGAGCCAGACCCCATCTCTACTGAAAATAGAAAAAATTAGCGAGGTATGGTGGTGAGCACCTATAGTCCCAGCTACACAGGAGGCTGAGGCAGGAGGACCACTTGAGCCCAGGAGTTAGATGTTACTGTGAATGACGCCACGGCACTCTGGCCCAGGCAACAGAGCAAGACTCTGTCTAAAACAACAACAAAAAAAAGAATTGCCATCTTTCCATCCTATCAGTACCAAAATAAAGAACGCAGAATGATTGGTGGAAAATGCTCACTCTACTTCATCTACTTCCTTGTTCCTACCTCCTCCAGGTCCAAGATCTGCTCCCAAGCAGAACAAGCCCAGCCTTTTTTGGGTACACAGCTCTTTGGATAGAAGATGGCTCTGGAGTCTCCAGCACTTGGGGTCAGCACATCATGGTTCTTCTCCATCCTTGTCTCTCTGTCTCCTTTCATGTCCCACTACCTCCATCCACGCACGCACGAGGGCTCACACGCACCTGCCTCAGCCCCCTGGGATCCAGCTGATCTTCTCCCAGTCACAATACTCATTCTGCACGTAGGACAATTACTAGCTTCCTCTTTAGAACACTAAAGGAAACTGAAGTTCTTACACTAACACTAATGTCTGAGGTCAGCCTCCAATTCTCATTCATTTTTGGGACCAGGGCAATTTATCTTGGAACGTTTCCTGCAGAAGATGTGTGGGAACAAACACAGGGGCTTGTCTGTCCCTTAGTCCCTACAGGACTAGGAGATGACTCAAGATAATCCAGACTGCAGCCACAGGGCTCCTCGTGGATACCTCTGTCACCTTCGTGGGCAAATGTCAAAACTCCCTGGACCTCCAAAACCTTCAGCATCATCGCACACGATCTGGAAAGCCTGAATACGTGGTGAGCTTCGAGAGGGCAAGGAGGCAGGTCGGGATTCCAGGCCAGATGAGAGGGGCTGGCACACAGGGGCACCACCCACCCAGAACGCACGGGCTGTCCAAGCTGGCAGGGATCCTCATTGTCCCAAAGGGCCCAGAGAGGAGCAGTGAGTTGTCCAAGGTCACACAGGGAGTCAGGAAAGAACCAGGACTAGACACCACAGGGCCCCTGTCCCTTTGGGACACACACGTATTCCCTTTCCAAGGGAATGAGATGAGGGAGAGGTTGTGAGAGACTAGGGTGGTCCAGGGTCGAGGGCTCTACCCACTCAGAGACTCTGAGTCCAGTCCCACCCCATTCAACTATGGGAAGCTGAAGAAGCCAGAGCAGCCCTTCCCACAGAAGCTTCCAGAAGGTGGGAAGCATCTGTACGAGACCGTGGAGTCGCTGAAGGTAGCCATCCTGGAGAAGGGGGACAAGGCCACGGGCCAGTGCCCTCCTGTCCTCACTGTTGTGGGGCTCAAGGCTGAGAATCTCCAATTTGCCCCACCCCGACCCTTGCACACTTGCCTGGCTCTTTCCCTCCCACAGCCCCTGACTGTCCCCTGCATCCCTGCCCATCCTTATGCCAGTTCCCTTAATAACAGCACTTTTCGCTGGGCGTGGTGGCTCATGCCTGTAATCCTAGCACTCTGGGAGGCTGAGGCGG
>VBSM01003215.1:15558229-15576496 GCA_008086735.1 Cheirogaleus medius | reverse complement strand
TTGCAGTTGCCATTTCATAGTGTTTAGGAAACCGCACCTCGGACAGTCCAGCAGCTAACCCAAGGCCAATCTGTGAGCACCCCCCAGGTTTTCAGACTCGCAGCTGGCGTTTCCCCTCGCAGCCCCAGAGTTCTCCCGCCCTCCCCCAGCCTCCCTGCTTTTGTTCTCTGGCATCTCCTCCATCTCCTCCCTCCTCTCCCTGCCCTGTTGACCGCTGACTGCAGTTTCCACATGGAAGCATAGTGACCCTTCACCTCAAGCAGCTAGTCACTGGGGAGAAGCGCTGGGGTGGCAGATGGAATGTGAGGGAGAGAAGGGGGTGCGGCCCTCCTAGGGACAGTTCCCATACCTTGGGGCCAGGCCCTCGAGCCCAGCTGAAATCTGGAAGTTTGGGGTCCTCCATTCCTATTTGGGCTCTGTCCCCCAGACCAGCTGGTGATTCCACCCCACTCCTGGGCTCCTCCCAACCCCTGTTTCCCACCCCTCTGTGTGGCTCCCTAATGCCTGCGCCCTCCACCCACTCCTCCCGTAGGGGAGGCCACACCATGTATGTTGGTGGCGGGAAGGGAAGGAGATGCCAGCGCCCCATTTCTGACCCTCACAGACATCCCCCATTCAAGGACAAGAAGCTGAAGATGCTCCCCTCAGAAGGTGAGGGTAGCAGAGGGGCTCTTCTCCCCTTCCACACCCCATAATGTGGTGGGGGTTGGGGAAGGGAGGACAAACCCTTTGGAAGTCAGAGGGACACAAAGACCCCCTTCCTAAGCAAAGGAAAGAAACCTGTCAAGTCGGAAACTGAAGTCAAGAGCCCCTTCTCAAAATATTGGGGTAATAGTGAGTGGGATGCAGACGGGTCCCTGGACATCCACAGGATGCAGTGATGGCTGGGTCCCACACAGGTTTCTTGGGCCTGTTTGGTTTATCCTCCCCACCCCCAGCCTCCACCATGCTGTTCTAGGCAGGCGGAGGCTAAATCCAGGGCTGCACCGGCTGCAGGAGAATGTCTCTTCTGTTGGGGCTCTCAGTCCTCATGCTCTGTCTCTCCATCTGTCTAGGCAGCCACCTATGGTAACAGAGTGTCCCCCTTTCCCCTCGACGGGATCCTAATGCCCATCACAAACCATGTACCGAGTTGAGTCCCCACACACCCCACCCCAGACCCTGCCCTGATCATCTTTCCCTGGCCAGGAGAGTCTGAGGGAGGGAGCAGGCCGCCACACTCCCCCCTCCCCCAACAAAAGGACCTCTGTGCCTGGGAGTGGGGACCCCGCTGAGTAAAGTCCTATTGAAGCGGGTGGAGAGTGGCAGGCTCCCAGTCACCACTGTCCTGTACCCAAAGCTCAGTTCGGGCCTGAGACAGCCCCAGGGAGCACATGGGGTTTCGGGCGCTGCAGGCTGAGGTGGAGGACGAGCTGTGTGCTAAGGGCCAGATTCTGGCAGCGGAGTGACCGGCGCAGCTGGGCGGGGCGCGGGGCAGCAGGACTAAAGGGCACCGTGAGGGCGGGGCAGGGCGGCCGGGGGCGGGGCCTGTGGCGGAGTGGGCGGGATTTGCGGACTGCCCGGCTGGGGATGGTGTCCGGGGGCGGAGCTGGGTGGGCACCGCAGGACCGCAGGTCAAGAGGCGGGGCTTAAGGCGGCTGGGGGTGGGGCTACAGACTGGTGGGGCCAGAGGTGGGCTGGATGGGAGTTGACCCGCCTCCCTCTCCTGGGAGCTTGCCCACCTGAGGAGGCGTCTTCAGGCTGAAGGAGAGAGGCTAGGCCCTTGCCCGGAGGGAATGCCCACTCTCAACAGGGAGACCTTGCCCTTCTTCAGGAAGTTCCATCTCTAACTTCAGGAATATCTAGATAGCTCCTCACTTCCCATCTCCAGGTGGATGGGGCCCTGCCCTGGATCTTAAGGAGCCAGTGGTTCTGGGAAGGGGGACAGGAGCTAGGGTGGAAACAGAGTCTGCAGGAGATTTCTAGCAAACTCAACTCTACACTGGCTGGGATCCTCCACTTGCTGGGGCTCTGTGTAGTGAGAGGTCAGGAGAGAGGGTGAGGGCAGTCCCTGAAGGGCAGGGTCTGCTAGGTTAGGCCCAGTGATACCAAGCAGAACCTACCACATAGGTTCCAGTGCAAAACGAAAATGCAGGGCCCCTTGTTTAAAAAAACCAGAAAAAGGGAAAGCAGGGAAAGCAGAGCGCGACTTAAGGACAGGCCTGGGAGACCTGGTGAAAATAGCAGCTTTGGCTCCAAGCTTTCCTTAGCTTTGAAGGCTCCATCTGGGACTCAGTGTCTCTCTCTCTCTCTCTCTCTCTCAAATCTTTCTTTCTTTCTTTTTTTATTCTGTAGACCTCCTCTGTGGTCAAAGGACCTAGTCCCTTTAACAAGGACCTGGGAGCTCTGTCCCATCAGGAGTGCCCAGCAACCACAGCTGAGGAGGAGAGCTCCTCTCCCATCAGCCACAAGGTGGATGGGAGCTCCAACACCTGGTCCTGCTGCATGAGTGGGGACTCGGGAAGAGTTGGGATCCTGAGAGGATCAGCTGACAGGGGGAAGCTTCTCTGGGTTTGTGCTGGGAGCTGGCAGTGGCCTACTTGCCCAAACCAGCCTGATTGGTAGGGGGATGGATTGTCAGTAGAGGGCTGGGGGCAGCGAGGGCTGACTTCGTGAAGCTTGATGCTGAGTTTGAAACACTTCAAGCTGAACATCTCTATCTGCTTAGCCAGGAATTTGGAGATGTCTTGGACTCCAAAGCTGATTTGGGAATTTGGGAAGAAACCTCAAAGCTTTTTAGGAGATAAGAAAAGAGTGTGAGAGTTTTACTTTGTTCAGAAAGGAGAATTTATGCAAGTATAGCTCACAATCTATGACATGCACCCCAAAACTTCCAATCTACCATGTGAGACATAAAACCAATGCCCCTGGGGAGCGTTCTTCCTGCCCTTCCTCCAGGCGGTCATGCCCCCATCCCAGCCTGTCTTAACCCCTAACCATTCTGCCTCCTGTCATTCAAAGAGGGTCTAGGAATATGTTTGTGTGGGACTCACTTCCCCAAATGCTCCAGTCGTCCCACACACTATGAGTGGGCTTCACATGCTACAAGTGTGTTTCTGAACCTTCTACTCACCCTTGTAACTCCCAAACTGCTAGCTTCTTCCCGTTCTGGCCAGGGTCAGAGCCTTCCACCTGCCTGGACTCCCGTAGCCCACCCTTCACTCTTTCCCCTTCGGCGCCTTCCTGAGGGGAAAATCAACAGTAATAAAAAAGAAAATGAGTAAGGAAATAACGCCCTGTCCCGATGCCTGTGTCTGTCTGCAGTGCACTCTGTGGGTCAGAGAGACAGGACGGTTGCCAGGGAGCAGGTGGCTGGGGCTTCCTCCTCTAAGTCAATTCCCTCTCATGATCCCCCGGCTCCTAGCAAGCCCCCCCCCATCATAAGCTTGATTCCCAGATTAGGGGTGATTATGGCCCATCACTACCTTGACTGACCACCAGAGGGAGGTGGAGAGCAAAGCCTGCCGTCTGCCTAGCACCAGGCACCCCGCAGCCTCCCGCTTCAGTATTAAGGAGCTTTTAATTGACCTAAGGAGTCCTTACATGTTATTCTAACTTAAATATCCTCCAGCACAACTTAAATTCTGTCCCAGAGTCCCCTGAACATAAGTCAGGACTCTGAGGAGGACTCTGGACCCTAAGGCGGGGATTACAGGTGTGAGGCACCGTGCCCAGTCGGTTTGGGTTTAAGACTTAAAGAAGAGATATTTGGGAGCATCCGTCATATTGAATAAGACTTTGGGGACAGAAGTGCAGTAGTGACTTTTTAGGGAGTTTTACAGAGTTTGGTATGGTATAATCTCCCCATTCGCCCTATTCCCTCAAGAAAACCTCCAGTAGAAATTGAATTTACTCTTCCTGGTGTTCCAGGATCCCTACTCTTCATGGTGTTCCAGGTGGTGTTTCTTTTTCGAAGAGTGATGCTGAAAAGAGCCTCAAAGTGAGAGCAGTGTATTTGGGTCATACACACGCAAACATAGCCTATATCCCACCACTATGAGACCCTCCCCTGTAAATCCCTTAATCTGTCCTATAGAGACATGATCATGTGTGTAAATCCCCTTTAAGATTCCTTCTAGGCAGAGAGTTAAGATAAGAGCAAGACCTAAGTGACCTCTGCTGAGACATCTGAATCTCCGCGATAAGTTTCTTGGGCTTTTCCACTAATACTGCTGTGCCTCTGCCAATACAAATGTGTGTGTGTGTGTGTGTGTACGCTGTTCCACGAGGAACAGAGGTGCTGAACGCTAAACGACAGAAAACCATTTGGTCTAGCTCCATCTCTGCCTACTCAGACATATGCTTCTAGCGGTACCAGAGATATGTCTATGCAGCTCAAACAAATGGAGTGAGGCAGTGATATGCAGGCTGACAGGCAGAAAGAGGATGGCATTTCTGCTGCTCTGCTCCCTGCTGGAATTTGTGGACACACAGGATTTCTTATCCCTGCATCATACCCACAGACCCCATCATGAATCTAAGATGCTTTCTGATGACCATGATGAGATGACAGAACAGAGATGCCTTGCCTCGTCACACACACACACACACACGCACACACCGGCTCCCACTGCCTCTCTCTGCCCCCCTTGGAAGATGCCCGCCTTCCTCTCCTCTCCACCCACAGCCAATCTTCAGTCGCCACCTCTCTCTCAGCCCTGGCTCCCCCCACCCACGCTGGCACCTGCTTGGCAGCTCCCCATCCACCCCCTCAGCCCTCAGGAGACCAGGGCACACATGGAACAGGTTGATGCTGTTCTCCCGGAAGTGGAGCGGGAAGGAGGTGGGGTCACTGGGGCAGGCGGGGTCCCTGGAAGCCTTCATCCCGGACTCCACAGAGGCATAAAGCAGCTGGTCCTGGCAAGGGACAGTCATTCTCTCAACCTCCAGACCAAGCAAGCCCTGGACCCTCACCCCAGACCCAACTGCTGGACAGGACCCAGCCCCTCTCCCTGGTAAGAACTTGATGACAACAGAGGAGGCCGGGGGTGTTTGGGACATATAGGGAGATGGGTGGAACCAGAAGGGTATGGGGCTCCCCTGGAGTCCAGCGGGGTAGGTATCCGATAGGCTTTAGGGAGAGAAGGGAGAAGTGACCTGTGAGCACTTCTCTGGAGAGGAGGAGACTGCAGTCGCCTGAGCCCTTCCCAGGTGCACCCAGCTGGCCCTGGAGGTTGTCCTGCCCCATCCTGGCCCTCCCAGGAATAAGGGGTGAAAAAATCACACTGGACCTGGCAGAAGGGCCCCAGCCCCATCCGTGCCTTCCCTGCCACTGAGAGGTACCCACAGTGGAAGTGAGGCTCTTCCAGGCCAGCTGGTGTGTCCTCTTCCACCCACGGGGATTATCTGGGTGTGCCAGTTGGCCACCCAGACAGAGCACCTGGACTTGAACTTCAAAGACAGGGACTTAGGGTGGTGAACCTCAGGCTCTCACAGGCCCCACATTCTCCAGTGCCCTCTCACCCCAGCCAGCGTATGTCTCCAGGGCCACATTCCTTCCTTCCTTCCCTGCACATTTGCTGAGTTCCAACTGTGTGCCAGGCGTGGTGCTTGGTCTTGATGCTGCGGAGGTGACTAAGACCCATTTCCTGCCTCTGGGAAGTCACCGCCAAGGAGGCAAGAGAGTCAAGTGAACAGAGCACAACAACATGAAGTGCAGGTGTTTCAGAAGTGGATGTACAAAGTGCTTTGGTGACACAGGTGGAGTCACCGGCTGCCTGAGGAGTGAGGGAAGAGATCACAAGGAGGTGACCTGAATTGAGTGTTAAAGGACAGACAGGCAAGCACAGGGTGCAGGGAAGTGTCCCCCGTCTGAAGGAAGGACAACCAGGCCAGGTGAACAGGTCTGCCTCCCAGGCCCTCGGCACCCATGGTGGCTGCTTCCCTTCCCTGGTGTCCCCAGGTCCTGGCTGTCAATATTCTCTGGTGTCAGTGGAAGCTTTACCTCCACTGCTGATGAAATGCCCCAGCCGAGGCCACATCCGTGGAGAAAATGAGTGTGGAGTGAGAAAAGAGCCCTTGACAAGGACAGGGGAGGGCTGGCATCTCTGGTCAGCTGTGTGACTTCCAGCAGCTGTTTCAGCTCTCGAGCCTGAGGTTGTTCATCATAAAATGAAGACGCCTTTGGTTCTTTCCAGCTCTGACACTGGGGGATCCAGGCACCTTTGAGAGCTGTCCCTGCCCCAGAGCCCCCCTCCCTGCAGGGGCCTTACCAGGTCCTGGTCTCCTCGGCAACCACCTTGATTCTCTTCCGTCTTCCTACCCCCCACAGAGACGATGACCATGTTTGAAAATGTCACCCGGGCCCTGGCCAGGCAACTAAACCCTCGAGGGGACCTGACACCGCTTGACAGTCTCATTGACTTTAAGCGCTTCCATCCCTTCTGCCTGGTGCTGAGGAAGAGGAAGAGCACGCTGTTCTGGGGGGCCCGATACGTCCGCACTGACTACACCCTCCTGGACGTGCTGGAGCCCGGCAGCTCCCCTTCAGGTCAGCCCCGGGCGTGGGGCTGGGTACTGAGGGATGAGGACCCACAAGGAGGACCCCAAAGCACCCCCTGCCCAGACACGGGTGGGTGTCATCTAGGCCAAAGCCCTTTTTAGGAGCTGAGGAGGCTGGGGGGAAGCGACACCCCTCAGCCCAGCTCCTTCCGCCTTCTCCCTCCCACAGATCCAACAGACGCTGGGAGCTTTGGCTTTAAGAACATGCTGGATGCCCGAGTGGAGGGCGAGGTGGATGTGCCAAAGACGGTGAAGGTGACGGGGACGGCAGGGCTGTCCCGGAACAGCACCCTGGAGGTCCAGACACTCAGCGTGGCTCCCAAGGCCCTGGAGACCTTGCAGGGAGAGAGGTAAGAGGGGACAGGGCCGAGGGGTGACCGGGATGGGGCAGGGCAGTGCAGGGAAAGGGTGCTTTGGGCCCTGGGTTGAAAGACGGGGCCTTCACACTGGTCTTCACCAAGGTAGTCACTACAGGGGGCCTCTTGAAGGGCACCCTTCTGGCCTATGGGCGCATCCAGGCCCTGCCCTAACCACTCCTCTGGGTCCTCCCACGGCCTCCAGGACCACCTCCACTACCACACATGCTCGGGGAGGAGGATGTTCACATTAGCTTGTTGTGTGATTTTGGAAATGTCACTTCATCTTTTCTGCAAAAGATGGAGTTGGATGATAATCTCTGAGGTTCCTTCCAACTCTAAGACTGGGAAAGGGGAGGGGTGGGTCTTAACTGTGCCCTGCTGAGGCCTGAACACAGTGTTCTGCTCCCATAAATGAAGCCTCCCCCAGCCCCATCCACACACGAGGCACGCCCTTGGGAACGCTGCCTCACAGCACAAAGGGTGTGGCAGGTGCCACGTTGATGCTGGGCACCGCGGATGTTTGGCTTGACGGGAAACTGACTGTTAAGTAGTTAAGTAGTAGTTGAAAGAAGGAGGTGAGGACTGGGGAGGCAGGAAGGAAGGGCTAGGACTTGGGAAGTCACCCAGTAAGCATTTATAGAGCTCTATTTACATAGCAAAGCACCCTACTATGTGCTGCAGTGCACCTAGTACATCTTTGTCCAAGAACTTTGGGATCCAGGAATGTGAAAAAAACAAACCAAACCTGCAACCATAACTATAATCCAAGGCAAGAGCCACAGGAATGGTTCTGTTAAGTTTTGTGGTGGGTCAGAGGGACTTCTGGCTAGGGAAATAAGCAAAGACCTCACAGTGGTGGCAGCTTATGATCTAGACCTTGAAAGATGAGCAGAAACTGGACGTGCAGGGCTGGGAGACAGGTATTACCAAGGCATACAGATAAGAAATCTCAAAACAAGTAAGGACCGTGAACAGCCAGTTTGGCGGGAGCAGAAGAATTACGAGTGGAAGGAGTGGGAGATGTAGAGTGGGCCCAGGTGACAGGTGTGCCGGGTGCCAGGTCAGGGAGATTGAGCCACTCTGTAGGCACCAGGGAGACCTTGACAAGGCTCTGCTGTGTCTCATGACTCATCTGGCCAGATGGAGGAAGTGTCAGATAGAGGAAGGGGGCCAGGGCTGTGAAGCAGGCAGACCAGGCAAGACACTGTCCCATCGTCATCAGTGAGGCAAGCTGAGGACCCCAGCTGAGGAGCAGCAGTCGGGATGAAGGGGTCGGAGTCAAAGCCTAATGCAAATGGCAATAGAATGGACTGGGCGTGGTGGCTGAGCACAGGATGAGGGTGAGAGTTTTGTCAAAGATGACACTGAGATTTGACCCAGATCATGGCATTCATTACAGGACATTAAAGGTGACATTACAGGTAACAAACAGGAAGACAGGGGTGAGAGGTAGATTTGGAAAGAGATTGTGAGTTCCCTTGAGTGTGCGGCTCTGCCGACACGTGGGCTGAGGATGTTTGCCAGGTTGTTGGAAATAAGACGTTGGAGCTCAGGAGAAAAGTCAAGGTGAAGATACGCACATGTTGGTGGCAATGTAAGATTAAAGCTGCAGGAATCAGGGTGCTGTTGGGGGGAGTTCAGAGAACAGAGGGGTGAGAACAGAATCTTAGAGAACATAAAATCTGAGGGAACCGAATAACTGGAAAACGAGATGCAGACAGAATGGATAAGATTTAGCCTCAGGAAGATGGGATAGAACCAGGGTGGTACAGCGCGATCGGAGGCCAAGAGAAGCCAGCGTCACATGGAGGGTTTGGACAATAGGGTGGAGCATTGCAGAGTTAGGGAAGGTTATTGAGTTTGACAGGTCAGAGGTCATTGTGATTTCAGCAGAGGAGTGCTAATAGAAGGCAAATTACAGAGAATTTAGGAGTGAGCAGTGAGGAAGTAGACAGTGGGCGTGGGCATATCTTTTGAGATCTTTGCCAACGAAGTGCAGGAAAGAAACAGGGTGGTAATTGGAGAGAGTAGCAAGATGAAAGAAAATGAATTTTCTAAGCTCTTTACATATCAGAACAAAAAAGAAGTAAATTTGTTAGGATCAGGGACATGTTTACATACAGGAGCAAGTGGCGAGGAGGAACTGGTGTTAATGGTGTGAGAGAGGATAAGAGATGGAGAAAAAGGATCTCAGAAGAGATGGACCAGGCGCGGTGGCTCACGCCTGTAATCCTAGCACTCTGGGAGGCCGAGGTGGGCGGATCGTTTGAGCTCAGGAGTTCGAAACCAGCCTGAGCAAGAGCGAGACCCCATCTCTACTAAAAAATAGAAAGAAATTAATTGGCCAACTAAAATATAGAAAAAAATTAGCCGGGCATGGTGGCGCATGCCTGTAGTCCCAGCTACTTGGGAGGCTGAGGCAGAAGGATCGCCTGAGCCCAGGAGTTTGAGGTTGCTGTGAGCGAGGCTGACGCCACGGCACTCCACGGCACTCTAGCCCGGGCAACAGAGTGAGACTCTGTCTCAAAAAAAAAAAAAAAAAAAGAAGAGATGGACGGATGGGGAGGAAAGGGAAGAGAATCTGCCCCTGGACCGAAGGAAAAGGGGAGGAGGACGCACCGTGAGCCCTGTTCCAGGCAAGAGCTTCGCCAGAGCACTTCCCAGTCTATGTCCTAGCAGCCCTGAAGGTGGGCGCCGTCCTCATTTTACAGATGGGATGACTAAGACTCAGGGAAAGTGCCCTGCCAGTGAGCAGGAGGTCTGGGTGTCACTCTCAGTCCTACCCCAGAGTCCTCAGGCCTTCCCTGCCACCACAGCGTCTAGTTCATAGGAACGACAGAAGGAGCAGGGCATGGCCCAGGCAGGGGAAGCTCTGAAAGTTCCCTTATGTCCTCCTGCCTCAGAAAGCTGGTGGCAGATCACCCGTTCCTGAAGGAGATGCGAGATCGGGGAGAGAACCTGTACGTGGTGATGGAGGTGGTGGAGACGGTGCAGGAGGTCACCCTGGAGAGAGCCGGCAAGGCAGAGGGCTGCTTCTCCCTCCCCTTCTTTGCCCCCCTGGGACTACAGGTTTGACTCAAACACACACACACACACCCGCGTGCTCACACACACACACACACACACGCTCACACATGCACGTTTACATTCTGCCCCTTGTCAGAAACTTCATTGGTTCTGCACGATTGGTGCCCACACAGGACACGCTGGCCAGACACAATCGCCCTCTCTGGTCAGCGGCACCCAGTGTAGGCAGATCCCTGTGCCAGATGCCACAGGAAGCTTTGGGGAATGGGAAACACCCACTCATGGGTTTTCCCCCATGGTGCTCCCAACCTGAAGAGGAGACATCCTTGCTCCCAGAAAGTTCTCAGGCTCATGGAGGAGACACATAGTTTAAAGCCCAGAGAACACAGGTTTGGAAAACTCAATGGGAATAAGTAATGGTCTACAAATCTATAGCTATTGGGTATCAATATTCAAGGGATGATTTGGAATTGGGAGCCAGGAGTGGGGGCTAGTCATGGAAGGCTTCCTGAACAAAGTGAACATGGGACAGATGGCACAGAGTAGGAAGGAGCCAGGGCCTGGGTAGAAGCCCTAAGGGGGGACAGGGTGATGCACGGGCAGGTGATGGAGCAGGTCTGCCCAGTTCCCTGCTCGTGTCTGAACCAGGAAGAGAGATACAGATCATTGGAAGAATGATCCGGGACACCACTGAAGTTCCCAACTTCTTACCTGAACAAATGCTCTAAGTCCTGACCCTGCACCTGCCCTCACCCCACTCCCAATGTCTCATACTTAAGATCTCCGCAGATTCACAAATCCTCATTGTCTGATCCTAGGGGTCTGTAAACCACAAGGAGGCTGTGACCATCCCCAAGGGCTGCGTCCTGGCGTTTCGAGTGAGACAGCTGATGGTCAAAGGCAAAGATGAGTGGGGTGAGCAGAGATGAGAATTAACCACAGGAATACTGAGGCACCCTAATCCCCACTTGTGGCGATGTCAGAGAATGAGCAAAGGAGTGTTTTGTATCGCGGTCCGACTGCCGGGGACAGAGCGACAGGGGCTGCTCTGGGGAG
Organism: Cheirogaleus medius; assembly: GCA_008086735.1. Lineage (NCBI taxonomy): Eukaryota > Metazoa > Chordata > Mammalia > Primates > Cheirogaleidae > Cheirogaleus > Cheirogaleus medius. The sequence continues at coordinate 15,565,514 of VBSM01003215.1, read as the reverse complement.
AGGGGTGAAGGGGCTCCTGGGTTCTGAGCATCTCCTGGGTGCCAGGCACTGTGGTTGTTGATGGGAGGGGGTACAAAAATGAACAAGCACAGCCTCTGCTTTCATTTGTCTGTGGCAAACGGAGGAAACAGACACAGACACCAGTACTAGAATGCAAGGCAGAAAATAATGTTAACATAGGAAGAATTTACACAGGAAGAAAAGACTGCTTCCAGCAGTGGAGGCTGAGCAGGGAATTAGAGGGGGAATTTGGGGGCAGGGTCCTAGCCCTTCTCAGATCCCTTGGGCTTGAGCCTGGGAAGGCAACGTGGAGCAGCTGTTAAGCGACCTCCTCCTCTCCCTCTCTGGCCCCTCACAGATATTCCACACATCTGCAATGACAACATGCAAACCTTCCCTCCTGGGGGTAAGTGAAATTGCTTCCAGACTCCCCCCATCTTCTTCCTGACCCTGACCCTATCTGCTAAAATCCTAAACCCTCCACTCATACTATAATCCCCCAAGGATCCCCTGCTTTTGTTTCCCAAGTCCCTAAGAATGTTCATCCTCAACTTTAGGAAAGACAGATAGAGACATAAATACTGCCCAAGAGAGACAGAGAATCAGAAAGACAGAGACCAGAAGGTACAATTGGAAGCAGAAATGAGACTTGGAGACAGTGTCTGTTCCCAAATTGTGGGGGCGGATGAGCTGACATAATCTCCACGTGTTTTTATAATGATCGCTGATAAAGCTGCCTTGACAACTGCTTTAGATAAAGAGGCAAAAATGGGTTTTATGCTGACAGATGTGCATTGTTTCTGTCTTCAGAAAAGCCAGGAGAGGAGAAGTTTATCCGTAAGTGTTTCCTTTCATTCACTGCAACTTTCTTGACTCAGAATTTTAAAATTCCAATCTTTTTCTTCCCTTCTCTGTGAGACTGACAGGGAAGATGGCAGAGCAGGTCTCAGATAACAATTATCCCTGAAATGTGGCAGAAATTCCAACAGCTTGGGAAAAAGCAGTGGAAGGGGAAAGTCTTTGGACAAGGTGCCCAGGTGGTCTGATGGCTCAACCTTTGTCGCCAAGGGCCTCGGTAGCTATAACCTGCTACACACGCATCTGCAACTCTGCCACCCAGCAACTGGGGCTGGAGCCACTGAGTCACAGTGGTGTCAGGAGCAAGAGTATACTTAAGATAGCTGGGAACTCCCAGAAGACAGACAGGACCTATTTCCTCATCCTCCTTGGTGTCTCATCCCCTGGGTATGGCTGCCACTCTGAAAGATTACATTCTTACCTGTTTTTGTTTCTGTGTTATTTTCTCAGTTATCCAGGCATCTGATGTTGGTAAGGAATTTTGTGAGTTTCTCCAAGACTTTGGCATGAAGGTGGCAGGAGAGGCATTAGGGTAGAGGGCAGAGAAGGGAAGGGCTGAGTCCCAGGTCCCAAGGATTGGAGCCACTTCCAGGGAGCCACTCTCTCCAAAGCAGGCTGGACGTGTTCTCAGGATGCCAGGCCCCTAGAGGGCCAGGCTAAGGTTCAAGCTCTCCCTGGTCCATGCACATCCCTGCAACCCCATCCTGGCCCTCACTCAGTCACCAGAGGCATTCTTCTTTGTCAAACTAACTCATGAGAAGAAGAAATAGACCTTCTTTCTCAACTCTTAGCTAACATCTTAGTGAATGGGAAGTCAAGTGTGTACGGATATAGGCTGAGGTCTGGGATCTCAGGGGAGGTTAACTGTTGGGTTAGATGATACTATAGGTCCTGGCCATCTCCTTGTCCCAACCCTCAGGTAAGGGCTAGTGGATATCTTCATAACCTTGTTCCTTGGTGAAGAAGAAAGAGGCCAAGCTCCAGCTGGGGGCGGGGTGCGTGGCCTGAGGCGGGCGGAGAGTGAATGAGCCCTTCGGGGAGGATGCTTGCTGAACGGGGAGGGTGCTGGATGGAGGGCTGTGCACCACATTCACTGTCCCCATAGGGGACGTACACGAAGGCTTCAAGACTCTAAAAGAAGAGGTTCAGAGAGAGACCCAAGAAGTGGACAAGCTGAGCCGGGTGGGGCAAAGCTCCCTGCTCAGCTCCCTCAGCAAACTTCTAGGGAAGAAAAAGGAGATACAGGATCTTGAGCTTGAGGTGAGGCCCCAGTGGAAGGACGGGAGATGTGGGAGAAGACAGGTTTTGGGGAGGGGGGCATTGCAGCTGGTGGGGGCATCTGACAGTGGCAGAAGGTGGCCAGTGGCCAGGGGAGTCAGTAGTGGACACCTTCCCCAAGGCTGGCCAAGTGCCCCCAGGCTGCCAGGCCACTGCTGCTCCCTCTGTCCCCAGGAAAAGGGCAAACAGTGCAGATTCCTCCAAGGCACATGGTCCCTCTGATGGACAAGAGGGCAGGCGGCAGACCAGAAGGGCCCTCTGCTGGACAGGGCTGGAACTTTCCCTTTCCAGTCCAATACTTTTCAGGACTTGATACCTTGAAAAAGAAATGGGGAAATGGGAGAGAGTTAACATGTGACAAGGGATCCTTATGTGCCAGGCACCATGTTGGGCCCTTTACTCATGTTATCTTCAATAGTCACCTATCTTTCCCCACAGCTTGAAGGGGCTCTAGACAAGGGACATGAAGTGACGCTGGAGGCACTCCCAAAAGACGTCCTGTTATCAAAAGAGTCAATGGGTGCCATCCTCTATTTCCTTGGAGCACTAACAGGTAAGTGGGGAATAAGGTCTTCATTTATAGACCTTTTCAGTGATAGGAATGAATGACTTAAATGAGTTCCCAAATGAATGAATAAATGGATGACTGAATGACAACAAAATATACCATAGTTAAGTAGTTTATATTTACATTTTTAAAAATTGGTTTCATGCCTAAGAATTTACTTGGTCACCTTGGATGGTCTGAGAAAACAGCCTAGTCTTGCTAATAGAGATTAGAAAATAACCTTAGTTTTATCAGCCACATATTTAAAACTTCTTCATAAGGCTGGACACAGTGGCTCACTCCTGTGATTCCAGCACTTTGGGAGAGGCCAAGGAGGGAGGATCACTTGAGGCCAGCAGTTTGAAGTTACAGCAAGCTATGTTTGCACACCTGCACTTCAGCCTGAGTGACAAAGTGATATCCTGTCTCTAAAAAAACAAAACAAAAAAACTTCTGCATATAGCTAAGTTCATCCTGTCTATATTGATACCTGTTAGCTTTAATTTCAGGGGATAATATCTTCTGATCTTGCCCCTAAATTCTCTTCTTCCCTCTGTATGAAACATTCCCCCTCTTGGAAAAACTCTCTGTTCCTTCAGGTGTAAACTGAAAGTATACAACTCCATGACCAAAGTAGACCCCTCAGGTACAGCTCCCTTAACACCTGTATTGTAATTACACATTACTTTGTCTTCCACAAGACTGCAAGTTCCTTGAATGAAGGGAGTACAATTTTTACCTAACACTTAACAAAAATGCCTGGCATAGAGCAGGCATTCAACCATGAATGAATAAATGAATGCTGAAATTCTGGAAGCGCACTACTTGGAATCTGTAGTTCACTCTGCACCAGCAACACACATCTCTATCTCTGCTTTTTTTTTTCTTTTTTTTTCCTCCAGAGCTAAGTGAAGCCCAACAGAAACTGCTGGTAAAATCCATGGAGAAGAAGATCCTACCTGTGCAGCTAAAGCTGGTGAGAAAAAAAAAAAAAAAAAAAAAAGGCAGTTGCTGGGAGAGTTTAGGAGTAGTTGCAGCCAGCGGAAAGATGCAGATGTCGCTTAATGATAGAACAATTCTAGAGGGCCCCTATCTTTTCCCAGGAGCTCATGGATGCCTCTTTCTCTCCACGCAAGAGGTAGAAGGCTGAATTTCTGGGATCTGGGTTTATCAGCCTGATCTTGGGAGAAGAGACAGAAAATTCTGGCTTTGCTTATTCCTAGCCAAATAATGTGAGCAAAATTTTTAATGTGTCTGTCTCAATTTATTCCTCCGTAAAATGGGGCTAAAAAATGTGCTGTTCACTGTATAGAGCTATCAAAAGACCCAGATGTAGTTGTAATGTAAGGTAAAGAGTTATAATCAGAGGAATGTAGCCTTGGTGTGATTTTTATGAGTTAAGAGAGAGGAAGAGAGTTTTCCAGTTCTTTCTTTTCATACTGCTTTGGTTCCTTCTAGGTGGAAAGCACAATGGAACAGAATTTCCTCCAGGATAAAGAAAGTGTTTTCCCTTTGCGACCAGAGCTGCTCTCCTCCCTCGGGGAAGAGGAACTGACCCTCACGGAGGCCCTAGTGGGACTAAGTGGCCTGGAAGTGCAGAGATCCGGCCCCCAATACACATGGGACCCAGACACCCTCCCTCGCCTCTGTGCCCTTTACGCTAGCCTCTCTCTCCTTCAGCTGCTGACCAAAGCTTCCTAACTTGCCTTTTCCACCTGCTTCATGCTTCCCAAATATCTTCCCAACCTCATCGTGCTGTGTCCTTAACACCCAAAGGCATTTCTGAGCCATCAGCCTGAGGATGACTGAAACCCTAGCTGGTCACCAACGATAACCAACTTCCACCTATCCAACCATGTATCTCTCCCTGTCCCTCCGGCCCTGCAACCCACTAAGCCCATCTGCTGAGGTTCAAATGCTCCAAAAGTAGAAGCACTCAAACTTTTAAACCTATGAGCCATTTCAGCAAAACTGGAAAGATAAATTAATTAACTTCCTATCCTAATCTCTCCTACTTGTACTTCCAAAAAGCAAGCTTCACTGGAATTAATGAAAAATATTATGTCCATCTTAGGATGAGGTGTCTTTTAGTATTTTTGCTTAAAGAATTTATCATGAGGAAATTCTTAATTTGTGCCAGAAAAAGAAATTATCATTATCGTACTACATATAGATCATACATACATGAACACTACCCTATTCTGTCCTCAGGTGAGCTGGAAAATGCTCAGAGAACTGTGAAGGTGCAGAATGTGGGATCTAGATTCTAAAGTGAGAAGATCATCAAAGCAGCTCATCTTCAAAGACGAGCATTTGAGGGTCCTCCAGCACTGGGTTGAGGGAAAGATCCACAGATATGTGGTAGAAACCCAAAACAAAAATAAGACAACTTTTGAGTATTGTTGAATAGAAAATACAGATGGGTTTTCAAAAAAAAAAAAAAAAAAAAGGAGAGACCCAAGAATAAGACTGACCCAAACTTTTTAAAAATAAATCATGATATTATCTTCTTTCACCTTTCTATCTTGAAATTCAGGGTGGTTGTGGGAGGAAGTAGTATGGGTAGGCTTAGCATATGGACCTGCTAATATGTATATTGCAATCTCATCAAACAGCTGTGTTTATATCAACCTCCTCCGCCTAAAGCTGGGTTTGAACATCCTTCGCCAATCTCTTTTAAAGTAGTTTTATGGGTGGCATAATTTCTCTAAGGCTTTTGGCCCCAGGAGTCAGACTCTCCTCCTTCTTAGCCACCCCCTGCCCAAGCTGGTTCCCTCATTCACCAAGAATTCATGACCAACTGCCAAAGGCTTTGTGCATATCCATCCTCCCCCACCCTGGGCATCTTCCAAAGCCTCACTGCATTGCTCATGGACGTACTGGGTTGTTATCTGCTGACTTAATTGCTTTTTCCTTGTGATGTAAACTTAATAGAGAGGTGAGCTAACATCCTAACCATCCAGGAGAGTAACTTCTTTGATTATTAAGGATAAACAACAAATCTCATCTTTTTCTTCCTTACCATTCTCGCCCACCTTCAGTTACAGATATGGTGTTATGAAGAAGCTCTAGTGAGTTTATTCCAGTGATGATTCAAAAGTCCTGTTATCCATCCCACAGCTGGGGGGAGGAAGGGGAGAAGGGTGTGAGCAGACAGTTAAGGAGGAATTTGTCAAGGCCTGTTCCCTAAAACTGGAGCACATATCTTTCCATTTAGCAAGTAGCTGTGTAATGTGAGGAACTATTTGCTGCAATCATATGAAAAGGGGAATACAAAAGATATGTAGGATATCATATATATAAAAAGAATATATAGGATATCATTTATATAAAAAGGAGATTATGGTCAAAACATATTCCCTGCCCTTGAGGTCCTTACAACAGGGCTAGATTGTCTCGTCCGGTCCATCAAAGGTATAAAACTCAAGACTTCCATTTATGGGAGAAATGAACGTTGCAAGACAGGGAGAGAGTTTTTGTTTTGTGTCTTCATAAACTGGGACCTGTATTCACCTACACTGCAGAGAATCAGTGGGGGAGTCCTTTGAAAAATAAGTGGGCAGGGTTTCCGGTCCAATTTCCTTCCCCTTAGGTACGCCATTATTCTGTTCCCCATTTCACAACAGTGCCTGCCTGGATGTACGAAGGTCCCCTCAACGGGCTTCCACCCTCTTTCCCCAACCCTCACAAAACACCGCAGCCCCGAGTGGGGTGTCCGGTTATCTACACCGTCTGACTCCCACGTAGACTACATTCTTGAGCTGAGTTTTTCACCCCTCATGTGCTAGCCCTGGGCCGTATGTAGGATGGACCCCTATCTTTTTAATAAATTGGAGTGATTTCTACACGAATGCACCCTTTCCACTATGTGCACTCCCGGGCTGCAGAAATGTTATGCCTTATTTACAGCACTAAGCTAAAATCTGACAAGGAAGTCTGGATCCCATAGGGTTTTCCCTACTCTCCAGTTCAGTTTATTAATTTAAGCCCAACAGCCCCTAGCTCCACGTCCCTCCTTCACAGCCTTCTTTCCTTCCCTGGCGCCGGATGCATCGCATGGCCGTTGAGCACCTGCCGAGCGGATCTGGAAGGCGACCCAGGCCCAGGGCAAACTGAGCTGGCTTGGGCGCAAAACCCGCCCGGCAACTCGTGACGTCAACTCGCCCCGCGCTCGGATAGGCGGTACCAACTCCACGCCGGTCGGGGTGCTCTTAGAGTCCATTCTAACCCAGGTGGGAGCCTGAGGGGACCTCTCGTGGACAGCCTCAGAAATGCACCCCAGAGGAACATAAAAGAAAATCAACACTCTTAAGTACTCGAAAGAAAGTCCCACAAACCCATACAGGCTCCTCCCCGCTCCTTCCTCGAAGATCCGCCTCCATCCTGCACCTCGGCTGTTGATTTCTCTCCCCTTTGTTGAGTCGGCCATCGGCCCGCCGGGCCTGGCGTTACCCAGAAAGCCCAGCGCTGGGAAGGGGTTTGCAGCTGCTCCGTCATCGTGCGGCCTGACGCTAGCCCGCGCTCGTGTGCGGGCCCGGCTCGGTTCCTGGTCCCGGGTGCGAGAGTTCACGCGAGGCCCCGGCCTCGGCCCCTGGACTAGGC
>VBSM01003215.1:15518889-15544185 GCA_008086735.1 Cheirogaleus medius | reverse complement strand
TAAAAAAAAAATGGTAAAGCAAAACAGCCTTATTGCTAATATGGAGAAACTTTCAGTGGTCTGGATAGATGATCGAACTGGCCACAACATTCCCTTAAGCCAAAGCCTAATCCAGGGCAAGGCCCTAACTGTCGTCAATTCTATGAAGGCTGAGAGAGGTGAGGACGCTGCAGAAGAAAAGTTTGAAGTTAGCAGAGGTTGGTTCATGAGGTTTAAAGAAGCAAGCCGTCTCCGTAACATAAAAGTGCAAGGTAAAGCAGCAAGTGCTGATGGAGAAGCTGCAAGTTGTCCAGATCTAGCAAGGTAATGGATGAAGGTGGCTGCACTAAACTAGAGAATTTCAGTGTAGCCAAAACAGCATGCCTGGCTTCACAGCTTCAAAGGACTGTCTTGTTAGGGGCTAATGCAGCTGGTAATTTAAATTGAAGCCAATGCTCATTTACCATCCCCAAAATCCTAGGGCCCTTAATAATTATGCTAAATCTACTCTCCGTGTGCTCTATAAATGGAACAAAAAGGCCTGGATGAGAGCACATCTGTTTACAGCACAGTTTAATAAGTATTTTAAGCCCACTGTTGACATCTGCTGCACAGAGAAAAAGATTCCTTTCAAAATATGACTGCTCATCCACAATGCACCTGGTCACCCAAGAGCTCTGATGGAGATGCACAAGGAGAGTAATTGTTTTCATGCCTGCTAAGACAACATCCATTCTGCAGCCCATGGATCACAGAGGAATTTTGACTTTCAAGCCTTTTTATTTAAGAAATACATTTCCTGAGGCCGGGCGCGGTGGCTCATGCCTGTAATCCTAGCACTCTGGGAGGCCGAGGCAGGTGGATCGCTCAAGGTCAGGAATTCGAAACCAGCCTGAGCAAGAGCGAGACCCCGTCTCTACTAAAAAATAGAAAAAAAAATTAGCTGGGCAACTAAAAATAGAAAAAAGTAGCTAGGCATCATGGCACGGGCCTGCAGTCCCAGTTACTAGGGAGGCTGAAGCAGGAGGATCTCTTGAGCCCAGGAATCTGAAGTTGCTGTGAGCTAGGTTGACGCCACGGCACTCTAGCCCAAGGTGACAAAGCGAGACTCTGTCTCAAAAAAGAAAAAAAGAAAGAAATACCTGGGAGAGCCTTCAGGAAGTTGGAAGAGTGGATAACACAGGTCTCCGCAGCTGGGCCCTCGCCAGATCATCATGCTCTCTGAGCTTCCAGTCCAGCTCAACCCCGTGTGTCGCGGCTGGTGCAGCAAGCCCTTGCTCTCTATTTGGTCTTTACTCTCCCCTGGGTGCGGCTGATGTCTGGACTGAGCCACTATTGGAGATTTCAGCCATCTGGACAGGGAGCTAGTGTATGGGAACAACGGGCTTGGGATGCTGACAAAGCCACAAATCCCGCCTGGCTCTGCCACTGATAAGCTCTGTGATCTTGGACAAGTCTCTTCACCTCTCTGAGGCCGTCCCTCGTCTGTAACACACTCGCTGGTTAATAGGAAGAAATGACAAAAGTGTAACCAAAGGTGCCTGACATACAAGAGGTACCCAATAACTGCCAGCCGGTATGTTTAAGAACGTGAATCTCGGCCGGGCGTGGTGGCTCACGCCTGTAATCTTAGCACTCTGGGAGGCCGAGGCGGGTGGATCGCTGGAGGTCAGGAGTTTGAAACCAGTCTGAGCAAGAGCACGACCCCGTCTCTACTAAAAATAGAAAAAAATAATTGGCCAACTAAAAATATATATATAGAAAAAATTAGCCAGGCATGGTGGCGCATGCCTGTAGTCCCAGCTACTCAGGAGGCTGAGGCAGGAGGATCACTTGAGCCCAGGAGTTTGAGGTTGCTGTGAGCTAGGCTGACACCATGGCACTCTAGCCTGAGAAACACAGTAAGACTCTGTCTCAAAAAAAAAAAAAGAACGTGAATCTCCTGCCCTCCGTGGTTCCGTTAAAGCCACCCTCTGCTCCCAAGCAGCTGGGCACAGAGCTGAGCCCCAACAGTGCAAGGTGGTGGATTTGCCCAGCTGAGGTGGAGTGGGGACTGTGTGCTTGGGCCAATGTCTCCACAGGAGGAGGGGAACAGATGGCAGGATGTGTACAGAGCAGCAGGTGATGTACCTGCCAGCTGTGGCCACCAGGGGGCACCCCAGCCCCGGAGATGGCCCCGCTGCCCAGGCAGGTCTTGGCTCGCTGGGGGGTACATTTGGCTGCAAGGTGATAGCCTTGGGCACAGCCAGTCAGACTGACCTGGGCCTGTGGAAAGCTCTCAGGACTCAGGCCTGGTTGTACTCTGACTCTGTCAACCATGACCTTGGGCAAGGCACTTCCCTCTCTGGCCCAGTTCACAGGGCTGGAACCTACTCCAAGGTCCCTTCCGGCCCGACTGCATGGTTCTAGGATGCGAAGATGAGGTCAGTTCCCCCTTCCTCACCCCTAGCCCGAGTCTGCTTCCGGGCTGCACACACTCTGGCTGGCAGCCTCTTCCCTGGGCAGTGAATGGCCAGAGAAGCCACGTGTCCCAGTCCCCTAATTCCAAAGCCCTGGGGATCTGCTGTTGGGGTAGTGCTGGGGGAGGTGGAAGGGCAAGGTCAGGTGAGCTGAGGGCCTCGAAAGTCTTGCTTCATTCAGGACTGACATCCGGCTTCCTCTGGCCTCTCCTGGGACTCCAGGGGCTTAAAGGAATGAGTCATGGGGGGGTATAGGGGAGTTTCCAGCTAATCAGCTCGGGCAGGACAGCCTAGAACCTGGGATGGTGGCTATCCAAGTGTGGGGTGGGGATACGAGACAAGACCCCAGTGTCCCTGTCTCAGGCCAGGGGTCCCCAGGAGGTTACCCAGGAAGGCAGCCTCCAGGGAGCTTGGAAGTTAGGAATGGGGGCAACTAGCTTCTTCCCTTCTCTCTTAGAATTAGGGGGCTTGGGATGCAGGTGGCTTGAGACTTCCAAAGGAAGGGGCAAAGGAGGCTGCCCCAGGACATCCGCCGGAGAAGGGAAACCCATCTGGAGGTCGCCTCTCCCCGCCAGCCTGACCAGCCTCCAGCCTCCCAGCTTCTCTTGGAGGCTCAGCTTTTGTTGCTGTTCTGTTTAAACACCCTAGAGCATTTCGGGCCTGGGCGGGGCAGGAGGGGAGGAAGGGAGTTTGAGGGGGACAAGACTTTACGTCAAAGAAGGATCAGAGATTCCACAATTTCACAAAACTTTCGCAAACAGCTTTTTGTTCCAACCCCCCTGCATTGTCCTGGACACTAAATTTGCATAAATCCTGGGAAGTTATTACTAAGCCTTAGTCGTAGCCCCAGGTAATTTCCTCCCAGACCGCCATGGGCTTATGTATAAAGGCCCTCTGGAGCTGGGCCCAACAGAGCTCGGTGCCCGCAGCCCAGACCCACCCAGACCCATGGCTGGCCCCATGAAGCTGATGGGTGAGTGTTTTGGCCCAGGACCAGAGCGCTACCTGCCCCGGGCGTGGGAGGGAGGCCGAAGTGGCAGAGGGGCTGGGGATGCCTATTCTGGGAATGGGGACTAGGGACACCCAGTGTCCCCAGATCCCCAGGTGGGAGTGGGCGTTCGGCATGCCTCCTGAGCCCTGTCTGTCCCCAGCCCTGCAGCTGCTGCTCTGGCACAGCGCACTCTGGCCAGTGCAAGAAGCCAGCCCGCTGGGCCCTGCCAGCTCCCTGCCCCAGAGCTTCCTGCTCAAGTGCTTGGAGCAAGTGAGAAAGATCCAGATCGACAGCGCAGCCCTGCAGGAGAAGCTGGTGAGTGGGAGAGGTGGCAACAGCTGAGCTGGGAGAGGAAGGGGGAAGATGCCCTCAGGAAGGGACATGGGAGAGGGAGACACACAGGGGACATGGGAGAAAATTAGGAGAGGTGGCAACGTGGAAGGCTGGGAAGGAACTTGGGGAACAGAACCTCCAGGGAGGACATCGAGGGCCATGGGCTAGGGGTGGCGAGTGGGGCTGCGCAGTGTGGCAGGACGGGCACAGACGGGGAAGGCCAGGAAGCTGAGGAGGACCCGGGGAGGAGGAGTGGCAGCCTGGCCAGGCAGTTCTTACACAGCACCCTTCTGTCCCCAGTGTGCCACCTACAAGCTGTGCCACCCCGAGGAGCTGGTGCTGCTGGGGCACTCTCTGGGCATCCCCCGGACTCCCCTGAGTGGCTGCCCCAGCCAGGCCCTGCAGCTGGTGAGTGTCGGGAGGGGAGGAGGGTGACGGGGCAGGGAGGACAGGAGTGTCCCCAGCAGCAACCCTCACTCTCCTGCTCTGTGTCCCCAGACGGGCTGCTTGAGCCAACTGCACAGCGGCCTCTTCCTCTACCAGGGCCTCCTGCAGGCCCTGGCGGGGATCTCCCCCGAGTTGGCCCCCACCGTGGACATGCTGCAATTAGATGTCGCCGACTTTGCCACCACCGTCTGGCAGCAGGTGAGCCTCGTTGTGGGAGGCAGTAGGGCCAGATGGAGCTGGTCCCCAAGGTCATGCTGCACGCCTGCCCGGCACAGCAGGCTGGGGATCCCAGAAGTCTTCAGGGTTGGGGCCAGGAGCATTCTTGGGGGCCTGTATGTGGCCCATCCCAGGACCCTCCTTCTGCTGGCCTTCCTCCAGTCCCCTAGCTAGAGCAGGAGACAGAGCACAGGCCCTTGGCAGACCTGGGTTCAAGTCCTGGCTCCACCGTTATCCGAGCGAGTGACCTTCCACCATCGGGCGTGTCAACATTTCCTGTGACGCAACCGATGCCCACTTAGCGGTCCTGACCACTGCTCTCCTCTTTGCCCACAGATGGAAGACCTGGGGGTGGCCCCTGCCCTACAGCCCACCCAGGGCACCATGCCCACCTTCACCTCTGCCTTCCAACGCCGAGCAGGCAGTGTCCTGGTCGCCTCCCACCTGCAGAGCTTCCTGAAGCTGGCATACCGCGTGCTGCGTTACCTCGCCCAGCCCTGAGCAGAGCCCTTTCCCTCCCGTGTATTTATCTCTATTTAATATTTATGCCTATTTAAGCCTGTATTTAAAGGCAGGGAAGAGAAGAACGAAGCCCCAGACTTCTGGGTCCTTCCCTGCGTCTCTGAGTTTCATTCTCCTGCCTGTGGCAGCGAGAAAAAGCTCCGCCTCCTGTCCCCTGGACTAGGAGGTAGATAGGTAAATACCAAGTATTTATTCCTGTGACTGCTCCCTGCCCTGGCTCTGCCGGGCCCTGGGAAGAGCCGCAGGGAGCCCACCCCCAAGGGTACCCACCGTGGGGCCCTCGGGAGCATCAGAAGGTCTCCCACATGGGAGACGAGACATCCCTGTTTAATATTTAAACAGCAGTGTTCCCCAACTGGGTCTTCCCACCCTCACTCTGGCCTCGGCCATCTGTGCCCGGCCTTGCGTCCCTTGGGTATCAAGGCCCTGGACTAGAAAGGGCAACAGAGCTGGGGGGGGGCTGACCCTGGGGTCCCACGAATTTGCTGGGGAATCTAGTTTTTTTCTTAAGATTTTGGGTGCATGTTCTGACTCCCAGCACAAGGCACTCAGGCATCAGCGATGTTTCTCCCATTTTTCTGGGTGGTTTTTCTTGGTGCCCTTGGGACGCCTGCCCTGCCCCAACCTGGGTCAGGACCCTGACTCTCTTTAGGGCTGGGCAGGTGGCTGGGACTGATGATGTAGGGGGGAACATGTCAGGTGTGTGTGAGAAGTACGACCGTGTACCTTCCACCTCTGTCCCCACTTTCTTATTGTAACCAAGCTTCACAATAATAAAGTGTCCAGCAAATGTCCTTCCTCCTTCTTGAGTCCAGCTGGTGCCTGGCCAGGGGCTGCGGGGGTGGGGAGGCGGTACTGAATGGTGGGAGAGGCCAGAGAGAAGGGGAGGAGGTGTGGGGAGGAAGAAGGGGGTTCTTTCTCGAGATCATGCGACATTCTATCCTCTACTGTGTTTATGTGAGCACCTACTATGTACAGACACTGAGGGAAGTCTAGGGACATAGTGAACAAGGCAGACACAGTCCCCACCCTTGTGCAGCCACAGCCTCGAGGGGGAGACAGAAGACACAGGGACCAAGGATGCGGGAGAGGAGAGAGACAGGGCTGGGGGTACAAGTAACAGGCCAGACACCGACACACAGGGCTGACCCGAAGGAGTGCGGACATCTGCACAGGGCTTGTCACTTTGCCATCTTCCCTAAACTTGTGCCCATCCATAAAGTCACCCACAAACACAGAGGAAGCCAAGTTCAGGGTGACCACTGGGGTCAGAACTTCTCATCAGGCTCGGCCTCTGCTCTCATCCCGGCTGGCCACTTCCCCACGGTCGCGGCCTTGTGGGCTGGAGAGAGGTGAAGGGGCTGGGAGGGTGGCCAGCTGTGGCGAGCAGAAGGGCCCCTGCAGCCACAGACTGCCATGTGGTTCCGGGTGCCCCCACCATCCGCCCAAACCCACCCTGAGCTCCTCGGCCACCTCCCTCCTCCCCTCGCCACGTGGCTCCTTAGAAAGCAGGGTCAGTGGCACCCGCTGCACAGCCCAGCGCCCTCCACCTCGGGGCTTGGAGATGGTCGCAGCAGACAAGGAAGGGTTACAGGGCATTCCTGCCCTTCATCCCTCCGTTCCTCTTCTGGAGGGGACAGATCAAAATCTCAGCCAGTCAGACTCCGGGTGGGGTCAGGCCAAGTTGAGAAGCAGAGGAGCAGGACACTCTGCCCCGGCACTGGCGGGCCCTCAGCCAGAGCCTCTCCCTCTCCAGGGCATGGCCGGCTTTGGCGGAGGGGGCAGCAGGTGGTGCTGACTCGGGGGGAAGCTGCTCTCATGCCCCCGCCCCGCCCCCACTAGTGGACCAACAGGGGAACCTGAGCCCTGCCCTCCTCCCCACAGGACTGCGCCTCTCCCGGGCCACAGCATAAGGCAGTCCAGAGAGATGTTGTTCCCTGCCCCACTTGGCATTGGCGCTGACAGTCACAAAGGGATCCACGAGGATCTTTATTTACAAGTGAACGGGGGTGGACTTGCCCTCAAGTATTACAAAAATATATATCTACACACACACTACGCATCCACACGGGTCCTCAGAGGAGCATCCCCTCCTGGAACAGGGGTGACCGCTGGGAACCTGGCTGCTCACACTCCTGGTACCAGCAAAGGGGACAGGGAGTTACAAAAGAAGGGACAGGAAGCCGTCTTGGAGGTCAGAAGTCAGGAGAGGGGAAACGTGCAAGCTGACGAAGCGCTCTTGCATCACGTGGATGTGAGCAACGATGTCTCATCTTTCCTCACTGCGCCCTTCACAGGCGCCGGGGGCTGGGACCCTCCCCGGCCACCCCTCAGAGTGCAGCAATGGCCTTGGCAGCCACCTGGCGGCCCTGCGGCAGGCTGAGGTCTGTGATGGCCAGAACCACCCTGGGGCTGGACATGGCTGACACCTTCACTAGTTCTGACACCTGCCACAGACAGACAGACAGACAGCTGCTCAGTGGGACGCCCCAGGGAGGGTGTGTGGCGCAGGAGGCGGGAGGCCCCGTCCCCAGGGCACTCACGGTGGTGAAGGGCATGAACTGCAGGATGCTGCCGCGGCTGCCCTGCTCCAGGCAGTCCACGCACTCCTCCATGAACCACTGCACAAACTGCGTGTGCGGGCCGGCCGTGCGCGAGCCCAGGATGGACGAGATGAGCAGGAACAGGTTGGCTGTGCGGAGTGGGGAGAGCGAGAGGGGTGAGAAGAGGTCAGGCTCTGGGGGAAGATGGAGCTGAAAAGGGAAAACGTGCTGAGAGTGCCCCAAAAACGGGGCGTGAAGGAGAGGAGGTGTGAGAGGAGAATCGGGGGGAGGCCGGGTGAGGGATGAAGGGGTGGGGAGGTGTGGTAGGGGAGCCGGGGGCACCAGGGGGACCCCCTCTAGCACAGCCTCTGGTGCAGCAGCAGGGATGGGGGACTCACCCAGGACTCGGTTCAGAGGGTCCCTCATGTTGACCGTGTGGAGCTGGGAGGCCGAGAGGGAGCTGCTCATGGAGCGGTCGGCTGCAGGGCGGAGCAGAGGAGGGCTGAGGGCACTTCCCGCCACCCTGTCCCTCACCCATGGGGTAACTGGTGCACGGAGGCCCAGGGAAGATCCTTAGATCAATAGTACAGAGGGAGCCGGGCGCCGTAGCTCACGCCTGTAATCCTAGCACTCTACAAGGCCGAGGCGGGAGGATCGCTTGAGCTCAGGAGTTCAAGACCAGCCTGAGCAAAAGTGAGACGAGACCCCATCTCTACTAAAAATAGAAAAATTAGCCGGGCATGGTGGCGCGTGCCTGTAGTCCCAGCTACTTGGGAGGCTGAGGCAGAAGGATCGCTTCAGATCAGGAGTTTGAGGTTGCTTTGAGCTAGGCTGATGTCCCGGCACTCTAGCCCGGGCAACAGAGCCAGAAGTACAGAGCGGTCCCACTGGCCATGAGAGAGAGGACCTGACGCTTGGCCAGCACCACACTGACTAAGAGGCTTCACCCTCACGACAGCCCATTTCACAGATGAGCAAACCGAGACACACATTTGCTAAGTAACTAGCTAAGTCACAGGGTTTATAGGTGGCAGATTCAGCATCGTTCCTCTGCTTAACCACGTGGTTTGTCCCCTAGTCCCTAAAAGGCTTCAGAGAAACTTATAGGCTCAGGAGAAATCTCTGGAAACAGGAAAAATTAAATGCCACAGAAGGAGCCCTTGGTAGAAGTCTGGCCGGGAGGAGGAAAGTGAGAAGGTATCGACCAGGGAAGCAAGGGTAGGGAGGGGCGCGCTTCAGGCAGGAAGAGCGGGGGGTAGCCTCAAGTCCCAGCCCGGGCCTCTCAGGGCATGTCTGGGGCAGGGAAGGAAGGTCAGAGCTGGTGAGTCAATGGCACAGGCTGTGCCCAAGGCAGTGAATGCACTTGGTGGCTTGTCAACCCCTTAACCCTGTGGGAAGGAAGGGGAGGGGCAGAGACGACCGGGAGCTGGACTGGGACCTGGGCAGGAAACAGAGCCCCCAGACAGGGGACAGAACAGCACAAGCCCCCGCTACACCCTCTCTGACCAGCAAAGACGCCCGCTGGGCCCGGACAGAGCAGACCTGGGGGCTGAGCTGCCAGGAGAGGAAGCAGCCTGTCTGCTCTGCCCACACTCACTGGGACTCGAAAGGACGTTGGTGTCATCCTCGTTGGAGCTCAGCAGTCGCATCAGCTTCGACGGCTGTGTGTCGTCCAAGGGGAAGAGGCTGATGTAATCCTGGAGGGCAGGAAAGTCACTGTCACGCACCCCTGAATCTCAAATTGCCAGTTACCAGGGGAAAGGAGAGGCCTGGAGCTCAGATTTGAGTGGGGAAGAGTCAACGCCCCACAGCCCTCTGTAGGCCCTGCCAGCAGGGTCTCAGCCCCTCCGCCCACCCCTCCCACGGTCCTTTGCTGGGTAAAGCGCACCTTACAGGACCCTCTCACCGAGCGCAGTCTGGGGCCACAGTCACTCCTCTAGACCCTGCCACAACTGCCCCAGGGCAGGGACCACGTCTGAGTCCCCTCACCTGCGAAGGCGCCTCTTACCAGTAAATGCCGAATAAACACGTGAATAAGTGACCACGGGGGCCCCTACCTCGATGTCCTCACGGTGTCTTTTCTTTTGGCGGGCAGATGCCTGTCCCTTGTGGGAGGAGTAGGAGCTCAGGGCACACCACACAGCCAGCCTGGCAAAGGGTTCCAGGAAAAGAGAGTACGATTAGAGGGGTTTCTGTGTCCATACTGACCAGGCCCCTCTGACAGGGCCCTGCACAGCCAGGAGAGGGGTGCGGGCTCTGGGCTGGGGGCTGAGGCCCCTGGCGTGAGAGCAGAGCAGGCCCTGGGGAGAACCCTACTTGGCAAGCGCAGTGCCAGGTGGGTCCATGAGACTGTGCCACTTGGAGGAGTCGGTGAGCAGGCCTGGCAGGATGTGGCCCAGCAGGACCAGGGTCACTTGCGGCATGTCCAGGCAGAAGATGGAGTAGAGCAGCTCCACCGCACGCAGAGTATGCTCCTTCCGTGTCTCCTTCAGCAACTCCTGGGGACACAGGGGAGGGGGGTGGTTTAGGAGCTGGGGGCCCTGGACCTGGGGCTCTGACGCCCCGGCCCCTCCAGCCTGGCCACGCCATCCCTCAGGCTGAATCCCAGCCTCTGGCCAGAGCTGCAAAAGGAGGCAACTCCAAGGCGAGGCCCCTGCCTTAGTGTGATATTACTCCTAGGAGGCCGTCCAGCTTACTGCAGCCTCTCCAAGCCCAGCTGACCAGGGTGGGTGCTGGGAAGTCAGGGGACGGGACGGCGTCTGGACAGGTCAGGTATTTCCTCAGATGTCTACACGTCTGAGGATACCTGCTCCCCCAGCCCGTGGGTCTGGCCCACACCCACCCCAGCCCCAGCACCTTAATCAGGTTGTTGCAGAACCAGTAGACGCCACCCATGTGCAGCAGGGTGTCAAAGATGTGGATGGAGCGGCTGTCCACCCAGCCCTTCTCCAGCACCTTGGCAAAGATGTCTGTCAGCACCTCCTTGATGGGTCGCTTGGGGGGCAGCAAGTTCCAGTAGGGCATCGTGTCCACCCCGGTGGAGGGGAACTTGATCTGCGTGGCTGTCTGCTGCAGCACATCAGCACACATGTGCTCCAGGATGGAGCTCATGATCACCACCCTGGGGGCGCAGAGAGGTCTAAGGTTCAGATGCTGTGGTGGGGAGGGGAGGGGAGGAAATGTCCAGACCAGACTCTCCCATGGGTTTGGGTTACGGAAAGATCCTTGGGGCATTAACCCCGTTCTGTGCTGGGGGAGGAGACAACCCCCAGCAGACCTGGCCCCATGTCCCTGCTCCTGGCAGGGCTTTCTCTTGCTGGGCATATTAGTGGGGGTTTTCCTCTCCCAGGCTGTTCCAGTTCCAGCCAGATACTCATATTTTCTCTCTCTCTCACTCTCCAACTCTCCCCATCCCCCAGGCCTGGGCCTGGCCAACACTGCCGCATAAATAAATACAATCACTTCCCCCTGGGCGGAGAGCTTGGGGGGGTCCCCGCCTAGCCTGGCCTCCTCCCAAAGTAAACTGTTACTTCCAGGAGAGGGGAGGGCCCGAGGGCTGCCCCACAGGACTCTTCCCGGCCCTTGGTAGCTGGGCAAATAGAAATGTACATCCAGGAATTTTCTCAAGGAAAGAGTCTTCAGCTGTGAAGGCAGACCGGGTCTGAGTGCTGACTGTTCCTGGAATGCTGGCAGCTCTGGGAAAGTCGAGATGACTTTTCCCACCTGCACAATGGAGCCAACCGTTCCACTGTCCCTCACCCAAATAGGACTTAGGGTCCTTAGATTGAATTATGTCACAGCAAATGCTCCATCCTTTGGCTGAGGGTTGGGGGATGAGGGAAGAAATGAAAAAAGGAAGAGGCAAGGGGAAAATGGGGGATATGATTTTATAGACCCTAAACCTCACTTCAGCTAAATGTTTCTGCCTCGCCCTTGTAAGACATCTTCCACAGCAACTCCGTGAGGCAACACTCAGAACTTACTGGTTGGTGAACACCCGTGTTCACAGCGGCACTATTCACTGTGGCCAGGAGGCGGAAGCAACCCAAGCATCCATCGACAGATGAAGGACAAACAAAATGTGCTATATCCGTACAACAGAGTGTTATTAGGCCTTGAAAAGGAAGGAAATCCTGTACACGCCACAACATGGATGAACTCTGAAGACATTACACTGAGTGAAATCAGTCAGTTGTGAAAAGACAAATACTGAATGACTGCAGTTAAATGAGATTTCTAAAGCAGCCAAATTCATACGGACAGAAAGTAAAATGGCAGTTGCCAGGGGCTGGAGGGAGGGAGAAATGGGAAGTTGCTTAATGGGAACAGAATTTCAGATTCAAGAAGAAAAAGTTCTGGAGATCTGTTGCACAACAACGTGAGCATATTTAACACTATTCAACAGTACATTTAAACATGGTCAAATGGTAAACTTTTTTTTTTTTAGAGATGAGATCTTGGTATGCTGTTCACGCTGGTCTTGAACTCCTGGCCTCAAATGATCCTCCTGCCTCAGCCTCCCAAGAAGCTGGTACTACAGGCATAGCCACTGATCCTGGCTCAAGATGGTAAATTTCATGGTTTTTTTTTTCAACCACAATTAAAAATAACTTATTGGTTGGATGAATGAACCAACACCACTGACCTCAACATAGCTGAAGTCACCAGGGAGGTCCTCCAAGCCTCAGAAGAGCCAGGGCAGGAAATTGTCACAAGAGACAGCTGGGGGCAGGGGGGCAGCCTGTAAAATCTACAGATGGATTGACAGTTCCTAGACAGTGACATGGCTTTGTTCTTTTGGTGAGCTAGTTCTCTAGAACTTGAGCTCTTGGAGGATAGGAGTCATAGCTGCTTGGGGTCTGTATTTCTGGCACAGAGTAGGTGCTGGATTATAAACACTCCTGGCACAGGGACACACACTAAATGTTTGCTGAGTCAGTTGAGTGAATACGTCAATAAGAAAGTGAGTTGAGTGAGAGAGGAAGTGAGTAAGTGAGCAAGCAGCTCATCTGGGAAGGTGAGAAAAGAGAGGGATATTGGTTACTAGAAGTGCTGACTTCTCACAACACACCTGCAGGGTTTGAGAAGGGAGGGGACAGGTTACTGACCTCTCATTGTAGAACTGCAGGGTGTTCTCACTACACAGCGGCCCTGCCAGTTGGCGGATCATCTGCAGTGACTTCTCACGCTCATCCAGCCCCAGCATCCGGACGTGGGCCACGAGCCAAGCCACAGCACACACTGCCAGACTGCATACCTTTCCCTTGATGTTATCAGTGATTTTCTGGGGGAGGGGGGAAAAGGGTGACGGGCTACTATCACCCCTTCCCTGAATATCACTTTCCCAGGCTCTGGGAAACGTCAGCACACAGTGCAGCAGGTGGAGTCCTAGGCCACACTCTACACCCCTCTCTGCCACAAGTTTGATTTTCCCAGAGCTATCTGAGTGGGAAGGAGTGGCTGAGTCTACAATTATAGGGAAGATCAATACCAAAGCATGATCAATACCAAAGATTAGGGTTTTCTTGCTCTTACAAAAACAACAAGCTACCAATGACTGGCTCTGTGTCTCAGGGAAGAGAGAAGGCTGCCGGAAAGGTGGGGTACCTGGATGGACTCGAAGGCCAGCACCCCATTCTCCCAGGCGTTGAGGATTTCCAAGATGGCGGCCGAAATGCTGAGGCAGGCTTCGTGCCACTTCATCTGCCTACGGGGTGTGGGTGGGAGCATGAGATGGGCTTAGCGAGAGGGCCTCAGGGGCTGTGCCACATGTGGCCTTCTGGATCCCTGAGTGCGGCCTTTTGACTGAATCCACATTTTACAGAACAAGTCCTTTTAATGAAGGAACTTGTTCTGTGAAGTTTGGATTCGGTCGAGGGGCCACACTTGGGGATCTGGAGGGCCACATGTGGCTGTGAGGATGCAGGTTCCCCACCCCTGGCTCGACCCCCCCACCACCGCCCTTGGAGTGGGTGTCCAGGCCACTAACACCAGCTTCATCTCTGAGGAGTTGTTGAGCAGGGCCACCAGGGACTCCACTTTGGTGGAGTCTGGCCGGAAGCAGGGGTGGTCAGGGTTCAGGATCTTGCCCTCCTCGGGCATGCAGGTCTGCATCCAGGTCTCAAAGAAGGGCACCTCTGCTCCTGTGCGTGACTCGGACAAAATCACCTGGAAGGGAGTAGAGAAGCACCAGCTGAGTGGGGCGGGTGCGGCTCCTCCCAGAGCTGACCTGGGACTGTCCACACCTCAGTTTCCTGCCAAGCTGCTCCCTCCCCAGCCTGAAGACCTGGGGCAAGTTGGCCTAAGGGAGGCAGATGGGGGGGGTCTATGCTGCCACCTAGTGGTTGGTGTGAGCATGGCACCAGAGTATTCAAGATGTGACGAAGGGGGCATCTACTTAGACTTTGCCCAGGGTAGGGGCCTGATTTCTGAGGCCAGCAGAACTAACTGGCTTGAGACTGATGGGAGACAGGGAGTTGAGGTGGCAGAGAGTCACTGGTTGCTTCCTCCCCCTCCAACCCACCCACCTGGCACCCTAGTTCTGCCTGCTCGCCTCTCACCTCTGAACCATAGGTCTGGGCCACGTAGCACAACATGAGGAAGGAGATGTCAAAAAGCAAGGCACGAACTGAGGCTGCTTTGGCTGTGGGAAGGACAGGAAGGAGTCAGCCTAGGGTAAGGGCCCAAAGCCCTGGTCTGGGTAGGGGGATCAGGACTTGCCTCCAGGAAGGTCAGGGACCAAGTGGCTCCTTCAAAGCCCTAAGGCTCAGAATCCTTTTCTTGAGTCTCATTTGAAACATCATCCCTTCCTTAGAATCAAAGGCGCCTAGTGCCCTCCCCACCTCACACACACACAACCAAATCCCCGAGGGGGCCAGAGTGGGAGAGACACGGGGACAGTTTTAGAAGAATCCTTTTCCAGCATTACCCTCTGTTAAGGCTTCGGTCAGTCATGGCTCAGGGGAAGAAGGAAACAGCCTTCCCACCATGAGCAAAGGTGCCCTCCTCCCTCCCGTTCTCTCCCTCCACACCCCCTCTTGGGGCCTGCTGGGTCCGTGGATGCAGAGCTGACTTACGGTTGTCTTCGCTGCCATGGGTCGTGAACTCATTCAAACTGTGGGAGGAACGGAGACAGGCTACATCGACCAGGGCAAGAGCCAGGCAGGAGCTGGGTGCTGGGTGCTGACCATGCTCAGCACTGGTCATTAAAGTCTGAATGACAAGCTAAACTTGAAATGAACACCAATGCTACAAAAAAAAAAAACTATTTCTATCTAACATTAAAAGATTTCCAAGGCTTAGAGAATGGCTCGCTGAATGGAACAATGCTCCTCCATATGTCAAATTCTGTCAACTGACAAAGGTAACAGAACCTGAGCGCCCCCTGTGAATAACTGGGCATACTGGGAATTCCTCCATGCCCACTAGTCAAGGCCGCATCACTTTACTAAACATCTCCATTTCATCCTCAGCTGAAGAGAAAAGAGCACTTCGGGCTAAGAGAACCGGCCCTTCCTCTGAGCTCCCTAGCTGGGATGCTTTGCCTGGCTGGGCCTGTGCATCTCCGGGCAAGACCCAGACCCACGTGCCTCACTCCTCCCTTCGTACGGGGCCTCCCGCTGTGGTCAGGGCTGGGCCTTCCTCACTTGATGAATTTCCGGGCGAAGGATTTAAGCTTTCCCGTGGCGGCAGCAGCAGCCAGTAGCAAGTCCAGACTCTTCCCAGACAGCATGTGGCCCAGGACCCCCAGCAGTCCCTCCGGGGACTTGGAGTGGTCTGCATCCATCGTCTGGGGACAGGACAGGAAATCAAGTCCTGAGGAACACTGAAGACCCCCCCAAGATCCAGCCTAGCCACATTTTCTCTCTCCCACAGCCTGCAATTTAATCTTTAAATCTGCATCATTCTGACTTCAATCTGGAAAATCATACCTAAAATCTATCCCTGCCCTCCAATCCATCCCTCTCAGCACTGGCACCACCATGGGGCAGACGAGGTCATGGCTGAGGGACTCTGTTTTTCACATGCGATGGCCTAGTTGCAAGTACCCAGCACAGGCCTGGTGTACAAGTGAAGCCCCCAAGTGCCAGTGCTCAGTGGTAGCTGCACCCTCCCTTCTCTACCTCCAAAGCAATTATGTACAAAAGCCAGATGAGAGAGAGGTCTGTGGCCTCTGTTTATTTATCTGAAAGTAGAAGGAAAACTGTAAAGAGGAAAGAGAAGACCCTGGTGGCCAGGGAAGGGCACACTCACCTTGAGGATGTTTGTGACAGTGGGCTCCGCCCGGAGGATCAGGCCAGGGTTGGGCTGGATGTTGGCATTTTCTCCTGATTTCAGCTGGGGTGCGTGCTCCCGGTCTAATGCGCTGAGGCCGTAACCAGGTGGCCAGGAGAAGGGAAGAGGAACAGACAGAAGTTCTTGACACACTCCCTAGTCCAAGCCCAGAAGCAGAGGACAGAGAAGGTGGGACGCACATAAGGACCTTTGAGGCTCGGGTGAAGTTTACGAACGTGCATTCAATACTACAGTCCCTGCAATTGGTCATGTCATTATATCTATTTTGAAAGTTCATTTAAGATTAAAGTAAGATTTAGGATTTTTACTTTTATCACAAAGGTGGGCATGAGTTAAAAAGCAGCAACTAAGAGTGTAAAACTCTGGTCTGAAGAAATCAGTGTCTTCTTTCTCTCCTGTTCCCTGTATCCCTGGGCATGGTCCCAGTCACTTGCGACCCAAACTTTCGACAGGAGGAGAAGGCAGCAACAGCCCCGTCTGGACATGGGAGAGGGAGCTCAAGGGATTCTTGGGGCAGCCCACATGTGCCCACACTTACCGCTTAGCCATGAGGTTGTTGACACTGGCTTCAGACAGAAGCCCCTGCTTGCTACATTCTTGGAGTAGGAAGTTGGCGCAGTCACAGCTGTGAAGGGAAAGGATGCTGAGAGAACTGGGTGCCTAGCTGGGATTTTGAGGGGGAGGAATAGCAGGTTCCTGCCCAGGGTCCTCCCTCCTTTAGGATGAAGAAAATTTGGAGGGCCTCAGGGAAGGCAGAGGGGCTCTGGGTACTCAGCTGCTATGGGCTACTGCTTCCTGCCTCTGCCAAGGGGCGTAAACAAGGAGACATAGTCTCCAGAGGCATCACTGGCACAGAAGAGCAGGGGAAGGGCCCAGAACACCTTCCAGTAGAGCAGGGTGAGCAGAGGAGTGCGTACTTGCAGTGCTGGTCAGCTTTGTCCAACAAGGGTGTGAGCTTCAGCAGGAACTCAAAGGCACAGTTGACATCCTCAGTGAAGTCCTACAAAGAGTCAGAAACTTCCACCTGGTTTTTACGTTCTCCACTCCTCCCACAGTCTGCAATGCAGGCTCACGAGGACACCCTGCTGGATACAAGAGCTTGCAAGCAGGCTGTGCCTACCACTGGCTCCCAGCAGCTGGATGGGGAGAAGCATGAGGCAGCCCCTCTCCCTGCACGGCCACCCTGGCCTTGATAATCTTGAGGACCTTGTCTGCTGGAGCAATTGGCCTAAGCTGCCCGGTGGCGTCTGTCTGGAGTCCAGGTGCATGTGCATGGATACACATGCTTCCAGTCTTCTCCCGGCACAAGGATGCTTTACTGCCCAGCTAGGGCCTCAAAGACCTTCCCCTTGCCCTTACTTCTCCAGGGCAGAAATATCCTCACCTGTTCCCATGGCCCCATCTCAATTCTTCAACTCACCCTGTCCCCGTGAGAGTACTTCTTCAACTTCACCAAAACCTGTGGAATCTAGTGAGTGGGGTAGGGGAAAAATAGGAGGATCAATTTCTTTTCTCTTTCGCCTACCACTGAAGGCACCCTCCTGTCCCCCTCCTTTGGGCAGAGACATAGGAATACCCTGCCCTGGCAGTGAAAGCACTCCCAGAGCTACATCAGAAAGCCAAGAGGTACCCAAGCACCTGATGCCCCTTGGTCTACAGGACACAGAGACCCCTCACCTCTGCTGGCCCGACAAAGAAATGCCTTAAGCAGAAGTAGAGCTCTAGTTTCAAGGAGGACCGAGGGCCCCTTTCCCTGGCTCCCGTCACTGTCCTGCCTCAAGCTGGCTAATGTCTGAGCCAAACCGCACCACTGTGGTAAGAAACAAGAGTCCTGCCAAGTGGGCTAAATATAGCCTTGGGACTTCAGAGAAAATAATCGATGGGAACTGTGCTGGGATACCTGGCAGGCTGGGCACCATGCCAGCAGGGAGGGACACAAGGCAAAGGTCCTGGGTGTCACTGTTTTTCCTCACTTTTCCCCACTCTCAGCCGGGCTCTCTGTGGCTGCCACATCCCTAGGTACCTTGAGGAAGGTGAAAGCTGTCCACTTGAGCTCCTCCGTCCCCTCGGGAGACTCGATGATCCCCACGAAGCAAGCCTTCCAGATCTCCAGGACAAAGAGCGGGGTGGGGATGTGCTGTGGGAAGACACACAGGTGAGGCATGAGAGGCTGCCCACACCTCTGCCCCTCTCCGCTGCGGACCAAGGTGGCCACCCAGATCCAGTCCTGAGAACCAGGGACGTGAGGCCATGTGGCAGAAGTATGCTCCACTGGCCTCTGCTTTCCACCAAGAAGCAGGAGAAACCCAGAAGAATCCTCCCTCCTGCCCCCAAAGGCCAGCCCATCTTGGGGAAAGAGGACCCCCGGCCCGTCCCACCTGCATGCGCTTCACCATCATCAGCTGCTCCACCAGGGGCTGCGTCTCGCCGGTCAGGTTCATGGTGCCCTCGAGCAGGATCAGTGCGTGGACGGTGGGGAAGCCAGTCTTGTGCAGCTGCTCTGAGTGCACAGACAGCATTGTGGGGATGCTGAGGGGACACACACAGGGGACAGTGTTGGGGGGAGAAGAGGAGAGTGGAAGGGCTGGGGCCTGGTGCCACACCTTCCCCCCATGCCCCAGGGCACTCCCTCTCTCTCCCATCACCACCACAGCCCAGGGAGCCACACCTCCTAATGAGGCTGCCACACTGCTCAGCCTGGCTCCGGAGCTGGGGGTCGCTGAGGTTGGCCAGGATTTCCCCAAGCTTCAAGAGAGAGTGCTCCATGGCAGTCCAGGAGGCTGGCAGGGAAAAGGAAACACAGAAACGTGATGGGAAACAGTGGAGGCACAGCCTGACCCCAAACTCCTCGACTCTGGCACTGGCTTAGGCCCACAAAACCACGCAGGGAGGCTTCCCCTGAGGATGACACAGAGGCAGGGGCATGAGGGCAGCATGCACTGCTTCCAGAAGGGGAGTGAGCACCAAGGGCTGGAGCCCCTAGAAACCATGCCCAAAGGCCCAGGGGATGCACCCAGCTGACTTTAGAGACTAGGTATGGCCTGACATAGGCAGTGGAAGAGAGAGACAGGGGAAGTAAGAGTCCAGTGGCCGGAACAAGGAGGGCCCTTCAGGAGTGGGCCAATCTGAAAGGCCAGCCTTGCAGAGGCTGTCACTGTCCTCTAGTTGAGCTGGGTCCCTACACAGCCTTCCCATTCTCACCCGCCCCCTTGACTGGGCACTGTGCTCGAAGCCCTCCCCTTCTGAATGCCTCTCCTGCACCCTCGTCAGCCCCACCATGTTTCAAGTCTCTGTTCAAGCCCCAGTTCCTTTAACAACCCACCCAGCTGCTCTGAAGCATTGATCTTTCCCTCCTCAATCCCATACTCATGGTCTAGACTGCATCAGTTAGCACTTAATTATAAGTCACGTCTCCCAGTTACAATTCCAGAGGGTGAAATGATGACAAATGGTACCAACTAGCCCATTAACCTCCATGGAGCACAGGGTGGAAAAAGACCTGAGATCCATTAAAATTAATCATTCATCCACTTTTCAGCCTATAAATGTTTATCAAGTGCCCAAGATAGGTAAGAAAATGTCAATATAGTCCATTTCTACATAATGATTATCTTTCTGGACTTTTCACAGGCAACAAAACATATTTAGAGAAGTAATAAATACACTAATCCTATAACGAACTCTCCGACCAGGTCCTGAAGCCTTGGGTGAAACCCATTCTAGCATTTTCGTTACTGGAGAACGAGATCCTTAGCTGGTCCCAAGCCACCTTGGCTCCAAGCAAGACTGTGGCCTTAGGACCCCACTGCCTGAAATGCCAGAGTCTTCCCTCCCACCAGGTGATCTGTCTGTTCTCAGGCTCTGGAAGGTTCCAATACTGAACATCTGAACTTGAGTCGAGAGGTGTATGGCACAACAGGTCCGACAGCAGACAGGCACCGTGTTTAAGGGACATTTAAGGGAACACTCAGATACAAGAATCGTCTGCTTCCAGATGATAAGTAACATGGACACAAACACAAGAATAGATGGTGTGCTTGTCTTGTCCTCTAACTTTTTCTGCATATATGACATACTAGCCTTGCTCCCTGCTAGCATGTATGCTTGTTGAGGGCAGGGACCCTGCCACATGCTCCTTTAGTAGCCCCCCTCCCCCCGCCCCCAGCACCTGGCACAGTGCTGGGCACATAATAATGCTCAGTAAATACCTGTTGGTTGATTGGCTCGGGTGCCACCCTGCCCAAGTCCCTGGGATGTGTGCAATGCTTATGGGGAGAAAAAAAAGGAAGTGGGATGGTTTCAGATCCTCCTGGAAAGAAGTGGGATGGCATCCTGCCTCTCCCCTCTCAATTAAAGGATCAACCATGGGAGCAGCAGCAGGTGGGGCTCAGGGGGCTCAGGGGACATACAGGCCTCCTCTAGCTTGGCGATGTGCAGCAGGGCCCGGTTCTTGGTGCTGCTGAGGGTCTTCTCCAGGCGCTGCAGGCACATGGCAAGCTGCTTCTCCCCAGCGGCTGGGGCGCCAGCCTCCAGCCCCTCCCGGAGCCGCTCTGCAGAGGCTGCCGTGCAGCGCAGCAACCAGTGGAGGGCGCTGAGAAGGGCACGGCACAGCCCGATGCACTCCTCTGCTTTGCCGTGGCAGCTATAGGGAAAGGATGTAAAATCTGTCTCTGCTCCAAAGGCTGAAATCCAAACCCACGCTGATGTTCCCCAGAGTGTCTGGCATTCCCCTCCTAGGGAACAGAAGCCAGCAAAGTCCTGGGGAAGACACCTAGGCCCTTTGGTTTCCACTGGACAAAATTTCAAATTAGCTACTCCAGAGAAGAGGCTTTCTGTCCTAAGGGAGTAAGTAGAATAAGATGGGGATGGGTGGGTGCAGATGAGGGGAGACATGGGGAGAAGAAATGTTGGAACCCACAGGCAACTCAGTCTGTGTGCCAGAAACTTCTCCTTTGTACTAAGCTAACGCTGGAACACTGTGAGCCCCTCACCCATGCCCTTACCTCAGACGGTCACAAAACATGTCCATGATATCCAGCAAAGCCTGAATGCACAGGTCCCGGGAAAAGTCATCAAACTGTGGAAAGAACAGTGGAGATGCTACAGGATGCTCCAGTCAGCCCCTGGGTTGCACACAAAAGGCAGATGGTATTCAGCACTCCTGCCCTCTTTCCTCAAACCTCAGGACTCAGACTCAGCATCCTTTCAACAATGGAAATTGGTACCTAACGGCCAGCCCCCACTTCCCCAGGACCGATCCCCAACCTGGAAGGCCAGCAATGCCAGCTGGAGGCATCACGTGCTGCCTGTCCAGCCACAGAGGTCACACGCTCAGGGCAGTCATGGAGGTGGGGCCTTGTCTGGCACGCCCCATCTAGCTTGTGAGTGGCTGTGGTCATACCTTACTGATAGCTGTGAGGACAGAAGAGTAGGACACCATCTGGAGGGAAGGAATAAAGGTGACATTCAGACGACTAGTCCCCAACAGTTGAGAAGAACAAACACTGACGCTTAAAGTTGCTGCAGCTCTCCTGAAACCTCAACCTCTTCAAGAGGCCTTCCTCAACCCACTAAGGGAAGTAGTGAAACTGTACATTCTGAAAAAATTTTACCTTAAAATAAATTTCTGTTAGTAAAATCTATTCATCACCATAATAAGATTGGAGATCTAGTTCAAAAGAAATAATTTGTTCTGAATGGAATTAAACCCTATAGATACTCTTTTAAGTTGCTATATTTTTAAAAAATAATTATAGCATGCTGATAAAATAGGAATAAAACCATAGAAAGCAGTTATGATGGTATTCTCAAAATCAGTGGCAAAGTACATCAAAATAAAAAAGCAGAACACAATGACAGAAATGATAAGGACAATCACCATCCTCATAGGCTATCTCTGTTCCAGTAGAAACCTTCAAAGATTTAAGAAGAAAGCTAAGTCAGCCGAGCAGGGTGGCTCTTGCCTGTAATCCTAACACTTTGGGAGGCCAAGGTAGGAGGATCACTTGAAGCCAGGAGTTTTAATTCAGCCTGGGCAACACAGCAAGACTCCATCTCTATAAAAACATTAAAAAATCAGCTGGGTGTGGTGGCGTGCACCTAGAGTCCCAGCTACTCGGGTGGCTGAAACAGGAGGATCGCTTGAGCCCAGAAGTTCCAGGCTGCAGTGAGCTAAGATCGTGTCACGTGCCACTACACTCCAGCCTGGGTAAAAGAGCAAGACACTGTCTCTAAAAAGAAAGAAAGAAAGAAGAAAGCTAAGTCAGCATCAATCACCTGAGAATGGCAATTTTTCCTTCTATGCATAATTTCCCTATCACCTGCATAGACTGCTCTCTGTTCAGACATCTTTAATAATCTTTGATGAACAGGCGCAAAACACAGAGAGGGCTTAAATATAATCAGTGTTCAGAATCACCATACTGTGAAGCCAGAGCTAATGTCTGACAGTGATCAGAAAGTTGGGAGCCTGCCTGGGTAGGATGACCATAAAGTTCCAGGCGAGTGTTTGTTTATTCATAACTGATGTCCCCATAGCAAGCTCTTGGCAAAGAACTGAACCTTGTTGGATACCAACCTGTAGGGGGAGCAGGATGTTCCCACTGACCCCAAACTACAAGGAGAGAAACCCCCAATTCTGTATGTTCAGAGGGATATCATTAGTCAAAATGAATTTATGGTCTTCAAATTTTGAATTCTGTTCAGTAAATTTTTGCTAACTGTATCAATAAAGCACTGCTACTCCAGAGATCTAAAAATACTTTCCACGTGGTGAACACAGCAGGATCTGACCTATTCCAGTCTTAATAATTCTGTCACTATAGAGGTTCTGAACCACCTCGAGCTCCAAGGCTGGAGACCCTCTGTGTGGCCCACTGCACCTGTAGCCAGCCCCACCTGAGCCTGCCACTGCTCTCTAATCCTCTCCGCTGCTCTTCTTCATATCCAACACCCCCAACCACGCTTAAGTGCCCTCTACATGCACAGCACCAGTCCAAAGAGACTCTTGACTCCAAAGGAAGAATAAATTACTAATTTTGCATAGCACTTAACAGGTCGCCAAGGTCTTTCCTATCCATTTATTTCTCTCTCACTATTACTTTGGCCTCTTTCTCCTTCTTGCCTTTCCCATCAGTGTTTACACATCTCAAGATTCTTCTATTTTTAAAAGAGCTTCCTGCAGACCCCACACTTCCATTTAACCACCACCCGACTCTCTGCTGCTCTTCACCCACCTTCCAGCCGCTCTTCAACCCACTCCAATCACTTCTGTCTTGACCACCCCGGGAATCTGCTCATTAAGGTCATCAACAAACTCTTGATGTTACACTCAGTGGATCCTTCTTGCTTCTGATCTTACCTGACTTCCCAGCAGCCTCTGACCCCATAAAACACTCCCTCATTCTTCACTCCTCTCTTCCTTTGACTTTTCTCTTTTTTTGAGACAGAGTCTCACTTTGTTGCCTGGGATAGAGTGCCATGGCATCAGCCTAGCTCACAGCAACCTCAAACTCCTGGGCTCAAGCAATCCTTCTGCCTCAGCCTCCCAAGTAGCTGGGACTACAGGCATGCGCCACCATGCTCGGCTAATTTTTTCTATATATTTTTAGTTGGCCAATTAATTTCTTTCTATTTTTAGGAGAGATGGGGTCTTGCTTTTGCTCAGGCTGGTTTTGAACTCCTGACCTTGAGCGATCTACCCGCTTTGGCTTCCCAGAGTGCTAAGATTATAGGCGTGAGCCACTGCACCCAGCCTTCCTGTGACTTTTCTTGATACTACACTCTCGCTTTTCTTCTCTCCTCTCTGGCCCCTTCTTTCCAGGCTCCTATGAGGAATTCTCTTCCTATGTGTGTTCCTTAAATATGATTGGTTCTTCAGGAAATTGGCTGGAGTCACTTTTTTTTTTTTGGAATTACTTCTTTACCCACACTCCACACTCTCACTGGGCAAGATCGTCCATGCCCACAGCTTTGATTACCACCTGTGGCTGATGACTTCTAAACTAGTTATTCCAGTCTCAACCTCTCCTTCTCAGTTCCAGACAATATGTTCAACTGCCTACTGAGTATCCTCTCTTTGATAGTCCATACAGGCACCTTAAATCTAATAAGGCCAAAATCAAACATACCATCCCAACCACAACCCAACTCTAACAACAGTGCTATCTGCTTCCGCTGTCTGCTCATGAGCTATCAGCCATGTCCAAACCAGAAACCTAAGTATTATCCTTCACCTCTTCTCCCTGACTCCCCTCATCTGGCTAATCACCAAATCGTCTCAAGGCCACTTCCTAAATTGTTCTTGAAATGATTTTTTTTCCCTGCTGCCACTTCCCAATTTTATGTTAGTGTCATCTCTCACCTGAATTACTGCAGTGGCCTAAATCAGCAGTTAGAAAAACTACAGCTCCCAAGCCAAATCTGGCCCAGCACCTTTTTTGTTCATAAAGTTTTATTAGAATAGAGCCATGCCCATTTATTTGGAGATTGCCTATATCTGCTTTCCTGCTATGGTGACAGAATAGCAATGAGAGAGACCATACAGCCTTCAAAGCCGAAAATATTTACTATCTGGTCCTTTAAAGAAAAATGGCCAGGCTAGGTGGCTCACGCCTGTAATCCTAGCACTCTGGGAGGCTGAGGCGGGAGGATCTCTTGAGGTCAGGAGTTCAAGACCAGCCTGAGCAAGATCGAGACACCGTCTCTACTAAAAATAGAAAAAAAAATTAGCCAGTCAACTAAAAATAGAAAAATAAAATAAAATAGCTGGACGTGGTTGCACATGCCAATAGTCCCAGCTACTTGGGAAGCTGAGGCAGGAGGATTGTTTGAACCCAGGAGTTTGAGGTTGCTGTGAGGTAGGCTGACGCCATGGTACTCTAGCCTGGGCAACACAGCGATAGTCTGTCTAAAAAAAAAAAAAACAGTAAAAAGTTACAAATAATCTAAATTACAGTACATATGGAACATTATGCAGCAGTTAAGAAGATTAAGGTAAATCAATATGTGCTAACATAGAAAGCAGACATAATCAATGCCAAGAGGAAAAAGGAAGTATTAAGAATTATGTATCAACTGAGAAATACCATTCAGCAATTTAAAAAATGAACTAGTGACATACACAACATAGATAAATCTCAAAAACATTTATGTTAAACAAAAGAAGACAATATACAGAGTACATACTATATGATTGCATTTCTATGAAATCCAAATATGGGGAATAATTGGTAATAAAAATCATTTAGTGGTTACAGGAGAGGGAGGTGGAACAGAAAGGGATAAAAGGGAACTTTCTGGGAGAATAGAAATGTTTTTTATCTTATTTTGGATGTTGTCGACATGAGAAGATACAATTGCTAAAACTAACTAATTTGATCTTAAGATTTGTGTATTTTATTCATATATATATTTAAGTAAATTCTATCACATTGTTTTTCTACTTAAAACTTTTTTAATGGGCCAGGCGCAGTGGCTCACACCTGTAATCCTAGCACTCTGGGAGGCCGAG
>VBSM01003215.1:15488739-15507862 GCA_008086735.1 Cheirogaleus medius | reverse complement strand
GAGGGGGAGGGGATGAAGGGGGCTGTTGTCCAAGATGAGGGGGAAGCAAAGGTGACACGCAGACATAGAGATATGCCCACAGAGACAGCCACATGCACACCCAGGGACAACCAGGTGGACTCAAGGACAGGAGCTGCTGGACACACCCACATGGGTACAAGGAAAGAGGCAGGCTGCTGCTGCACCATGGAGCTCAGAGGGGTGGGACACACCCACGGGAGACCAAGAGCATGGAGACCGACCCATGCACATACCCACGCACAGGGTCACACGGAGATGCTGTCACACACAGGGGCAAGGAGGAGTCGCTGTCACCCACACAGAAAAAGTCACTATCGTATGCATGCATGCACACAGAGCAATTGCACACAGCCGCACAATTACAAAAGACCCTGTCACTCATAGGCACACACGTGCTCACATGAGCCCAGTCACACAGACATCATCGCCTGCCGTGACAGTCGCTGTCACTCAGTTAGATGCAGACGCAGTTACACGTCAACACATGTATACACAACTTAGCAACAAGTATTTTCTTGGACTCTTCGTGTGGAGCTCTGGGGTTCTGTAGACAACAAAACCCCTGCTCCCAAGAAAATTCGTCTGTATGAAAAGGCTTTCCTGCATAATGGTGCAAATCATGCATTCCTGATAACATGTTCTCAGTCTCTATTGCTTGCCATACCACCCTACTAGACAGTGAGCTCCTTGAGACCTAGGAGAATCACTTGAAGAGCTCTGGATCCCACCCAGAGCCTAGCACAGGGGGTGCTCTGTAAACACTTGTTAATTGACTGACTGTGGGAACTGCAGACACAGGTGCACTCATTTGCACACAGTCCCGTGAACTCTTGTGCAGAACGAGTTCACAAGGTCCACAAAGTCCGAGTCCACACAGGTGCAGGTCTGCACTAACAGTCATGTCCCGACAACCCCAGATGCACACACTGTAGCCTGTGCAACCAAGCACGCACCTAGATACACACAATCACAGAATTTCCCCCCCAGCTTCCTCCTGCCTCCTTCCTCTAGGCTCAGCCACTGTGTGGGAATGGGCTTTTTTTTTCTTTTGGAGGGACAGAGAAACAAAAGCAAAGACAGTGGGTGTAGGGGGGTTCCAGAGGGCCGAGTCATGGGCTCAAAAACAGTGTCCAGTGACTTCTAGCAGCTGGGTTTGTCCTAGCCTCTCGGGGAGGGGGAGTCTTGTGGAGAGCTGGTGCCTAGGGAGTGGCTCTCATCCTTACCCTAAAAGCTCACCAGGATCTAGCTGCCCCTGCTCTGGGTTATTTGCCTGGGCTTTTCCTGGGGACACTCAGTCTCCCTCAGCTGAATTCCTGCTGCCCACCATGTGTCTGGCCCCTTTTCTCACCTCAGTCCTCCTGTCCAAACTTGGAAGCTTTCCTTAAGAGGCCGTGTGCTGGCGAGTGTCTGTGTGAGTGATGTGTATTTTTGACTTGGAATTTCTCTCTAACTCTGTCTCTCTTTCTGTTGCTCTGTCTTGCGGTGTCTGATTCTCCCTCTCTCTCCTTGTTTCTCTGCCTGTCTGTAGTCTGTAACTCTCTCTCACCCTGTCGCTACCCCAGTCTACCCCTGTCCTGTCTGTGTTTCTGCCACAGCCTCTTTTCTCAGCGCTGGGGACTGGCTGCGATGTTCTTCATACTTTTCCAGTTGTTAATACTCAAACTCCGCCCCTCGGCCCCGCCCGCCGGCCTCTGGGGTCAGCTCGAGGTTGGGGTGGGGGGTGGGGGGCTCAGCTGGCTGCTCAGGACTTCCTGTGCTTCCTTCGTGCTGCTGCTACAGCTAACGGCCAGCAAGATTTGGGGGCTGGGAATAGGGGAAGGGCGGGGGTCGGCCACTGCCCATGCTGACCCTTCGGGCTGGCAGGCCCCTCCTGGGGACACCAGTGCTGTGGGAGCCCTCAGTGTGCAGGCTGCAGCTGGCTGGCGAGCTCCTGAACAAGCCAGAGAAGGGGCTCCCAGCACAGTGACCCAAGCTGGAAAAGAATGGCCCCCATGCCCAGTGGCGGGAGTTGGCAGGACCCAGCTGAGTTGGGTCCACAGCAGGACTCAGAATGGCCTTTCTCCACACCCCTGGCAGCTGAGATCCACCTCAGAGATGCCCAACAGCTGTCCTTTTTGCCCAGCCACAAGGCCTGGTTTGGAGGGTACAGCTGCCCAGGCTGTGTGTGGGGTGGAGTGAGGCCCTCTCACCCACCATGCAGGTTCTAGCCTAGAGGGGACAGAAAGGGCAGCTCTTCTGGCTTCTGGAGTTTAAGCACGGGGCACTGGGGCAGGAGACTCAGAACCCAGGGGACACCCAGAAGCCACACTTCTCTCTAGCCTCACCTACGTGGATGAGGAGGCATGATAATGATTTAGTGGTAGAGAATCCACAGGGTGCTACAGAGGGAAAACTGAGGCTTGGTCACAGGGACACGTAGCCAGATGAAAGAACAAGTTATCGTTCCCCTAGCAGGTGTTATGCTATCATGGTTAAAAGCAGAGATTTTTTTTTGGGGGCGGGGGGACCTAGACTGCCTGGGTTTGAATCCTAGCTCTGCCTCTTGCTGGTTTAACTTCCCCCTCGCCTTATCTGTAAATTGGGGACGATTATATCTACCTCATTTAGTGTTTTGAGGATTGGAGGAGTTAGAATATATAAAATGCTTTAACAAGTGCCTGTTTATAATAAGCTGTATGTGTTAGCTGTTACGATGGATGCAGAAGGCTGTGGGCCTGGGATCTCCCGGATTTCTTGGAGGGGCTTGGTGGAGAATTGGATCTCCTTGATACCACAGGAATGGGACTGGGCGGGGGGCAGTGGGTCACCAATCTCCAGCCTCCTCACCCTTCATGTCACCTCTCTTTCCCCCACAAATTTTTGTAACCTGGGACCGATGTATGGGAAAGAGCCCGAGACAGGCCCCTTTGCCCCAACCTCATTTGACCCTCACCCTTTAGCTTAAAAGGAGCCCTTGGCATCTCAGCCCTGGACACACCTCACCAGCTAGGGGGCACATGCATAAATGTTTGGGCATCACTGCATCTGTTAGGAGCACTGGGGCTGGGAGAGAAAGAGAATGAGGAGAGCAGTCCCCTCTGCTTTCTTATGTGTAGGTACAGCATGGGCTCAGGAAGGGACAGTACCCTTCCTCTCCCCTGGGGGCCAACATCTCAGTTACCTGCTATCAATCCACAAGAACCCAGACCTGGCTGACAGACACCAGATTCTCCTCCCTACATAGTGTGGGCGTTAGTGAGAAAGGTGATAGCAGAGAGAAACTGAGGCACTAAGGACCAACGTGGTGGGCATAGCACCTTGAGGTCCAGGGTCTGTCCTGGGTTGCCTCTTTCCCTCTGTGAGTCTGGTGATAAGGGTCCCCTCTCCACCGAACCTGTTTTACTCAGCCCCTGCCCTTCAAGGTGAAGCAAGGGCAATGGGGGGATGCCCCAGGAAGGTGGCCTGGGAGCCTTTGGAGTGGGAGCCAATCTCAACTCTAGTTCTCGTGGCTGCAAAGGTGCTTGGGGGGCTTTTGTGCTTCTTGGGAAGGGAGGCAGGTGTGACCATGGTGGGAAGAGCAATGGCTGGGAGTTGGGAGGCTGGGTTTCCTCATTTACCAGTTGTAAGACTTTGGGCCTGGGTTTTCATTATCTTGAGACAATGATGCCTATCTCATTTGGGGTGAGGGTAAATAATAAACGGTGCGATGACACCTGTGTTCAATCTGTGTCACTACCTGGCATGGTAAGCAATGCCCATGGATTCCCCTCTCCTCCCAAAGCCTGGCATACACCAGGGTGGGGGGTGAGCATGCTGCCTGCAACCAGAGACAGTTCTCAGTCTCTCACTGAGGCATCTGGGGCTGGGGCATGTGGTTTCACCTTGGTGCCACCTAGTAGGCCAAAGCTGGGGTGCCATAGGGGACCTCTCTCCTACGGTGGAGAGGTAGTCTGGGGGGGTGGGTCAGAAGTTTGCTGAGTAGACAAGGGGAGCAAAATGGATGTTATTGGTGCCTAGGAAATGCTATACTTACTCCCCTGCTTTGGGAGTGGGCACTCAGTCTCGGGACCAGGGACTGGGGTTAAAGGTTAGTGCCAAAGGCACAGCCATACCCCCCAGCAGTGGCAAAGAGCAGAATGATTGGACCAAACCCTTGGCCCACCTCCCCTTCCTCCTGTCTTCCTCTTCTAAGGAGGAGATGGGCTCTTGGCTCCCAGATCCCCAGCTGCCTATTTCATTTTCTCTTTTACCAGGCATGAGGGGGAGGGGCAGGAGAAGGGCACGGGGACCCAAGGCTTTGGTGGCTTTCAGCATTTCTGTACATATCAGTGAGTGGGTGTGTTGTGCACGCATCCATGTGAGAGTGTTTTTGTGCATGTGTGGGCTGGGGAGGGCTCTGAATATCTCCTGGAACAGTACCCAAAGCCCTATGGCTCTGCGCATGCGGGGTGAGTGTGTGTGTCTGCACGTGTCCGTGTGTGTGCCGGAGACTCAGCTGCATTCACGCTCGGCTCGCGCTCTCTCTCTTTCTCTTCCTTCTCGATCTCTCTCTCCCCCTCCCCTTTCCTCCCTGTTTTCCTATTCCCTCCCTCCTTGTCTCTCTCTCTCCTCTGCCCCTCCCTCTCCCTCTCTCCCTTTCTCTCTCTGCCTCTGCCAGTTCTGCCTGGGTGGGGGCTAGCTCCTGCCTCCCTGGGGTGCCTGGGAGAACATC
Organism: Cheirogaleus medius; assembly: GCA_008086735.1. Taxonomy (NCBI): domain Eukaryota; kingdom Metazoa; phylum Chordata; class Mammalia; order Primates; family Cheirogaleidae; genus Cheirogaleus; species Cheirogaleus medius. The sequence continues at coordinate 15,503,151 of VBSM01003215.1, read as the reverse complement.
TCAGCTTTCTTTTCCCTTCCACCATAACCTCCCCTCCTGGGCGATGCTCCCCACGGCTTGCAGGCAACTTCTTCTACTGCCTTAGAAGAGGGGAGTGAGGAGGGAGGACCCCAAGCCTTGTGCCCATGGTGCCATCTGCAGCAAGCCTTGGCCCTGTGACATTCATGCCTCTAGCATTCAGCTGCCCCAGCTCCCAGCTCCAATTACCCGCTGGCTGCTGGGGGGAGGGTGGGGAGAATGTGCCATGCCCAGCTTGGGGGTGCTCCTCATTCTGCCTTTTTGGCCACTTGGATCTCCTGCAGGGAATAGGAATTCCTGAGGGGAATTGGGGCAGAGGGCATGAAGTTCTATGGGCTAAGCTCTCAAGCGCGGGTATGGACACACCACACATCAGTGGGCATGGGGGATAGATGTGACCCAGAAGGAGACCTCTAGACCCGGGCACCCACCTTAGTGCCTGCCTGGAGCTAGCCTGGGGTGGAGGAGGAGGGCGAGGAGAGCAGCAGGTGGGTGAGGTTCTAGGGGAGTAGGGTGGGAAGCACAGTCTTTGATGTTAATACTGGGCAGCTGGCCCGAGTCAAGGCTGCTGTTTATGTCTTTCTGTCTCTGACCTGCAGGGGGGAGTTTCCTGTTATATTCTTTTGGGGGGGTGGGGAAGATCCTTTGTTTAACTAGTCTCCCCCTTATGTATATCCCCCACCCTCGTGTCCCATTCTCTGGCCTCTAAGGTCCCACAGTGGCTAGGTGATCAGTCTCAGGGGTCACTGCCCCTAAGCTCCAGAACCCCACCTCCTGGGGGCCCAATGAGAGCTCACCAAGGGGTGCTGCCTCCCTCCCTCTCCTCTGCCCATGCCTGCCAAGCTGGTGCCCGCAGTCTGTGCGTACCCCTCTGCCATGTCACACCTGCCAGGTAGTACCCTCCTCCCTGGCACTAGGGTAACAGAGAATTGGGTGGGGCAGCCCTGCTCAATCCATACCTGAGGATAGAAGGCTGGGAGGGAGGTGCGTCTGGGAGAGGAGAGAGAGGTGTAAACCCTGGAGAGGCAGCTACCACTCGGCGTGGGGGCGTGTGTGGCTGCTGCAGCTCCACCATCACCACAGACTCCCAGGGGCCGTTGGTGTTTGTGGCTGCCCCTGGGAGCCCACGTTGGCACATGGGGCAGCGTCTGCACACAGGCCTATTTGCCTGTGCATGCCCGTGTGTGTTTGGGCTACGGTGGCTGCCCTGGCCCTTAAGCATCACCCTTCTTGGCTCCCATGGTGTGGACTCAGGGCTGCTTGGGCATGGGTGGTGGGGGAGCAATCTCCCCCCACCCTAGCAGCAGGCAGAGGGGAAGGGGAGAGGGAGGTGTGAACCTACCCACAGCACTATTAATAGCCCACATGCCAGGCCACCAAGAACCAGCTGTCACCGTGGAAACCATTCCTACTCCCCCCTCCCCCAGCCTCCATGGGGTGGGACTTAGGCGGGTATGAAACACCCCCCACCCATCTTTCTTTGTTACCTTTCTCTCTTTGTCTCCCCTCCTCTTATCTGCCCTCCTTCCTTCCTCACCCCTTCTCTTCCATCCCCAGTCTCTTGCTCCCCTTTCTTCCTCCCCCTCTACCTCCCTGTCATCCCTGACTCTGTCCCCATCCCTGCCCTGTCGCTTTGTCCCCCCCATTTTTATTCCCCTCTTTCCCCCTTTTACCCTCTCCTCCTCCTCTTTGTCCCTTTTCTCAGCCCCCCTCTGTGTGTGTCTTGCTATGACTGGCAAGGAGTAGGGCTGGGCTTTCTTCAGAGCATTAGGGACAAAGTTCAGAGGCCCCAGAAAGGGCGAAAGCTGGGAGCAGACACTGAGGAGAGTTAGCGTGTGCAGTATTTAGGGCTAGATCTTGGGGACAGAGAGCCCCCTCTGGCAGCCCCAGAAGTCCTTTGGGGGTGTCCTTCAGATCCGCAGGATTGCGGAGTGGGACAGACCAGCAGTGGGAACCTGGCACGGTGCCCATGGATGCCGCATTGGCCTCTTGTCCCTGTTCCCCCCATCGCAGAAGCACTTAAGCTTAATGAAATGCTTCCCCCTCCGTGGGCACCTCGCCCACGCTGCCACCCGGCAGCTCTTATCTGACAAAGAGGGAGTGGGTGGCCAGGCCAGCCGACAGGTGGGCCTTGCTGTCCTTCTGTCCAGCCCAGACTGAGAACCTCATATCCCCGCCCACTCTGCCCCTGGGGGCTGAGCCTCCTGTGCCTCTGCAGGGTAGCTGCCAGGAAGGAGCTTGGGGAATTAAGCTGCACCTAGAGGAAGGGACAGAGACTGCCCTTCAGGGTGGGTATCCCTGCCCCATGTGCCCCTTCCTTGCAGATCTTTTTCTGCCCACAGCTAACACAGGCTCATGTGGTTTGTGCCTCCCTGCGTGCTGGGCCCTCCCCCTCTGCTCTGTGTCACCTCAGAGGCCCAAATACCTCCCTGGAGAGATATTAGGGAGTCTCCAGGAGTTCCAGCCTCTTGCATGCTAGGTGCCAGGTGAGGCTGTCCTAGACAGTGAGGGCAGCACCTTGCTCCTCTGCCCACTACGGGGGCTAACTGTAGCCTGGACTGCACCTATTGGCAGCAGGGCACGATTCAGCGCAGCACAGAGGTAGGCAGAGAGCAAGCTGCCCTCCCCCAGCGGGCACGTGCAAGCCCTTGGCAGTGCCCAGACACATTTGGAGTTAAGGCTGGGCCGGGCAGGGGGAAGGGGAAATAAACATGGTGGCTTAGGTTGGCACTGCCCCAGGTCTGCCCTGTAGCAACTGGTAGTGGTGGGGATGTGGGGGGAGGGGGTCCTCCAGACCTGTGGCCTGGGGCAGGAGTTGCTCATGCCGTGCGGCTACTGCTGGTGTTCCTTGCCCAGTCTGGCCCACAGCTGCTAATGCCCGTTCCTGCGCGCACTGGTCCTCCGCGCCTGCCCCCGGGGCCCGTTCCCCAGGGCTGCCCCCTCTCAGCATGCCCACTCCTGTGCCTGCCTCCTCCCCTCCCCGGGGGCGCTTGGGCCTCCGGCTGGCGAGTGGATTTTTCCAGCTTCTGTAAACAAGTGGTGGCAGTGTGCCAGGCGGGCAGGAGACAGGCGGGGGCAGCACCGCAGCCAGGGTGTGCCAAGCACCGAGGCACAGCCTGGGGGGGAGATGGAGACACCCAGACCCAGAGAGAGAGAGACGTTCAGACGCAGACAGACAGACAAGTGAAGCCTCGCCGGGCACAGATAGAAGTGGAAACAGAAAATAGCCCTTGAGTGTCCAGCCTACACTCTACGAGGGCCCTTGCCCCCTGCGCCGCACTGCTCAGGCCTCAGTGCCCAGCCCCTGGATATCCCCACCCACTTTCTCCACCCCTTAGGGCTGGCTACGCCATTATAAATTTATAACAGGAATTTCTCCACAAGCCAAGAAAAACTTGACCTACTTTCTTGATGGCTCCCTGGGCTAAGGCTCCCCACTCGCCGCCCCCCCCCCAGTCTCCTGTCCAGGCCCCAATGCCCAGTCCCGGTCTGGGGTGGGTGGTATCAGAGGCAGAATGGGCCACCTTTCTGTGTGCCGCCCATGCACTGGGCCCGCCTGGGTACAGAGGCCCTGCCCATGCCCTGACTTATCTCACCCTTCTCCTCCCACCCTGGCTCCTTATCAGCTCCTGGGGGTGGGGCCGGGGGCCCAGGGGCGAGGTCTCTGGTACAGCTGCCACGTGATGGAGGTTATATGTGGGGAGCTGCACCCTTTGTTCCCCCTCCACATGCCCACACCTGCCTGTGTGCACGCAGACAGTGAGCCCCAGGTCTGCAGCCCAGGGTCAGAGGTGCTGTGTAGAGGGAGTGGTGGGCCCAGGCTGGCACTGCCGTGGACTCCAAGTAGCAGAACTAGGCTGGCGTTACAGCCAGGCTGTGAGTTTCTAATCCCTCAGCCACCTGCTTGCTAACTGTGTGAACTTGAGTGAATGATGAAGCTTTCTGAGACTCAGTTTCCTTATTTGTAACCTTTTGATGCCCCTTTCAGAGAGCACATATTATCTACTCAGTTAACACACAGCAATTTCCTTCCCTCTGCCCCTTGCCATCTTGGTTGGTGGCAGCTCAGCTAAACCAACTGGGAAGTCTGGTCTCAGCTAAACCAACTGGGAGGTGGGATTTGAGACCTTGTATGGGAAGCTCTGGAGTCCCTGGGGGGCCAGGGTTGGGTGTCGTAAATTGGCCAGTGGCAGGGGAGGTCAGCTCCCCACAGCTTTCAACGTCTCTCTCTGTTAAGGCACTGAGATGGGCATTCATGATCCCAGCGTGCTGCCCTGTGCCCAACCCTTCCTTCACTGGAACCCCCATGGCTGTGCTGAAAACTGCTCATCTCTGGTCTCCTCTCGCCCCTATAATACTGATGAATTTTAGGAAAGCTTGACTAGCGGGGTGGTAACAATAGCTAACGTGTAGTAGACACTCATTAGGGGGCAGGCATTTGTTTGAATGTGATGATTGAGACGTGTTACCTAGCACATGAGTGATCTCATTCTTTTCCTCCATCCCTCCCCATGTGTGGGCTTAAGATGTGGATCTCCAATGTTACTTGCTGTACCTGTGATCTAAGGGGTCGACCTGGTCCTCTCCCTGCACCTACCCTCCATGCCCACTGCCATCTTGTTATAGGCCCATAAAGCCCTAAATGTTGCCACCAAAGGAATCCTACCTACCCTCTCACTGTGGCACCCTCTTACCCCTACCTCTCTCTTCTCTCTGCAGGGATCTCTGAACAGGACAAGACTCCGAAGCTACTCCCCCAACCCAGAACCCAGGACCCTCTCGCAGACCCAGCTTGCCTCCAGCCCTCCCACCTGCCACTCCCTGGCCCCTCCCACCACCCGCCCCTCCTGGGGTGCAGGGCATGGTGTGAAAGGCCAAGTGCTGAGGCGGGTACCATGGGTGCTGTGCCCTAGGGCCTGGGTGGCGGGGGGTGGGTGGCCTGTGGGTGTGCCGGGGGGGCCAGTGTGCCCACCCCAGTCTCTTGGCGTGCTGGAGGGCATCCTGGATGGAATTGAAGTGAATGGAACAGAAGCCAAGCAAGGTGGAGTGTGGGTCAGACCCAGAGGAGAACAGGTAATGGGTGTGGCAACTGGATTGTGACAACTCCTGAGCAGCAGGCACGGTCACCTGTCTGGGCAAAAGAGAACTGAACTGAGCCTTTAAGCACCTCTCAGGGGTGGACTTGAGGCCAGCAAGCCTTCTGTCTACCTTTGTCCAGGAGATAAAGTCAAGTTCAGATGTGGCAAAGAATTGGGTGCTTGCATTGAGAGATGCCCATTTTGAAGTGAGGAGTGATACGGAGCAGAGTAATTACAGGCAGCAGGCACATGGCTCCTCCTATGACAGGGCTGGGCAGTCTCAAATGCTCCCTATGTCCCCTCTATCGTTGTTGTCCTCACCTGAGCACGTAGGATTCATTTTCATCCTCTGCCTACCAGCCCACTTACCATCTGACCACAAGTGTGTTGTCTACAAGCTGTGGTTCACATAACATGATATTTCAGGGCATATGCACCAGTAACTATTGGTCACAGCCTACGCTTATATTTGGAATCTCTTGGGAGCCCCACAAGCTCTTCCTTGTTTATGGACAAGGGCGGGCACTGCCATGGGACTCCTCCCAGGAAGGGGAAGTGCATGCCAACCATGAAGGTTTTGCTTACACGTGGGTGAGGCGTCAGCCCTGCACATAAATCTAGGGATGGGTTACCTATGATCTGCTTTGCCCTTTAGGGGCCCAGAGGGTCTCTGCCTTTCCCATTGGCTCCAAGTGGCACAGAGCTCTGTCCCAGTTGGCATGGTACCCCGGGAGCTGGGAACAGCCTGTGCCTATGGCCAGGGAGAGGGTGGGGGTAGGGGTGCTATGGGGAGCGGTGTGGCTGGCGTTGCCTAGGAGATCAGATCCTGAGCCAGGAAGCCAGAGGCCTGGCCAGGCAAAGCCCTAGGGCCCAAGACTGGGTCCCTGGAGGGGTGGAGGAAGTTCACGGAGCTGGCAGTTGGGTAGGGCACTGGGTAACCCCCATCCCCCAAAGCCTCAACCCAGGAGGGACTCTGAGGATGATCTGGCCTGTCACTGTATGGGTGTCACTTGCAGACCCTGTATTTCCCTGCTCAGACTTCTGTGGGTCTGGGAGAGTCTGCTCCTAAGGCTTAGAGAAAGGCAAGAATGCCAGTTCCCAGTACCCCAGGACTGCAGCCCCTCCCCCATTCTCCTCCCCTCCCCCATGTCTTTGCGCCATCTTGTGGCTGTCCCTGGGACTGCACCCAGAAGCTATGAGTCTTGCTGAAGAGGCCAGCTCAACTGGGGCCTAGGTGGCTTGGATTCCCCTGCACCCACCCCTCTGGAAGGCAGGAGGGAGACCTGCCCCTCCAGCCTTGTAGGGAACCAGACGGGTAATCCCCAGGGGGCACGGAACACAGGGCTGTCTGTGGCTGTGACGCTGGCCAAGGTCACTGTGTCAGTGTGTTGGGAGCTGCATCTGGCTCCAGGAGGAGGGGCCCTGCAACATGCCACAAGCAGGGTGGGTGTGGAAGATTATACAATACTTGCATGCATGTAGAGGGCTTATGTAACCTGTGTGTGCTGAGGTTATGTAACATGTATGTGAAGAGCCAGGCGACATACATGTGTAGTGACTGAAGGTTGCTATTAATACCTTGCATGGAGGGGCTCAGGGTCCTTGTCCTGGCTCCGACCCCAGTGCATGGTGTCACCAGGCACAAGTAGGGCCTCAATTTGCTGCTCCGTTAAATGAAGGCCGTGAACAGAGTAACTTTAGTGTTTTCAGTCTCTGTGGTTTATTAGCATATTTGCATGCCTGGAAATCAAACATGATATTCACACTGGAGGGAGAGGGTTGGCATTAGTAGGTGCCTGTCCAGAGGGTTGCATAATATGTGGGCATATCCTAGAGATCATATAACACATTTGAGAAATGTCCTAAAAATTACATAGATATGTAGGTCGTGGTGCTTATTTACCATACTTGGGTTTATGCTGAAGGCTGCATAGTTATTCACATGCACTGTGTTATGTTACCTGTATATTTGTGTTCTAAAGGTTTCATAGCTTTAAGCATACCCTGAGGATTCTTTCAGCATATTTGTCATTTACTAAAAGCTTAAATATATGGATGTCCTATAGATTGTGGGTGCTTAAGGTCTGCAGAGTGTGTGTGTGTGTGTGTTTGTATATGTGCGTGTTCTAGAACATGCTTGTGCTACAGCCAAGCCCCTTATCTCTCTCCACTGTAGCTTTCAGATAGCTAGACCCTTCTAAGCATTGTCAGCTGACCTGGGGGGTGGGAGGTAGAATGAGGACACAGATAGAGGGAGTTGAACCTGGGGGATCATCTAAGCCTCTAGGAAGAGAAGGGGGCTCCAAAGATGGCTCTGTGATTCTGCCCACTTTGCACCCATCCAGTGCCAGGTCACCAGATGGAAAGCGAAAAAGAAAGAACGGCCAATGTTCCCTGAAAACCAGCATGTCAGGTGAGCCTGGCTACATGTGCCCATTCTCCCTGCCCCCAAGCCCACCAAACCAGGCAAGGCCTGCTCTGGGCCTGGGCATATACTGGTAGCTCCTTACCCCATGGGGAGAGCCTCCTAGAGGACTTGGGGTGGACTTATCTGGGATTGAGAGGGGTGATATGGGGTGTGCCCCAACTTCAAGGATGGATTAGGTCAGGAAGGGCCTCTTCTTTTCTCCCATAACCCCTTTACTCAAGGCCCCCCAGAATCAGGGGCTGAGCTGAAATTCCAAGCAGGATTACCTTCTAATGTATGTCTAGGATTCTACCTGGAGACAAAGAACCCTCCAGGGAGGCTGGGCTAGGAGATGGGCCAGACACAAAAAGTTGGTGGATGGGGAAAGTATAGGAGCCTCTCAGCTGGGGCTCCAAGCCATGCCTGCCTGCATCCTTTCCTTCCTCCCAGGGTATATCCCTAGTTACCTGGACAAAGACGAGCAGTGTGTCGTGTGTGGGGACAAGGCAACTGGTTATCACTACCGCTGTATCACTTGTGAGGGCTGCAAGGTATGGAAGCGATCTCCAGCCACTCTCCCCACCCCAAGAGCCCCCTTCTCACTCCCTTTGAGTCCCTCAGCACTGACACAACAGACAAGCTCTATAAACATGTAGTCTAATGCCCACCTGTTACACCATCATTTCTCTTCTCTTATTCATTCATTCATTCGCTCCTTCATAATCCCTGCTCTGCACTGGATAAATGTCAGCTGTCATCCATCCGTTCAGCATATTAGGTGTGAGAGGTGCAGGACCTGCTCTGTCCTCAAGCTGCTCACAGCCTACCAGAGAGAGAAAGACTTGAAACAGACATCAGTGGTTTTCAAAATGTGGTTCTTGGACTACCTGCAGTACTCATTAAAATGCAGACTCCCAGGCTTTATCCCACCCCTATTTGCTCAGAACCATTTTGTGGTGGAGCCCAGGAATCTGCCTTTTAACAGGCTCCCAGGTATTTTTTTTCAGCATATTATGGGGGTACAAATGTTTAGGTTACATAAATTGCCTTTGCCCCACCCGAGTCAGAGCTTCAAGCGTGTCCATCCCCCAGACAGTGTGCACCATACCCATTAGGTGTGAATATACCCTTCCCCCTCCTCCCCCCTCCCACCTGCCCGACACCTGATGAATGTTATTACTGTAAGTGTTGATCCCCTGGTATTTCCAGTGTACTTGAAAATGTGAGAGCCAGTGCTGGGGGGCATGGCAGGCGCATGGAGGAGAAGAGGATGGCAGGTTCCTCCTGGGCAGAAGGGACAAGGTCATAGACTTGGGGAGGGCTAATTAGATTTCACTTTGGTCATTTCAGCCTGCATGGCTTTTCCAGGATCGCCTCCTGAAAATGTGAGACCTCCCAAGAAACAGAATCATTTGAAAACATGTTAAGGCTTGAAGTTTCTGTTGTAGTGTCAACCAAACCAAGACCACGAGGGATTTAAAGCTTGGTATTAGTGATCCTGGAAGCAGTACAAGCAGTTTAACATAGATTGAGGATCTTTACCCCTGAGGACATCTGAGTCCCAGGGGAGAACCCTAAAAAGACGGAGAAGCCTTGGCCCCACCCCTACAGATTTTGATTTTGTAGTTTTGGAGTGAGGCCCAGAAATCTGTATCTTTTGTAAGTGACCTAGATGATTTTAATGCACCCCCAGAATCTGAGAGCTCAGAGCTTGGTGTCCCCTACCTGAGGCCCAGTTCTGGCTCTGCTGCCTACTTGCCCATGTGACTTTGGGCAAATTGCTCCGTCTCTCCAAGCTTCAGTTTCCTAATCTGCAAAATGGAGACAGTAGCAGTTTCTACCTCATAGGGTTGCCCTGAGAGTTCAATGTGATGCCGCATGAAAGAGAAGGCTTATCTTTACTAAGTGCCTGGCATGGAGTAAGCACTCGGTAAATATTAGCTCTTCATTATCGTGACCATCTTGATTCTTGAGGTTTTTCTTCTAAAGCAAAGGCTAATCCCAGTCTATGGAATTGAAATCTTTCATTTCAGGCTACTAGAGTTCATACCCAATGCCTTTTCTTGACTTCTTTGGTCCATCTATTTCATGAATTCCACCTGCATGAGCACCAGGCATCATATAAGAGAGTGGTTTTTGGGTCAGTGCTGTTTTTAGAGTCATTTAACAAGATGGAAAATAAGGTATTACTTGGATACCGAAAGCTGCTGTTCCTTTAGGCATCATAGCACCTCACACCGTCCTAGGCCCAAAGCTGCCCACCATGGTCATCATTCCTACCTCCGCCACCTCCACTACCCAGGCACCCCCTACCCCTCAGCAGCGTGGGGGCAGAGGGCACACTTTTCTCAGGTCCTTTGGCCTGGCAGAGCCCAGTGATCCCGGCTGGCTGTGTCAGGAGGATGCCAGGCTCCCTCACCAATCTTGCCTTCCTCACAAACCCACCCCCCCAGTGAACCGCCTTGTTGGTTCAGGAAGGGGAAGTCATGATCACAAAGTGCTCCCCCCACCTCAGGGCTTCTTTCGCCGCACAATCCAGAAGAACCTCCATCCCACCTATTCCTGCAAATATGACAGCTGCTGTGTCATCGACAAGATCACCCGCAATCAGTGCCAGCTGTGCCGCTTCAAGAAGTGCATCGCTGTCGGCATGGCCATGGACTGTAAGGGGCCCGGGTTGGGGGAGTGGCGCCGGGGGTGGGGGGGGGTGGCAGCTCCCTTCCAGGGTACCCTCAGGGCCCACAGGGCAGAGTGACAGTCCAATCCAGGTCAGGCTGATGGCAGAATGTTCAGAGTCTTGGGCCCTGCATCCCTCAGCCCTGGGGAAAAGGAAACAATTCCTCTCTGGGCCCTGCACGCAGGCCCCCACGCCTTTCACCATGTGAGGGCCTCAGAGAGGGAGTTATTGGGTAGAAGGAACTCCCTGGGCACCCACCCTAGCACGTTGTTCCTGACTAGCAGGGAAGGTACCCCTCTTCTGGATGAGAGAGGGCATCTTTCATTAGCTAGGGATTATGTGGCAGGATCTTCTAGTAACTACTATACCATAACCCCTTAGACCAGAACATGATATTCATCTGGAGCAGCCCAAATTGTCATTGACATGGTCCCAGGGATTAATCATGATCTGAGTTGTGCCACCCAACTGCTAGGTGATTTAGGAAGTCACTTAACCTGCCTTGGTCCTCAGTTTCCCCAACCTGCACACTAGGAAGAGTGGTTTCTGAAAGAATTGTGGAGAGGGTGGAGGGTGCTATGCAGAGGACCTCGTGCCTCTGTGTTGACAGTGGTTCTAGATGACTCTAAGCGGGTGGCCAAGCGCAAGCTGATCGAGCAGAACCGGGAGCGGCGGCGAAAGGAAGAGATGATTCGATCACTGCAGCAGAGACCAGAGCCCACTCCCGAAGAGTGGGATCTGATCCACGTTGCCACGGAGGCCCATCGCAGCACCAATGCCCAGGGCAGCCATTGGAAGCAGAGGCGGAAATTCCTGGTAAGGAGAAAGGGGCGTGGGGAGAGCGGCAGCCAAGTGGCAGGGAGAGGAGAGTGTTGCCTCCTCCAGGAAGCCGCCTTAGTTTAATCTGACTCAAAACTAACACTTCACATGTTGGCAGTCCTGATTCTGTATACTTGTGTATGTGTCCTTGCTCTCTGTGTCCTGCCTATTCCATCCAATTAGGAGCTCCGTGAGGATAGGGCCTTGCCTTCCTCATTGAATTTCCAGTGAGCAGTGTTGACCTTCCTCTTTTTCCTGCCTATAGTTACTAGAGTGAGGGGAGGGTAAAGACACAGTCATGTAACGATATTTCAGGGCACCTGCTGGGCACCAAGCATTGTGTTAGGCCCTGGCAAAACTGGCTGCCAGGTTTTTCCAGGTCAGTTTGTGGGGAAATGGACAGTTGGTTGTATGTGGTGGGGCTCCTGGTTTCTGGTGGAGCATGCCAAGGAGTAGAACGGTGCACTGTTAAGAGCGCGATCTCCGATACAAGCAGATATGTGTGTGTAACAGTCAGGAGTCAGACTGCCTGGGTTCAAACCCTGGTTCTGCTACTTGCTAGTCAAGTGACTTTGACCTTGTTACTTACCTGTGAAATGGTGATAATCATAGTATCTTCCCTTTAGGGTAGTAGTGAGGATGAAACAAGATAAGATATGTAAAACATGTAGCCTAATGCCTGATCACATGTTAAGTATTTGACAATTGTAGCTGCTATTGTCATCACCATTGTTGTTATTGCTCTGGTCTATCCTCTGCCCCAAGGTGAAGGGAAAGCCTTAGGGCTGGGACTCCATTACTGGCGGCCCCTCTTCCCGAAGCTGCCTTGGAGCTCCCCCTGGTGGGCAGGCAGTCCTAGCGAGAAGGTGAAAAGGGTCTGCACCCCAGCTAACCACCCCCCTCCCTCTAGCCGGATGACATTGGCCAGTCACCCATCGTCTCCATGCCGGACGGAGACAAGGTGGACCTAGAGGCCTTCAGCGAGTTTACCAAGATCATCACCCCGGCCATCACCCGTGTGGTGGACTTTGCCAAAAAACTGCCCATGTTCTCCGAGGTGAGTGGCAGATGGGAGGAGAGACACAGTGCTGTGCTGGAGCGAAACCTGGAGCTGCTCCCATCTGAGGTCCTCTGGACAGGGAACAGATCCCGTAGATCAGCACATGCCCAGCACACGTGCGTGCGCGCGCACACACACACACACACACACAGGGCTCGCTGATCTGAGGAACTGGCTGGCTCCAGGCACCCACCTCCCCAGCCTTTGACCCTAGTCTATGTGGCCATTCTCAACTCTAGGCAGCCTGGAAGTTCTCATTTTACTGAGCACTAGCTCTGGAAACAGGCAGTCCTACTAGCTGTGTGACCTTGGCCAAGTGACCTAAATCCCCTGTACCTCAGCTTCTCATCTGGAGTGGGCTGGGGATCAGGATGGACCTAACTCACAGGCATACTTGTGAGGTGTAAATGACATAGGGTGTATGTGGCCCAGCACACGGTCAACTGTTTAGAGTCCATGTTTCTGGCTGAGGCCAGTAGTGACCTCGCAGATCCCAGAGGACACCCACAGGGGAGACTCAGGGACATAGGGGTGTGCTGAGTGCTCCTGTGGCCCTGCCACTCCGCAGCTGCCTTGCGAAGACCAGATCATCCTCCTGAAGGGGTGCTGCATGGAGATCATGTCCCTGCGGGCGGCTGTCCGCTATGACCCCGAGAGCGACACCCTAACGCTGAGTGGGGAGATGGCTGTCAAGCGGGAGCAGCTCAAGAATGGCGGCCTGGGCGTAGTCTCCGACGCCATCTTTGAACTGGGCAAGTCACTCTCTGCCTTTAACCTGGATGACACGGAAGTGGCTCTGCTGCAGGCTGTGCTGCTAATGTCAACAGGTACCTGCTGAGTGGCCGGGAGGGCTCAGAAGCTTCCAGGGCCCACAGAGCTTGGCTGGACCCTGGGCCTGTTGCTCTGCTCCTCCCTTAATCTTATAGGCTCTCTCTGCTCCCCAGCTTCCCTGCCTAGCCACCCTCCCCCCAGGCTCCCTCCCTGTCACCCACCCCGAACTCTGCTCCCAGGCCCATCTCACCCCCAGTCCCTGCTCTGCTCCTTGTCCTGTCTTTGCCTCATTCTTTCTCTGTCACTCCCATTCTGCTTCATTCCCACATACCTTCTATCCTCAGCCCTCCTGGGTCCTGTCTCTTGTCAACCAGTCCTCTCCCTACTCCCATCCCTACCCAACTTCTCTCTCCCCAACCGCCTCTCGGTCCCTCTGGTTATGTGTCCCTGTACACCCCCATCCCCCACAGCCCCACTCTGCAGCCACTCACCCCTCGCGCCCTCCCTTCCCCACAGACCGCTCGGGCCTGCTGTGCGTGGACAAGATCGAGAAGAGTCAGGAGGCGTACCTGCTGGCGTTCGAGCACTACGTCAACCACCGCAAACACAACATTCCGCACTTCTGGCCCAAGCTGCTGATGAAGGTGACTGACCTCCGCATGATCGGGGCCTGCCACGCCAGCCGCTTCCTCCACATGAAAGTCGAGTGCCCCACCGAACTCTTCCCCCCACTCTTCCTCGAGGTCTTTGAGGATCAGGAAGTCTAAAGCCTCAGGCGGCCAGAGGGTGTGCGGAGCTGGTGGGGAGGAGCCTGGAGAGAAGGGGCCGAGCTGGGGGCTGAGGGAGACCCCCCACCTCTTCTCTCCTTCCTCTCGCCCTTGGATAGATTCAGCTCCCACACACACACCTGCACTGCCCAGGTCCCTCCTCAGCACCTCCAGCCCTGGGACAGGGCAAACAAATGAACTTGCTATGAAAAGGACAGTGTGGGAGGCTGGGGGACCCTGTCCTCTCAGAAGGTAGGGGAAAGGAGGGAGAACTGAGAGGGACAAGCCATCTTGACCATAGTAGGGGAAGGAGGAATGCGGGATGGGGGAAGATGCCCTCGACTCAGCCCCTACACACATAGGAGAGAGGGCCCCCCACCCAGCTCCTTGGCCTCGGTTTCCCCTCCAGGCTGGGGCCTCTCTACTTCCCCAGATGCCTGGGTGCAAAGAACGGCTTGGCTTGGCTCCTCTCCTGGAGGTTAAAAATTATAGTCATTCTAACTGCACTTTGGAAACCAAGCAAGGGGAAAAGATAAATGAAGAAACACTAGACAGAGAGAAAAAGACAAAAAAGAGAGAGTGAGCGATAGAGAGAGAGAGATGATATTAAATTATTAACTGAGGCTGGCCAGAGGGGAGGGACCCCCCTTACCACCCCATGCACTTTGAGAGCTGCCCCTCCTCCCCCCACATCAGAGAGAAATGCCCCACACACCAGATCCCCAAGGGTAGGGCTGCTGATCAGAGCTGTGAGAACACAACAGGGTCCTGGCCACCCCCTTGCCTCGCCCCGCCCTCTGTGCCTGTCAGCACCC
>VBSM01003215.1:15474441-15488639 GCA_008086735.1 Cheirogaleus medius | reverse complement strand
GAACAGAACAAATCAGGGGGCTAGAGGAGGGTGGGAGAAAGAGAGAGAGTGGTTTAAATAGGGGAGGATGGGAAGTTCAGTGGGGGGGGGAGGGAGGCAGGTATTTACAAGAAGGCTCAGGGGGCCAGAGGCTCATCTTGGAATATTTTATAACAATATAAATAAGATTCTGGTTTGCTTTTCCTTTTCGTCTCGTAAAGGAGAGAGAAGTGCAGAGTTCGATTCTGTACAAGGGGGCAGCGGCAGAAGGCCGGCCGGGCGGGTCACTGGGCGTCCACCCGGAAGGACAGCAGCTTCTCGGAATGCATGTTGTTCAGGGTCCGCAGGTCCGGCAGCTTGAGCAGCAGCTTGGTGAAGCGGGAAGTCTCCAAGGGCCGGTTCTTCAGCACCAGAGCCCGAAGAGCCCGCAGCAGCGTCTCCTGGAGCTGCTCCACCGAAGCGGAATTCTCCATGCCCGAGCGGTCTGTGGGGAAGACGACAGCAGTGAGGCAGGCTCCCTGAGCTCCTCTGACGAGGAACCGGAGGCCTGCGAGGACCCGGCAGGCAATGCGGCCTCTCCCTGAAGCCCCTCCGAGGGCCGACAGGGACGGAGAAGGAGCGCAATACCTTCTCCCAGGCCTCTGCCCCGAGAGCAGGAGGGGCCTGAATGCCGGGAGCGTGGGCGCAGCAGGGCTGGCCACCTCCCACCCCATCAGACCACCCTCCTCCCCTGAACAGGCCAAATATGCCCAGGCTCCCTTGCTTTTTGCTCTGTAGTTCCCTCTGCCTGGCAACATCTTACTTGTCCCTTTGAGGCCCCGCTCAAGTGTCACCTCTTTTCCCAGCTCCCCCAGGCAGAAATAGTTGTCTATGCTTCCTTGGTTCATGCTTCTACTGTGACACTTATCTCACTGTTTTATAATTAGTCGGGCATGAGTCTGTTTCCCAAGCTAGACTGTGTCTGAATCATGTCTGTATCCCCAGTGCCCGGTGCAGGGCCTGGCATAGAGTAGGTACTCCATAAAAGGTGTGTTGAATTGAACTGCGTCTGCCTCCTCCCCCCGGGTCAGGTGAGAGCTTGACCTACCTGCAGAGACGAGCACCACCGCGGTGAAAAGGCCCAGCTCCTCCTCGGTAAGCGCCAGGGAGTTGAGCTTCTCGCTGAAGTCAAACATGGCATTGAGCAGATCTCCCATGCCCATGGCGCCGAGCTCCTGCAGGCTGTAGGTGGTGCGGCTCAGGAACATCACTGTCTGGTCCTTCACGTTGAACAACGATGCAAAGCGCACCATCAGCACCTAAAGTGGGGGAAACAGTCATCCTGGGTGGGGTGGGAGGAGCACTTGCCGAATCGCCCCTACAGTTTGCCAAAGGTTTACTTGTGCTGCCTTAGCTTTCTGAGTAGAGGGGGGTTGTTTCTGAATGGGCAGTAAGGGGGCCCAGGTGGAAGGAGGGGCAGCATCCCACTGGCTCTGTAATGCAACAGGCCTGAGTCTGAGTCTGTCACTACCTGTGACTCTGGGAAAGGCACTTCACCAAAGTTAATCTGCTCAGGTGTAGAACTGGGCAGCAATGTACCCTAAGGTGTTGTTTTAATGTATCGGGTTATGATTAGACTCCAGCCTGAGATGACAGTCCAGCCATCCAGAGACAGGAGTGGGAAAGGCTCTCCCACTTCCATCAGTCAGAGGCTATAAGAACAAAGATACTGGTGTTCCAAAGCTTTTCAGAGCCCCTGCCCACTCTAGACACCAAGCCTTCCTAAGGTCAAGAGCATGGAGCATAAAGGGTCACTCACCTCAAAGGTGCCAGCCTTAAGCAGGGTGACTTGGTCATGCTGAGAAAGGTCACAGAAGCCAGGGATGTGCTTGGCAAACTCTACCACCTCCCGCACAGCGGGCGTGAAGCTCATGGAAAAATCCTCCCAGATCTCCTGCACGGTTCGTCCACTGCGTCCATGCGGGTACATGTTCATGGGACATGCCTGGGGGAAGAAGGGATATAGGGAGGGAAGTGTGAGCCAGGCTGGCTCACATGGGTTCTCCCGTCAGGGCTGGGCCCCAGATTCTGCCTGGACTATGGGCAATGGCCCTGGGGGATGGGTCTTGTAGGTAAAGTAGCAATCAGGTGCCAGGTGGAGATCAGGGACTCCCAGGCATAGCCCAAACTGCAAGACAAGACATCTTCTGAGAAGAGGATATCCCCACACTTAGCCTCTAGGAACACCCAGTTGCCCTATGCTAAGTCCATCCTTCCAGGCCCGCTGACCTTCTCTCCCTTGCCCTTACCAGCAGAACATTCTTGGAGTTGCCCTGCCGTGGACTGTTGGCAGGTGCCTCACTTTCTGGAGCTGCGTACACGTGGGTGGGGCATAGACGATGCCCATTGCTGTTAGACTGGTGACAGCTGTGGTGGCCAGGGCCAGGGGGCCAGGTAGGAGGGTAGGTGGAGGGGGCCTGGTGTAGACCATTTAGGGCTTCATTATGACGCTGGGCAGCCAAAGTGTTGTTGTCATTGGGGGCAGGTGGGCAGCCCTGATTCTCCCAGTGATGTGGGGTGGTGGCTGGAGGGCTGCTGGATGCATGGTTGGCATTGAAATTGCCAGGTGAGGTGCCCAGCTTGTCATGGGCATAGGTGAAGATCTCTCGATGAGCCCGGGCCACCTGGGATATCACATCCTCCACTGTGGGCTCAGGGCTTGGGGATCTGGGAGGCGTCAGCTGTTGTGGGAACTGGGAGAAGCCCACCAGGGGTGAGGGTACTGGAGCAGGGGGTGGCGAGGGGCCCATGGGGCCAGGGGTGGGGTGCTGGGTGGGTGAGGACTCCAGTGGGCACTGGCTGCTCAGCTGGTTGTTGGCCAGGTTCATGGCGCTCTGCATCTCAGCAAGCATCCGCTGCTTCTCTCGTTTGGGGATGCGCCCAAAACGCACAGCTGTGACAGGATGAGAGCAGTGTCAGGAAGTTCTCATACATGTGCTTCTCTTCCTTCCTTCCTCCTGAAAGGGCAAGGCCCTGAAAGCCTCGGGTTCCACAACAGAACTAAAACCAGCACAACCATGCCCAACAAGGGGGTTTCCCGAGTAGGGACTGCAGATAGGAGGTGAACAGAGGGGAAAGAAGTGTGTGTTGACCCAAGAGGACAAAGTATAGACATCCCCCATGCAAAGGAGATTCATTCACAGTATGATGTATCTTAGTCTGGGACTATTTTTTAAGGTAGGGATTAATTCAGAAACTCTTAAGTGGAAGGAAAGGGAAGGATGTGGGGATGCTGGGATGCTGCCTCACCGTCTCGTGACATGCCCACGGAGAGACACTTCTTGAAGCGACACTGCTGGCAGCGGTTGCGATTGATGCGGACGATGGAGCAGTTCTCATTTTTCAGACACCTTTTATACTGGATGTTCTGCTGGATGCTCCGACGAAAAAAGCCCTGGAGAGCAGGGGCAGCTAGTGAGAACCTCCAGCTCTGCTGGGCCTATGTGTCCTGGGGTAGGGGGTCATCTGCCCCTGCCCTTACCCCCACGCTGCCTCACCTTGCAGCCCTCACAGGCGTGCACGCCATAGTGGAAGCCTGAGGCAACGTCCCCACACACTTTGCACAGCAGCACCATGCCATTCAGCTCTGTGGGGGGAGACAGGCAGCAGATGAACAGGAGAGAACAGGCTGAGTGGCCAGAGGGCTGGAGTTTCTGGGAGGAAAAAGCTAAGGAGGAGCTCCAGTATCTAGGGGCACTGGAGTGACAAGACTGGGCTGGACGGGGGCTGGTGCAACTCTAGAAGTCCCTGAGGCCAGGGTAGGCCTTGGCAGTAACTCCGTCACATGAAAACTCACTCCCAACCTAGCCCTGGCTTGCTTCTCTTCCCCCATATCAGCTGGAAATTTACTCACTGGTGATGTTGCTGGTGCTCTTACTGGGGGACACTCGGCTGCTATCCTCCATGGCCACTTGTAGGCTCCCTGGGGGGCTCCCATTATAGAAGGAGGAGGAGGACGAAGATGAGGAAGAAGAAGGGGAGCCATCGTCACTCAGGCTGGATGGAATGCTCCCAAAGGATCGAGCTGGGTCTTGGGTAAGGGAGCCAGTGGGTGATGGTGGGAAGTAGGTGGGGCAGCCTTGGGTTAGGGACTGGAAGCTGCCATTGGAGCTGTCACTGTAGAGGGACTCAGGGCTGGTGCGGCTTGGGGAGGAGCCACTGGAGCCAATGTAGGTGATGACACCACCTGGTGGGAGAACAAAAGGGAAGGGGGTATCAGTCACCAAGTGTCTGGACCCAGGGGACCACCATGCTCATCCTCTACTTGTCTCCCCAAAACACCGCTGGTCACACAGAAGTTAACCATGTGGAGCCCCTAATCTTGGAATTAATAAACAACTCCCCGACACATACTAGATGTCGCATGGCCAACCAACACCCATGACTCTTTGCAGAATACACTGACCCCTGTGAGCATCTCACACACCTGTCCCCCTTCCCTATACACCTCCCTTGGGAATACTGACTGCAGTTAATGACTTTGTTGTGAGTGGCAGAACTGGGGATGAGATGAGCAGGTGAGCACGTCACAGTGCCCAGTGCTCCAAAAAAACCCAAAACCAGCTGCTGATTTTGGCACCAAGACGATTCTATGGACCAAAGAGGGATAGCTAGCCATGAAGAGAGTGTAAGCCAGTTACATGCCCCCCAAACTAGGAGACATATGCTCTAAAGGAACTGAAGGGAAAGAACCTGCCCACCCTGGTTCTCCTGGTTTCCAACAGAGTAAGTCACAGTGGACTCTATCTTTGAGTCCAGGAAGGACTTAGCAGCACAAGCTGCAGGAGGTGGAAGTAAAGTACAAATTGTCCAGCCCAGGACTCTGGAATTCCCCCTTCAGATCTCAGCCTGGTAAAAATGACCTTGGCTTTCTGGCCACTCAGGGACTTTGGCCCTCTGGTTACACTGCCAACCAGGTGGCTGTGCTCCCGTGGTATTAGCAGGATTAAAAGGTGACCTGCCTGCCACACCTCTGCCAAGCACCTAGCTTGGCCTGCCATGGGCGGGGTGGGAGAAGGGAGGATCCTAGGACACGTGTGAGCTGACATATGCCATGCCACTAGAGAGGCACATGTCTTCCTCACCCACTGACACACACTAAACTGGGCAGGGCGGCCCTAAAATAGCTCAATGTTGGTCAGGGTGAACCCAGCTCCTTGTAAAATAGTTGCACAACAGATCAGCGCGTACAGTTTCAGGGCTGAGGTGGGGAATGGAATACTTAGTTGGTGGTAAATGAACTTGACCTAATTCACCCATCCTGAAAAGGGGAGTGAGACCTTCATCCAAAGAGACTTCCAACCTGAAAGTGAGGAGCATGCTCAAAAGACTCTAGTTCTAGGTCTAGATCCATTGCCAGCAACTTGTGACCTAGAGATCAACTCCCCTCTCTGGGTCTCACTTTTCCTTTCAGGGAGAAAAGAGGGCAGGGGCAGAGAGGGATATTGAAAGACAATATAGTTTCAGCTATGATTCTGGGATAGTGGGTTGGGGGAAGTCCTTAGGAGGCAAACTGCTGCTTGTTTGGCGGAGGTAGAAGGAAGATAGTGCTTGCAGAACTAAGGCACAGAGAGTTTGGAATGTGGATTGGCTGAGTCTAAACGCAGTATGGTGGAGTAGGTGCAAAAAGAATAAAGAGGAAAGGAGTGAGGAGAAGGGTGGTTAGGTGTGAGGTCCTTTGGGGAGTGTAAACATAAGGCCATGAGAGGTCAGGGATGGCTCCACTTTACTCTGCCTCGGTGATGGGGGAGGGGAGCAGGCAGGCAGACAGGAAAAGGAGGCAGGCGGGGGCCGTGACTCAGCCCAGCTTCACCCAGATCTCAGCGGGGCGGTGCGGGAGCCGGGCCCTCAGCCGGCCTCACGTCCCCGCTCCACGTGTGCTTCTCGCACGTGGCTCACCAACGAGGAACCCCGGAACTCGAGGCCCCGCCCTCTCAGCTTCCCGTCAATCGGGAGCAGCAGCCCCGCCCCCGCTCCGCCCTTCCCCGGCGACCTGGTGGTGGGCTGGGCCCAGAACGCGAGCTGGGCCGGGACGACCGAGGGGAGGAGAGAAGGGAACACGCGTTGCCGAGGCGACCGGGGGGCGGAGCTCATTATGTAACGGGGCCGGGAGGCACCGACCAATGGGGTGGCGGCCACGGCTCCAGCTGAATGAAAACAAACGCAGCACGTGGGCCCGGCTCTTTGGCCATGTGAGCCCTCCTGGCGGCCCGGGCGCTGTGGGTGCTCTCCCAGGGGCCGGGCACCACGCTCCGGACTGCTCAAGTGCCGCTCCTTCCTGTCACTGAGGATTCCCCAGTGAGATCCGACCCATTCCCGTCCCAGCCCCTCCTGCCCAGAGCCCCGATCGAGCCACAGCTTCTCAGATTCCCTAGAGCCTGCGGGAACTACAGGAAGGAGAAGACGGGAGGCAGGGGGTCCTTTCTCGAGGCCAAGCATACCACAGCTGCAGGGGATGGACAGATGTAGGCGTTTCGGGCCACTGTTCCAAAGCTCCCAGTCCCTCTAAACTCTTCATCTCACCATTCGCACCGGCCCTCCCATTTCCTCTCGCCCGGGGTTCGAGTCCCTCAGGCTCAAGGGAGCTTTGGGACGCTGAGGTGTGGTGGTGGTGGTGCGTTTCTGGGCGCATTCCCAGCCCTAACAACCCTCTCTGGAAATCCCTTCCTAAGGCCCCTCAGCATGCTAGCGAATCTCCGGGCAGAGGGAGTCCCCCAGTCCCTTACAAAGTTCCTCTTGTTATAAGGCCTAAATGGAGGTGAGGAGACAGTGACAGAGGAAGGAAGATGATAGTAAAGGAATCTCAGTACCTGTGTTGTTGTTGGAGTCCAGGGTCGTCATGTCTTCACTGGCTGACAGCGGTCATTCAAACTGGACCTTGACACAAACTAGAGGTTGCGATCGCCGCTGTCGCCCCCTGGGCACTGGCTGAGGGCGGGGAGTAGACCCTGCGGCTCACGCACAGGATCCAAGGCACCCTGCAGCAAGGTCTTGGGATGGTCGGACAGCAGCCCTGCAGAAGGGTAGGACGTTGAGGCACCTGAGTTCTGCTTTGCATGGGAAAAGCAGAGAGAATGTGAAGGGGGATCAGCCTGCAGTAGTTCTGGCTAGAAGGTAGCAAGGAGGGTCGGGTCTCTGCAGCGTTCTGGTTGCCACTGCCTGCCGGCTCCGCAGCGCTGCAGGGTAGCGAATCTGGAGCTCCCTGTGCAAAAGTCCCAGAGGAAGAGAGGCTGCAACCAGGAAGTAAGCAGCTGATGAGGAGAAGCGGGGCACCGAGGCGCAAAGAGGCGAGACGTGTGCCCTGCTACCTTCCCTCGGCAGTAATATTTCACTCTGCCAATCTCAGCCGCCTTTTGCCCGAGCCTTTCCCTGGGACAGAGAGCTCTGCGCAGGCGCCAGCAGCCCAGGGTTCCCGGGCCGCACGCGGCACTGGAGCAGGTACCATGTGATCCCAGGGAGCGCCTCGTGCCCCAGTGACACACTTTTCCAGCAGCCGGCACGTTGAGTTCCGTGCGCCTGCGCAACGACTAGACTGTCGGGATTTGTAGTCCACTGACAAGTGCGTTTATTTCCTCTTTCTGCCTTACGAAGCGCTTGCTGGGACCCGGGAGGAGCTAAGAGTGAGGTGGGGTGGGGTGCGCTGAAGAGTCAGTGTGGCGTGTCCGGAAAGCCTGTATGGCAGAGGCATGTGAATTCCTGGGGAGGGACTGCAGAGCTTGGCTGCTCCCTGGGAGATCAAAGCTGAGAGGCCCTTTCTGCAAACCTTGCAAACGTGAGGGCTTCACGTGATTGCAGGACTGACCTCACCCTGAGGTTACTGGTGACCAGAGGGAGACAAACAGGGGAGAGAGATTTCCCTGGAGTCAGAAACTTAGGCTGCCTTCTGCTTCGGGGCCAAGTCCTGAAACTCAAAAGAACTGAAGAACTGACCCCCTTTCCCTTCTGCTCCCCTTAGGGAGAACACCTCTAGGGAAAGGAGTTGCTGTGGAGGTGGGGATATCCCTAGGGACTCCCTGTTTGCTTGCATGACACCATCCCACCCACTGGAGGTGACTTTGGAGTGAGTCATTTCCCTTTGTGTGGGAAATAAAAAGGACAACGGAGGGAACTTGATGGTGAAAGTGCTTTGAGGTCCTAAAATAGTGGGGCAGAGGTGAGGCAGGGTCCTGGGGCAGAGTGACACAGCCCCCCTCCCCCACCCCATGCTTGAAGGTAGTATGTGGATTCCATGGAAGGTAATTGCTCAGAAAGGTACATGAGGATCATCTTAAGCCTCCCTCCTTTTAGTAATGGGGAAATAAGGATTAGAAGAAGTGACTGGCCCAAGGTTAGATACACATTGCTAGTTTCATCTGCCCACCCTGAACATCAGGGAGATGGGTAGATGAGCAAGTGAAACACTGAACAGGGTTAGAAACAGCCAGCATCTCCCTTCAGAGCAGCAATTGTCCCATGAGTAATAACAGGTCTCAAGTAGAGGTCTATCCTGTTTGAGGGCTTGGGTTCTAGGGAGAGATGGAAGCTTCTTCAAGCAGCCAAATGAGCCTGACCCACTTGGTATCCTTGCAAATTCCCCCCTCAGCCCCAGAGCTTCTAGGGAGGGTTTTCTTCACACGGGGAGCCCTTCTCCACTTGTTCACAGGCAGCCACTGGGACAGTATTGACGGGTGTCTCGGAAACATGACAGCCACCAAAGAGGTAAAGAAAGGAATACAGACCCCAAGGAAGAAGTAAACTGACTAGTGAGGACAGTGATGTTGGCTGAAGCGAAGGTGGCAGGGCAGCTGGCTTGACCATGGGCCCTCTGACTCCTTGCTGAAGATGGCCTGGCTAGAGGGGGCTAGGCTTCAACTTTCTTCCCCTGCCCCCAGGAAAGGTGGGAGAGAGAAGACAGTGGGCTCTTCCCTGGCCTGCCCTGGCCCTATGGCCCAGAGCTGGGAAGCTGCAACAGAGTGTAGGAGGGGCTGGGAGGGACTAGGACAAACAAGCAAAGAGGCTTTTCAGGAAAACTTGATTCTGAGGCCACCCTCTACTCCCTGCCTCTCCCCACTAGGCTCCAGAGGGAAAGCTGGGAGGTGAGTCGGCATGTCCTGCTCTGGCCTGCTCTCTGTGACCTTCTTGACTCTTCATCAGAGCCAAGGCCAGAGCCCAGGTATGTGTCAGGGCTGGACCCAAAATCAGAGCCCCTGGTATGACGTCTAGCTCTCCACCGGCCCCAACACCACCATTGGCACATTCCCTGTACTTGCGCTGGGTCCTCCCTGTGGCCCACAGCTCCATTTGTTGCTATGGGGGTCCTGCCCACCCCCTGTCTACTTGCTGGGTGTTTGTCCCTATAGGAGGAGGGCCAGGGGTCAGGATCCCTCTCTGAGTTTGCAGCCAGTGAGGAGGGGGGAGCAGAGGCAGTGAGAGCTGAAATTCAGTCAGCCTAACTGCTCTTGGCAAGAAGCTGGGTTGTTTTGCAGCCTGTGTGTGGTATGAAGGCAGAGGCTGGGAGGGAGGAGGCAGAGGAGGGGGCTTACCTCTGCTTCCTCCTTCCTCTGCACTGCTTATAGGGCCCCACCTTTTCCCTTGAGAAAGAAGTAATGTTGGGGTCTTTCTTCTACAACTGGTGAGAAGGATACAGAATGAAAAGGCAGTGCTCTTCCTTGGCTCTAGAAGCTTCTAGTCTGTCTACTCTGCTTCCTTCTCTACCAGCTGCTGCTGGGTGAAGAGCAGAGATTATGAGACCCAGAGCCACCAAAGGGAGGGAGGAAAAGGCTGGGTTATCTGGCCCTTGGAAACCTGGAGTAGAATCTTGGCCTCTGTTTGACCTTGACCTCAACTTTGACTTTAAGACAACAGGTGTATCTCAGAACAACCTCCCTCCCCCACCTACTAGCTGGGCTTTCCAGTTCATTTCTAAACACATACACACACACACACACACCATTCCTCCCACAGCCAAATTCAGCCAAAGAAAGGACTGGGCTTTTATAAAACAGTTCTCAGATTGGATTCAGGGGGATAGATGCATATCCAAGACCTGGCACAGCAAGTCACAGCCCTGGTTCCATGTTGTATACCCTTCCATTTGGATTCCTCAGAGTCTGGGATCCTGGGGACTGACCTCACCATTAGGAGCAGCTTTGGATCCTGTGTGTGTATTTCCAAATATGTATTTAATTCTCCTTGATTTCTTTGGACTGGGGAGAACAGCAAAGATAGAATAGAGGAAGGAAAGGGATTGAGAGCTCTAAGTGCTGGTCAGAGTATGTGTTTGTACGTGTGTGTGTGATTGTGTGATTGTGAGTGTGAGACTGCTTGAGTGTGAGTGTGAATGCTGTGAGTGTATATATGTGTGTGTTTGATCTAAGGTCTGTTCTCCTTGCCAGTAGGTTGTTCCGGGTAACAAGGCAACGCCCTGTGCAAATTCTGGGCGGCCTAAATCTTGGGCTGACTGCTTGACTGACTGAGGGTGGGTCCTTGCTGAAAACAGGTCAGGCTTCATTAGGTGCCTTCCCATCCCCCTGCTTTCTCACCAAGGAGCCATTGCCCAGGGTAAAAACCTGTCTGTCCAGGTGATGCAGACCTGGCCCAGAAACCCTGGGGATGCCCCTGAATCAGGGAACCAGCCATGTTCCTAGGAAAGACTCATTCCCTGACCTCCTAGATCCTTTTCCTTGTCTCTAAACAGCCAGGTAGCTTTTCCTACCCCACCCAAAGCCTCCATGTCTTGGGGAGAACTTTAAGAACATGCCACGAGAGGTACAAAGTCTGGGTTAACTTGCTTTTTGGGGGAGATGGAGAAAGACAGGGTGAGGCATGAACTTTTTCTACTAGCAAGACTGTTCTTCCTAGAGAGAATGATTACTCTGGGAGGAATGTATGAGCAGCAAACTGATCCTGGTATTTCCCAAGCAATGATGTTCTTGGAAGTGAGGTATAGCACCAGGAACAGAAGCCTGAAGCACCACTTGTTCCCACCCCTACAAGCACCTCAGCTTCCCAGAACCTCTCTTTTAACCCCATATTTCCTCTTCCTCTAAACTCTTTCCTCTCTCCATCCTCCATTCCCCTTATCTGGATTCTTAAGGTAGAAGGGATCTGGAGTAGGATGCAAAAACCAAACCAACCACCAAAAGAAAATTCCACATAGACTGCTATAGAGATGACTAGCTGAAATGGGCATCTGAAACTCTCTTCTCTACCTGAACTCTTGACTTTGGGGTCTGCGGCTGGTGATGAGGGGAGTGAGGCTGGTGGGTCAGAGCCTATTAAAGCTCCATGATGCTTCCCTCCAAGGGATGTATTAAGAATGGATTGGTTAAAAGAGAATGTGAGCTAGTCCCAGTGCAGTGGTGTTTACAACTAATTGATCACAACCAATTACAGATTTCTTTGTTCCTTCTCTACTGCCACTGCTTCACTTGACTAGCCTTTAAAAAAAAATAAAGAAGAAAGAAAAAGAAAGTGCAGAAGGCCACCAAAGATAGACAGATGTTGTGTAAAAAGCCCTAAGGAAACAACATCCCACTTCCCTATTTACCTGCTTGAGCGATGTGCACCACTAAAACCAATGCTTCCTAATGCCACCATCCTGGGCCAATGTTTCTTCAGCAGATACTTTGGGGAACCCGAAGGAGCGTCCCCCTCTCAGAGTCCAGGATCCCATTCACATCACAGGATCCTAGAGATGGCATGGATTGTCCTTGGCAGTGGAAGATCAAGCCCTAGATGACCATTTTTCAGGCATGGGGTTCCTCTTCCTGGGTTGCAAGGCAGTTACATCCAATACATGCTATGCTACAAGGCCTCCTGTCCAATCTTTGCCATGCTGCTCTCGGAGCCCACAGCGGTATTCTTTTCAGGCTCCTGCACCTGCCCATTGGCTGTCCTTGAGCTGCAGAACTAAGATGCAGGGGAATGCCTGTGCCTGCCTCAGTCTCCACCCCTTACCCCAATTTCCATCTCAAACCTTCCCCTTGTCCAGCATCTTCCCATTCCTTGGGCCTCTGCAGATCTCCATGCAGCTGCCTGGGGAGGCCGAAGGCTCATGACTGTCCTCGTGAGCAGGATGGACCTTGGAGGAGCTGTGGCCTGGACAGGCACTAGGGGCCTGTGTGCAGTTTCTGGGAGGCTTACATAAACACTGGCTGGGATGAGGAGGGAAGGGGGGTTGCAATGGGCTGCCCAAGAAAAAAAGCAACCCCCACCCCGCCAGCTCAGCCTGGGTGGAAAGAAGGAACAAGGCTCACTTTCCCTCCTCCCACTCCTCTCCCCTGGTCTGCAGCTGTTAGCTGGGCTGGAAAGACTGTGGTATCTTGGGGGAGGGGGGCAGGAGAAGGAGAGAGAGAGGATGCGACTTCACAAATTTGGGATCCCTCCCCCGCTTCTAAATTGGGGGGGCGAGGGGGGAAGAAGCAATTTGCCAAAGAGATTTTTGATGCCAATGCCGCAGGAAGGAGCTTTGGCTCATTAGAATGCGCAGTTTGCACCCTGGAAAAAAAAATTCTGTGCTGGTTGCAAAAATGCAGACGTGTGTAGGGGCCCAGCGGAGATTAAAAAAAAAAATCGCTAGCTCTGCAATGCAGGATCTGCGAAGTTTTGGTGCGATGAGGAAATGTGGGTCGTGCTCATTTCATTTGCTTGTTCCTGCTAACCTACTGTCCCCCTGACTCCAGTACAGTCTCACATCCCAGCAAGAGGCACTGCTGCTCAGAAACAGGGTCACGGGTAGGGGGCGGGAGCAGAGAGCTGAAAATCGGGGTCTGAAGTTACAGCTCCACAAAGGACCCACCGGGCCGGAAGGGCCAGATGGATGGGATGGGATGCTTCCATGAGAGGTGGAAGCTGAATTAGCCTTGCACACCCACATTTGTTCTCCAGCTACACAGGGGTTAGTGTGAAAGCCCTTCTAGGTCACCCTCAGCTCTTCTCCATCCCCTATTGGCAGAGGGACTTTCCCCTTCCTGTCCACTAACCTTGCAGACCACTGCTGCAGAACCTTTCCTTCATGTCCCCACGCCCACAAATCCCTGAATCCTCCTTTTCCTAATCCGGGAGGGTGCACTTGCTTTGTGTGTGTGTGTGTGTTGGGGGATGGTAAGGGGGCATCCTCCTTCCTAGAAAGAAGGGACAGGGTATTCTGATTTGGGGAGCCCAGGCTACAGGGAAACCAAGTTTTGGCTCTGGGCTGACATTATCACATCAATGTGAGGGCTGGGTGGGCCATTCTGTGCTTGTGGTTCTGGAAGGCCCTTTGTTCTTTTGGGGTTTAGGACTCTGGGTGGTGTTAACTCCAAGGGGCTGCCTGGGAGGACAATATACCTGGGGAAATCCTGTTTCTTTCCTGGGTGTTTGCTCCTCTGGTGGCTCAGGAGAGACAAAAGGAGACAAAAGCAGGATAAAGAACAAGGAGACAAGAAGGGAGCCCAGTGCCCTTTCACTCCTTCCCCATCTTGCCTCCTGTTTCTCTGGCCGGTGGAGGAAGGGGACCAGTGTGTTTGTGCCGGCTTGAGGCTCACGCGGGCTGCTGGGGTCACATGGCCCGGGCATGTGCAGCCTGCTCCATTTCTACCACAACAACTCGCTCATAAACAGCCGGGCTGCTGCGGCGGTGGCGGCGGAGACATGTGCAAGCGAGGGGGTGGGGCACGTGGCCCTGCCCGAGCCAAGGGAAGGCGCTCGCTCAGCACTGCCTCCACCCCTCCCTGGCACTGGCTCTGCCTTGCCACAGGAAATTCCTAGTGCTCCTGTTGCTGCTGCAAAACATGTTTTTGGGAAGTGACATTCAATAAGGATAGAGTCAATGGATTATTTAAAAAGAGATAGAACGAATAATCAGTCTGAGACCAACTTCGTTTGCCCTTACCCTGTCTTTCTAAGATCCTGTACACGTTAGGGTGGAGGGCTGAGCAGGAATCACGTGCTCACAATTCTCACTTGTTCCTTCCTCACTCAGAACCAACCAGGTCCTCCTGGTGAACACAGGGGCAAGGGGCTGGGGTTCTCTAAGAGGATAGTTCTCAGGATCAGCAGAGGGGTCGGCACCACCTGGGAACCTGTTAGAAATGTAAATTTAATCCTAGCACTTTGGGAGGCCAAAGTAGGAGGATCCTTTGAGGTCAGAAGTTCAAGACCAGCCAAAGCAAGAGCCAGTGGGCAATACAGTGAGACTGTGTCTTCAAAAGAAAAAAAAA
>VBSM01003215.1:15447986-15464646 GCA_008086735.1 Cheirogaleus medius | reverse complement strand
CCTTGGTTAGGAAAGAAGGTTGGCCACCAGCAAAGGAGTATCTTGGGTGCTGGGTCTGGGAGCCAAGCTTACACACACGTTGGGTTGTAGGGAAGGGTTAAAGGGCAAGCTCCCAGTGGGAGGGGGAGGGGAGTTTCAGGTGCCAAAGGGTTAATTTAAAATGACAGTCCCAGACTTGTGGGAAGGACGTTTAGAGTGGGAAAAGACCTGATTTGTGAGGGGTTAAAAATGAAAGGGTGGGGTGCATATGTGGTGGCTTTATGGAAGGGGTTAAATTAAAGAGCTGTTGCGTTAGAAATGCATTGTGGAGCAGAGGGACAGAGCAGCTGTTGCTCTAACCACTGCTGCAGCATCTTTAGATAGGAGCGTAGTAGGCCTTTTAGTGGGCAGAGGGGTAGGGGTGATTTACATGGAAGCCTATTTTAGTTTTCTTAAATGATATTAAGAGAATTGCTGCCTTTGATTTCAGACAGTTTTTAATAGGAATCTAAGTTATAAAACACAACCCACTGACCAGGTCCCTTGTATAAGCATGGTGTTTGAAGCTTGAAGATTTTAAGGCATCAGGGGAAAGTAAGCTTATTAAATGTATTAAGTAGACCTCTCCCAAAATCTCTTTGAGAATCATAAGGTAGTAGGGATGTCGTTTATTATTTCTTTGTATTTCTGAGGAGCATGACTACATAGGCTTATTTTTACTGCATCAGTAGTTAAGGGCACCTCCGTGTTAAAACATATTTCTTCAGATACCAGGGAAGTTGGGGTGGTGGGGTATTACTGTGCTAGCATACCTTACAGCTGCCTAAAAATAAACATGGTTTCTACAATTGTTGTGTTCAGGCTGCAGCAATCTCTCTCTCTCTCTCTCTCTCTCTCTGTGCGCCAAGGGCTGAGCAAGGGAGCAGAGGGCTATTCATTTTGTTTGCTTTCCAAATGAATCGCATCAGGCAGCTGTGTTATTGGAGAATGCATTCTGCAAGGTGGAATGGGAGCTGGGGCAGGTCTTATTAAAATATCTCATGGTGTTGATTTGTGGAAGTTACTCAACATGGAGGTGGCATTGCTCAGCTACTGTACTGCAGTCTAAGGGTGTAATGGTACTGTAATTACAACACATCATGTCCTTACATGGGGGGTAGGTGGGAAGAGGAGGACCAGTGAAGGAGAAGAGAAGAAATCAAGGAAATGTCACCCACAAACCGTGGTTAAGTAATGCTAACGCTGTGAATCAAAACAGATATAAGGAGATGAAATGAGAGTATGGCTGACAGGAGGGGTTCTATGCTGGTTGTAGAGGTTTCTTCTCAGCTCTTGAGGTAATGGCCCCTTTGCAGGCTTTCCAAGGCAGAGAAAGTGGGGTGACTTAAGGATAGAGTGTCAGTCTGAACTTGGTATTTACTGCTTCTGTTGTGTATTGCAGTCTTTATGTTGCTTAAGCTTGTTTCTCTTATTCCAGTTGTTGTTTGGCCTTGACTGAAATCTATGCAATGAATGTAATGAAGGCAGCATTAATGTCACTGTCTAACCCAGATAGAATTCTTGTAATAGGGTGTAAGTAACACAGTTAGCACCTTTTCTCAAAACTAAACTAATGAAGTTTTCAATGATAGTAAACTTCCATTTTCTGTTTTATGTAGTTCTCCCTTTTAATTAAATTGAAAGGACTTTGATTTTAATAAATATTTACATAAATAGGTATAATTTTTTTCTGCTATTTCAAATGCAAAGCAATATGTATATGTCATGATTTATAGGTACCGATTTGTATTATAATTCTTCCAAATGGAGTGTTCATTGTTTTAAAAGTCTCCCCCTCATCACTTTCAAACAACACTGACATCCCTAGTGGTACTATGAACTCTTAATTCCTTCTCAATGTATTGTTTGGACTTTGCCATTGTGTATAGAGTTTTGGAGTAGAAGTAGAGAGGATAGAATTTGAGCAACCTTAAGGCCTCTTAAAAGAACATGTATAAGGTTAATTCTGGAAACTCCCAAACCGTCTTGGAGCCACATGGTTAGCAGTAACAGAGACTATGCCATTAAGAGGCATGCCATGGCCACTTCTGGTGGAGAGGGTCTTCCTTCAGAAGACTGAACTACAATTTCCCTTATGCCTCTTCCTATCTAGGTTAGCCCTTAAAATTAAAGTATATCTTGTCTTCTCTATATTATTTAAAGAAAACTATTCAGATAATACCTGCCTATTAAAAATAACTTGAATTGATGTGGTCCACAGAAAGAGGCAGAAGACTATACTCATTCCTGAATGGGGCTAAGTATCTGTGTTTAATTTTTTTGTATAAGTCTGCATTTTGCCACTCTCTCTTTTAGCTCCTTGCTCGGATTGAACGTATGGAAAGGCGGATGCAGCTGGTAAAGAAGGATAACGAAAAAGAAAGACACAAGCTGTTTCAGGGCTATGAAACTGAAGAGAGAGAGGAAACAGAGCTATCTGAGAAAATTAAACTGGAGTGCCAGCCGGAGCTTTCCGAGACATCCCAGACTCTGCCTCCGAAGCCTTTCTCATGTGGGCGGAGTGGAAAGGGACACAAAAGGTGTGCTGATAACTTTGTTACACTGTCTGGACATAATGAGGACACGTTTTACCAGTGACTAAGAGAGGGGATTGGGATTTATGAATTATTTTTATAGCAGTATAATAATTCAACTACAGCTTGAATTATGAAGTCTTCTATACTGAAAAACTATCTTGAACATTCTTATGCAGGTTATAAAAGTCTGTTAGGAACATTTTGGTCACAGTAATAATTACAGAGCGCTGAGTACATCATAAAGAGAATGGACATCAAATGTGACAGCTGAGTTTCTTACAGAAAACTATAGCAGTTCACTTTAAGTTAGGAAGTGTTAAACTTCATTGTGTTGGGCACTGGTAGACATAAAGTTAAACAGAACTTGTCCTTGAACTCAAAGAAATTAGTCAAACTGTAAGGATGGGCATAAATTTTGAAAACTCAGAATTCATATGCAATAAAATATATATATAACATTGATATAAACTAAGTTTTATAAGATTCAGGGATATTAAAGATTATTCTGAGTTAGAACTGTGAAACTTTTAAGGAAGAGATGAATCTTGAAAAACAAATATAAAGTTTAGGTTGGTAAAGAGGAAAGGAGATGGCAGAGGGGAGAAAAGGGGAGGGAGAGAGGTGGGAGAAAGAGCCAGCAGACAGTAAGAAAAAAGAAAGAGAGATTGTAATTAATATGGCATAGGGTTGAGGGGAAAAGTAGAATCTGATCTCTGGTTGACAGAATGAAGTAGGTGGCAAAGAGTAATGGCACCTAATGTTAAAGCACCTTGAATAGGAATCTTTTTAAATCTAGTAGGCAATAAGATACTATTAGAGATTCTTAATCATGGAAATTCACTTGTTCTACAAACATTTACTAAGGGCCTCATATATATTGTTAAGCAGGGGCTGTTTCTGCTCATGATTGCCAAATGAGTGAAACCAGATATTTAGGTACCTGAATACTGGTCATTTTGGGGCAAGAGAACAAGCTAGTTTTCTTGCCCTATCATGTGTTCAGATTAGATTTTATTCAGTAGTCAATAAATTTTTATAATGTTTTCTTCCCTATCTAATAGGAAATCCCCATTTGGAAGTACAGAAAGAAAGACTCCTGTTAAAAAGCTGGCTCCTGAATTTTCAAAAGTCAAAACAAAAACTCCTAAGCACTCTCCTATTAAAGAGGAACCCTGTGGTTCCTTATCTGAAACTGTTTGTAAACGTGAATTGAGGAGCCAAGAAACCCCAGAAAAGCCCCGGTCTTCAGTGGACACCCCACCAAGACTCTCCACTCCCCAAAAGGGACCCAGCACCCATCCCAAGGAGAAAGCCTTCTCAAGTGAGATAGAAGATTTGCCGTACCTTTCCACCACAGAAATGTATTTGTGTCGTTGGCACCAGCCTCCCCCATCACCGTTACCATTACGGGAATCCTCTCCAAAGAAGGAGGAGACTGTAGCAAGTAAGGCATAGAGAACACTTGCTCTTATACCCTAGTGGTGGCGGTCAAGCTAACAAGTGTGAAAATGCCTTTGGCATTTTTTAAAAAGTGCAATCAATAAAGCAGAGTTCTGTCAAGAATGAGTAAGTTAACAGCCAGAGACAGACACTGTGCAGGCATTGCAAATAGATGGAATTACAGCAAAATGTGCTCAATGTATGTGCCTGCTTACAACACTGGGAGATGTGTTTGCCAGTAAGTTGCTCATCACAAGAGCACCAGACTTGGGGGTGTAATCTGCGGCAACTTGCATGCCCTCTGAAAGAAGGGTTTTCTGTGCTGTGAAATGCATAGAACTTATACTTTGCCATGCACGACTGTTCCTGCAATTGATATTGTGTGAAACCTGGGAGGGTGGTCTTTGGGTGTTCGCAGGGGCCAATGGTAATTTTTGGGTTGGGGAGCCAGCTTGGGGTGGGGAATTTCACCTGGGCCTCCGCTCTTTAACTATATAAACATTTATCTGTATCTCCATGTCCCGGTCTGGGGGGCAGGAGGAATCTGCCAAAGACTAACAGTCTTACTTTATCTTACTATAACTTCACAAAGGTTCTAAAATGTGAAGAGTTTACTTGGATTGCAGTAGCCCATTGGTTGTTCATATATTTAAATAAAATGGTCTACAAACTATTTTTCAAACAATAAGGACTATCTTGGGATATCTGAGCTGCTTGGGGAGGGTGTGGGGTGTGGGACCTTGGTCTTCATTCCCTTTTTTTTTTCTTTATGGCTTCCACACAGAGATGTTCCCCTTATCTTCTACATCAACCAGTAACTGGAATGTGCCTTCAATCGTGTAATATTAGTCTATGACAGTCACTGCGGGTACTGGGGTACTGGTGGGGGAGGCCTTCTTGGATAGAACCACAGTCCCAAGTTCTACCACTGTGTCTTGCCCTAGCAGGATGGGGATGGAAATCTATTCCAGTGAGACAAGAGTATTCTCCAGTCTTTGTTTGGCTGTTCTGGTGACAAAATTAAGTGGGAAAGCTAGATTACTCTTCTTAATTATCTAACATTTATTAGGCCTCACACTTGAGTACATGAGATAGACCAGGATCCTGATCTAGGTTCAGATTTTTTGTTGGTTCAGTCAGTTGAACAGGTTCATCCTTAATGGTTAACCTTTTTGCTGCTATGGCAATGCTGTGTAACAACTTATGAGAAACTGTGAAGCAACTTCCCATCCAGGATTGAGAAATGGCTTGGTCCAGAGATGTTCTGTGTGACTGGCTGTTTTTGAAAACTGTATCTTCCCTAGTACAGAAAATTCCAAACACCTCTGAGATTGTGGGCATAGAAGTACGAAGGAGTCTGACTGGGGAGATCCCAGCCCCTTGAGGAGCCTGAGTTGTGAATAAACATGTGAATCCTTATTCTTGATGCCCCTATCTCAAGAGGCTTGTTCTAAGGAAGCCAAAGTCTTTGTGCATGTTGCTCAGGCTGGACCAGCAAGGTAGTTTGTTTGGTTGGAGGGAGGAGGGAGCTGTTTAAGAAGACTACATATGTAAGTTTTGAGAACGCTGATCTTTTATTTGAAAAATAGGGTCAACTTTTACTCACCTGCCATGTTCTGAGTTTAAGGTTTGATATCCTTGGCCATCAACTGTTGCAGGGAAACCACCCTAAATAATGAAGAAAAGAAGTCGTCTCAGTGTAAAAAAAAAAAGTGGTGGGCTTATTTTCTTTTCTTTTGTCTGTTGTTCCCTCTTCCCCTCCCCCAGAGAGAAATTCTCAAAAGAACAACTCAAAAAACAAAATGGCTTCCTAGTGAGAACTTCAGTGATGATCCTTTCCTCCATTTTGGGTATGGGCTTTTTTTCTTTTTACACTGAGATGATTCTTCTTTCCTGCATTATTTAGGGTGTCTGATGCCATCAAGTGTTGCAGGAGAAACTTCAGTCTTGGCTGGTGAGTAGAATAGGAATTGTCCTGGCTGGGCCTGGGATGGGGGTTGGTGGGATGGAGGATGGTTGGGAGCTGCATTCCCCATCCGGTGGATGTGGGAGAGTGAGATTTCTTGGTGTGTGATTGATTACACTACTATAGACTTCAAAATGACAACAAATTTCAGTTGTTTTTCAGGAACTGCAATAGCATCCATTATATGAATTGTCAGGTATTGGCTTAGGGTTTTTTGTGATCCTGAGTTTGGCAGACTGCAATGGCACTTTAGAATCTTTTATTTATACCATAGCAGGGACACTGAATATGGCTTCAGGCGAGGCCATAGAATGGATTCCTATCACTTGGTAACTTTGTCTTATCTGGGGAGAGACCTCTTGTCCTAGTGAATAGTTGTACGACTTTGGATTTAAGAGTGGTTCCACCCCTCCTCCCTTTCTTTTTCTTTTTTTTTTTTTTACAGTTCCTTCTTGGAGGGACCACTCAGTAGAGCCTCTAAGGGACCCAAATCCTTCAGACATTTTGGAGGTAGGTACCCAGGAACTGTCGATGGAAGGGAGTAAGAGAATGAATAGAACATGGGAATGTAACTTCAATATGTCTTAGTACTATGGATGGGTTAAATAGAACTGAGTTCCAAGCTGGGCGTGGCAGCTCACACCTGTAGTCCCAGCTACTAGGGACTAGTAGGCCAGAGGCGAGAGGATTGCCTGAACCCAGGAGTTTGAGGTTGCAGTGAGCTATGATGACGCCAGTGCACTCTAGCCTGGGCTGTCGACAGAGCCAGACCCTATTTCTAAAAAAAAGAAAAAGGAAGAAAAGAAAAGAAAACTGAGGTCCAGAGTGATTAAGTGACTTATTAAAAAATAAATAGCTAGGTAATGCTCAAAACAAAGGTAGATTTAATGCGAAGTAGAAAAGTTGGCATGTACCTCTCAGTAACAAAATTATATATTCCAAGCTCATTTGATTCTTAAAAATTTGATATTTCTTTTAACTCAGACTGTTATAGGAAGTATGGAGGTGGGGAGGGTTTATGGCAGTCACAGGAGGTCAGTCTGATGTGATGTTTACCTTGGAAAATTATGGAAATGATTTTGAAATTGAGAGATTCTAAAAGGGTGAGGGTATATACCTGCAGTGACTATTAAAAAAAGAAAGATAAAATTAAAAAATATAGAGAAGGGAAAACATTTTTATAAAATTATAAAAATAAAATTAAAATAAAATAAAAGGGTGAGGGTGGAGAAAGGAGTATGTGTTTTGTTGATTCTGTTACCAGGAGGTTCACATCATATTCATAGAACTCACAGACTCAGGTAGACACCTGAGGGTGAAAAATTTTATATTCCTGGAAGCTGGAAATTAGTTAGTATATGTATGTAACATGGTGATAGATAGCTTATCAGCTGCTCTTCTTTACACAGAACCTGGATGACAGTGTGTTTTCGAAGCGGCATGCAAAACTGGAGCTGGATGAGAAGAGAAGGAAGAGGTGAGGCCAGAGATGTCCATCCTAGGAACAACTGAGCCTGACCTCCCTCTTCCATGCTGTGGAGAATCATGGAATTCTTAACACTCTTATTAGCTTCCCAATTGGTTGAGTATTTTAGTTGGTAATGGTAGTTGTTGTAGGTAAACAGGTTTGGCCTCTTTTTCTTTGTGTGTGACCTTCCTCAGTTCCACTTGCTGTGGAACACCAACATATGATCTGGACTGGTAGACCTAAACAGCTCTTCCCTAACCAGGCAGTCATTTCTTTTTACTCTGTCTAGAGGAGTCAGCAAGGATCTTCCTAGCATCTGGATTGTGTGAGTTGCTTTTATACAGCAGATTTTGGGTAAGCGGTAATGTTGGGTTTGTTTGTTTTGTTTGTCTGGTTTGTTTTTCCCAGATGGGATATTCAGAGGATCAGGGAACAAAGAATTTTACAGCGACTGCAGCTCAGAATGTATAAAAAGAAAGGAATTCAGGAATCTGAGCCTGAGGTTACCTCATTTTTCCCTGAGCCAGATGATGGTAAGTTTTGTCTATTTAAAAGAATAGGTTTTTCAAAGGAGAAAAGGGTTCAAGGCTCCAGAATACAGCTTGCTCTGAATGAATGAACTGTATTTTGGAAGCAGGTATAGTTAGACATTTCCCATCTATGTCACTAACAAGGTACCATTTTATTTTCTTCCATAGTTGAAAGTTTGATGATTACCCCCTTCTTGCCTGTTGTAGCATTTGGACGACCATTACCAAAATTAACTCCACAGTGAGTATAAAGTTTTTTTCCTCCTCTCTCAGGAAGCCTGCACCTCCTTTTCCAGACTTTAAGGAAGCCTAGATAGAAGATAGAACCATGTGGCTTAGGGATAGCCATGGGGCTGCCTGGGCCAGGTGCAGTGGTGTGCACCTGTAATCCCAGTGATGGGAGGCTGAAGTGGGAGAATTGCTTGAGCCTAAGAGTTCAAAGTTGCAGTGAGATAAGATTGTGCCATAGTGCTCCATCCTGGGCGAGAGAGTGAGACCCTGTCTCTTAAAAAAAAAAAAAGGAAAGAGATGAGACTACTTGGGCAACTAGCTTTTTGCAATAAGATTCCCAAACCAGGAATTAGGATTGCTTTTTGAATTAGAAATACATTATTCCATTACTTTAATGGTACACTGTTGCTCTGGCTTTGAGGCAGGAAAGACACTCTAAACTTGGGACTTAGGAGTTGGAGCTAGGAGTAGTAAGGGACATGCTGACATTTTTGGAGTTGCTGTCATGTCCACACTGAATCCTTTTTAGTTTTGCAAGTTGATTTCCTCATCCTTTTTTGCCAGGAATTTTGAGCTGCCCTGGTTGGATGAGCGTAGCCGATGCAGGTTGGAGATCCAGAAGAAGCAAACACCTCACCGGACGTGTAGGAAATAGCTGTGCTGGCAAGAACCCTCTGTCTTCAGATAGTTGTAGCATGCCATTCCCAGAGAGTGGCAGAGACCTGTATGTGTGACCTGTGTCCTCATGTATGTTATCATTCACTGATAATGCCCTTCCATACTTCCTTGATTTTGGTTTTGTTTTCCTCACTCTGATTTCACAAAAACTCTTTCATTGGGCCAATTGTGAATTATGGAGGGTGACTGAGATTTCTTTTCCCTTTTTAGGGA
Source organism: Cheirogaleus medius (assembly GCA_008086735.1). Classification (NCBI taxonomy): domain Eukaryota; kingdom Metazoa; phylum Chordata; class Mammalia; order Primates; family Cheirogaleidae; genus Cheirogaleus; species Cheirogaleus medius. The sequence continues at coordinate 15,455,565 of VBSM01003215.1, read as the reverse complement.
AATGAGCTCTTAAGCTAAATCTATTGAATGGCAGATTTGAAAGTTTCAGGGGTCTGCTTCTATACATTTGCCTATGTCAAAGGGGTAAAAGGGCTTTCTTCATTAGACATGTGGAAGATGAAGCAAACCCTGCCTTTAGAGCTATGCCTGCATGGCACTTTTCTTGCCCTAGTGTACCCTCCTTATAGTTTGGGTATAGTGGTTTTTACCCTATAATAAAACAAAAAACCTCACCGTGAGCTTTAGGACCAGATGAGGAATAACAAGTGAAGTGATGAAGCATGCCATCTTCATAGAGTAGAGATTGGAGAATTGGTAGATAAATGTCTGAAAGGATAGTTGTTCTCTTAAAACTATTCTGTGATATAGCCATATGGGAAGGGATGTTTGACTGCGATTATTTTCTTAGTTAATGGGTAACTGAATTTCTTCCTCCACCCCATAAAAATAATATCTTTGGAAAAGAGAACGGGGATAGTTTGGGACAAGTTACAGCTGTAAACAGAGGCAATTGGCATTTGCGATGGCGTGCCAGAACCTGTATAGATGCCCTTGTATCACATCACTTCTCAAGTATTCCTTTTAGCTGAGCTCTTGGTGGTGGGGTAGAGATTTAGGGAGGGTTGGGGGGAAAGTGTGGAAATATGTGCTTCCTTTGGCTGGCAAATGTCTACATCTTGAAACAAACGAATGCACCTAATGAGCTTCTCCATTCACTTTGTAAAAATAGATTTGTATGTGTATCATTGTGGTCCTACCTACCCCCCTTCCCACACCCAGTTTTGTTAAAATGTCAGGACAGCACTCCCAGGCCACTTTGGTCTCAGTGTAAGATCCCTGATAACTATCTGAAAGGAAAATAGAGCCAAGACCTCTGGTCTTAAATATATAGGAATTGCCTTTCTTTAGTCTTCAGGACTATTGTGTGAAAACAAGTAGGGGTCTAATCTCCTAGAAGGTAGGGGCTTTTATCCTTGAAGAGAATATGTCCCCATATTATTAGCACTTTTAGAGGAGAAGCCAAGGTATGTAGGATGTGTGGCCGGCCCATCAGTGGAGCATGAGAGAGAATGGGGATACCATTGTGGGAAGAGAAGAAAAGTTCCTCAGGGGCCTCCCACTGCTAAAGCTTTTTGTGAGATGTTGATCTGTGCTCCCTGGATTTGACTTTTAAAGGAATTACTCCGGCAGCACATGTAGTATTCTTGGATGATCTTGCTGCTCTTATTTCTCCTTTTTTGTGTGTGTGTGGCTATGGGTTTTCATTTATAACTCCATCTGCTTAGGAGAGTGGGCTCTCTATAAGGGAACCTTCTGTGAACGTCATTGCAGCAAGGATGTAGAGAGAAATAGGACTTATTCCACTAGGGGCTCTCATCTCACACCTTAAGGAGAAGATTTCTAGAAAAACTGGGCCAGATTTTCTTTGTTCTTCATTTTAATGTGGCAAGCTGTTTTGCTTTCCTACTCTGACCTATGTTACGTTCCTTCATAATGTGCCCCAAAAGATAAAAGACCCCAATCAGTGTCTCTTGACTTTGTTCCTTGATCCCTCTCAGTTTCTACTTGATTTCAGCATTTGTTGGATTCCTAATTTTGGATATGGGTTAGCAAATTTAACTTTATGTTTGTGCCCTTCCCAGGGGACTCCTCAGATTCTGACTTGAACTAGACTGAGAGGAATCCATGAGGTGCTATCTGGCCAGACTTAAGTGGATTCTATTTTCTAGGTTCTCCCTCTCCCTGAAGACCTCTTATTTTATTGTCCTTTCTTCTAGATCAATTCTCCTTTGATTTGGATGTGTTGAGGTTCGTTGAGAAGGAGCTTGGAGAGTAGATTAGCAAAGTTCCAAGAGGGAAATTACAGTGTGTTTGAGCGTGGGGGGAAAATTAGTCTTATTTTTCCCTACATGGGATACAACACTGTGAAATTCAATCTTCAACTGAAAGCCCTGCAATTCTCCTAAAACATAGTTCTTTGTTTTTCTTTAACAAAGTTTAAGCTAGTGTTAATAAATTAAAAAGAGAAATTGCTTGTCTGTCTACTTCAGCTTTGTTTTATGCTCATTTCATATTGTTGTCTGTGTTGTAATTCATACTTTTGATACCATTTCTGATGTGTAAAATTGGTTGTCTTGTAAATATCTTATAAAGAGTTCAATTGTAAATAAACTATTGTGGCTGTTAATTTTTGAATTTCTGCTTCAGTTTATTAGATTTATTGGCAAGCATTAAGCAATTCTGATTGTATTTGAAAGATTGGGAAAAGAAATCCATTTTCACAATTAAATAGAATAACACATTATATAAGGTACTCACTTCCATTTGTGTATAGGTACAATGTATTTTTCAGCTTTTTATCTAGCGTACTTTCTTATACATATTGACAACTTTATAAACAGGAGATTGTACTATACTTGGTACCTGGTGTCTAAGTTAATAAAATCTTAACAGTTGGAAAGGCCTCAGAGGTCATCTGGTCTGACCCCTGATAGATGATTTCCCCTTGACAACATTCCAGACAAAGTCCAGCTTCTGCTTCAAAACTTCTTTACTTTTTCCCTATATATATATTTTTCCTACATGTTTGAAAATTCTTCCTTGTTGACAAAATCTTACCTCTTGTAGCTTGAGCCCATTGGTTTTTACTTTGCCTTCCAGGATGATGAAAAAAGATCAATCTCTTATTTTCCTCACAGTCCCTCTCCCTCTAATAGCTAAATATTGGTGTGGCTATCCCAAGTCTTCTCTTTATGCTAAACATTCACAGATCTTACAATTGTTCCTCAAAAGAAAAGATTCTGCTTTTTCAGTTCCCTCTGGATGAGTGAGCAATTTGCCCATGTCCATTTAAAAATTGGACCTAGACCAAACAACTGAAGGACAAAGTGGCAAACTATCACTTTCCTTATTTAGACACTAAATATGGCAGCCTTATTTGCATCAACTTAGCTTGTGATCGATAAGATCCTCCAGGTCTTTTTCTTTAACACTTATTAAATCATACATCCCCTATTTTGAACTCAGGCAATTGGTTTTTAAAGCTGGACTTAAAAGTTGTCACATTTGGCCACCTGTCTGTCTAACCAGTTGAGACTGTTTGGATACTGACTCAATCTCTGAAAGCAATCATAATTCCTTCTAGTTTCACACCATCTATAACTTTTGATAATCATCAGGATCCTTAACCATACCACTTACAAAAATATTACTCAGGACAGAGAAAATATTCTTTTCATTGCTAACAAATGCCCTGCCAAAAGCAAAGCATTTTCCTCTGGTAACCTTATGTCAGGATTTTGAACCAACAATAGTTTCTACTGACCATCTCTTTTTATTTAAATCAGTTTAAAATCTTGATAAGACTGGTATCATACCAGCCTGCACTTCTGGGGAGAGGTCATGGCTGGGGTGGGAAGAAACATGAAGATGGAAGAGGAAATACGGACACAAGGAAAATGCTGCAATACGTCCTCTGACTTCACTGCAGACGACTGGTTTCTCCTTCACCCTTCAGCTTAAACTGGGCTACTGTGGCAAATCTGACGCAGTACTACGGCTTTAGAGATTTACCTTGATTAGGTAATAACGAGAAATGGAAATAGAAAAGCATGAAATAGCCCCAATGCTGTAATGAAGCTGTGACAGGTCGACGCCTACCACTCAGAAAGCCCAAGATGGCCGAGCCAGAACCCAGGAGGCCGCGGAACCCCAACTCCCCTCGCCGTGGGCCGGCCCAAGGGAAGTCAGGAGCCATGCCACGCCACGCCCCTTACGTCATCGACAGCCGTAGCCCAGCTTTCCCGCAAACGTGCCGCAGGGCGCAGGCCCCGCCCTCAGCCCCGCCTTCCGAAAAGCGGGGCGGCCAAGCGCCGCACGTGAAGCATGCCGGGACCAGCTTTCGAGCCTCCCAGCAGCCTCCGCGACGGGCGCGGTGCGTAAGTAGCTAGCCGGCGGTGGCCGTTCTCCGTAAGATGGCGGACCGGCGGCGGCAGCGCGCTTCGCAGGACACAGAGGACGAAGAATCGGGTGCTTCGGGCTCAGACAGCGGCGGCTCCTTGGCGCGGGGCGGCGGGAGCTGCAGCGGTAGTGCTGGAGGCGGCGGCGGCGGCGGCTCTTTGCTTTCACAGCGCGGAGGCCGAGGCGGGGCCCTTCATCTGCGGCGGGCGGAGAGCGGGGGTGCCAAGAGCGCCGATGAGGAGTCGGAGTGTGTGAGTGCGCGCGCGCGGGCGGGGCGGGGCGGGGAGGGGAGGGGAGGGGACCGGACGGCTAGCCGGCCGGGGGGCGGGGTGTAGGTGATGGTGGGAGGCTGGAAGATGATGTAGATGCTGGAGTATATTCTGTTAGAGAAGGGGAGTTATCCCAGTGCGGGTTTGCATCTGGAGCCCCGAAGGAAGAGGAAGGAAAGGGGGGTTCTGGGAAGAGGGCAGTGCCATTGCGGGTGGAAAGCAGGTGTTTGTTCAGAAATTGGGGCTGGAGGTGAAGAGACCTGACCTGTCTATGATACTTCTTGTTAAGGATTTACCGTTCCCCATCTACCTATTCAACCATTTTGTGTTGTCTTCTCCTTTCCACCTACATTTCTTTATTGGGCTCTCCACCTCTGGAAGTCACAGAACTAACCCATATCTTCTTTCCTTTAGGAGAGTGAAGATGGCATTGAGGGCGATGGTGAGTAGCCTCTTTTATCCCATCATGACAGAAATGTTTTGCACATAAACTCAGGTTACTTATTTTCAACAGTTACATCCTCTTAGACTGTTAAGTATTTAGGGTCACAAAACAGCTTTTTATAGCATGATGAATAAAACTATAGGTTTTAGCGGTATGATCTTAGGTAAGTCACTCTTTGAGTCTGTTTTTCCATTAAATTATGGGGCCTATAGTTTTATCTACTTCATAGGTTGATGTCAGAATTAAATGAGTGTCTTAATCTGACCCAGAATAAGTAGTCAGGAAATGGTAATTATAATTTCTGGGTTGTATTTTTTTTTCACATGTGTCTGTTTTCTTTCAGCTGTTCTCTCGGATTATGAAAGTGCAGAAGACTCAGAAGTGAGTGTGATAGGTTCTTTTTCCTATGGTGTGTGTCAGAAAATGCATTTTTAAAACTCATGCTGCAGAAGTACCATGCCCTATTTGTTTCTCTTGTGCATTCTTTATTTGTGCTTCTGCAAAACTGTTATAGAAGTCTTGTGCAGTTAGAGTGAGGGAAAACTTGGGGCAAGCCTCTTCAAGCCACAGGTGTTACACTGTTAGTAGTTGGCTTTTCTCACTATCTGAAGAAAATAAGTTTCCAAATAAGAGAATGACAACATCCTGAAGTCCTCCACAAGATGTTTGGCAGTTCATTTTATGCAGCCTCAGTTGAGAAGCCAACCAGTTGGATGTTTTTTTCCAGATTTGTCTGAACGTTTTGCAAGGGCAGGATTCCAGGTGGTTTGTGCCAAAAACATCCCTTGTTTTATAGATGGGGCTTTTTCTTTGTCTTTAGGAGAAAGTTTCCCAAAGGCAGGCTCTTGTGAGCTTGTTTTGATTGGATAAACTACTAGAGATGTCATCAGAGTAGTTATTTCCTGGGTTGTTGAGTAGAGTCCCTAGTTCTGGATTTTGGTGATGGGATTCTATCTTTAGAGATCTTATAACTTATTAAAGAAGCCAGATGAACATTTAGGCAGTCATACTACTTGGTGACAATTGCTGAGATAGGGCTAAATCAAGTGTTATGGCCGGGCACTGAATCTAAGGCAGTCAGAAAAGAGTAAGTTAGAGTTAGCTAAGTAAAACATGTTGTAGGCAGAGAGAACAACAGTCAAGAAAGCTCACAGACAGGAGAGAAAATGGAGCATTTGGGGACTTGGAGTATTATAGTTTGGTGTGTCTGGAGCATTGCTGGGACAGGATAGTTGCCAGAAATATGGGCACATTAGTGAGCAGAAGCCAAATCATGAAGGGGCTTACTTGTTCCTTCTCTTTATTAAGTACTTGCTCTGTGTCAGGAGCTGTACTAGACATTGGGTAAAAGAGATGTGGTTCTCCTCTTGAGTTTACATTCTGGATGAGAGGAGGAAAACAGTTAAGTACTTAGAATAATGTTTGGTAAGTGCCATGATATTGGAAGGATAGGGTGCTTTGGGAGCACATACCAGGGGTAGCTAATTGGGTTTAGGTTGTTTGGAAACACTTAAGAGAATGGGATGTTTAAATAGAGACATGAATGATGGTTAGGAGTTAGCCAGGCAGAGAGTTTTCTAAGCATGTGGAACATTGGGAAGTGAGAGATGGATTGCATGGTGAGTTGGAGGATATGAAATATTTAATATGATTAGTACATAGGAGGGCAAGGAAGGGAGGTTGGTAAGTGATGAGTCTGAGTCCAAATCTTCAAGTACCTTGTAAACCAGGTTACAAAGTATTTCAATTTTATTCTAAGGAATTAAAAAACTATAAAAGTGTTTTAAATGAAAATGTGATATGATTAGACTTAGATTTTAAAGCAGTGTTTGTCAGGTTCAGAGGATAACTTGCATCAGAAAATCTAGTCCCTACTGAAACAGAATCTTGGGAGGGGGAAGAGGGACTCAGTCATTTATATGTTAGCAAGATCCCAGGTTGATGCTTATGTACAGTAAAATTTGAGAATATTTTAGAACAGTTTTATTGTGTGCATTGAGGAGAATTGATCCAAGAGGAGCAAGATTGGAGACAGAAAAGCTAGTTAAGAAAGCTACTGTGGAACTCTAGGCAAGCAGTGTGTGGCATGGAGTAGATTGGTGGCAGTGAAAACAGAAGTGGACAGAATGGAAAGTTACAAGAGGTTTTGGGGTAGGGAATATTTGCAGTACAGATGCTTTTCAATTTACGCTGTAGTTATGTCTAGTCCTGATAAACCCATCATTAAGTTGAAAATACATAAGTAAAAAATGGGAGGCTGACTGGGAGCTGCAGCTTGCTGCCACTGCCCAGCATCTCAAGAAGAGTATGGTTCCTGAGGAATGCGTATTGTTTTTTGCATTGTCATAAAGTTGAAAAATTGTAAGTTGAACCATCGCAAGTTGGGGACCATCTGCAGTCAGTGGAGAGTGGAAACATTGGAAAAACTGCCAGGCAGTATGGAGTGTTCAGTGAGGTTTGGGGATTGTGATTTTATAGTGGCTCACCATTCTGTATGTAAAGGAGTTTGGATATCCTAATTGGCCAGGAAAGAAATGCCACTGAAAGCCTAAGTGTGGAAGATGAATTATGGGCAAGGCATGAAGCAAGACTATAGGCAGTAGGGTTGTTAAGAAGTTGTTAAGATAGTCCAAGGAGCATGACGATGGTACGCTGAAGAAGGAGATGTAAACATAGATATCAGAGGTATTCTGGTGTTACTAACGGAATCCCTTCGTGGATTGAATGTGGAACCTGAATTAAGGCGTCAAAGGGATGTCCAGGTTGATGAATACAGTTAATAAGAAAGGGACAGCAGGAGGAGATTGCAAGAAGGACAGTGGTGGGTTGGGTTTTGGATGTTTTGAGATTGGGGAACCTGTGGGACTTTCAAGTGGTGATATTTAATTTTTTTTTTTTTTTTTTT
>VBSM01003215.1:15429547-15447886 GCA_008086735.1 Cheirogaleus medius | reverse complement strand
GCCAGAAGTTGCAATTTTGATGATATGCACATGTCTTTCTGGCATGCTTTCATTGGAGGAATGCTGTTCTTTTTTTAAATCTTTATATGGGATATAACTTCTATAGTTTCAGTTCAATTTTATATCAAATTAGTTTTCCTGCTCTTTTAGAAAGAAGTATGATTGAGAGTAGCTTTTTCTAAATTTACAGAGCTCCCTCTTGTTTTTACACCGCCCCCTGTTTTCCTGTGATGTTAAAAAATATGGTGGCTTGCTTTCTGAAAATTACTGCTTTTGTTCCCCTCCCCAACTTTTTGGGGACTTTCCCTGTCCTGCTCAATTTGATTCTTCTCTCAATAGTTTGTCTTCAGTATGAGACTCTGTCCTAGGAGGGAGTCCTGGCAGTCAGGTCCGTTTCACCCCATTCAGATCTACCTACCATAGGTCCTTACATTCATTTGGTAAAACCCCTCCTAGTTTCAACTGCTGTTCTCAGTTTTGCCTCTTGTGCTTTCTGTTGCCTACCTATTGATTATTTCAGGGTTCTCCTGTTCTCGGATCCCATTTGCTTCTCTCTACTTTCTTCTACACGTACACCAACAATACTATGCAGGTCTTGTGGCTGTTGGTGCTTTGCTCTTATGTGCTGCTTATATATTTAGAGGTTTGGGGGATACCTTAAAACCTAGTTTTCTTGTAAATGTTGTCTGAACATTGGGTTTTGCTGTCCAGATTCCATGTGGAGATTTGAAGAGAGGTCAAAAATTATGCCACTGCCATTTTCACAGAATCCTCCAAGAAAACTTTTTAAAGAAACCTGACTACGTTTTTGTTTTTTGAGACAGAGTCTCACTCTGTTTCCGGGCTTAAGTGCCATGGTGTCAGCCTAGCTCACAGCACCCTCAAACTCCTGGGCTCAAGCACTCCTCCTGCCTCAGCCTCCCAAGTAGCTGGGATTACAGGCATGTGCCACCATGCCCGGCTAATTTTTTCTATATATTTTTAGTTGTCCAACTAATTTCTTTCTATTTCTTTAGTGGAAACGGGGTCTCATTCTTGCTCAGGCTGGTCTCAAACTCCTGAGCTCAAATGATCCTCCTGCCTTGGCCTCCCAGAGTGCTAGGATTACAGGTGTGAGCCACTACCCCTGACCAAGAAACTTAACTATGAAGGGAAGCCTGGAGAGATGGTGGGTAGAGTGGGAGGCTTTGAGATGAAGAGGTGATTTGGTGTTTGTTTTTAAAGTTGGGAGGGTCTCAAGAATGGTTAAAGATTGAAGAAATGAGTAGAGTAGAAGGGGAAAGAAAAGAGAGGAAATAGATAATAAGTATACTGGTGTTCTTGACTATGTAAGAGATGGGAACCAGACAAGAGAATCATCTTTCATCGTATTTATAGAGAGGTGGAAAGGAAGTGTATGTGCAGAGGAAGCTGGTGTTAACTTTGTTTTCTTTGTGAAATTGAAGGAAAGACATCTCCTTTTAGAAGTGGGGTTTGTGGAGAGGCGAGGTAGGAACTGTGAGACTAAAGGAAGTTTGAGTAGTTGAGGTTGGAAGTAGCGTTGATCTGTGAAGTTGTGTGTATGTGTTCAACCCCTTCAGCAATGGGGTCATCTGGTGTAGGCCAGCCTAGAGAAAGCAGACATTTAAGTTGATCCTGTACCAGGCACATGGGAGTGACAAAGGAATTGAGGACATTACTAGTAGTGATTGAAATGAAATGGGCAGTGGAGTCTAGATGGAGAAGAAGGTGAGTTTGAGAAAGAAATGATTGATAGGCTGAAGGTAGAGGGGTCAAGGGGGAGTGGATTTCTTAGGTCAGAGCTGGGCATCGTGGTGCATGCCTATAGTCCAAGCTGCCCTGCAGGAGAATACTTGAGCACAGAAGTTTGAATCCAGCCTGGGCAACATAGTGAGACCCTGTCTCTAAAAGAAAAAAACATACATATAAAATTTTTTTTTAAGTTAGAGATGAGAGAGTAAGGGAACAACTAAGATCAGGAATAAGAGGTGGGGTTAAGTATATAATTCAATGAATTTTAGTATATTCGCAGATATGTGCAACCATGACCACAGTGGATTTCAGAACATCTTCATCACCTCAAAAGGAAACACTGTACCCTTTAGCAGTCAACCCCTTAATTCCCCATCTTCCTAAGCAACCACAAATCTACTTTCTGTCTGTGTAGATTTTCCTATTCTGACCTTTCATATAAATGGAATCATATAATATGTAGACTTTTGTGACTGGCTTCTTTCCCTTAGCATAACGTTTTCAAAGTTTTCTTTCTTTCTTTTTTTTCTAAAACAACATAATGGGTTTATATTTAATATAGGACTTCTCACCATGAGGATGTTAATTAATATAAAAACATTATATCTCTATTTCAGTGTTTTTTTTCCCCAACCCCCACCCCTGCCCAAGGCCTATTTCAAATTTCAGTGTTAATATAGAGGGTTTTTTTTTACATTAAATCTTTTTTTCCATTTGAATATTAGATACAGTGAATACATTTTTCTAAATGTTTTTTACCCAGAGATAAATGTTTCAATTTTTGGCTATGTAATATCTAAATACAATATTAATGTGGGAAATAAAGCAAAAATCTAATAAAAATATGGAGAAAAGACTCCTCAGCAATTCATGAGACAGTGATTATAACTTAACAGGGGCGATTTCCTAGGATTTTGGGCAAAAGCTTCCTTCTTCCTATTTCATGTGATTTGAAAATTCTAAAACTATGAAATATTACTTATGTAAATTTCAGCCATCTTCTTTGACCCCCTTTCTAACCAGCAAATACAAATTATAGGCTGCATTTTTTAGTGCTTTACTTGTTGTAAGAAAACATATTTTCTCATTTATATATTAATTTGTTCCCATTTTAAGGGAAACAACAAAGAATATGAAACTCCCCTATTTACTGTTTCTTGGAAATTTTCAGACACCAAAGCTTAAGTTTAGCCTCAACAGCACAAAGGTCTTCAGGGTGAGGTTTGATTCAGGAGGTCCTTCAAAGTCACATTAGTCCATTTCTCTTCCGTGCATATACCCTCAAGCAAGCACAAATGCCTATAAGGCTGAGAACCACACCTAGCCACATCTCCAGCTTCCACTGCTTCAACAACGGGCAGCACCAGAAGCAGTTAAATGAGGACTAAGAGCAATTGTGTTGAAACTGAAGTCATGATGTAGGGATCTCATGAGGGCTGAAGGTTCCAAAGAAATGGTATATATATAATTCTGACTGGAAATTTTTCCGTTCCTGGAGCTCAGGATGCTAAGGCTAAGAGATTCCACGTTACACAGCCTTCCAGGAAGCAGCCATTACAGGAATCGTTTTCAAAGTTTTCGTCCAAGTTGTAGCATGTATCAGTACTTCATCCATTTTATGGCTGAATAGTATTCCTTAGGTTCATTCATGCTATTGCAAATGGCAAAGTTTCCCTTTTTAGGGCCATATAATAATCCCTTGTGTGTAATATACCACATTTTCTTTATCCAATCATCCATTGACAGACACTTGGGTTATTTCTGTATCTTGTTTTCATCTTCTGGTTATGATGCATAATGCTGCTGTAAACATTATTGTATATGTTTTTGGTTGTGGGTTTTTTTTGTTTTGTTTTGTTTTTTTTGAGACAGTCTCACTCTATTGCCCTGGTACAATGCAATGGCATCATCATAGTTCACTGCAACCTTAAACTCCTGGGCTCAAGTGATCCTCTTGCCTCCACCTCCCAAGTAGCTGGGACTACAGGCTCGCTCTGTGGCACCCAGCTAATTTTTAATGTATAAGTTTTTGTGTGGACATATGTTTTTACTTCTCTTGTGTATGTACCTAGGAATGGAATCACTGAGTCATATGGTAACTCTGGGTTTAATTTTTGAGCAACTGCCAGACTTTTCCCAAGTACTGTGCCATTTTACATTCTCAGCAGTAGTGTATGGGGGTTCCAATTTCTCTACATCCTGGACAGCCCTTGTTACTACCTTTTTTTTTTTTTTTTTTGTGAGACAGGGTCTTGCTCTGTTGCCTAGGCTGGAATATAGTGGAGTGATGACAGCTCATAGCAACCTCAAACTCCTGGGCTCAAGCAATACTTCCACCTTAGCTTCCCAAGTAGCTTGGACTACAGGCATGTACCACCACATTTGGCTAATTCTTTAATTTTTTGTAGCAATGGGGTCTCACCATGTTGCCCAGGCTGGTCTCAAACTCCTGGCCTCAAGTGATCATCCTGCCTCGGCCTCCCAAAATCCTAGGATTACCGGCATGACCCACTGAGCCTGGCCTGTCTGATTTTTTGATTCTAGCCATGCTAATAGGTGTGAAATAGTTTCTCATTTTGATTTGCATTTCTCTGATGACTAATGATGTTGAACATTTTTTTCTTATGCTCATTGGCCATTTATCTATCTCCCTTGAAATGAGTATTGTGATACTTTGCCCATTTTTAATTGGATTATTTGTTGAGTTGTAAGAGTTTTCTATATGTATGTTAGATATAAGTTCCTTATCAGATATATGATTTGTGGCCAGGCATGGTGGCTCACACCTGTAATCCTAGCACTTTGGGAGGCTAAGGTGGAAGGATCGCTTGAGGCCAGGAGTTTGAGACCAGCCTGGGCAACATGGCAAGACCCTGTCTCTACAAAAACAGAAAAATTAGCCGGGTATGGTGGTGTGTGCCTGTGGTCTACTTGGGAGGCTGAGACAGGAGGATTGCTTGAACCCAGGAGTTCTAGGTTGCAGTGAGCTATGATCCTGCCATTGCACTCTAGCCTGGGTGACAGAGGAAGATCCTGTCTTAAAACAAAAGGATATATGTTTTATAAATATTTATTTCTGTTCTGTGGATTGTTCACCTTCTTGATGATGTTCTTTCAAGCGCAAATTTTTTAACTGTGGTGAAGTCCAGTTTATCTGTTTTTCCTTTTGTTGGTGGTGTTCTTGGTGTTATATCTAAGAATCCTTTGCCAAACTCAACATTATGAATATTTATTCCTATGCTTTCTTCTATGAGTTTTATAGATTTAGCTCTTATATTTAGGTCTTTGATCTATTTTGAGTTAATTTTTGTATGTGGGGTAAGGTAAAGGTTTGATTTCATTCTTTTGCATGTAACATTTTTATTCAAGACCTGGGGTAGGCCGGGCACGGTGGCTCACACCTGTAATCCTAGCTCTCTGGGAAGCCGAGGCGGGCGGATCACTGAAGCTCAGGAGTTCGAAACCAGCCTGAGCAAGAGCGAGACCCCGTCTCTACTATAAATAGAAAGAAATTAATTGGCCAACTAAAAATATATAGAAAAAATGAGCCAGGCATGGTGGCACATGCCTGTAGTCCCAGCTACTCGGGAAGCTGAGGCAGGAGGATTGCTCGAGCCCAGGAGTTTGAGGTTGTTGTGAGCAAGGCTGACGCCATGGCACTCACTCTAGCCGCAACAGAGTGAGACTCTGTCTGAAAAAAAAAAAAAAGACCTGGGGTATTTGAGACTTTAAAAGCCAGCAGGTTTACTTTAAAAAAATGCGTAGCATTTCCAGGTAAGACTGCTTTGGAGTGGTGGCTGAAGTCAAGGTGAAGACTGTGACCTCACTGCCAAAGTCTTCAAGTCAATGATAGAGTGGGTCCAGGGCCTCAGGGGATGGGGGTTTAAAATGAGGCTGAGGGAGTTAGATCTGGAAGAGAAATTGAGAATGAGGAAGACACTAACTCTAGCTCTTACTCTGAAATATGTGGGGAATAGGAATGAGCTAAAACTGCTGCATGAGAAGTCTTTAAGGGAAGCAGTTCCGCTAGGGGAGAGCCAGTAAGAGTTGGAAACAGTTCACTGAAGTGGTGAGTGATGTAGGGGACTTTGTCTCCTTGGAAAAGGGTTTTGATGACATCCCTTAGCCAAAGCAGTGTGACCCTAGGGTAGCACCTTGGCTTCAGTTAGACCAAGCTTTGACTCTGATTTGGAGTCTTCTTAGCACTGTGCTATTTGTATCTTTCTGTTCTGCCCTGGAAACAAAATTAGTTTCTCCGTTGGAATAAAAAAGTTGCCTCATTTGACATTCTACCACAGACTAGATGGGGTAGAGCATAAAACAAAGTTCCCTTATTAATCGTGCTGGTACTATTTTAAGATGTTTCAATTCAGTCAGTATGTGTGGTGGAGAGAGTAATGAATTAAAGTCACATACACACACCAAGTAAGTTCTTAAAATTTCTGCTTCAAAATCTGTAGGGAACATAGGATCAAGGAAAGAACGGGATGGTTACCACCCACCCATCCTCATCTCCAGAGAAGGGAAAACTTATTGTAATTGAGGAAAATGGGAAGAATCAAGGGTAGTTGGTTGTTAAAAAGCTGTATAGACTTGGTTCTCAGAGTGTGGGTGTAGTCAAGCAGTCTCCCTCACTTCTCTGTTACCTTTCTGAGAATCTTAACCCAAAAACACTTTGAGGCCAAAATACAGTTGACCCTGAACCATTCAGATCTTATTTCCACAGCTGACAGGGAAACTTTTTTCAGGGTGAAGAAGAGGAATACAGTGAAGAGGAAAACTCCAAAGTGGAGCTGAAATCAGAAGCTAATGATGCAGTTAATTCTTCAGCAAAAGAAGAGAAGGGAGAAGAAAAACCTGATAGCAAAGGCACTGTGACTGGAGAGAGGCAAAGTGGGGATGGACAGGTCAGTACACACCATAGTCCTCCATGCTGGGGACTACATTTGGGGCTCGCAGCCTTGGAGGAGTAAGGAGCCCTTTATCTGTCCTCCAGGAGAGCACAGAGCCTGTGGAGAACAAAGTGGGTAAAAGGGGGCCTAAGCATTTGGATGATGACGAGGATCGGAAGAATCCAGCATACATACCCCGGAAAGGGCTCTTCTTTGAGCATGATCTTCGTGGGCAAACTCAGGATGAGGAAGTCAGGTAACAGCCATTTGCTGCTGCTGCTGTCCAGCATGTATTTAGTGCTTACTGTATGCCAGACACTTTGCTAAGTGTTTTACCTGTATTATCTCATTGACTGCTCACAACATTTTAGGGTAAATATTATGATTATCCCTCTTGGACAAATGAGGAAAGTGAGTCTTAGAATATTTGGTAACTCTAGGTGGGGCAGCTGGGATCCAGACCCAGGGCAGTCTATCTCCAGAACCCATCTTCTCTTAATCATTACACTTTTGCCTGCCTTCATCTGAGGCTCAAGCCCTCTGAGATGTGAAGTACTTGCATAGGCTGCCTTTTAGGAGAGATTTGTTTCAGAGGTACTGAATGACTTGAAGTCTTTTCTCATTTCGATTTTTGTTGTGTTTGAGCCCAGCAGGCCCTGCTGTGATTCACTCTTGCTTTTGGGAGTCCTGTTTTGTATGATCTGGAGAGAAGGGGAGATTACATGAAGTTCCTGCTGTCTTCCTACCTGCCCCTATTTGTTTCATGAACGTCTCTACTTGGCAGATTCTGCTGACCTAAGACACTTTTCCTTGGTTTTGTCCAGACCCAAAGGACGTCAACGAAAACTATGGAAGGATGAGGGCCGCTGGGAACATGACAAGTTCCGGGAAGATGAGCAGGCCCCAAAGTCCCGACAGGAACTCATTGCTCTTTATGGCTATGACATCCGCTCAGCTCACAGTCCTGACGACATCAGACCCCGAAGAATCCGGAAACCCCGGTGAGGAAATTTTGAAACCCAGACTTTTTTCTTAAGGCCTAGACTATTGATATTTTTAGAAAGAACTCCCTTCCCAGCCAGTAAGTGAATGGGTGAGGAATATGGGAAGTCTCCCTCACTATCAGTTTACATCTCTAGTGATCTCATATGTCATTTTCTTAACAGTTTTTGCATTCCATTTCATAGATTCGGGAGTCCTCCACAAAGAGATCCAAACTGGAATGGTGAGCGGCTAAACAAGTCCCATCGCCACCAGGGTCCTGGGGGCAGCCTACCACCAAGGACATTTATTAACAGGAATGCTGCAGGTACTGGCCGCATGTCTGCACCCAGGAATTACTATCGATCTGGGGGCTTCAAGGAAGGTCGTGCTGGTTTTAGGCCTATGGAGGCTGGTGGGCAGCATGGTGGCCGGTCTGGTGAAACTGTTAAGCATGAAACCAGTTACCGGTCACGGCGCCTGGAACAGACTCCTATGAGGGACCCATCTCCAGAAGCAGATGCTCCAGTGCTTGGCGGTCCTGAGAAGGAAGAGGCAGTCTCAGAGACACCTGCTGCTGCTCCTGACATTGCACCACCAGCCCCTGACAGGCCCATTGAGAAGAAATCCTATTCCCGGGCAAGAAGAACCCGAACCAAAGTTGGAGATGCAGTCAAGGTTGCAGAGGAGATGCCCCCTCCACCTGAAGGGCTGATCCCAGCACCTCAAGTCCCAGAAACCGCCCCTGCTCCACCTAAGACTGGGAACTGGGAGGCTCCAGTGGATTCTACTACAGGTGGACTGGAGCAAGACATGGCCCAATTAAATATAGCAGAACAAAATTGGAGTCCAGGGCAGCCTTCTTTCCTGCAACCACGAGAGCTTCGAGGTAGGAATCTTAAGGTTGGTGGCTAGCTTTTCCCCCTTCACATCATCAGGTTTAGGGGAATGGGACTTAAGGCTCTTAGGAATGTGGTATCTGACAAATACCTACCTTTTCACTAACTGAGTGAAAAAGATGGATCCATAGGTACATTCATCCAGTCCTCAAAGCGGTTTTATCTATTACCCAAGACTGTCCCTCTGTTTTGCCTATTAACTAATCAGTTGCCTATTAACTAATCAGTCATCATCATTGAGCTCCTAAGTACAGAATCCTTTTCTACTCTATAGAAAAAGTGAAAGAAGTCAATGTTCTTATTATTTAAGCTAATTCTTAAATATTTGAAGGCAGAAACATTGATTTGAATTTAGATCTAATCTCTTTGAAAGGAAAACCGCTAATTTCCTTAATCTTCCAGTGACAGACTGCCCAACAGAACTTTCTGTAATGATGGTGCTTTCTTGTTTTGTGTGTAGAGATTGGGGTCTCACTATCTTGCCCTGGCTGGTCTCAAACTCCTTTGCCCAAGTGATCCTCCCACCTCAATCCTGAGCAGCTAGGATTATAGGCATGCACCACTGCACCTGACTGTTGGTGCTTTTGAATACTTGAAATATGGCCAGAGTGAGGGATTGAGCTTTTAATTTTAATTAATTTTAATTTTAATTAATTGAAATTTAAATAGCCACATGTGGCTAGTGGGTATCATGTTGGATAGTATAATTTTGAAGAGTAGGATCTATGTATCATACTTTTTGTTCATTCTCCATTATCTTCCTCCAAATAGATTGAGGAATCTTTCCTTAGTTTCCAAAATAGAACTTAAAGATTGGAAATCTTCATACAGCATTCAGCATCCTTCTTTGGTGTGGGTGATTTTTGAACACCAAAAACGAATGTAGCATAAACTGGACCTGGAGTATACCTGGATAGAGGAGTATACCCTCTTGCTGATTTTACCATTGGAAGACAGTCTCTAGAACATTCCTTTTTGTCTTGAGTCATTTTTAGCCAGAACGGAATCTCTTCTCAAACTTCCAACCCAAACCTCATGACTAGGATATAATCAAGTAGATTTACAAAACATCTCTCCCCTGTGCGACTGTTGTTCAGAAACTCTTGGGCTGAGATTTTTTCAATATGTTTGATAATATAATGTGCTAATTATAATCTCCCACGGTATTCTGTGCAGGGAAGAATTTGGTAGGAAAAATTTGAACTTGAGTTTCTTCACTGAAGTCGTTTTTTTCATGTTCAGGGGCTTTATTGCTGTATTAAGATGGCAGTGGGGGCAGATTTTCAAATCATGGTGTTGACAGGAAGCAGAGATAATTTTAAAGGAATTTTGTTTGTTTAAAAGAAGAAAGACGTTACCCCTGTTGACTCTTCAACCTGTCATTTTGTTGATGGCATCTGAGTCCCACTCACATGTCTGCTCTGCAGCGGTGACTTTTTTGGTATATTACAGGTATGCCTAACCATATACACATGGGAGCAGGACCACCACCTCATTTTAACCGGATGGAAGAAATGGTATAAAATGGGAAAGGGAGTAGATTGGGGGAGGCTACAAATTATAGCTTGTTCATTGTTTAAACCAAGATAAGATCTTGAAGTCAGTTTTCCCATCACTTCCCCAAATTCCTTTTAATTTGTGATCAGAAATATAGAGTAGAAGGTTTAGGTTCAAGTCTAGATGTTTTTTATTGATATTTCAATTCACTTTCCAAATATTTATTAAACACCTGCCATGTACCAAGTGTTTTCAGCACCTAAAGAAGGGTAGGACTTGATATGCCAGTCATCCCTCTGGAAGTCTTATTCAGGCTTCTCTCTCTGTCTCAGGGTGTCCAAGGTGGTCGAGCCAAACGCTATTCGTCTCAGCGGCAAAGACCTGTGCCAGAGCCCCCTGCCCCTCCTGTGCATATCAGTATCATGGAAGGACATTACTATGATCCACGTGAGTTTTTTATTATTGTTGGGGTACCTTTCTTGGCAGGGTGAAGTGAACTAAGAGACCAGCCTCCTGCCTCCTGAATTTCCCTTCTGATTTTTCACAGTGGTTATCAAACATTGTCTGGTTGCTGTTTTCTTCACATGGAAAACTGAGAACATCTTTTAAAGGGTTTGGGGGACAAGGAGACTTGTCTATGTGATATGAAGAGTGAGGGTTTATGAGAGTCCCAATGTGATATCTTACAGTGCAGTTCCAGGGACCAATCTATACACATGGTGACAGCCCTGCCCCACTGCCTCCACAGGGCATGATTGTGCAGCCAGAAATGCACCTTCCCCACCCAGGTAAGCTTTGTGCCTCTACTTGTATGCTTCCAGTACATGAGGATATATGTTTGGGGCTCCACAGACCCCATCTTCCTGAGCTCTGTGCTGCTAGCCCATGAGGCTGGCCATCGTGGCTGCTTGGGCAACAAGACTCCTCTTGTGTCCATCCTGGGGCTTCCATCCTGAGCCTGTTTGTGCTGAGCAGTCCAGCCAGGCCATCCCATGGAAATGGTATTATCTTCTTTTTCAATTTTTGTTTTTCTCTCCTTGTCCAGGTTTACATCCCCACCAGACACCGACGCCTCTGCCCAATCCAGGCCTCTATCCCCCACCAGTGTCCATGAATCCAGGACAACCACCACCTCAGCAGTTGCTTGCTCCTACTTACTTTTCTGCTCCAGGCGTCATGAACTTTGGTAATCCCAGTTACCCTTATGCTCCGGGAGCACTGCCTCCCCCTCCACCTCCTCATCTGTATCCTAATGCACAGGTGAGATGGCTCATGAGCATATTTTTCTAGGTACACCTCCTTTAATTCAGACAGGAATGTGGTATGGGGAGAATGCTAAAGGAATTCGAGAGAACATTTCAATGCAACCGATATATATGGCACCAGGACGCCTCTTGGTGGTTAGGAGCTGGAAATGCAGCTTATGTAATGCCTATCATTTGTTTATTCTCTTCAGTTTCTTAAATATTTCATTTGAGTGCTGTGGTACATCATAGGCCACAATATCTGCCGTTTATTCAACTGCATAAAGAAGCTGTGTTCTACTCCTTATCAGCCCTACTCCTGTCCTGCTTAACTTCCAACAATAGGTTGACACCATCAGGTAGCTGGAGTGTCACCATTGAGCTCAGCCTTTTCCATTTGTCAGCTGATGGTGGGAATTAGAGAAAGCTCGGCAGTACTTTGAAGAACTTAGAACCAGAGTCTAATAAATTCCTCAATATTCTTATTTTTGTGTCTCAATAATATTTCTTATTCATCATAGGTTGGATGAATTAATTGCTAACTTTTTCTCCTTCTGACTTGTGGGGTCCCAGGCCCCATCACAGGTATATGGAGGCGTGACATACTATAATCCCGCCCAGCAGCAGGTGCAGCCAAAGCCCTCCCCACCCCGGAGGACTCCCCAGCCAGTCACCATCAAGCCCCCTCCACCTGAGGTATGAAAGTTCCTTCCCATATTTAAGGCATATGCTACGTCAGCGGGCTTTTCCTTTTCCACAGAGGATTTCCCTCCTTTTCTGGGTGTGTTTCTATGGAAAAAAGTCTTTTGAGTATGACCTGATAACAAATTCCAACTTTATTATTTCAGGTTGTAAGCAGGGGTTCCAGTTAATATGAGTTTCTGAATATTTTAATCTAACATCATATAAAAGTAAGTGCACAATTTACTGACTCCTATTCTTAAAACTAAATGCTTACACTTAACAAACAAAATCGCCTAATTAATGCTTTAAGTTATAATTTTGGTATATCTCAGGAGAGGCTTAAAGGAGTCCTGAAATTTGCTGGTTTGCTTTGCAGTTATCATGCAGGGTTGAAATAGAAACCATGGTTAATATTACAATTTCAGTTGGGAAGCTGCAAGGAAAAAATACAGGATGACGGTCTTAAACTTGATTGAGGAAAGAAGAAATCTAAATTTGAGGTGTTACAGCAGAAAGAGCCAATTCTAAAGATCATAAGAGGAGAAAAATTGCAGGATTCTTTGTCGCTGCTGTTTTATTTAAGGACATTACTTTATTTTTATTTTATTTTTTTTGAGAAAGAGTCTTACTCTGTTGCCCGGGCTAGAGTGCCATGGCGTCAGCCTAGCTCATAGCAACCTCAGACTCCTGGTCTCAAGCAATCCTCCTGCCTCAGCCTCCCAAGTAGCTGGGACTACAGGCATGCACCACCATGCCCGGCTAATTTTTTCTATATATTTTTAGTTTGCCAATTAATTTCTTTCTATTTTTAGTAGAGATGGGGGTCTCACTCTTGCTCAGGCTGGTTTCAAACTCCTGAGCTCAAGCGATCCTCCCGCCTCAGCCTCCCAGAGTGCTAGGATTATAGGCGTGAGCCACCATGCCCGGCCAGGACATTACTTTAAAATACATTATTTAGAAACGTGGCTTTTTGAAAACAGCTTATAAATACCCACAAGGTCCACTAACACTTTGGTGGTTCTTCCCTTTTCCCAACCCCTATCAGAACAGCAGAGGTGAGAACTCAGAAGAGAAATACAACTGGCTATCTACTACCAGGAGGGCTTCAAAGATAGAGGGTGGCTCCTACCAGCAAACAGCTGAAAGAGGAGGACCCCTGCCTTCCTCTGAGGACAGGCTCTGTTGGAGAGAGGAGAAACAAGTGGACTTCTTCCCATCTCCACCCTTCAGTTGAGTTGACTGTGTTCAGGGGAGCAGAGATCCAGACAGCCCAGCTTCTGAGTCTAGATCCAGAAGCCCATGTCTTTTGCTCTTCTTCGCTTTCTCCTGGGAAATTCAAGTGTCTTCTGTTCCCAGGGAAGTTCCTTCCTGTTTGTTTTGTTTTCTAAGATGTTCATTTTTAAAGCCTGGCTTGCTATTCTTAAATTAATATTCTTTTAGTTCTCGCTCTCTGCCTTTAAATGAAACTTGTTCATTCTTCTGGTTTGCTGGCTTCTCTGGGTTCCCTTTTGACTCTTCCATGCATCCCAAATAATGGAGAATGTATCAGCCTTCCTCCACCAAGTCTAAAAAGACCTGGCTTTTCACTTTTGGTTGGCATTTGTTACTCTCTTATATACTTGGATTCTCTTAACTCCTCTAACCTTGTGGAAGCATAGCTGTCTGCACAGAGTGTCCGATTGTGCAGAAAAACTCAGAGTAGATGGGTAGGAGCCCTTCTTTTTGATTTAGGTTTTTAGGAGTCGGAGCTTCCATCATTACCTGTGCTCTAGTGAGCTTCAGTCCTCTACTGAGGGCAAAGTCTCTACTGTGGGGAGAGATGGCAAGCCAGTTGCTTTTGTGAGAAAAGGAGGATGGAGCGAGAGCCTTTGCACCTTAGGGATATGTATTCACATAGTCCTCAGGGCTCATTCTTTGAGGTAAGTGGAATTAGAGGGCTCTGCTTCTCTTCTTTTCCATTCCTTTTGCCATACCCCCTTTCCAGTTGCTGTGGACCAATGCATCTCTCTAGAGGCAAATATCCAGCAAACAATCTACCCTGTCCTTTGCAATTGCTCTTCTCCACATCTTTCCTGCTACAAGTGTTTTAGATGTTACTATCTTATGTTCCCTAAATTTTACTCTTGTCCTTGCAAACAGAAGATACCACACCTAGGCTTAAGGCCTAAGGAAGCCAGTCACCTTCTGGGCAAAGGCTCCTCTTTTGTTTCTTTCCTATTCGTGGCACTGAACCACTCACCTGCTGCCTCTGCAGAAGAGATTCCTGTTACTGCAGCACTTCTGTCTGCCAGGGATAACTTGGCCACTGTCCCTGTCCTTCTACAGAACCTGAGGGAGAAAGTGGTGGCTGTGTCTCTCCCAAGTAATGTCACTGTTTTTATTCCTTCTCTTCCACAGGTGGCCTAACTACTCTGAGTCACAGGTGTGGGATAGGGAGTAGGGAGAGACACTTAAGCTGTAATCCCCGGAAGGAAATAGCTAAGAGATTCTTCCAGGGGTAGCTGGTGGTTGTGCCTTTTGTAGGCTGTTCCCTTTGCCTTAAACCTGAAGATGTCTCCTCAAGCCTGTGGGCAGCATGCCCAGAGTCCCAGACCTTAAGACACTGTGACAGTTGTCTCTGTTGGTCCGCTGTGTTTAGTTGCAAGGATTTCTCCATGTGTTTTGTTTTTTGTTACTGTTTTAAAGGGTGCACATTTGTGATCAGCATTGTGACTTGGAGATAATAAAATTTAGACTATAAACTTGGCTCCCTTGCCAGTGTTTTGCATGAGTCTTTTTTGTTTTGTTTTGTTTTTTAACATCCCACTGGTATACAAATGCATGAGTCCTGATTTGGGAGGGAAGGGGGGAGGGAAAAAGACTCCCTAATTGCCCCACAGGGTCCACAGGGTCATAGTTACAACTCGAGCCAGCTCAGACTTGTGAAATGAAAGCCCAGAGAGGTTAGGGGCCACTATGAGGCCATAAATGTGTCTATACTCCTCATAAGTTATTTTTTTAACCACATTGCCACATAGATACCAGGATATCACACAATCCCTTAGATTGGAAGTGTCAGGGACAGAAAGACTAGTGAGATGTGGCTTATCCACTAAAACATCCAGTATCCCTTATGCCTTTCTTTGTGTTTGGCAAGTAAGCTTCCCAACGTAATATGCCATTAAATGTCAGCATAACTGTGTACCAGGTCCTGGACAAGAGGAGAGATGCAGATAGCTCTCTTTCTTGAAAAGTAAAGACACTGGCAGTAAAGTGTTATATTAAGGACTTCAGTCTAAGGGAGACTCTCCTATTCATCTTACTACAGGTAAAGGGAAGGGAAATTAAAAGACCACCAACCGTGGCACATGTTGCAGTTTACCTAGGCCACAGGACAGTTCTCAGCTTTGAATTGACTGTTCCTTCCAGGTCCTGGGTGGGATGGAAGTTTACTGTAGAGGCTTTCCCTAGTATGGGAGAGCAACTGAGTTTAATGTGGCATGAAGCCCAGCATTTGTTCTTGGGTTTCGCAAATCCATACACTGGAGAGGTGGGCATCAAGGTATATCTTGAAATGACAGTGATACTCCCCCACACACCCCTCGATGCTGCAGCCAGAGGACCATGACTTTCCTGACCCCCATCCCTAATTCCTCTCTAAGTCATGTCAGTTTGTTTCTCCTCCCCCATGGGGTGATGGGTTACTATAGGCCTGGTCTCCTGGGGTCATGCAAAGAATGCCAACCAGCCAAAAAAGAAAGAATGCCAACCAGCCTTGTGGGTGGGTTACTGGCAGGAGGAATGAGAGTGTTAAGATGCTTCCCCCTCACCCCTGCCTCTTGCTTCCCCAGTCCTGCAGTTAGATCCCATTGCTCTCTCTGTTGCCCTGGTAACCAGCTCAGCAAGAAGAAACTCAAGCTCGGCAAAGCCCCCAGGTTCTCTCTGCCCTCCCGGCCTGCCTCTCGGTGGGCAGAAAGAAGGGGAGTGAAAGGGGCAGACAGATCAGCCTTAGGTGGTTGTGCCCAGTCCCGTTCTTCAAGCCCATGGGCTGAGTTCTCAAAGCTTTTTGGCCCCCATCTCCTCATAGTTGTTATTCATACCACCCTGCCTTCCTTTCTTATTTCTTCCATGATGGAGTGCAGGTTCCCTGCCAACCCTGCTCCCTTCAGGATCAGCACACAGGCCTGCTACCTTGTGGGGCAACTTAGAACAGCAAAGACTTGAAATTCCAGAGTCATCTCCCAGCATCTGCAGCCCACTTGGGTTGTCCCACTAGGGCAGTGATTTTCAACCCTGCCTATTTGAATCAACTGGGAAGCTTTTCAAAAATACCATAAGCCTTGGCCCTGCCTCAGAAATCTGATTTAATTGGGATGTGGCCTGGGCATCAGTATTTCTGAAAAGCTTCTCTGTGATTCCAGTGTGCAGGCAGGATGAAAACCACTGCTGCTCTAGGAGGACCATAACTTGATGCTGGCTTCCTTCCCTGATTCAAGGTTTTGAACTTAATCTCTACCTGATATCCTTGAGTAGTTGGAGGGGTGTAGGGGTCCTGTTCCCTAAACTTCTAGTTTCCAGAAGTCTCAGCACTTTTATTTCTAACCCCCACACCCTTTACACTCCCCAATTCTTTACCCTTCCTAACCAACAATCCCAAATCCTGCCCAGAGAGGAGGTTACCAAGGCAACCGGCTTAATCTGGTAACTGTGGCATGTGCTGGGAGAGATGCCCTCCCCTCTTCCTATTCGGTTCATAAAATGCTACCTGGGGAGCTCCAAGCCACTCCAGCCATTTCCCGTTCAACCCTGAGGATATTGGGGTGTCAATAAAGGGGGTGCAGGGAGCTGATACTCAGACTTCTAATCCAGCTTCTTAGCCACAATTGTGCTTACTGTTCCCTTTCCAAATCCACAAACAGATGGGTGTGCAAAGCTTTATTTCTGTGAACACATGCTCTAGCACACATGGGACTAGATATACACATACAGTGACATGTATGTAGTACACACCCTGTTCAGTTTTACCACCACTCCCAGCCATTCACATTCCTGTCCCTGCCTGGTTGGTGCACAGTAAACAGGGGTGGGGCATTGTTGAGGGAAGCCTCAACCCATCTGGAACCTGGTGCCACTTTCTGCACTTTGTAAGCCTAACCTAGATGTGCTCACACTGAACATGCCTTTATACCCCCTGCTCCTCTTGGGGCAGTGTACTCAAGGACAGAACGCTTCTGGCATGGGCATCAAGAATAAGGATTATTTAGAGTGCTAATTTGGCACCGCTCCGCCCACTCCATGGCTATGTATGCTCTGGGCTCTATGCTTAAAGATGTTAGTTGGCAGTTCTGGGGCTTGTCACCTATCTCCATGGCCCTGCTTCCTTCTGCTGCCAGCTGGGATCAGGTGCCCTTGTGCCCCTTGTCTCCTCTCCCTGCCTACTATCTCCTCCTCACCCCAACAAGACCTGCCACAACCTGCTGCTCCCTTCCTGGCTCCTACCTGCCTGCCAGTACCTGCCTTACAGGCCAGGCCCACACCACCTATTGTGCCCTACCAGAGAGGGCCGATGGGCACCACCCCCCAATGCTAATGCCAATCCATCCAAGAGGCCTTTCCTCACAGAAAGATGATAAAGACTTATTCCTGTGTGTATGGCACAGGGCATACTCGGGGTTCAGCAATCTTTGTAGGCCTTACCTGAGTACAAGGTAAGTGAGTCAAGGTGTGCAAGCCACAGGCCTGTCCTGGCTCTTTGATGCTAAGAGACCTTAGAATCCCTTGAGCCAGGAATCCCTCTCCATTGGTGAATCACTGTCTCACCTTTGCCCTTAATTTCTCTGACCCATGTCCCTCACTGTTTCCCCCAGGTCAGCCCCAGTGCCCAAGTTCAAGCCTCGCGGGGGCCGGGCAACCCGGCCCAGGAAGGGCAGGGGCGGGGACTGGGCGGGGACTGAAGGAGGGGGCGCGGTCTCAGTTCTGCCACCTTCCCCCCGGCCAGGAGCGCAGCCGTCGCCGCCGCCGCCGCCGCCGCCGCCGCCGCCACCGCTGCGTCCTCTCATCCTTGCTCTCCGCCGGCTGCGTCTGTCGCCGTAGCCCGGCCCAGGAGCGCAGAGCCGGGGGCACTGGCCCCACAGGCTGCCCACCCTTCGGGCCGCGTGCCGGCTGCAGCCGGCATGGGGGGCTGCTGAGAGCGGGCACACCTTCCCTCTGGCACCTCCCCCGGCCACTGGCCACTGGACTCTGGCCAGGGAGCCTTGGGCACCTCTGGCCCCCAGTCCAGCGCCTGGCACAGCCCTCCGCTCTGCTCCTCCGGCTCTGAGCATCGTGTCCCCGCCCCCCCCGCCCGCGCCCGGGACACCTGGGTCCCCCGGCGGCCCCTAGGAGAGGGGCGGGGGGGGGCATGAAGCCGCT
>VBSM01003215.1:15417221-15429447 GCA_008086735.1 Cheirogaleus medius | reverse complement strand
CAGACGAGCTGTCCCCGGGCGAGCCCTTGACTTCGCCGCCCTGGGCCCCCCTGGGCGCCCCCGAGCGGCCGGAGCATCTTCTGAACCGGGTTCTGGAAAGGCTGGCCGGAGGGGCCACCAGGGACAGCGCCGCCTCAGGTAGGGAGTCTGCGGGCTCATCCATCCAGGAGCAGGGGGGTGTCCCTGGTTCCTCCACCTTGCCCTTGGAGAATGGGGATGGCGCTGGGGCCGGGGTGTGGGGTCGAATGGTCCCCCGAAGTGGGCAGGGGCCTAGCTGAGGACAGACCCTCCAGCGGAAGAGACGCAGCAGTGCCCACCTTCCTCCCTGTAGCAGCCTCACCCGCCGCTGGAGAAGAAGCTGAGCCCCTCTCTCTCCTTAAGCCCCCCTTCCTTTCCTCTGGACATTTTAGCCACAGACTGCCATAGGTCCCTGATGTTGACTACCTCCTCCTGTGGCCTCAAATTAGGGCCTGACACACTAAGATGGAAGCTGCCCAGCACAGCTGTGCCATGCTCCAGAGGTGCCCAAGCCCTGAAAACCTTGACAGGAGTCCCTGACTCTGTTTAGAAGCCCCCAGAGCACAGGCTGGCCCACTCAGGGCCCAGGCTGCCCTTTGGGATTGAGCGAAGGGATACATTGTCCTTAGCAGTTTGGTGGGGAGATAGCATTCTACTTGGGGGTGGACTCAGAAGGTGTCTGTGAGGGGAGAGGTGGCTGGGCAGGCATCGGGGCCCTGCAGCATCTAGGGGTGCCTAAGCCTCTCCAGCTCCCATCCTTCCCGTGGCAGGCCTCAGCACACGGCCTCTTTAAAAAATAATAACCACACCCTAAATGATGCTTTTTCCCTAAATGAGGATACTATTTCACCACTCCCCACCAGCACCCCAACTAATCGGCCTTTGAGGAAACTGAGGTCCCAAGTTGCTGGTTAGTGGCTGAAGTATAAGACCTAGGGGTCTTTAGGTCCAGTTCTCGGCATTACACTAAGCCCAGGAGGGTCTGAGGTTTGGGAGGTCTCACTGACGCCCTAACGATGGGGGCTTTCACACTTTGCTCTCAGCTCTCTGCAGGGAACCCCAACCTAGGTGCGGGGAGTGGGGTTCCATTTCCTCAGATTTTTCTCAAGACCTGAGTCCTCTCCTTTGGCTCAGGCTGTAGTTGCCCTGGGGAGCTGACACCTTTTGGATTTAATTAGAAAAATATCAGACACACACAGCTCTCCTAACCATAACTTCCCGCCTACACCACACACCCTGTGTCTTTATGACACATTCCCTGGGGAGGCTGTGCGTTGGACCACAGCCTGCCTGGAAAGAGACGCCAAACTGTAGCCCCCATACCAGCATCTCCCCAACTCTGCCCCGCGTTCCTCTTCCTTTGCTCTGGCTTAGCTCTCCTATGAGATAAGGAGTCTAGGAAGGATGTCATGCATCTCTATTCCTTGTCCCCATCCCTGGAGCTGGGAGGTCAGGGCTGGGGGCTCTCTGACTCACTTTAAGAACACAGCAGGGTAGCTAGGCAGAGAGGAAAAAGGAGAAACTATCTTTTCCCTTCCACGGGGGCCTGGTGCTACACACTCTGTTCAGTCTCCCCTGGAGTAAGACTCCTGAATTCATTGTCACTCATATTATCTGGCAGGCTGGATCCCCAGAGTAACTGGTTTGGGAAACTCCAAACCAGTCCCAGAGTGAATGAGAATCAGCTTAACCTGCCACTCTGATATTCTCCAATATAACCAATGTTCTTAAGCTGTCTCGGTTTCCTCCCAGGGTGTGTGGGAGGAGGGAACTCACAGAAGGTACTCTAAACCTAGCCAAAGCCTCTTAAACGTCTAAGCAGCTCCATCTGACCACTAGGTTCTACCCTGACACCCTGCTTGCCTCAGGCATATTGAGAACCGAACAAACACTCAGGATTCTGGGTTCTTATTCCAGCTCCAGGCAAGTCCCTCCCAGCTCTGGGCCTCTGAAATGTTTCTCTGAAATGAAATAGTTGAAGTAGACGATCTTGTGTTGGTTCTCCTCCACCTTCATGGCTAGAATTGACCACCAGGGGATGGTTAGCCAAGGACCATCAGAAGCTGTGGTTTTGTCCTGGGGCAGTGCCTGAGGACCTGGCCCTAACCTGTCCCAGGGAGGACACCTGGTTCCCTCCCTGCACCTTGCCTGTTTGTGTGTGCCAGGCAGCCCTGCCCCACCCCAGGGCTGGCTGCAAGTCAGGGCGACCTTGTACCTGGCTGACTGGCTGAGCCAGGCCCAGACAGGGGTGTGGAGGGGAAAGGGGTGGTAAGAGGAGCCACTCCCCTTCACCCTTCCATCATTAACCCTTCTGTCTCTGGACACCCAAAGGACACAGGGTTTCTATTTAAAGACTCTGGGATCAAAGAGATGGTAGTCTCTCCCTCTCCCTTTTAATGGGGCTGGTTCCCACCTGTCTAGTTGGAACTCAAAGCTGTTAGGTAGGGAGTGGGAAGGGGAGGAGGGGCACACACACACACACACACACACACACTGATGCTAACCTCTGTGTTTGGAAGTCCTCTTTGTCTAGAGACCCTGTGGGGCTACTTCTTTTTTCGGGCAGATCTCAAACTTGGTGTAATCTGACAACTTCCCACATATACTGAGCAGTGCACATGGCCATCAGAGGCACGCCCCCCTCTTCCCCTCAGCTGCCTTGGCAGCTGCCAACCCCACCCCCGCAGCGGCTGCCCAGAACCTTTATACATGTGTGTGCACGTGTACAGAGCATGACGGGGCAGGTGGCTGGGGCTCCAGCCTGGCTAAAGAGCAATCGCCCTCGGGGGCAAGAGAGGGAGGTACTGGGTTTCCAGTCTGGTTCTGGAAGTGCCCCCCTGACATCTGTGTCACCCACTCATCTCTACAGATATCCTGCTGGATGACATCGTCCTCACCCATTCTCTCTTCCTCCCAACCGAGAAATTTCTGCAGGAGCTACACCAGTAATATCCTTTTGTGGAGCTTGTAAAAAGAGAGGTCAGGAGGGAGCCACTCCCTCCACCCCATACACAATGTCTGAGCCTGAGCTCTCACCCAGAAAACACACCTGGGTTTCAGTCCCAGCTTTTCTGCTCACCAGCTGTGTGACCTTGGGTAGGTCACCTAACCTCCTGGGGCCTCAGTTTCCAATTCTATAAAATGGAGGTAAATGGCACCTGCCCTGCCTACCTATGGGGCTGCTGTGAAGATGAATCCGATAGCAGCTGTAGAGACTGCAGAGCCTTGTGCGAATATAAGGTGTTATTATTCTATTAAGGTGCCTCTCCTCCCCGCCCCCCGCCACTGAATTATTGCTCTAAATATCTGGTTGCCAAGTGTGTTATTACAGGGTCTGATGTAAACATTAGGCCATGGCTGTGTTTCGGGAGGGTCTGCTAGAGACGAGCCACTGGCTGGGCTCTTTGTAGGGTCTCATGTCAGCATAGGCCCTCCCACTGAGTTATTTTAGGACCTAATTGTAAATGTCAGGGCACTGAATAGAATGTCACAGGCCCTCTTAGAAACATCAGGCTTTACAATGAGGTACAGTCAGATTTTTGTTAAGCACCATCAGCCTTTATCAGCTGCACTGTGAGCTTTAGGCCCTGGGCTGGCCAGAGGTTAGATGCATTTGGGCAGGGCAGGGCATCCTCGAATCTAACAGACAGGAGCTGGATGTGGTCAAGTGCGTGCCACCTTTAACTACTCTAAGCAAAAACTTGGCCTGGGCCATGAGCAGGTCTTGGCTGTAGGACCCCTAAATTTCCTTTCTCTCTGGCCCCAAATCCAGAGAATATTTGGGGATAATTTAGCTTTGCACCTTCCTTCTCTGTTCCTCAGGTCTGCCTGTCCAGGGATTTTTCTTAACTTAGGGGTCAGCTTTGTTTGGGCAGGGGGCATGGAGGGCCCTGAGGGGCTGGGCCGGAAGCAAGCCTGTCTAGCCATGCTTCTCCATTTCTTGGACACCTACCAGGGGCTGCTGCAGGAGGAAGAGGGGGCCGGCCACATCATCAAGGTGGGCCTGGGGCAAGAGAAGGTGGGTGAGCAGGCTGTTAGCTCTGTAGCTGTGGAGGGGAGCCCTTGGCAGGAGCCATACTCCTCAACCTGAGTACCTGGAAGGAAAAGATGCCAGTGGGCCTTAACTTGTATGGTTCTGCTATGCTCAAACGCTTGAAGACCCTGCCCCAGCCCTTGTAGAGAGTGGTCCTTGGGATGAGACCCCTGCCTTCACCTTCTCTGTCCTCCTCTCCCCAGGATCTATACCTGCTAATTATGAAGGATGAGTCCCTTTACCAGGACCTCCGAGAGGACACTCTGAGGCTGCACCAGCTTGTGGAGACAGTGGAGCTAAAGTGAGGGGGAATGAGTTGGGGGAGGGGACAGGAAAGTGGTCCCCCGGGTTCCTCTATTACAGGGGCTGCCTCTGGCCTTTCAGCTCCAATATCGTTTTATTTCAGCTCCTCTCTCTTACTGAAGGGTAGCACAAAGCAAAGCACTCTCTCCAGTCACTTTTTTGTCCACTCTCCCATGCATTTGTCTGTCAGTCCAGTGGTGTACAGGTAAATATTTAACAAGCAGTGCTTCAGGAGGAAGAGCCCCAATTTGTAGCTTTTGCTGATTCCCAAGGTGTAAATTCTCTCACCATGGCTGATTTCAAGCTACTGACATGACATCACTGAATGCAGAGTTGGGAAGAGATGTGCAGTAGCGGGCTGGGTTGTAGTGTTTCCACCATACAAATATAGTAGGTGTCAATAACCTCAGGAGCATAGATAAAACAATTAGAAAACTATCTTTTTTGTAACAATTTGATGATGAGTTTATAAAACATATATGCTTATTTATATTTACATATATTTTCATAGCTGTTTGAAAACCAGTTGGCAAAATTCCCAAAAACTTAACAATCTTTTCCTGTGAGCCAATGTGAACCAGCTTCAGGACACCACTGCAGCCATCCATCCATCCATCCAGTCATCCATCTATCCCTTCCATCTTTTCTGTTTCTCTCTTCTCCATCCCTACCAGCACAACCCTTATTTGGACTCATTATCTCTCACCTGGCCTATTGCCGCAGCCTCCTGTCCAGGGCTTCAGCTTGTGGTCCTGTGTCCTTCTCTCCTTTCCCTCTCTTCTCTGTGATGACACCAGAGGGATCTTTCAAACTTCCAGAAATGATGCCATCAGCATCCATGCTCCCCACTGCCTCCAAGACAAAGTCAAACATCTCAGCATAGCATTCAACACCCTTCCCTTTCTGCCTTCTACTGTTCCTTGCCATCTCATCTCCCATGTCTCCCTCTACCCATGACATGCCCTATACATCCCATCATTCTCTCAACTCCTCTGTTTTCCAACTAACTTCCTGTCGTCAGCTACACTATCCACCCCAGAATGACCTTCTTCCACCCTCTTCTCTTCCTGTTGTCCTCCAAGGCCCAGGTCAAATGCCATCTTCTCAATGAAAACTTCCCAGATCCTCGTTTTAGGAATAGCTTTCTCCCTCCCTCACACCAACATAACTGTCCTGGTACCTTTGTTATATCACCAACACCTCCTGCCTCGTGTTAGAAGTAGCTGTGTGCATGTCTAGCTCCCTCCCAGACTGTGAAGTTCTTGTTGGCAAAATTCAGCAAACGGTTGATGACCTACTACTTACCATGTGCGAAACAGTATGCTAGGCCCTGGAGGATGAAAAAAAAAATTCAGTAAGAACCAATCCCAGTCCTCAAAAGCTCTTGATCTTGTAGAAGAGATAAGACATGAACATAAGTATCCCAATGTTCTATAACAGTTGAGGCAAGAAAGTGACCTTTCCTGGTGGGTGGGGTGGGTCAGAGATGAATTCATGGAAAAAGTGGCATTTTATTTGGGTCACTTGGACAGTTGTCCCATGCTGGTCATTGTCCTGTCTTCTGACTCCCTTAACCACCTTCTGAAACTGGTGCTGGGGCATCTTTGACCCACTTCTGATATTGCCGCTTGATGTTGCCTGCCTGGTGCTCCATATACCTGGCAGGGCTTGCTGATGCCCAGCTGTGTCCCTGCCAGGATTCCAGAGGAGAACCAGCCACCCAGCAAGCAGGTGAAGCCACTCTTCCGCCACTTCCGCCGGATAGACTCCTGTCTGCAGACCCGAGTGGCCTTCCGGGGCTCCGATGAGAGTGAGTGTGGGCATTAGGAGGGGCAGGGCATCCTGAGTGGCTCAGGAGGACAGGTGGGGTCTCTGGGTCTTGGGCACCTTCAGTGCTATCCCCCTGTGTAGTAGAACTCACGGCTTTCCCGGCACCTTGTTCAGAGGGCAGCCTCTGGTGGGGAAAAGAGGCAACCTGGAGGGGACTGTGCCATGCTGCCACTCTGCCCTCTGTTGAAAAGCTGCTTTCTGTCTCTGTCCAGTCTTCTGCCGAGTCTACATGCCTGACCACTCTTATGTGACCATACGCAGCCGCCTTTCAGCATCTGTGCAGGACATTCTGGGCTCTGTGACGGAGAAACTGCAGTACTCGGAGGAGCCCGCAGGGCGTGAGGAATCCCTCATCCTGGTAGCTGTGGCCTCCTCAGGAGGTGAGGGTCAGGAAGAACTGGGCTGATGGCCTTAAGAGGAGAAACCCACAAGCTCAGTGCCCTGGGGCAGGGGTAAAGACTGAATTCTAGGCCCTTGCTACTCAAAGTGTGATCCTGGGACCAGCCTCATGTGCAGTACCTGGGAGCTTGTTAAAAATGAAGCATCTGAAGCCAGGTGCAGTGGCGTATGCCTGTAGTCCCAGCCACCTGGGGGAGGCTGAGGCAGGAGGATCGCTTGAGCCCAGGAGTTCGAGGCTGTCGTGTGCTATGATTGCACCTGTGAGTAGCCACTGCCCTCCAGCGTGGGCAACATAGTGAGACTGCATCTCTAAAAACCAAACAAACAAATAAACAAACAAAACAACCGCAGCATCTGAGATCCCAGCCCAGACCTGCTGGATCAGAATTGGCATTTGAACAAGATTCCCAGGGCTTCCTATGCACATTAAAATTTGGGAAGTAGTGGTTCATAACTCCTGGGTTCTGATCTGGGTGCTGCCTCACTCACCGGTCAATTGTCTTCTGGTCCTTTAATGTCCCTGTGCATCTAAGGATGCTATATATTTCAGGCTAAAGACACAAGGTGGGTCACTAATCCCTGTGAGAAGGCAGAAAGCCAGCAATGTAGCCACAGCCTTATTTTCCTCTAAGTTGGGAAAAAAAGTCCTGCCTTTCCAATGTCACAGGGACAAGAGAATAAGAGAAGAGCTGTGAAAGAACATTAGAGGTTAAAAAAAAGGTTATAAATACAAAAGAAATCATCATTTGACAAATTTCAGATAAATATGGCATAAACTGGTGATGAGTCCCGTTAGTCTAGAATATGTCATTGTAGGGTTAGGAGTTTCTGGAGAGGATGGTGACAGTGTCAGGGTGTGCGAGGGGGCTGGGGCTGAGGCTGAGCAGCTCGTTCTCCTGCAGAGAAGGTCCTTCTCCAGCCGACTGAGGACTGCGTTTTCACCACACTGGGCATCAACAGCCACCTGTTTGCCTGTACCCGGGACAGCTATGAGGCCCTGGTAAGAACTCCTTCCCAAGGCCTTGGCTAGGATCAGGGAGGGCTGAGGGGGTCTGTGAGCAGTCCTTCACCCTGCCACTGGGAGCCCAGCCCCTATACCCCTGCCTGCCACCAGGTGCCCCTCCCGGAGGAGATCCAGGTCTCCCCTGGAGACACAGAGATCCACCGAGTGGAGCCTGAGGACATTGCCAACCACCTTACTGCCTTCCACTGGGAGCTGTTCCGCTGTGTGCACGAGGTGGGGACTGAAGCGGGTGCTGGGCTTGGGGACAGGAGGGAGAAATGTGCCCATGGCAGACAGTGCGCAGAACATCCTGTTAGAAGGCTCACTTGCAGCATGCCCTTGGGCACTGCATGGCCATAACTGCTCTAAGCCTTTGTCTCTTCATCTGAAAAGATGGCAAAGAGAGAGTCCCTATAGCAGAATGGTTCGGGGCCCAAGTGCTGCTTACACAGAATCTCACCTGGGGTTAGTATTTTTAAAATAGTCACTATTAAAGAAATAAAATAAGACAGTGACGATAATGTCTACCAGATGGTTGTCTTGAGGATAAGTCAGCCTTGAGCAAGTGCCTGGCACCTAGTAAGCGCTCAATAGACGTGGAATATCGTTAATGTTGGCTGTTTGCTCCCCCCATCTCTGTTGCATCCCGTCCTGTCCCGTTTTTTATTTTCCACCCCTTCCGCCCCCGCCCTCCTGCCTTTCCCTCTTCTCCGGCTTGCACTGCCACCGTCCCACCCACGTCCCGGCGCCTTGGCCGCCCCTCCGCACCGTGGGTGCAGCTGGAGTTCGTGGACTACGTGTTCCACGGGGAGCGTGGCCGCCGGGAGACGGCCAACCTGGAGCTGCTGCTGCAGCGCTGCAGCGAGGTCACGCACTGGGTGGCCACCGAGGTGCTGCTCTGCGAGGCCCCGGGCAAGCGCGCGCAGCTGCTCAAGAAGTTTATCAAGATCGCGGCCATGTGAGTGCGGCTGCGGGCGGCGGGAGTGGGGCACTGAGGCCTGCGGCCAGACCGGCTGCTGCCAGACAGCCCGCTGACCCCGCATCCCACCCCGCAGCTGCAAGCAGAACCAGGACCTGCTGTCCTTCTATGCCGTGGTCATGGGGCTGGACAACGCCGCCGTCAGCCGCCTGCGGCTCACCTGGGAGGTGATGAGACCCTTCCCTTTCCTACCTGGGGATCTTGGCATCCCGGGTTCCCCCTGGGACGCAGCTAGACTGTAGGGAGTCCTCGTGCCCGTAGGGAGGAGGCGCCCTCTTCTGGCAGACACAGCCCCAGGGTACACAGTTTGGCGAATGGACCCTGTCTTTGTGCAAATTAGTGCAAAGCCGGATCCCCGCCTGCGAGGGGGCAGGCAGCCCTCCGCCGGGTTGCAGGCTTGGCGGCGGGAGCTGGGCTGAGTTTCAGCCGCACTCAGTGGGGCCACCTTTGTGCATGGCACACGCATAAGCAGAGGTCTGGCTGTCCCCAGAATGATCAATTCCTCTGGACTGTTTCTAGCTCCTCCACCCCACTGCCCACCCCCTCACCGCAAGACAGGCAGACCCTTTTCCTCTCTAACACCTGGGATTAGTCAGTCAGGAGCTTCCATGTAACCCAAGGAGCTCTACTCTGATGTCCCTTCTCCTTCCTTCAAACTCTCTTCAGAAGCTGCCGGGGAAATTCAAGAACTTGTTCCGCAAATTTGAGAACCTGACGGTGAGTGGGTTTGGCTCTTTCATCTATCTTTGGACCTACACCCCAGAAACCTTATGTTCCCAGAAACCCTCTTCCTCACGCTTCCTTTTTAAGGCTTTTAGTGTCCCCACCCTCCCCACCATGCTGGAAGGGATGGGTGGAAGGATTGCTACCCTGTTTTCCCTGGAGGAGTCAAGCTCCTCCCCACCACACCCCCAGCTAGACACTTATACACATCCCTGTCTGGTGGGGATGCATGTAGGGCAGGGGGTTGGGGAAGGGAGTTGGGGGATGGCTTCTGGGTACAATGGGCCCATCTGTCCTTTGATCCCTCTTCTGTCCAATGCTAGGACCCCTGCAGGAACCACAAAAGCTACCGAGAAGTGATCTCTAAAATGAAGCCCCCGGTGATTCCCTTTGTGCCTCTGATCCTCAAAGGTGAGAGAGTTACTCCCAATTTGTGGCTCTTCTATCTACATTCTCCTTTTCCTATGCCCCAGTTCTGACTCTCAGTCCCCTCTTGACTAGCCCTGAGTGCCCACCTGGAGAGGGACACCCCCAGACTGGAGTGGGTTCTGTGGGAGGGGAAGGCAAATCTTCTCTTAGCCTTTCCTTACACCGGATTCCCTTCTCCTCCCCTAGACCTGACATTCCTGCACGAGGGGAGTAAGACGCTTGTGGATGGTTTGGTGAACATTGAGAAGCTGGTGAGTGGCACTGCCAACCCCTAGTCCCATGAGTGAGTGGTGGGCCTGCATCCTCCCCCTCTCTCCTGTCACCTCCCTAAAAATAGCAGCCTTCCTCCATGGTGCCCAGCTTGCCTAACAGACTCTTGACTGTCTCCCTGGTGGCATCACTGTGGCAACCCACCCACAAGTGGCAAAGCTGACAGGCAGTTTGGGGGCAACTCTGCCTCCCCCTCGCCTGGCGCCCTGTTACACCCCTTCCTTTGGTCCTTCAGAGAGGGACTGGAGGGAGCAAAACCAATAGAGTTGGTGAATAGAGGGGGGGGAGTGGAAGAGGGGGAGCATCTTTCTGTGCCCTTTTCAGGACTCATTCCTTGTCATCTCCCAGCATTCAGTGGCTGAAAAAGTGAGGACAATCCGCAAATACCGGAGCCGGCCGCTTTGTGAGTACCCAGGATTCTGAGCGCATTACAGGTAGAGATTTGACTGAGCGGGAGGGTTCCAGGGAGAACTCCCTGCTCAAATATGGATTTCCGTACCCTTGTCAGTTCTCCATTCTCTCCTTGGCCTCCCCAAAGGCCCTCCTCCCAACACCTGTCCCAGTCCAGGGCATTATCCTCTGCCCGGTGTGTGTGTAGAGGAGGAAGGGAGGCTGGGAACCTGACTGCCTCTCCTGTCTTACACCCAGGCCTGGACATGGAGGCATCCCCTCATCACCTGCAGACCAAGGCCTACGTGCGCCAGTTCCAGGTCATCGACAACCAGAACCTCCTCTTCGAGCTCTCCTACAAGCTGGAGGCAAATAGTCAGTGAGAAGGGAGGTTCTGGTCAGCCCCCACCAGGGTCTTTGGGCACCTGGCACTCAAGCACTTTGTACGATGTCCTAACCCGCATCTGACATCTTTCCCTGGAGCAACTTCCCACCCCATGGGGAAGAGCTGGATGGACTTAGCCCTGGACTCACCAGCCTGTTCATCCTGCTGACATCCTCTTTCAAGCCAAGACTACACTTTGCTGGTTCCTGCCCTCTCTGGGAAAGGGGGCAGAGATCCTCTGTCCCCTCCCACCCGTGGAGTTTCTAACTTCCTCTTCCCAAGAAAGAAAGAAAGCTGCCCACCCTCCCATCTCGCAGAGCAGAATTGTGGGAGGGATTGGCAGCCTTCTCCTCCACCCCCTGTCCACCTGTCCGGCTTCTCCCTGGTCAGGGCTGGGCCCCCTGGATATGCTCCCCTGAATATTATATTACCCTGTGTGTGTGTGTGTGCGTGTGTCCCCTTTTAGGGAGCAGGAGTGCATCTGGTAATTGAGGGGTGATATTGTGTGTTCTTGGGGGGTCCTTCTGTTCGGTGCTACTCTGCCCCTGGGATGTGCGGGGTGCTTTCCCCACCCCCACAACTCCCTGCTAAGCTCCTCATGCTGCCCTGCGTGCCGGGCTTGTGGGCCAAGCTGCTTTAAGGGCAGGGAGCAGCAGCAGGCGGGAGGAGTGCCCCAACAGCCCTTGCAAGTCCCCCACTCAGGCCTCCCAAAGGTCCCCGGGTGAACCTCGATGAGAAGGTGAAAGATGCTCAGGGAAACACAGGCCTAAGCTGCCTACAGGACCCTCCCTCTGCCTTGCAGTGGGGTAGGGGGCAGCGGTATCAGGAGTTAGGGGGTGCCTGCTGCCCACACTCCTGCTTTTTGGGGTGTCTCACTGCTAAGGAGGGAGTTGGCATCCCCTCCTGGCTCCCGTGTCTGACACCAATAACATGGTCTCTGTCCCTCTCCCTGTCTTGACTTCCCTTTTGTCCTCCCTGTGGAGCTTGGGTGGGGCGGATCCCTGTACCTGGGACAGGCCGCCCCCCTAAAAGTGGGGGTGGGGGACAGCAGAGACCATAAAGCCGAAACTGGACTCTGGCAAGGCCTTTATTACCTCTGCTCCCTCCTTCTCCCGCCACAGGCCTCCAGGGCTGAGGGGTGCAGGGGCTCCTGGCAGCTACTGGGTGAGGTTTCCTGGCGCAGCCTCGCCCTCCTTTCTGGCACCTCCTCTTTCCCTCTTGAAGAGGCAGCAGCAGCAGCAGTAGCAAAAGCCGCGGCTGCTCCGAGGGTGTATATATTTTTTACCCAAAGCTCTGGAATTGTACATTTATTTTTTAAAACTCAAAGAGGGAAAGAGCCTTGTATCATATGTAAACATTGTATCATAGGTAATGTTGTACAGTCCCTTTTATACAGCAGTCTGTCTTCTTCCTGCTACAAAAAATGTCTATGGACATACGCAGGCGCTGTGACCCACCCCCTCC
>VBSM01003215.1:15384268-15395441 GCA_008086735.1 Cheirogaleus medius | reverse complement strand
TTTTTCTATATATTTTTAGTCGACCAATTAATTTCTTTCTATTTTTAGTAGAGAAGACAGGGTCTTGCTCTTGCTCAGGCTGGTCTCGAACTCCTGAGCTCCAGCGATCCACCCGCCTTGGCTTCCCAGAGTGCTAAGATTAAGGCGTGAGCCACTGTGCCCGGCCCCAAAAGCTCTTTTTATTCTCTGAATTATATGTATATATATTTTGCATCTTGTCAGGAATTCTGTTTTGTTTGTTTACTTTGATTCCTGTTTTTCATATTACAGATTTTCTTCAAATGTCTGATCATTCTTGGCTATCTGTTCATTTTTAAGAATGAGGCACTAAAAAGCTCATCAAGTGATGGGCACCACTTCAGGGTGAACTAGCAGGCAGGTCAGAGGACCCCTCCAGTCCCCTTCCAGAGAGTATAAGCCAGTGGCAGGTGTTTGAGTGTAAGTCTGGCTGCTGGTGTTTTGGAACCAAGTGGGAGAAGGGAGGTGAGGAGGGAGGAGGAGAGGTCTTGCTGTTGAGTCTTTAGACTTTCACTTGACCCCCTTCCCCCGCATTTTCAGTATGGCACTCCTGCCCTTGGCTGTGACTGGTTCCTTGGGTGAGAGGCTCTCTGGTTCAACTTTTGTAATCTACCTGGCAGCATGGAGAGAGGTATGTAGGAAACTATTTTTTATATAGACTTTAAACCAGTCCTCCTGTTTAGCCACTTCTACACCCCCGCCATTCCCAGGGTACCAGGTGCCCCTAATTTCTAAGCCTTTTCTGAATTTTTGTGGTGGGAATCTACTTGCTTCTTTCCACTGCAAGTGTGTAGTTTTTTACTTTCTGCAAAGTTATTTATCACTAGTATATCTACTTTCCAGCTTCCAAAACTTTGTTGACATCTCTCTTTCTCTCTGCTGTTGTCTCCTTTCCCAATTTCTTTATTTTTTTTTAGGTTCATCTTTTTGTTGTTTTGTTTTGTTTTGTTTTGTTTTTTTTGAGAGAAGGTCTCACTCTGTCACTCAGGCTAGAGTGCAGTGGCACCATTATAGCTTACTGCAGCCTCAGACTTCTGGGCTCAAGCAATCCTCCTGCCTTTGCCTCCCGAGTCACCAGGACTGTAGGCACATGCCACCACACCCCACTAATTTTTTATTTTCTATTTTTTGTAGCGACGGGGTCTTGCTGCGTTGCCTAGGCTGATCTCGAACTCTTGGCCTCAGATGATCATCCTGCCTTAACCTCCCAAAGTGTGAGATTATAGGCATGAGCCACCGTGCTTGGCTAGGTTTATGTTTTTTGGTTTTTTTTTAAATCCTTTTGCTGTAATTTTAATGGTGTTTTATGAGGGAATATAGATTAATGTATGTAATCTATCCTGTTTAACAAATATGTCATCAGCTTTAACTTGCTGATACCTATTCAGAAACCATAGTGTCTGTGCAGTTGATTACTATAGAACAGTGTTCCAGACTCCCCTAACACCAAGAATCACTTAAGGTGTTTGTTGAGTGTACAGATTACCAGATCATTCTTGTAGAAAAGTGATTTTAGTAGGTCTTGATTAGGGCCCAGATTCCTGTTTGTGTTTGTTTTTTAAACAAATGCCCTAAATGTGTCTTATTTTCAGGAAAGCTTGAAAACTCTGCTATAGATTGACCTTTCCAAACCATTAATGCCATCTTACATCTCCATCGCAAGCTCCTTAGGCTTCCCCTAATATTACTTTTGTATTCAGATTCCGTTGTGGTATTGTCTAGCTTTGGTCTGGATTTCTAAATTACAATGTGTGTCTTTCATCTGATTAACTCCCCTCTTCTCTAGTGTTAAATGCTGGCTGATGGTAATAACTTTGGCCTTGTGTAACACCATTTTTTTAGCCAACATCTCTAAACCCACCAGTTCCTGGGACGTGTGGGTGGGGAGGAAATACTAGTTATGAACATTGAGCTACTCTCTGTATTCATTTCACTATCTAAATCCAGGAATCTGTTAATGTTTTTGGTGAAATGGAAAATTAACTCAAGTTTTGAAAACAGATGTATCAATCATCTGCCTTGGATATGTGGCATCATTTCTGAAGATATTAAAGCATTGTGATTTGAAGTTTGTTTTTAAGTTCACAGTGTTTTCTTCATTTTCTTCTCCTTTTGTGTTATTGATTCCTAGGCCTTGAAAGGAAAAACGCTTTTATCTTTTATCGCCAGTCTGTACAGCATCTGGAAATGTGTTTGCAGCTGCTGGTTGGTGGCTGTAAATTGCTTGGAGATCAGGAGCCAAATAGTACTTGTCTTAGATATGTTGCAGAGGCCAGCTGTGCTACCCTAGTGCTCAGTTCTTGGAAATCTTGTGGCTGTTATTAGCTAAAATACAGCCTAAGGAAGCTATGTTGGCTCTGACACAAAGTTGATTTGCATTCTAAGACGAGCAGCTCTATGAAAACAGCTCTAATACATTTTTACAACTTCCATTGAAACAGTTTTGGTGAACAAAGTCACAAAATCAATGCTAAATAAAAAGTATTATTGCCTCATTGATTATCGATCATTGAATGTGTTATAAGGTATTTCTTTGAACTATTACTGATTTACTGCAATTGACTATTTTCTGTATGTGTCCCCTCACCTCCCAATACTTCCAGGATCACAGAATATTCTCTTTGCCTGGGGTGGAATGGGGTAGGGGTTGTCGATATTTGGTGAGGTCATTCCCTGATTCTGTTTTAGATGATTTTCAGACATTTAATTTACATTGCTCTTGCATTAGTTATCTCTAGTCATCTTTTTTTATGAAGCCATACATTGCAGCTGTGGTTATGTAATCGAACACATGAGTGGACTTCTCATTGATTTGTCATCATTTTAGATGAGAGGACTTGGCCCGTGGATTGCTCTGTATCTGGGAATAACAAGTGGTATCTAATATTTACCACATAAAGTAGTATATCAATAAGTAGACTTCTGAATTTACATTTTTAGGGCTTTTAAGAAATAATCTGGGGCTGATCTGATGGTAATGGGTTATCAGAAGTTATTAGCACTAGTGTCACTAAAGTTGGTATACAGCCCCCCACTCCTAAATTTGAGTGGCTTAAAAAAAATCTGAGACAAGAGGAAAGAATCATATTAGGGGGAAAAGCTGCATTATTGGGGTGCATTGTTATTTATTTATTTAATTTTTTTTTGAGACAAAGTCTTACTCTGTTGTCCAGGCTAGAGTGCCGTGGCATCAGCCTAGCTCACAGCAACCTCAAACTCCTGGGCTCAAGCAATCCTCCTGCCTCAGCCTCCCAAGTAGCTGGGACTACAGGCATGTGTCACCATGCCCGGCTAATTTTTTCTATATATTTTTAGTTGTCCAATTAATTTCTTTCTATTTTTAGTAGAGACGAGGTCTCACTCTTGCTTAGGCTGGTTTGGAACTCCTGACCTTGAGCGATCCTCCCACCTCGGCCTCCCAGAGTGCTAGGATTACAGGCATGAGCCACCGCACCCTGGCCCATTGTTATGTTTTTATTAGAGGAATTATATTTGAAAGGATTTCATCATACAGTATAGTTATATATCTTCTGCCTCCTTCATTTTCTCTTTCAGGGTTGTGTGCTGCTTATGACCTTGAAAGATCGTTTATCTAAAGAGTAAAACATTTAGGTTTAGTTTGTTGTAGAAGTTCTAGGATTTTCAGTTTAAATAGTCATGATGGGTATGTGATTAAAAAAAAAAATTTTTTTTTTAAAAAGACGTCTCACTCTGTAGCCCATGCTGGAGTGTAGTGGCTCGGTCATAGCTCACTGCAGCCTCCAACTCCTGGGCTCAAGCGATCCTCCCACCTCAGCCTCCTGAGAAGCTGAGACTACAGGCATCTGCCACCACACTTGGCTAATTTGTAAAATTTTTTTGTACAGATGGGGTCTTGCTATGTTGCTCAGGCTTATTTTTAACTTTTGGCCTCAAGTGATGATCCTTCTGCCTCAGCCTCCTGAGTAGGCAATTTATTTATTTTTGTTACTTGTTGGATTAATCAGATATGCTGCATAGTTGAATTTCCATGATGAAAAATTTCTGTAGTTGGACAAATTTTTTCTTTTCAAGTAACCTTGTAATTTTTTTTGTTGTTGTTGTTGGGGGGAGACATTGTTTGGCTGTATTGCCCAGGCTGGACTGCAGTGGCATCATTATAGCTCACTGCAACCTCAAACTTCTGGACTCAGTTGACCCTTCTGCCTCAGCTTCCTGAATAGCTGGGACTACAGGCACAAGCCACTGCATCTGGTTTATTTTTAAAAGTTTTTTTGTAGGCCAGGCATGGTGGCTCACACCTGTAATCCTAGCACTCTGGGAGGCCGAGACAGGAGGATCACTGGAGCTCAGGAGTTCGAGACCAGCCTGAGCAAGAGCGAGACCTGTACTAAAGTAAAAAATAGAAAGACATTATCTGGACAACTAAAAATATATAGAGAAAAAATTAGCCAGGCATGGTGGTGTGTGCCTGTAGTCCCAGCTACCCAGGAGGCTGAGGCAGAAGGATTGCTTAAGCGCAGGAGTTTGAGATTGCTGTGAGCTAGGCTGACGCCACGGCACTCTAGCCCAGGCAACAGAGCCAGACTCTGTCTCAAAATAAATAAATTAATAAAAATAAAATTTTTTTTGTAGAGACGAGGTCTTGTTATGTTGCTCAGGCTGGGTCTTGAACTCCTGGACTCAAACAATCCTCTGCTTCAGCCTCCCAAAATGCTGGGATTACAGGCATGAGCAACCATGCCCAGCAGTTTGTAACCTTGGAATTTTAATTCCCTCTCTACACATGATAGAAATCTGTTTCACCAGAGGTTTGACTGAATTGAATTTCAAGGAGAAGGTAGCACCCTCACTGAGAGAAGAGGGCTATGAGATATGTAAAGCCTTTTTTTGGAGTGGTGGTGGTAAAATATGTAGAACATGAAAGTTATTCTAGTGTGTTTCCTTGTATTTTAGAGAGATCAGAAATACCTTAGTGGAAACCCTCTACTATATTCTGTCCTAAAACACATGCAGGCATGTTCTTAATTCTTTGTTGACATCGGTTTCTACGTAATTATAGGAACCTGTTTGATTCCTGCTGTTTGTTAGTCTCATGGGTGTGGGGAACCTGCAGCCTTTTGATTTCAAGATTGTTCTTTTTTAAGCAAGGAAGCAAG
The DNA here is from genome assembly GCA_008086735.1 of Cheirogaleus medius. Taxonomy (NCBI): domain Eukaryota; kingdom Metazoa; phylum Chordata; class Mammalia; order Primates; family Cheirogaleidae; genus Cheirogaleus; species Cheirogaleus medius. The sequence goes on along the minus strand of VBSM01003215.1, from coordinate 15,390,285 downwards.
AAAAGCTTCATCTTTTTCTGCTGCACCTTTTTTAACCACTTTGGTACCATGCTCACTGGCCGCGAAACCTTGCCCACAGCCGGCACTCACAGTCCGCACAGTAGTTTGTGCTGTGCATTGACGATGAATCCGTTTTGCTCTTGTGTGATGAGGAAAGCTTTAAAGCACTGAAAGCTTGTTTTACTTTATAGGCAGCTTTAGGAAAATAACTATAATAACTCCTACTAAGGACTTGTTAAAAGGTCACAGATTCGAAGTAACTTATTAGCTGAACGTACACACTGCAACTGCAGAGATAAAAGTAAAAGCTTTTGGCTGTCGACTAAAGTTGACGCTCGAGTTCATCTGTGGCTGTCGACTATAGTCGACGCTGGTACCGAAGTGGTTAATAAAAGGATTTGTTCTGTAAACTTTGGATTCAGTCAAAAAGCCGCACTTAAGGACCTAGAAGGCCACATGTCGCCATAAGGCCGCAGGTTCCCCACCCCCTGGATGCCAACCATTATGCCACTGTGGTAATGAACTCCTACCTCCTCATACTGTACTGCTTTTCAGGAGCAAAGTTGAAGGACTCCTGAACAAGGAGGCAGATTACCATCAGGTGACTTTTAACCCTGGAAGGCTTCCAGTTAGTACTTGGGTCTCTAGCTGTGCTTAAGCCAAGAGATCAAGTACAGTCTGTGGGATTAATGAGATAACTGATTGAACTTCTGGTTTACTTTGGGTGTGAAGCTATTGGTTCCTTTAAGCTTCTTTGGTATTACAGTATAGACATATTGGATGGAGAAGGATACTACTTTTGAATTTGGAGGATGGCCTATAAGGCCTTAGATTTCATATCTTCTCATACTGTTCTAGTTGTCTTAGCCTTCTTCCTAGTTCTCTAACACAGCAAGCATATCTATCTGTTAGGGGGGGTTTCACTTGCTATTATTTCTTTTTGGAATGTTCTTTCCCTAGATGTTCATATCTGCTCACGGAGAGACTTCTTAGGAGACACCCTCTCCCCTGATCCTCCCCCTGCAACCCTGTCTAAAAGAACACTCTACTCCCATGTTTATTGCAGCACTACTCACAATAGTCAAGATTTGGAACCAACCTAAATGTCTGTCAATGGATGAATGGATAAAGGAAATGTGGTACATATACACAGTAGAATATAATTCAGGTATAAAAAAGAATGAAATCTTGTCATTTGCAACAACATGGATGGAACTGAAGAACATTACGTTAAGTGAAATCAGCCAAGCACAGAAAGACAAATATTGTATGTTCTCACTCATATGTGGGAGCTAAATGTTAAAACAATTGATCTCATGGAGACAGAGAGTAGGATGATGGTTACCAGAGGCTGGGAAGGGTAGCAGGTAGCGGGGAGTGGAGGATAAAGTGGGGATGGTTAATGGGTACAAAAATATACTTAGATAAAAGGAACAATATCTGATTGCACAACAAAGTGACTGCAGTTAACAAGTTAACGAGTGGAATTGGAGTGTTCCTAACACAAAGAAATTATAAATGCTTGAGGTGATAGATACTCCAGTTACCCTGATTTGATTATTACACATTGTATGCCTTTATCAGAATATCACCTGCACCATATAAATATATGCAACTGTTATGTACCCATAATTAAGAAAACAACACTCAAATTGGGTGTGATGTCAGGTACATGTCGTCCCAGCTACTCAGGAGACTGAAGTGGGTGGATTGCTTAAGCCTAGGAGTTTGAGGCCAGCCTGGGTAACATAACATAACATAACAAAACACTCTACCTTATTCCTACACTGTTTTTATGATTCTCTCTTTTTTCCCCACTCCTTTTATCAGTAACCAAGATACTGAGATTATATGTTTCCTTGTTTATCTCTTCCACTGGAATGTAAGCTCCAAAATGGTAGAAACTTGTCTTACTCAGCTTCTAGAGCAGGGTTTATCAACATCAGCATTATTGACATTGTGGACTGAATAATTCTTTGTTATGGGGGCTGTCCTTTGCATTGGAGAATGCTTAGCCGCATCTTTGGTTTCTATCACCTAGATGCCAGTAGCACCCCTTACCTTAGCTGTGACAGTACAACATGTCTCTAGACATTGCCAAATATCTCCCAGGGTACAAAATCACCCTTGGTTGAGAGCCATTGTTCTAGAACAATGCCTTGGCACCTACTGGGTACTTAATAAATGTTTATTGAATGGATTAAGTGGTGGATACTTAATTGTATTATGGATGAATGAATTAATTCAGCAAATTAGAAGTTTTTGGAACATTGAACTATGCACATAGTTTCATTTCTTCCTTTCCTCTTTTCATAGATATCTCCATTCTTCTGTCTTTTCTGTTTCTGGCATGTTGATCCTACTTTCACTGCTATTTTCCTTTACTCAGATGTGCTTGCTCTTTTAGAGACTCCTACTCTTAAATTTACTTTTGTTCTGTTCAACAAGTGACTATTGAGTATCCTCTAAGTTGTTGAATAATAGGAGAAAACTATGGAATGATATGGTGCTGTCTGTGCTTAAGAGCTCATTGAGTAAAATGGGCATAAATGTATGACATGTTCCTCCAAAATTTAATTCTTATTTCAGGGTAATGTCTAAACTGGTACTGATGGGGCACCATAGAGTTAGTTGAATCAGTAGTTAAGTACTTATCAGAATGGAGTGTAATTGCTGTTGAATTTAGAATCCAGTTTTAACAAAACCTACTTATTCAATTTTTACTTATTTTCATTTGTTACAATTACCATTGGTTTCTTGCTGTAAATTCTGTTTGACTAAAACCTGGTTGAGAAATATACAAAATGGACTTGTTCACTTTGAACTTCTTGTTTGATGTGAATGTTCCTGGGATCAGTGGTTGTATGGAAAGGTTGTGAACAGACTGATTCATCAATGAGTTTTTATTTTGAATTTTTTGAGACAGGGCCTCGCTCTATTGCCTGGGCTAGAGCGCGGTGGCATGATCATAGCTCACTGCAACCTCAAACTCCTGGGCTAAAGCAATCCTCCTGCCTCAGCCTCCTGAGTAGCTGGGACTACAGGCACATGCCATGATGACTGGCTAATTTTTCTTATTTTTTGCAGAGACAAAGTCTTGCTATGTTGCCCAGGCTAGTCTCAAACTCCTGGCATCAAGTGATCCTCCCACCTCACCCCAAAACCCTCAGTGGGTTTTTAGTGTCCATGCTTAAAATCTTGCCATCTGCCTAACTGGGTTATTGAAGCCACATTAGGCAAGGCTATAGTTCCTTGTGACTGGGATTAAAATAACCAAACAAAAACTCTGTTCTGTTATATGACTTTCTTTGTCCTAGAGCAGCTGCCTTTCTCTTTCTGTCAAACATTTATGTTCCATCTCTGATACTCTTAGAGATGATTTGAACTGTAGGATCAGAAGAATTCCATTGGGGGAGTGTCTGGTACCTTTTCCTCTTGAAGACACACTGTGTTTAGGTTGTCTGGAGACAGAGTAGGCAGAGCTATTGTGATCTTTCAGAGAGGATTGTTTCTTTGTATTGAAAAAAGGTTTTTTTTTGTTTGTTTGTTTGTTTGAGTCAGAGTCTCACTCTCTTGCCCGGGCTAGAGTGCCGTGGCATCAGCCTAGCTCACAGCAACCTCAAACTCCTGGGCTCGAGCGATCCTCCTGCCTCAGCCTCCCAAGTAGCTAGGACTACAGGCATGTGCCACCATGCCCGGCTAATTTTTTCTATATTTTTTTAGTTGGCCAATTAATTTCTTTCTATTTTTAGTAGAGACAGGGTCTCGCTTCTGCTCAGGCTGGTTTTGAACTCCTGACCTTGAGTGATCCGCCCACCTTGGCCTCCCACAGAGAAAAGGTTTAATAGGATATTAAATAATGGAACATGTATTTAAGAAAGAAAAGGTGATTTTCTTGTTGACATCTCAAGTTCCTACTCATGTGACTGATTCTTATAAGGTGGGTGGGACTGGGGATCGAGAGACTGCTGGAGTGAGGGAGGCAGTCTATTTTTTAAAGTCAGTTTTTTTTCCCCCTGTGGGATTGTGTTGGGTACTTTGATACAAGTGCTGTAATTTACTTTGTAATCAAAATGGAGATCAAAGGAAAGTGCACTGTTACATGGAAGTAGGCATGAAAGTAGAAGATGGCATTATGGTTTAGAATTTTTCTTGATTTTTGTTTCTTTTTAAAATAATTTACAATTGAAACCTGAGTTTTATAGCAGCAGAATGCCATTCGAATAAAATAAAGGCCCCAGATTGTACTGGTAACTAGGATACTTCTTAGATAATTTTAAGAGTATGAGAAAAGCAGCAACTATATTGGATTGTTCATTTATCAGTGTAAAAGGCAATAGTTGGTGTCTTTGTATTAAGGAAGTCTCCTGCTTTTAAAATGTAGGAACATTTGGAGGTAAACATCAGGAAACTGAATAGAAAAATAGGTTTTGACTTTTGAGGAATAGAAGGAAGCACTTTTAAAAAGTGCATTACTTGAATTTTATGAAGACTTATCTCTGAATTCTGTGATGAATTTGACATCAGGAAGACATAAAGTAATACTCTCTGGTTTATTTCCAAGAAACTGATTCCTTAGGATGTGAAAAGCTTATAATATCATGGTTTTTAAGATGGAAAGGCTTAAGAAAGGAATGAGAATTACTGTGTTGCTAAACTAGAGGTAACCTCAAAATATTTTTGAAAATCAAAGACTCTGAAGAGCACAGATGGTGAGGTTTATAGTTCTAATTTAATAGATCAGAAAGGAAATATTTAAAATTCTGTAGGGAACCTTCTTTTTTTTTCTTTTTAAGTTTAATCTTAGCCTTAACCTTAAGACTGTCGGATTCTCACTGTTGCAATAGACAGTGCTTCCAGAAGGCCTGAGTTTCTCCTTTGATTAAACATAGTTGGTTAGTGAAATATGTCTTTCTGTCATAAAACTTTATGAATTGTTTTGTTTCATTTATTTTTAACTTGAAGCAGTTCTCGAAGTACACCCTCTGCATTGGATTAGCAATTGTATCAGTCTTGAATAGATTTAAACAAAAGCTTTTGGAGATTTTTCAGGGAAAGGAAGGTGGTTTTAATTTTTAAGACTAGTCAAGAGCTAATTGAATTTAGATAAATTAGGCCGTTCTTGGAAACATATAGAGAACTGTTTGTATCTATCACTAAGAACTTTGGAATTAGTTGAATTTCATTTGGGGAATAATAGTAGAAAATTGCTAAACTGCATCAATTTACAGGGGACTTTTTTGTTTTTTTGTTTTCCCCATGGTGATTAGTGAAAGGGAAGACATTGAGAGACCTGGATGTGAGTCCTAACTCTGTAGTTTACTCCTGAGTGATGGCAGTTGCCCTTTGATCAGTTTTTTTCTCTCTAGTGTACGTGCAGGCACTCCCACTCTTGGGGCTTTGGTGTCCTCATCTGTAAAATGGGATGGGTAATAATGTATAGTATATTATTATGTAATTAATGTCACTAATGGGAATGTGTTGTGAAAGGTTGAGGGCTGCTGTAGGTAGTCAACAGTCAACTCGGTCATTTGATCAAGGTGATGTTTCTTTGATGAATCTGTTTTGAAATTGGAATTTGAATTGAGCCTATTTTATGAAGGTATCTTTAACTGTGTAATATATTAGTGCTTTTTTCCTGTGGGTTGCTTTAAAAAAAAGGGTTACCTTGCTAGAGAATTCCTGCTTTGCTTAAATAAGTGGAGCCTACTGTCAGGCTTAAGGTTGTTCCTTAAGATCATTACTTACCTTGTAGCATGTAGATTGGGTCATCTGTGGACATGAATAGAATTAGGGACTTGTCTGAATTGTTTTCAGGTTATTCTAGGAGATCATTTCAGCTATGACAATGGCCAATGGTTGATAGAACTAGAAACCCAGAAAAAGCAGGAACTGAGGTGACTGTAATGAGTTGAAAATGTTTGTTTCCTGCTAGCCTTCTTTGAGATGCTGTGGGAGCTTTGGAGTGGAATGGTCATAGTAAAGCAGGGAATTCAAAGAGAATAAAGTTGTTTTTT
>VBSM01003215.1:15320113-15350802 GCA_008086735.1 Cheirogaleus medius | reverse complement strand
CTTTCAACTTATTTATCACCTATCATTTTATCTTAAACCAGCTTTCTGCTTTCTTGTCCAAATAAGAAAATTACTATAAAGTAGTAATTTTAATCTAAGGCAAATCAATTTTGTTAAGTCTGAATAGAATGACATAATCTTGCATTTCACAGGTAATAGATTTTTGGAGTATCTGGTCCTGCATATCAGTGAACAATTCTAAGCCTAACTTGAAAAGAACATTCTACAATGACTATGTACATCTTATCTAATATCTTATCTATTGGGGTAGGGTAGGGGGCAAGTGGGAAGCAATAGTTGAAATGCTGGATTATAACTGGAAATTTTATTTAGCTTTCAGAGGGTTTAGATTTCCTTTTGGGATGGTTTGAGCAATTGTGATTAATATTATTTATCTCCCCTTCAGGTATTGCTAATACCCTGGATCTCACAGACAGAATTCTGCCTAGGCTTCAAGCTAGAGGAAAATGTAAGCCACAGCTGTTGAACTTTCCACCTTATACCAGAGTTCAGATAGCTACTATCTTGCAAGACCGACTTAATCAGGTAAGTGCCAGCCATTCTGCCCATGTGTTCCTTGGATCGCCTGTGTTGGGGAAACCTAACAATAATTCTTTGATTGCTTTACTAATGGAGCAAGGAGTTCCTATGGACCATAGTAAGAACATTTTTATGTGAATTTACACACATGGCTCCATTCTTTTTTTTTTGAGACAGAGTCTTTCTCTGTTGCCCTGGCTAGAGTGCCATGGCATCAGCCTAGCTCACAGCAACCTCAAACTCCTGGGCTCAAGCAATCCTACTGCCTCAGCCTCCTGAGTAGCTGGGACTACAGGCATGTGCCACCATGCCCAGCTAATTTTTTCTATATATTTTTAGTTGGCCAATTAATTTCTTTCTATTTTTAGTAGAGACGGGGTCTTGCTCTTGCTCAGGCTGGTCTCGAACTCCTGACTTTGAACGATCTGCCTGCCTTGGCCTCCCAGAGTGCTAGAATACAGGCGTGAGTCACCACGCCCGGCTCCATTCATTTATTGGATGCTTCAGTGTTGAAATAAAAGTAGGAGTTAGAGGAATCACTCAAATGCTTCCTTAATGGCCTTTAAAGAATAGTACCTAAGAAAAACTTTCTCTTTTGAAAGTGACTAGATTTTTTTTGCTCTCATTTAAGTACCCATTGCTTTTTTCCATTCATGAACCTTTACCACATTCCTACAAAATGATTAAATGTGTGAAAACTCAAGCATCTCCATTTATTTATGAGCAGAAAAAGCATCTCTTAGACCCTAAACAGTCACCAATCAAGTTTAGACTTAAATGTGAAAATATTTATCCCTAAGACCTAAATTACAGAGGGACAATCTTCTAATTCAAACTGTCATCTTCTATGTCTTATCCAAAGGTGTCTAGAGATCAGGTTCTGGATAATGCTGCAATTCAGTTCTGTGCCCGCAAAGTCTCTGCTGTTTCAGGAGATGTTCGCAAAGCACTAGATGTTTGCAGGTGAGTTATGGCACTGTTGGCTGCTTTTATTTAAAAAAGAAATGCTGTTAATTGTCTCATGTAACTCAAGTGAACGTGGCTTAAGAGGCTCCGTTCTGCTACTTTTTTATGCTCAGAAAGGAGGACTTGTTTCTCAGTGGGAAGCTGTGGGTTTCCACCGTGTTAATGTCTAAAACATTATCAGTCCATTACCTACAAGAGGGAGAAACAAATGAGATGTTGCTGGCACTCCCTGTGGTGATTATAGATTGGTTAATTACATTTGTATTAAAAAAGACTCCAGTTTACTTTTCCATTAGCTGGTTTCAAGCAGGTTTATTTATGGACCTGAACCATCTTTGCCTTTACACTTTTTTCTTTTCCTTTCCTTTTGTGAGCACCCCTTCTTCCCTTCAGTTGGTGATCCCCCACAGTTGTACTCCAGACCTCTTTCTTCCCATCCCCCTGCCCCTCCTGCTGGGGAAAGCCTCTGCACTGACTGATGAAATTTCTTCCTTCCCAGTAGGGACACTGGGTCCATTAAAATGATACTTGCTGTGCTGGCCTGCTGGTCCAACCTCCCCCTATTGCCATGCAGAAGATCCAGGTCTGGCTTATGGCTTCCTGGGGGCAAAGTACTTTGGAGAGAGCAGTGGGAGAGTAAACTCTTCCTATTGCTAGATTGCATGATCTTGAATTTGAAAGTTTCCCCTAGTCAGCAAACTACTTGGGTAAAGACTGCAGCTATGAGCAATAGTTATGTAGGCCGGCATGGTTTAGCCTACACATATCCTATGTATATATAACTAAGGACACTTCTTTTAGGTTTGGTGTGTATGGGTGGTGCTGGATGTCTTTAGTCAGTCACCCACACTACATATCCTCTCTCCTACCCATGACATTTTCTCTTCATCTCAAATGTTATCATTGGCTCAATATATGGTGACCTACTTGGCATCTATAAGAGGAAACCATTTAGTGTTGAAGTTTCTCAAATCTCTTGTCCATGAATTATTTCAAGATAATTAAGTCCCCTTTAGCTGAGACATAACCCAGTTTTGTTTGGGGCTTTAAAATTATAAAACATGTTGTTTCTCATTAGTGTGCCTGCTTTTGAGTTTGGTGGTTTGGTGTGGTGTTTTGTTTGGCTTAGACTAAATTAACTTTAGAAATTTTTTTATAGGAGAGCTATTGAAATTGTAGAGTCGGATGTCAAAAGCCAGACTATCCTCAAACCACTGTCTGAATGTAAGTAGTTTATCTCCTTCCTGTCTTCCTTTTTAATTGGAAGCTTAACTTTTCTGAGGAAAGGGGTAGAAAGATCAAATGAACATAGTTAAATCCACACTCACTGATTTTTATGTGTGTCTGTGTTTTTAGACAATTTCATCTACTTTATTTCAATTTTTGCCTTCCAGTACCAAACTCCATGCGTTACTGGAAATGAGTTCCCAGAGTATTATATAAATGGCTGAAATGGAGTAAGTTTTCTTCCCAAGCTCTAGGAATGAAAGCTGTAGACAATAAATTTAGATCAGCTTCTGTCTGGGTGCTTATGTTGAGTGTACTTTAGGTCTTGATATAGGTGAAAGCAAAGCCTGATAAATAAGAGAGAGTCAGGTGAAAGAATTGTGAGTTCAATTTGGGATAGCAAAGCTTTTAGACAAGGCTTTGAGAGTAGAGATACAAAGATCATCTTGCTACAGTAAACTGTAGGCTGTTACAAATGACAAAAAGGGCCGTGGACTACATAGTTTGTCAGTGTTTAATATCCAGTGTTAATCTTTAGAAACAGGACAGTCTGATTTGATTGTTTTTTCCTTTACTCCTGCACTCGTTAGGAGTTATTAAAATTGTTTCTAGTGCTATAGTTCTACATGAAATGCTTTCTTTTTTTCATCAACTTGTTAAAAGAAACTAGTTAAAAATATTTCAGAAGTAGCCAAAATTAGTGCTTAGGCTGATAGTAAGCAATATATATGCCAATGCATATTGATTTCTTCTTCCTCTTTAATTTTTCAGATTATTCCCTTTTTCCCCCCTCCTTTTCCCCTACCAATAACGCTTAGGCTTGTGAGTGGCCTCTGTGATCACCACTGGCACACACACAGCTAAAAGAGGTTGTAAGTTCCTTGCATAAATTATTAGGCTAAACTAATTCCTATTTTTTGACTTCGGGAATGTGTAGGATTGGCTTTTAATGGCTCCAGAAAACTATAGGGGAACTGACTTCAACTAAACATAAGAAGAAACTTTCTAATAGATAGAACTAACTGGGCTATCTTGAAACATAGTTCCTCAGTATTGAAGATATTCAAACAAAAGCTGAATAGATGACCTCATGTTGGGATTGTTTTAGAGGGGATTCAGCCATTGGGTAGGGAATAAGAATAGACCTCTAAATTCCTTTCAACTTTAAGATACTCTTACTTGATCTCTGAGCTCTGGTTTCTCCATTAGCCCTCTGCAGCATCCCTTTGTGGTAATGAAATAGAAGAAAATTGTTGCAATGCAAACTGCAAGTGGTCTCAGGAAGTAACTTCAGGCAAAGGTTGTTACAGAGCAAATCTCTCGGCTGTCTTGCAATTCATGCATCTCCAAACAATGAGGCCATAGTCCCATGCAGCTTCTTGGCAGTTTCCCAACCTCTGGCTTTTGAGATGCTGTTATCTGCTAGGAGGATATCCAGTAACTTTTTCTCAAGTGTTGCTCTACCACAGATCAGCTTGGGCAAGTGAACCAAACCTCAAAGGTCATTTGGGGAAGACTGATGTGGGATTCACTTTACTGTCCACATTTAGTCACTCATTTGATTCAAAATATTAGATAGGTTTTCCAACTATTTTTTTTTCCTTAATCACCAGGTACAGTCATCATCTTTGCTTCAAGTTTCTGTTCTTTTTTACCTCTGAAATATTAGGAACTTTCAAGGCAGAATACAGTTGTTCTCTGTTCCTTATTCTTTTATGAGGTGGATTTTGTCTCTCTGACATTAAATTACATTCCACGAGACAAAATAGCTCACTATTCTGTCCAGAGAAAGGATAACTCCACCTTCCAAGTCATTTCACATTATTTTGGCATCTTTCTGAGGATAGCATTTTCTCTCATCCTTTGGCTGGTTAGAGAATTGGAATCTCTGCTTTGCCACCTTGAATTTCCTTTAGCTAAAAGTTAGTGTCATCTATCTCACATTCATACACATACACAAACATACATATACATACGCACAATATTTTAAAATTCTAATTAAGCTTGACTTGTTTACTTTATAGGTAAATCACCATCTGAGTCTCTGGTTCCCAAGCGGGTTGGTCTTATTCACATATCCCAAGTCATTTCAGAAGTTGATAGTAACAGGATGACCTTGAGCCAAGAAGGAGCACAAGATTCCTTCCCTCTTCAGCAGAAGATCTTGGTCTGCTCTTTGCTGCTATTGACCAGGCAGTTGAAAATCAAAGAGGTCACTCTCGGGAAGGTAAGTTGGGAATCTCAGCAGACGGAGCTGAGGTAGAGATGAGAATCTGCTTTGCAGAGCAGATATTTTCCAAAAGGCCTACCATGCTCCAGCTGATGTGAATTAAAAATGGATTTTAACAGTAAGAATAAATACTGGTACTATATAAAAGGCAGCTGACTTTATTTCCCTTGGGTTGTGTGGTTGAGAGTTTACCATTAATCTTCTCCCCATCCTCCCCTTCATTTTTGCATCTCCCTATGAAATATACAAAGCCCCTTTGCTATATTACAGTATAGGTTTTTGGGAATATCTACAGATTGCCTATTCAAGGATTTTATTGAAAAGAGAAAGAAATAGGGTATTTGGATAACTTTTTTGCAAACCCTTTTGTAAAAATTATAAGGTTATAAGAGATGTGACATTTAAGCAACATTTGTTCTTTTTTTTTTTCCTTCTAGTTATACGAAACCTATAGTAAAGTCTGTCGCAAACAGCAGGTGGCAGCTGTGGACCAGTCAGAGTGTTTGTCACTTTCAGGTCTCTTGGAGGCTAGGGGCATTTTAGGATTAAAGAAAAACAAGGAAACCCGCTTAACAAAGGTAAGACTAACTGCTTCTTTGTGATAATGCTTTTAATTGTCCTGTGTTGGAGAGCTTACCCTTTGCTAAAGTAAAGATTAAAAAATGACCACAATTAAACAATTAGTTTTTTGTTAGATAAGATTTAAGGTGTGTTTGAGGATAGGAGTGTGATCTGAATATTTTTTCTAGGTCATTGAAAAAAGCAGTGTTTCACTTGCTTGCCTCTTGTGAGAAAAGTTTAATATGGTAAAAGTTTGTGTAGTGATAACTGCTTTTGTGAGTTTTCCACCATGAAAAATCCTTTTCTCTTCTTTCCAGGTGTCTTTGAAGATTGAAGAGAAGGAAATAGAACATGCTCTGAAAGACAAAGTTTTAATTGGAAATATCTTAGCTACTGGATTGCCTTAAATGCTTCTCTTATACCCTACCTAAAAGTATTCAGCTGGCATTTAGAGAGCTACAGAGTCTTCATTTTAGTACTTTATATATTCAGGTCTGAAAACAAATATGACCTTTTTTTCTTAAAACCAATGAATTTTAATCTATAGATTCATTAATATTAGCACAGAATAATATCTTTGGGTCTTATTTGTACCCATAAAAGTGAACAAGTAGACCCTTTTTAATTGCATTCATTACTTCTACCACTTATATGTCTCTAACCAGTGTGCTTACAAGTGTACAGATTTGTGTTATGGGATGTGTATATATTTACCTCTTAGTAAGAACTTTTAGGTTAAGGTAAGAAGAATGAAAAAAATGATCCAGAAAAATAAGCAAGTCCACATGGAGATTTGGAGGACAGTTTGGTCCAAGAATTTTATTTTATTGGAATATAATGTGTTCATGTTGCAGATATTACTGCAGTGTGATGTTTTAAAGAGTCATTGAGTTTCTTGGGCACTCCTAAGGTTGTGGAGGTGGTAAGGAGAATGTAACTCTACAGATTGTGAATATATTTATTTTCAAGTTGCATTCTTTGTCTCTTTAAGCAATCACATTTCAAGAGAGCTCAAGCTTTCAGAAGGCAAAATTCCCAGACTGCCCCACAGTCTTAGCTGCTCTTAGATGCAGCCACTTGTTTCAAGATGCCATAGTTTAGGGTTGGATTTTCATCTAAACATATTTTTCCAGTCTTATTAAATTAGTCCATATGGTTATTCAAGACGACTCTTTTCTGGGTTTGGTTTCCAGTGGCATTAAATGGCAATTTGTGACAGAGACACCAGAGGGCACTATTATAACATTGCTTTGATAATGCAGGGTTGGAGCTGGAGTAATTTTGAGGGAAGGTGGTGGGGGAGAGTTCTTAAGTTTGATTTGTTTGGGAAATTGCTATACTTTTATAATTCAAGCAAAGGCTTGAAATGCAAACCATGTGTGATGTGAATGGTCTGAGAGCCAGTGACCGAATGAGCTCCCTAAGCTTTTCTCCTGCTGCCTCCTGCCTTTCTGACATGGCCTTGAGTTTGAGAACTTGATATGTGTACAAATGATCTGTTGGCCACTGTTTCATTCATCCTGCCCACTGTATCCTTGCAATATGATCTGAGCTACAGCAGGTGGTACGGGATAGAAAGGAAAGCAGAGAGAGCCCTCTGAAATGAACACTACCCACTGGTGTTTGTAGCAGTCTATAGACATGAGTCTGAATGGCATTCTCTCATACTTGTTTATTAGAGCATTCATTCCCTCTGAGGGTAATTTGCAAGTGGGGAACACAGTTCTATACTTAGAAGATTGGAAAGTGTCTGGGACTATAAGGGTTAACGAGCATAATTGCAAAGATTGTCCGAAGGCTGATGGAAAACAGAGACTGAATGGGATTGAGAACAGATGCGAGGCTTGATTTAAATTACATTTTATTGGATGCTGCAGCCTTAAGAGACGTGACTGCTTTACAGTTTGTTTCCACACTGTGGGCAGCTGCTGTCTGTTCTGTGTCCACAGTAGGATCCTGCCCAAAAAGGAGCAGCCTCCCCACCTCGTTGTGTTTGAGGCTTGGCGCCTTCCTCTTAACTGTAGGGCTTGAGTCAGGAACATGGCTTGACTCGCAGTGGGGCTGCTATGTATCCTCCCTGGCTTCCAGCCAAGATCACATTTGTAGATTCAAAGGGGCCAAATTTCTTTCCCCTCTACCTCCTTTCTCTCCCTTTCCCCTAGTATTTGGAAATAGGGTTTTCTGTGTACTGATGTGTTAGTTTCCTTTCCTTCAGTTCTACCCCCACTGTCAATTTCTAGGTCATTGCTGCTCTTAAGACTTTAGCAATTGGAACAGGGTTGGTTCTGTCAGTGATGCGTGAAGCAGACTTAAAGTCCCTGCTTGGCTTCCGCTGCCCTTGTGGGAGCAAAAGCTGATATATGTTTGTCAGTAAAGTCTTAAGTGTAATTTAGACAGCTGGGGAAGAAAGGAGGAAGAAAGCCCTTTCCTTGCTGACTTTCTCACTGACGCTGAAAGCTACGGGAAGGTGGTGGGAGTTTTAGTGGGATGGGATGGACTTGTGTGGTTACTAGTTTTTGCCAAGATCATAGGCTGCTTCACATAGAGTAGTGGCAAAGATACTGACCTACATTCTTTCTTTTGAAGGTGGTGGGGTGTGTGTCTATACCCTGGTTTATTCCCTCCCCCCAAGGAGATTAAGCTTCCACAAGTGTTGCGTATTGCCATGGAAAGAACACAGACACAGTAAAGCTGGTGTGCGTTTCAACCCCCCAGCTACCACTGACATTTCTGGCTCAATGAAAACTTGCCTGTGGCTAGCTAACTGCAAGAACGTGTGAGGTCCAAGCTACCCAGAGATCAAAAAAGTTGGCAGAGCCCTGTTCTGTCTCCTTCCCAGTTGCTCTCTATCTTTATTAAGTGCCTTTTCAAGATACATCAATAAGAACTGGGAAGTGGGAATAAGATATGACTTAAGTTACATTTTTTAAATATCTGTTGAGGGGTGTTACCTTGAACTACTAAGGGAGAACAAGAGAGAGCCAAGATTGACATTTTATTTACATTTGTATCTGTTTAGGGATAGTAGTATAGTACCTAGTACCTGGTGGCTATTCAGTAATTGTTGAATGAATGAACGGATCAATGAACCATGTAAGATGCTGTCTTTCCCTCCATCTTGAGGACAATTCTAAGCTGAAGGTAAATATTGTTGGTGCTTTTGCACTGAGGTGGAGCAGGCCCCTGCAAAGGAAGGGTACTCCATCTTACAAAATGTGTCTTGGCACAGTTGTGAGCATTTATTAGCCTCACAGATGCCTTCCAATCACTCCCTCTGATGTAGTGGTATGTGGCTTGAGGCAACTTCCATGTTCCTGTTGGGAAGCTTTGGCTATGGGAGAGAGTCTTATCTACAGGCTGGTTTAGAGGGATGCCTGTGTGGATGTTACACGGTGTCCCTAGATTGGCCAGAAGCTGTGCCTCTAATTGGCAAGGGTTTAGTGAGAAACTCACCTTTGATGTCCCACTTTTTAACTTTTGGGAAAAGTTGTGATCCAAGGTGCCTCCCGAAGAGATAAGGTGCCCTATAAAACACATTTCTTAAGCTATAAACAGGGCAGGTCTCCCTCTTCTCAGGTGCATTCCCTAGGGGGGAGGTGTGCCCTCTGGCCTCCCCTTGATTTTCAACCCCAGCACCATAGCACGGGCAGTAGAAGCTAATTGGGTGCAAGGGGCCTGGGTAAAGGCTGAAGACTGGCGAAAGGAGAGAGCCAGCTTCATTTTTTAAAAAGCTCTAATTGAGTTCTGAATCAGCCTCACTCCCTTTGATCCCTCCTCTGTTTCCCACACTGCCTGAAAGAGCTGGATCAGCACTTTATAACAAGGGTGCGCCTGCTCCCCGTGCCTGCCCCTCCTCTCCTGACGCTCTCTGCTGCCGCCATCCACTGCTTGTCTCCTTCAGTTAAGATAATGAAGATGCTGAGAGATAAAATGTGTATTTAATAAGGGTGGGGGTAGGGAGGCGGAAAGGGGCAACCAGGGCCTTCCCTAGTTTGGGGCCTTGCCAAGACTTGAGCTGAGAGCAAAGCTAGAGTAAGACTTGGCCCCAGGGTGTGGGGGTTTCTGGGCCTCAATCCAGCTGACTTCACTGCCTGCTGTTTGCCCTAAATTCCCCCACCTCCACCCTCTCACCCCCACACTCCTTTCTTTCCTCTCTTTCTCCCAATGGGAAAAAAGAGTCTTGCTTTGACTTTCTTTTCAGCTCGTAACCTGGCCCTTGGTGCCATGCCCCCCACCCCAGTGTCAGCTGCAAGGTCAGGCAAGGGCAGCCCCCTCTAGCCTAGGCCTGTAGAAGCTGTGGGTTCACAGTGGGGGGGTGAAAAAGCTGGAGTTAATGAAGACCAGCTGCTAGTCTGGGTTCTGCCTACAGCTAGCTGGAGGCCAGCCTTTGGTAGTGGTTGGGGGTGGGGGTGACCTCCATCCAGGGCACAAGGATATCCTGTAGCAGCTAGGCTTGTGCTTCTCTCTGAGCTTGGTTTTATCCTTAGTTTGTAATAGAGTAGTCTATTTCCTTCTTCCCCTACTCCTCCCCTCCCCAAATAACACTCAGCCCTTATTGAGCTTTATAACTGTAGTGGTGGCCCAGCTGAGATCTGAGGATCTCCAAGTGTTTTGTAAACACTCATTAACTGCCTGGGAAGAACCAAGAGCTCTGTTTAACAGCTGGGAGAGAACTGAGGCACATTAGGGTGAAAGGCTTGACCTAAGCTCACCCCACGGACTCTACCTTAGGGCCCTCCATCCTTACTGTCTAACTCCTTTCCCCAGTTCTTCCTGCAAGACAGAGGAGGAGGTAGAAGCATTGCTGTCCTCCTTTCCCTCAAGGCTGTCCCTGACTTCCTCTGGCCCTTCTCCCCATGACATTTTCCCTGCTCTCCTGCTGGAGATATGTGCAACTCTCCTTGCAAAATGTTCTAAATCCAGAACTTTGCAGACTTCTCATCCACCTTTTCCTTGCCTGTCTGGCCCACCAAACCTGAATTCCCTTTTGAGCTACTGAGAAGGTTGACTATCCTAAACTAAGTCAGTGACCTTGAGTTGATCTATTGCATTAAAAGGTCCCTCCGCCCCCATATTTATCCCAAATGGTACCTGGGAAAATATTCTCTCTTTAACTTGTTCGTTCTGGTAGTGAATATTCAGGATCCTATTGAGGGCTTGATAGGGGTGCTAGTTAATCTCTATCTTCTGCATCCTGTTCTCCCACTGATAATTGCCATTTCTAGTAATGGATGCAGCCTGAAGTCCTCTTTTGTTTTGTTTTTCCCCTTCTCTCTCAACCCTACCTGCTTCTACTCTTGCCTGTATAACCACACACTCACAGATACACCTCCAGCTAAATATATAAAACTACCCATTTCCAACTACCATCTAAGTCATCCTGTCCCTTTTACTTGCTGCAAATCGGGTCATTCCCCCCACCCCATGGCCTCCTACTCACTTAGGAATGAGGAGACTGCTGTAGTCTGAGGAAGAGGACAGAAGTGAGCACCCATACAAAATAAATGCTCCCTTCCCAAAATTTCCTAAAATTCTCAGTAGCTAAATGGCTCAGCAGGGGTGATAAGGAGAGAAATCTTAACCCCATCTCCAGCACCAAAACCCCAACCCATCTGCTCAGGTCAGGCAGGCAGAAAGAAATGTCTATTTCCTCCTGTTCTATGTCATCCTATCCTGAGCTAAGGTCAAACATATGCTGTGTATTTGAGACTGGGGGCTGTTCCTGTCCCCAACTCATGACTCAGACCCCCATCTTTCTTCCAGCAGGTTATTTCTCCCCCATCAGTCCTCAGCTTTGTACCCACTGACCCAGTCAGGGCTGGTAGAAGAGGGCGGGGAGAGCCTTCTGGTTAGAGAGGGGGCTTTAGGACCCAACGGGAACCTATGCCTCTTGCAGCAGCCTAACCCAGAAGCAGGGGGGAATCCTGAATCGAGCTGAGAGGGCTTCCCCGGTTCTCCTGGGAACCCCATCGCCTCCTGCCAGCACACACCTGAGCAGGTAGGACCATGCACACCCCTTCCCAATTCTTCCTTGGCTGCCTTTCACCCCAGCCTCTCTGCTTCTGATCTTGCCATTTCCCTCTCACCAGTTCTGGCTTTCCCCATCCCTCCTCCCCGTCACTCACTGTAGTCCTGGGAGGTGGAAGCCTGGGAACAGTGGAGTGTCTGAAAGCTCAGAGCCCCTGCACCCTCCAGTGCCCTTCCTGCATTCCCCTCCCCAGGCATTCCCCATTCTCTAGCTAAAAGTGGAAAGTAGGGGGAAGGTCTGCCCAGGCCCCACGCCCTTGTACCCTTCTTTGCAGTGTTGCCTATACCCCTTCCCCCACTTCACCTAGACAGGAGAATTGGCAAGTGCTGGGGTAATAGAAAGAGTGGAGAGAGCCAGAGAGGGACCCGAGCCTCCCTGAGAGATTTCTCTCTTGCTTCCTAGCCCAAAGAGCTCAAGACTTTGCCCCCACTCCCTACTCACCTTCTAGGGGAACTAATACTCCCTCCAGGTTTATCTCACACTTGGGTGGTCAAGGTGTTGGAAGGATAGCAGAGATTGTGAGTGTTTTGGTGACCTTTTCCTCTAGGGAAAGTTCTTTTGGCTTAGTGCCCTCATCCCTGCCAGCACCTTAACACCCACTGCAAAAAGCCCCCACCCCATCCCTCTGTGCATGTGTGTGTGTGCCTGAGGTTGTAAGATCTGTAAGCTTTGGATAGAGGTGGCTGTGTGTATCAAAGGGGAGGGATACCAGAGTGTAGCCCAAGCTAGAACAGGCTCAGCCCAGATGGCTAGGGAAGGGGGTGTGGACAAGATTGGGGAGGTTGCCCAGCCATGCCAGCTCCCTAAGCTCCTTGTGTGCCTCAGGCTCCTAGTGTTACCCTAGAGCTGGGAGGTCCCCAAGCTTCTACCCACCCCCCATAGGTCCTCTGGGAGAGGGCTAGATGGCACCTACTGTTTATAGTGGCTTATTTTTCCCTCTTGTGGGCTGACAGGCCCTGCTCTCTGAAGATCTAGGGCATCTCATTCTATTTTGGTGGGTTTACAGGAGGGGTATATATGATTTGCCCGAGTAACCATGTTTGAGTGTGTATCTTGCCTCAGGGGGTAGTGGACTGAGGAGGGTGGGTGATAGAAGAGATTGGTCATACTTTGAGGGAATCCCTCTGGCTCTTAGTGTACGATGGGTGAGTGGCAGGTCCCCATCTGGTAACTCTGTCTAGGTGTGGGGTGTGCTCTGTATTCTTCCATGGCTCTCAGAGTCCCCTAAGGGTTGGTTTTGAAAGAAAGGGTAGATAATGGAGTGACTTCAGACTTTAGTTCTGGTCTTGATCCGAGAAGGAAAGTAGAGATTCTAGTGTGAGCGATGGACTGGGAATAAGAGGCCTGAATTGGAGACAGCCTGGTTACTTAACCACGTGCATTTATACAGGTCTTCCCCTTTTCTAAGCCTCAGTTTCTTCATTTGTAAAAAATGGTCATCAGTAGCAAGCCCTGCTTGCCTGACAAGGAACTGCCATAAAGACCCCACAAGATAATGTATCATAAAGCCCAGTGCAAATGGTAGTTATAGCTGGGGGAATCGAGGATGGAATCCTCTCCCTAAATCTAGGTCAATCTCTCTGCCTTTGGTTTTCTTCCCCCATCCTTGTCCATGTGTGGGGGATGGAGGAACCAGGGAGGACTATTACCCCAGGTACTGCAGCAGTCTCCTAATGCAGGTTGTAGCTGTTGCCAGAGAGTACAGATCTCTCCACCAGGCTTTTCTTCCTCTGGGGCTCCACACCTTCTCCCCTGAGCCCTGTCTCCACCTTCCTTCTGCCATCCCTGCTTGGCGTCCTTGTCTCTCTCTCTCCCCTGCCCAGTGGCCTCCTTGTCCGGCTCACTGGGCAGGAGCCCTAATCGGATTCGACAGCTGAGATATGTGTGGCAGCTAAGAGCAGGCGGGAGGGAAGCCGGTGGGAGGATGGTATGAGGACAGCCCCTGGCACTGCCTGGGCCTCCTGAGCTCCACCTTGGGCCTGCTAATTCTCATTTGGCTTGGCCCCAGAGAAAGGGTACCACAGGAAGCTCAGGAATGAACAGGCTGGGGTCCGGAGATTAGGGGAGAGGGAAACACACCAAGGACCTGAGGACCTGGTTGATACTTGATGGCCTTAATGTCAGAGTTCTAACTCTGAGGAGGAGGGAGAACAGCAGGTGAGAGCCAGGTTGGCCCTACCTTCTCTCCATTCCCATGGCCCCACTTTCTTCTCTTCTTGTTCAGAAATGTCTTCACTTTCCCCATCCAGCCCCATTGGCCAGTACCTCCTTATGGGTCACATCTGGGAGCTGCTGGGGGTGCCATGTGTCTGCCTCGATCTGGGCTGTTTCCTCCCCTCAGAGGTATTTCTCTCACTCACTCTCTGGGCTGGGCGCCAGGACTCCTGGATTTCCCGCCTGCCTCACAGTGCAGGCTCCCTTGCAGGGCTCCTGAGAGTCGCTAAGCTGGTTTCCTTCCTCCTGTGCAGGGAGGGCCTTCCCCTAGGGCTGGGAGGTGTCAGAAATCCCAGGTGGGATAGGAGTGGGGGCACGGTCGCCCCTGGCACCATAGCACCCTGGCTTCTCCCTCCTGGCCTCTGACTCAGCTTGGGGGCAGCACATGCCCAGCCTGGTAGGCATGGCCTGTTCTTACTTCTAGACTTCTGTCTTTACATGTGGGTAGCCAAGATCTTCTGCTATCTTTTTTAGCTTTTAGCTTTTCCCCCATGCTATGTGGGGGTGGCTGTTGAAACCCCTGTGTTTTGGGGATCAAAGGATTAGCATAATTGAGGCTGGGGCACTATTTTGTCTTCCCTCCATCTGGGCTGGGATGAAGGAAACCAGCACAAGCTTCCCCATGCCAATTCTTTCTGCCCTCAAAAGACCAGTCAGTGGAGCCAGGCCCTGCCCTCTTGGTGCCCACAATGTGGTTGGCACTGATTTGTCAGAAATTGGGAAGGTTTCCCTCTAGACCTCTTGCCTCTTTTCTCCTCCCACAGGGTAGGGGCAGCTCTGTTATTGTAGGCACTTATGGGCAGGCCTCCCCCTAGGGAAGGGGTGTGGGTTGCCCCCAAGATGGCCAAGTTGGCACTAGCCCCAGGCTGGAGTGCTGGACTCAGTTCTGACCTGGGAGTTAGTGGGGGAGGGCAGGGCATGGGCCTCCCTGCCCCCCTCATTTCCTGCTCTTTGGGCAGCTGTGGGCGAGAATGGCTGCAGGGACTATTTTTAGTTGGTCTGTCCCCTGGCAGGAGGGACGTGCAGAAAAGCACGGGGCAGGCAAAGGGGCTGGCTAAGGTGAAGGTAAGCAGGCAGGCAGAAGAGTGAGGAAGGGCTGGAGGAGCAGCAGACGGAGCAAAGAGGCATGTTGGACAGGGGCAGGACCTTGCTGAGAGGGACCTGACCCAGGTAGATGGGCTGGGCTGGGCTGGGCGGAAGAGTCCTGGAACTCCTCAGGGGTCTTTTTGTCCAACTGGACTCAGAACTGGAAGGGGTTTTAGAGGCTACCTAGACAAACCCTTCCCCTCACAGAGGGGGAAACTGAGGCCTAGAGAGGGTATGCAATTTAACCTAGGGCACTCATCAGTCATTAGCTGCATGGGGACAAGAACAGAGGCCCCTTGTGCTGTTTTTCTCATGTCATGGCCCCTCACCATACCTCACTGTGCTTCCCTCCCATGCTGTAGCAAGGACCTCAGGCCAGGCACACCTGGTCCGTTTTCCTCTCTGCTTGTTTGTGCAGGGTCTCCTTAAGCCCCAGCCTGGTTTGTTTATAAGTCTCTTTGTGGAGGGAGTCTGTGTCCAGGCTGGAAGGAGGTCAGGGTTGGGGTTTGTTTGAGTGGCCTGTGGCCACTGATGTGAATTGAGGTGCTGGATAGGTTCCAGCAGGCTCACAGACTGGCAAGCTGTGGGGATTGGAAACACCTTAGAGAAGGGACATCTGGTCTGATTCCCTCATTTTAGAGACCCAGAGAGGGCCAGGAATTTGTCCATAGTTCCCTGATGAATCAGACAGAAGACTAGGATGCAGGTCTCCATACTCTCCAGATCCCTTTGTGAGCCCTCTTCCTGCCATGCCCAGGACCTGTGGGCCATGGTTGTTTGCCAATTCCTCCAACAAAGGAGAGGGGCAGGGCTGAGGAGTGGGGAGATTACTACCGGCATATGATCACTAGTCAGAAGGTAGCCCTCCTCTGAAGCCTGGTGGGTGTTCCAGGAGAGTTGAGGTTGTGTGGGGAGAAAATTCAGTGGAGAATTGTGGTCCCTCAGAATTCAGTCTGTGTTCTGTCTCCTGCCTCAGCCTCTTTCCCAGGACCACTATGTGGTACAGATGCAGGGGAAGCCATTCCATAGACTCTGATGTGAATGGCGCCTCCTGTAGTTGTTCAGGGCCTTGCCTATGTAGCCAAACAGAGCGCGTCTGTCTCCCATCTTCTTTCTTGAAATTAGCTTCAGATCCAGCTGGAAGAAGGTGTTCCAGACAGGACTTAATCCAACACCCTCTCCCATACCCTGCCTTCTGCCACTCAACATCTCCTATTCTTCTGCTGCCCACCCCCTCCCCACCAAGCAGGTCTCAGTGGGCCACAATTTGTGGTGCAGAAGCTCCTCCCCTGCTCTCTACTCAGTGTCTATGACTCTGGGGGGCTGATTTATCATGCCCCCCCCATCAGGCCTACTGCAGTGTGTGAGAAATCAATAGTGCAAATGGATTGAGGCTGTTCAGCCTATCGACTCCCCTTGCGCCCCACCAACTCTCCTGGGACTTGCAGAGTTACTCATTCCCCTTCTGGGTCAACATACACATAGATATACGCATCTAGTGGTTGTAGTCAGAGCACTGAGCACAGGAATTACTCTTTCTGTCCGTTTCTGTCTCTTTCATTCTCTCTTATATACTGGGCTGGTCTTAGCATGACAAATACTCTTGAACATTTATTTTCTAGCTTGGGTGGAGTGGGGGTGGAGGGGCTTAAAGGGCAGTAGGCTGCCTGCCAGAGGTGGGGAGGGAGGCAGGTGGGTGAGGGAGATGGTGGGGGAGGATGAACTGGGGAAGGGATTGGGTGACAGCCCACCCCATCAGCCCTGGTAACTCAATCCCTGTACCCCACCCTCCCGATTTCCCTCCTGCTCAACAACTTCAGCAGCTGCTGGCAGAAGCAGGGCTGGCAGAAGTGTGTATGAGTGCATGTGTGTATGAGGGGGGTGATAGGGGCTGTGAGGGCAGGGGGTGCTGCCAGGACATGTTAAAGGAGACTCACAGCCTGGGTACAACTTGGGTGGCGGGAGGAGGTGGGGCAGGTGGGAGAGTGGGTGGTGAATGATGGGCAGGGTGCAGGCTGCGGGGCAGGGGGGGAGGGCAGGGCAGCCCAGGGGTCTCACAAAACTTGTTTGCACTGGAGCAGGGCCTACCGTGCTGAGGGTGGGCAGTGGTGAGGGGGTAGGGGTGGTCACAGCCATTGCTGGCCCCAGGATGCTGAGAGCTGTTCTTCGCCAGGGGGCGCATGTAACCATGGAGGGACAGTCTGCCCCTGTCTCCAATCCCTGGGCTGTGCCTGCCGGGCATCAGGCATCGCAGTCCCGGTGGTGACTAAGTCGCTTCTGTCCTGAGGCTGGCAAGGTGCCAGGTTCAGCTCTTCTCGGTAGGTGAGTCACTGCCCTGGCATCTCCCCCGGATGTAGCTGAGTCACCCGGCCATGCCTGCTAGGCAGGTGGGCACCATGCTTGGGGTGGGAGTGGAGGGCTATGTATGTAGCCCCCAGTGTCTGCTCTGATCTCTTTCTGGCATGTCCTGGACCCACCCATAAATCTGCAGAGCCAGGCAAGGATGGTGCTTCTCCTATATGCTCCATTGAGGGGGTAAAGGAAGAGGCAGAAGGGTACAGAGTAGAGTGGAATATGTTTGATTTGGAATAAATAGGGGGAGAGGAGAGTTGAGGAGGGGACTGTGGTGTTTCGAATCCCAGCTCTGCCATTGACAAGGCATATAACCTTGGGCAAGGCAATTTCTTTTTTGAACCTCAGTTTTCTCATCTGTAGGATAGAAACAGGATCCCTGCCCCTTCAGGACTGTGAGAACCAAATGGGGTGGGACCATTAAGGTAATTGTGGGAAGAGCTCCTTTTGGGATAAGCTAGGAGACTGGGGAGGGGAAGAGGAATCAGGACCAGTTCCAGTAGACAACTCCCGCCCTACCTGCATCATATCCAGGTGGTCTTAGAAGGACAACTACTTTCCATGTTCTTTTCAAACTACCATTTATGCTATTCTTTAGGAGTTCCCACAGGCTGTGAAAGGCAGGCCTTGTTTTACTAGAGGTGTGGGCCCTCCTAGGGTGTCTCAAAGCTATTTTATATCGCCGTTGACTACTGAAAGTTATCACTGGCCCATGTACCTATGGAACTCTCTCTTTGCTTCCTCTAGTTTGAAGAGGGATCTTGTCTTGGGAACCAGACAAGGCTGGGAAATGAGGCTCAGGCTCCTCCCCTAACCAATCTCCTGTGTACAAGGAAAGGGTAGGCCCCAAGAGTGTCTTTCCTAAAGAGTGAGGGGCCTCTGGGCCTCTCTGCTAGTCTGCTATCTCCTAGATACTCTTCTCTCTTTCTGCATCAGGGTTCTTCGAGGGAGAGGGGTGGAAGCCCTCTTGTGCACTCAGCACAGCTGGAGTTCAGCTGCTACTACAGATTAAAGACTCCTAGCCTCCCACCTAGGGACCTCTCCTGCCTCCTGGAGTCTAGCTTGGGTAGGGCTTGACCTTGGACAGGTGGTACTGGGCAGTAAGGGAGTGCCCCAAGGTGTGCAGGCTGTGTGTTTGTATACATGGCTGCTGGTCTTGTGTGCATGAGTGTCTAATCCCCTGTGGGGTGTGGGTTTGTGTGTGTATGAATTACTTCCTTCATCTGCACATAGGCCTACTGCTATGTCTGTTCAGCAGTGTGCCCCATCCTTGGCTTCATGCACTTGTACGTGCATAAATGTTTGTATGTGCTTGTTTGTGCATGGATGTGCATACATGCATCTTGGGGGTGTAGACTTTCGTGCCCTGAATGCACGTGAGTGTGCATTTTTACGAGGGTGCCTGAATCTCAGTGTGCAGGAGTGTACCTGACCCCATATGATGGCAGGTGTATGTATGTAAAGGTCGTCTCCTGTGGGGAGGAAGTATGCATGCACACTTGCATTTTTGTACCATGAGCCTTCTCTAGCCTCAGCTGGAAGAAAGACTGGTAGCATTTAGGTCAGGAGGTGCCTGTGGGCGCTGGGGGTGGGCTGGCCCTGACCCCCTCCTAGACTGGTTCCTCATCTGGGCGGAGCTCCCTGCTGTTGGCAGGGCTTAGGCTGGAAGGCCCTTGTGGGGGCGGGGCTGGGGGGGAAGGGGTTAAGCGTCTGTGTCCACATCTGGGAGCCATTGGCGCATTCCTGCCGGCTGAGCGCATGTTTGCGGATGGATCTGGACAGGACAGGGCGGGAGCAGTTGGGCGGGCGGTTCGCACCGGCGGATGGACGGAAATCCAGACGGGAGCAGGACATTACCCTGGCTCAGCGGGCGGGAAGGGGCCCGGGGAAGCACTGCTCCGAACCGCTGGAGCAATTTCCCCCTCCGCCAGACCTCTAGGCAGAGTGTCCTGCCGACCCTGCTTGTCCTACCTTACCAAGTTTGGGGGACTAACACCAGAGACAATCAGATACCTAAATTCTAGACCCGACTGTGCAACTGGTATGACCGTGGACAAAACTCCCTGCCCACTCTTGGCCTCTAGTTCCTGGTCTGTAAAGTGGGGCCCATCTGACCGGACTGGTGGGTCTGAGAGTTCTGCCACCGTGTCAGGCTGAGAGCCACCTCGCGGGTGGAAGCCTGGAAGTGTGGCACTTCCCCTTCCAGTGGGAAGTCCTGTGGGGGCACTTGTGGCCACTACTCTGCCTGGGAACGGGAAGGGGGTTTGTTCCCTAGTGATTCCGCTTCCCACCCCAGTGAACTGCTAGCGATGGGGACGTGATCCTCCTAAACAGGGCAGCAGGCTGGGAGGGGGCTCAAGACTGTGTTGGGGATTAGGGTCTCTGCAGATGGAGATTCAGATCCTGTCCAGCTGGAACATGAATGAGAGCTTTCCTGGCTCCTTCAGACTTAGCCAGGAGGGAGAATTTTGAGTCTGAGTCTTCTAGCATGGAGGGCGCCCCTACTGGAAGATCCCAAAGCCTGTGCCCTTTTGGGGGAAGTGTACTTTAAGAGGACCTGAGGGGTTGGGTTAGGCCAGAGCCCCTGTGACCACGGGAGCTGGAGAGGTGTTTGGGAAAAGAGGAGGTGTACATGCAGGAGATCTACTCCTGTACTCCTTTTTTGCAGATGAGAAAATTAAATCCAGAGAAGGGAGGTGACTTGCTCAAGGTCACACAACTCTCAGTTCCAACTGGTCCCTGGAGGAGGATTATAGTTATGGGAGATAGGGGCTTGACAGCTAGGGTCAGAGTCACTGCGTTCACTTCCATATTACGCCGCCTCCTCTCTTCCGGGGTTTAGGTGTGTGTGGGGGTGTGTGTGATCCGTGAACCCCCGTGTGGATGTGTGTGGTCGGGAGGAAAGGAGTGTAGGGTACCACACACTGCGGTCCTTTCTCCACCGAGCCCTATTTCTATTCTTTCCGCAGAACTACACTCCCTCCTCGCTCTGCATCTCCAGTTCTGGGCTTGAGGGAGGGATTCTCCCAGATTCCCACGGTCCAGCCTTCAGCTAGGAGCGGCTCCTTTAAGACTCGCCCTTCCCTGGGTCTATTAAGGAGGGGGGCCGGGCGTGATCCTGTGGACCCGCCCCTGGCTGGTGATTGGTCAGTGGGTGGGCAGGGGCGGGCCTGAGGGAAAGGGCCTTCCCCCACCTCTGCTCCGTACCCTCCGCCCCCCCAGTCTGGGGCTCCGGGTAAAGTTTCAGCCTCCGCACGTGACTCGCCATGGCCGCTGCCGTCGCCCCGCGCCCCTAAGCCGCGGCCCCCCGGACGGCTCCTCTCCGGGGACTCTGCACCCCTGATGCCGACTGGTACCAAGGCGCCAGGTTAGGGCAGACGCCGTGCCCGCGGGCAACCCCAACGGGTTGCGTCCCCCGCTGCGAGGTAACCTCTCTCAGGGAATTTTGGGGAGCCCCTGGCCCCCGCAGGCATTGGGTCCCCATGGCCTGCTCCTGATGGGAGCTGCGGGAGGGGCCCCGGTGTTGGGCGGGTTCCGACGGGAACCCAGGGTTTCCTGGGCTTCCCACCCCGCCGCCGCCGACTCCAGGGTGGGGGAGCCCCGTCAGTGCGTCTGCCTGCGCCGTGTCTTCGCGCGCAGCCTTGAGGCATCTGGGGACGTCTGCCGCGCGTGTCCCCTGCCCTCGAGCTGTTGCAGAAGCGCCGCTGGGAGCTCCTGCTCTCTCTTTTCTCTTCAAAAACAAGCAAAACAAAAAGACTTTCAAACCTGTTTGGGGAGAGATCGGATGCCCAACGGACTAGCCCCCTCCTTCTTTCCCTCCTGTTATCTGAGCCGCCCTGTGGTTTGGGGAGAATCAGCCAGGGGGCCCACCCCCACCAGAGAGAGCCGGCTGGGGGGCGGGGCCCGCTCAGCTGGTGTCCCCTGTGGAGTGAGGGGAGTCGTCAGAATTGGGTGCGGAAGCCAATGCAGTGTGTGTGGAGGGGGGATTCCCTGGGTCTTGTGCTACCATGGGGTATGGAAGCTTTTGGGCGTGATGGGAAGGACGGAACAGACTGGCCGACCTTGCTTTGCTGAGGGTGTCTGGGACCTGGTGCCACCCACGAGGCTTGGAAGCTGCTAGCCAGATGTGTGTGTGTGTGTGTGTGTGTGTGTGTTGGGGGAGCTGGGAAATCAGCTTGGCTAGGTCTCCTATCCTCTTTTCTGGGCACTGCACTATTGTCAGGCTGCTCCGTGGGAAGAAGGACAGACCCCCAGTGTGCTAGGCCGAGGATGGGGACCAACTCATATGGAAATCAGATAAAAAAGCCCTTCAGCCTTGGAGATGTTTCTTAACCTTCCATCCTATCTTGAATAGGATGCCCAGTGTGTTGGCCTGGAAGGGTACGCCCTGGCTGGCTCCCTTTTCTGTAGCCAGGTTGCCGCCTTCTGCTGGCTGTGTGCACAAGTGTGCATGTATATAATCTCTGAGGGGATTGTTCCTGAAAATACTCCCCCACTCCCTACCCCTGCTGCTTACCCTAACCCTTACTTCTGCTCCCCGTGTCCCCCACCCCCAGTTTTCTGGCTTGGAGATTCAGGGATGTTTCTTATCCTCTTTCCTGGCTGCAGTCTTCATAGGGCAAGATTATGTAGGGAGAAGTGGTTCAGTAAGGACCTCCCAGTTCTTGATAGGAAATTGGGGTTCAGGCCCCAAATTCTCCTTCAGGGCTTGACAGGGAGGTTGGGCCGGGGAAGCCCCAGGTTGGAGTGGGGGGGTGGCTTGGAGTCTTGAGGTTTCCTCTGGCGAGGTGGAGGAGATGAATCTGGGGGAAGGAACAAGAGAAAGAGTATTTGGAATTGGAAGTGTGGTTCATCCTCTTGGAGGATGAAGGGGTGGTGGTTGTGGAGTCAGGGAGTTTGTGGCTCTGAAAGATGGTGCACTGGGAGGGGCTAGGACATCAGCACTGCCTGGGAGTCTGGGCCATGTGGTGTCCTGAAACAGAGAGGTCAGTAGGGTCAGACTCAAGTAGGTGCTTGGGAGCTGAGCATCTTGGATTTGCAGGGATTTTGAGGGTATAAGTGAGTATGCATGAGGTGGTCACTGCAGGGGTTTTGCCACCAGGCTGATGACAGTGGTATAGATGCAGTGGCTGTTCTGAGAAGACCCTGGGCTTGGAATGCCTTAATCCTGGCCACCTCCTCCTATACAGCCTCTAAATCTCTCTCCTTCCAGTCTGACCCTAAATGCCCCTATTCCTACCCTGGGACACGTGTCGTCTTTAGTCCCCTTCCTACTCCCAAACTTTCGGCAGCCTAGCAGGAAGCTCACTGTGGGCAGCCCGATCCTGATTGCCCTGTTCCTCCCCCACTGGGCACAATCACCTACATGTGCCATGACATGGTTCCTGCCACCCTGTCTAGTGTGGGGAGAGGGCATTGTCTGGCCCCTCAGGTCTCTTTTGGGCACATTGATCCAGGCCTCAGTTAATGATGAGTTCCCCTTCCCCTAAATCATTTAGTTTCCAAAGCTGGCTCTGCCCTCTAGGACCTTTTCTCCTAGGCTACTCCTTGCTTAGACTCTAGGGTCTTATGTGGGATGGTCCTCAGAACTGTGTGATGTGAAGGTGGGGCCTGCCCCAGAATACAATCCTCAATGCCCAGTTCCCTGTCCTCTGGGAAACGTGAGCAGGGCAGGACCTAGGCTGGGCTAGAGGAGTGGGTGTGTTTGTGCCTCTGTGGGGTCTGTTTGAGAGCACTGCCTAGCATCCCCTAGATGGGCATCTGGGGAAGGTAATCCTATCCCTGCGACTAATAAATGGGTAATCTCCACTTGCTCAGCACCCCACACCCGTCTGGTGGTGGTGGTTTTGGGAGTGTGGGAAGCTGGCAAGGACGCTGGCAAGAGGACCAGGGTTGTCTTGACTTACTGGGTTTTGGGAAAGGAGTGTGGCAACTGATACCCCCAGCTCCCAGGGTTTTGGCTGCACATTCTCTCTGACGCCTGCTGTCTTTCCTCTCTCTGCTCCCCTCTCCACCCCTCTGGCTGCTGTCTGGAGCCCACACGGTTTGTGGGGGGGATGCAGGGTGGGGGGCAGAGCCTGAATCTCCGTGTGTGTCCAGGGAGTGTTCTGGAAATTGGCAGGATTGGCTGAGGGTGTCCGGGTGTTGCCGCAGAGTGGGCGGCACGCGGGGACCTGGTCCAGAGTGTGAGAATATGTCAGCGTCGGTGTGTCTGTCCCCAGTCTGGCTTGGGTGTGGGTGTCTTGGGTGTGGGTGTCTGTTGCTTCGTCTGGATCTTGCCTCCCGCTCCAGTCCTTCCCCCTTCCTTCCCCCCCAGCTGGGACCGCCTGCTTGCTCTGCCTCTCTCCCCGCAACTGGAGCCTCCCTTGCCTGTTCCTGGAATTTAGAGAGGAGGAGGAGGAAGAGGCAGGCAGACAGACCTCCCACACTCTAGCCCGCCTGCCTGGCATCATGGGGAAATGAAATAGGTGCTATGGAACTAAGTTTTCCCTGGCTTCCCCAGACCCTCTAGCACATATCACATGGCCCAGGGGCCAGGTCTTACAGAAGAGCCATGGGCTGCTCACCCCTCGAGGCAGTGATTACCTCCTTCTACTTAACATCCTACCCCAAAGGGCCCCTGCTGGACCTCCAGGCACCACTGTCAGCCTGGGGAGCCGGTGGGGGGATTAGGCTGCTGCCAGGCTGGCCAGCACCTGTTGCCAACCCCAGCCCTGTAACTGGAGCTGGCCAGGGAGGGGGCTGCAAAATGACAGGTGTAATTTCTGCAACCAGGCAACCCCTCCCACCTCTGAACTGAATATGCCTTTCCCTTCCGGCCAGAACAAGGAAAGCCTCCCCCCCCCACAAGTGTCAACCTGATCTCATGGATGATGCCCCTGTCCTGCCCAATGACCCCCACCCCCATCATTGGATGCAGAGCTGGGCTGCCTTCCTTCAAGTTTTCAAAGCTCTGCAGCCCTGGCAGGGCTGGGGGTTGTGGGGGTTGTGTGGATGGGGGTGGTTCTCTGTTAATGTTTTAATTGCATAAAAACTGGGAGCTCAGCTCCAGGCCAGTGGGGAGTCTGGGTCTGGCTGGCCGCCCGGTTCGGGCTAAATATAGTCTGGGACATCTGCAGAGAAGGGGAGGGGGGTGGAGGGAGGTTCCATTCTCCCACCTCCAGCCAAGGTGCCCTCGTCTGGGCAGGCACCTTGGAGCAGTGAGGGGGATTCCTCATCACAGAAAGCAGAGGAGAGGCAGTAGGGGCTCTGGGCATAGTTTAGACCTTGCTTGCTTGGAGGCCAGTAGACACCTGAGATGAACCTGGAGGCTCAGGACAGGTCTGGAGTAGGGTGTGCCAGGTCTGGATCCTCTGGCTCTGCTCCCTCTCCCCCTAGAGTTGCCTGAGTTCAGGCTGTCTCCATGTGTCACTGCGCCCCTGCCGGGCAGTGTCACCGTGACCCACTTGCTGTGTGCCTGTGTGTACACACCTACCTTGGAGTGGCTTCCTCCTGGCCCTCCCCCTGGAGCTTCTGTCCCCTGGGTCCTACCGCAGGTCCTCAGCCTGCCTTCCCTCTGTCCCTCGCCCCACAGCGAAACCTTCAGCCCAGGAATCGAGACTTGAGAAGGGGAAGCTGCGGTGGGGAGTTCTCTGATCTCCAGTCACGGCAGGAAGTGGGGAGGAGGGGGGTGGAGGGGGGGAAACCGTGAGTGGCAGGCGGGGAGGGAGGGCCCTGTGAGTCCTGTGATCCACCCACACTGTGCACACGGGGCTTGGGGGTAGCCACCCTCCTATGATCCCCTTTTCCTCTAGCTCCATGTGGGAGAAACTTGGGGACAGCTGACTCCACAGGGGCTGTGAACAATCTTCATCACCTCCCCAGCGCTAAGAAAAAAAATGCCTTCCTGTCACGTGGCTGTCACTTCCTGTCCCACTGTGGTTCCTGGGATGTTTGTTGTTGGTTGTCATGGTGATGGCCGCTGTGGGCACTACCCCTGGTTCTTGTGGGGAGGGAGCTACCCCTCCCCATAAAGCTGGGGTGGGTACCTGGGGACCTGGCTGGGGGGCCCTTTCAGGCTGTGTGTGGTCTCTGATGCTCCAGATTCCCCAGGACCCCCCAGACTTCTGTCTGTGGGAAGGAGTCACCACCACCTACTCAGACTGAGTGTTAGGGAGACTGTGACCACGTCTGGCTGTGCCTGAATGTGGCTGTCTGTATTAGTCTGACTGATTTTACAGCCCTGGTCCCCTTTAGCCTGGTCCGTCTGCCTCATGAAGATGCTGGTTCAGGGAACCTCTGTACTCCCCATCTCCTTTCACAGTTTTGGAGTCTGCTCCTGTCCTGTGTTCTGATGGAAACAACCTTCCTCAGGGAGTTTCTGTGGCTTCTTGGGATCCAGGCTGGGGTGTAGAGGGTCTCTGGGCAGGGCACCAGACTGTGTGTGTTTTGGGGGCTTTGCAGACCATCCTTTCCCCTGCACACACAGCCTGCGCCAGCTTCCCCCTGATCCCACAGGCTCTATTCTTTAAGGGGAAGGGGGTTCTGTGACCTACTCTCCCCTCCCCTTTGTGGGCTTCCCTGTTCAGCTGTGGGTAGAGGGGGAAGAGAGTCTCTGGTTCTAGCCTCAACTGCGGAGTAGGAAGTTCCTGAGGGGGTTGACGATTTGGGGGCTCTGGGGCAGGGCACAGTCTGACTCAGGCCTGGTCTGGGGTCAGAGCCAAAAGGATATCCTGAGGCAGGAGTGGGGGAGTGCATTGGTTTCCCTGCAGCTTGGGTCCCCAGGACGGGATGATAGGAAAGGGCTGGTGGTATCTGACAGTTTGCCCCTGTAGGATTCGATTCAGAATATGGCAGTCTCAGGGTTGGGGCTGAGCCAAGGGGATGGGTGGGCAATTCCTGTAGCCTACCTCCCTGCCCTTGTGCTGCCTGTTCTCCGTGAGCTGTCTCCCCCATTGTGAGAGAGTCATGCTTCCTGCATGGTGGAGTAGGGGGAGGTAGTGGTGAGGTGGGCAGCTGCCAAGACGAAGGTGGGGAAAACCCCGTGCCAGGCTGGATGTGAGGATGGGGGTTTCCAGGCTGGGGGGGGTCCCCTTTTGTCTGTGTCCCTTTGGTCCCCTACCTAGACAGAACTGCCTTTGTATGATCCACACACTCCTGTGGTCTGGCTGTGGCCTCGGCCGGCTCTTCTCTTCCTCTTCCTGTTTTCTTCCTTCCCTGTGGGTTGGTCCCACTCCTAGAGGCCTGGGCTGCCCCCTGCCCTTTCACCTACTCTCTGCTTGGAAGGAAGATCTGGTGGGAGGCTTTGGCTCTGGTTCTGGGTGGATCCCTCAGCCACTCTGGGCTTCAGAGGTCCCTAGCATGTCTCCCAGGGGACTCTCGGGTAGGGTCTCCGGGAATGGAGGAGTTGGGAGCACTACCCTGCCCAGCAGAGACTCCCATTTCTTCCTCCTAGAACTTGGCCTGTCCTAAGCTTGGTCGTTCATTCGCCCTGTCAGCCTGGTATTCAGTCACTGCTGAGATTGTGGTGTGTCGGGGTACGGCAGCTCTGTGTTGTTGGGGCAGAACCTTGAGCTGGGTGGGGTAAAAGTTGGGGAGATGTCGGATTTGTTCTGGGATGAGGCGTCTTGAGGCAGGGGACAGTGGTAGCACCCAGAAGCAAGATTGCTGGGGTTCTGCCTTCTCACTCCCATGAGGACGTGCTATGGCCTGCATATTCTGGGGCAAGTTTTCAGACCAGATCCAGCTATAGCACGGCAGGCTTGGGGTTCTGTGGGGCTGGTGGGGAAGGGGTGCCCTCCAAATGTCCCAGCCTCCCCCAGATCTCTTTTAAAATGAGGCTGGGCTTGCCTGGCTTCCAGCAGCCCAGACCCTGGTGAGTAGATGGGAAACAGAGAACCAGAGTGGCAGGTTGTGGGCTAGCCAGGGAGTAGAGGAGTGAGAGCTTTGACCAGAGGGGCCCCTAGGAAAGAGAGTAATGGTCATCACTGCTCCCCAACCCCTGTCTGCAGAACTGAGGAGCAGGGAGGAGGGGAGAGGTTATGGCTTTGTGTGTATGTGAATGTTTTCCTGGAAACTTTATAAATAGTTCCAGCCCACTGTTCTGATTTGAAATCTGCCCTGTCCTGCCCTGCTTGGCCAGCTTCTGAAAGAGTAGGGGGTCCAAAGGGGCCAGGTCTTTGTTTTTGCCAGGGCTGGAGTCCCTTCTGCCCAAGTTGAGCTTGAGCTCTGGGTATCATTTGCATATGATTCATTAACTGTCTAGAATGCTTAGGAAACCCCCTGTCTCCCCTTCTTTTAAGCTCCCCAATCCTTGTCTCCTTCTCTCAGCCCTTCTGAGACTGCCTGACTTCTATTCCTTAGGAACCACTGTTGCAGGGGAGCCAGGGAGCAGAGAGGGGAGAGTGAATGAAGAAGGGAGGCTGAGCCCGCTGGGTTTGGGGACCCCTGGCTCTTCTCCTCTGAGAATAGGGGAGGAAATGGTCTATTTCTCTTCCCCTTCTCCCCTCCCCAAATTCAAATGTTTCCTTTTTTGGTTTGTGAAAAGAAAGAAGGGACTTTGGGAAAGGGTTGTGGTCAGGCTTCCACCCACACCCCTAATATCCCTCTCACCACATCCCTCTCCTCAGTCTGGGGGAAGCAGACCCTGGAAAATGGGTAATTCTCCCTCCTTGCTGCTAGCCCTGGTTGGGGAGAGGCAAGGGAAAGCAGGCAAAGTCTCCAGGGGGCACCAGGGTGGCAAGAGGCCTGGGGTGATGGGAGGCTCTGGGCTAGGTGCTTTCCAGGACTTCCTCTCTTAAATCACACAACCAGTTGTTGAGGTAGGCAGCTCACAGGCGGGTAAACAGATGCTTAGAGAGGTTAAGTGACTTGTGTAAGGTCAGCCAGAGTGGCAGAGCTGAGATTTGACCCTTCAGACCTCAGGTTCTTTTCTGCCATCTTTGTGGCCCAGGCAGCTCTCACTTTTTTCTCTAGGTGTGTGACTGACTCTGGGGTATAACGATTGGGTAGTTACAGACACCTGATGCTGGAGAAGGGATGCTGACACCTTCTAGGGATGAGGGAGGCCCCAGCGAGCAGGGGTGCATGGCTGGTTGCAGGCATTCCAGCCCCCCACCCTTTCTTCTGCTGTGCTTAGGCTGGGCTCAGTATATGGGAGGTGTGGGCCTGTGGTTCTCGCTCTCTCTCTCAGGGGAGGGTACCCGTGGGCAGTAGAGGTGGTTGGCATAGGGTGGAGGTTGGATGTGGGTAGTTTGTTTTCCCTCTCTTTGGTGCTGGTTTCGATTCTCTGACAGGGCCTTCTCTACTCCTCCCTGGGTGCAGGGGACTGGGGCCCAAGTGTCTCCCTGAGGGTCATGGCTCCTGGAGAACCTTCTGAGGCAGGACCCATGCTCTTTTGTCTACAACCTCATCATCCCTGCCTTTGCCCATGCCTGTTTCCTGGTCTGCCTGGCCCTTGGCCCAGTTCTGTGACCTTTACCCTCTCATGCAGCTCAAGGCCCTTCCCAGGGAGCTGAGTAACTTTGCACTGATGTTTGCAGGCTGAGCTGGGTTAGGCATATTGGAGGCTCTGACAAGGGGTGGGAGAGGCCTTCCAGCTTCTCCCTGGAGTATGTACCTGTGGCTGGCAGGGGGTGGAGGGCGGGGGAGGGGAGTGGGAGGTGGGGGGCGATCTTTGGGGAAGTTGAAGTTTGGTCCAATTTCAAACTCCTCAGGGGCAGAGTTAAGGCATTAATTCTGTCTCTTCTTTGGTGGCTAAGGTGGGTTCCAGAAGGTCTAGGCTGGACTGACTGAACCCATACTCCCCTACCTTCAAAAGCTGGGTCAGGATGCCTGGGGTCTGAAACAAATGGCTTTCTGGGCCTCAGCCTTGGTTCAGGAGGCTTTGTGTTGGGTCAGCTGCCTCCTGGGCCTCACCTCGTGTGGATGTGAATCCACTTGAGTGTTTGTGGACCCTGGTGTGTGTTGTGGAAGGTGCAGTACACAGGCTGGGCCCACAAGGAGGGTCTCAAGAGTGTCTGGTGGCAGAAGAAACAAGTTCAGGGGCCATCCTGCCTGTGTAAGGACCAGGGAATGTGCAGTTTGGGAAATTGTGGGACTGTGGTTGTATGTCTTTGGGGAGCTGAGTCCTGGGGCCCGTGCACACAAGTTCTGAACTGTGTTCATTGTGTGGTAGAGCCCAGGTGTGGAGAGATGGTATCTCTAGGTTCCCTCTCCTTACATGCGTGCCCGCACACACACAGGCTGGGGCTGCAAGCATGCTCTTGCCCACCCAGATGTTTTCTATAGACCTGCGTGCATGAATTTCTGCAAGTGTGTGGTGTGTATTTGTGTGTGAGGGTCCCATTGTAGCCACTGATGAGGTTCAACCAGCCCCTCCTTCCCTTGCCTAGCTCCCCCAGCTCAAGTTCCCATTGTGTGGGGCCCCACAGGGGTGTGGTCCGGTAGGTGGAGCCCCTGTTCCTCTGACATCAGCCCTCTCAGCCTAGGAGGGAATTGGCAGGGACCTGGAGAGGGAAGAGGGCACCTCATTCTGGAGCGAGGAGAGAGGCCCTATGGTTGTCATAATGAGTAACAGTAAAAATCATCTTCATTAACAAGGTCCAGATTTTATTCTTGGTGTAACTGTCCCCTCCCTAGCCAGTACCCGTCCCCTCCTCTCCCCCTTCCCTCTCTCCCTCAGTTCAGCACAGGCTGGCTGGCTGGCCCAGCTGGGTCCAGAAGTCCTGGCCTCTTCCACAGTGGCCTTGGCAGGAACTCCCCTATCGCAGGCTTGGTCCTCAGCCAAATGCTGGCCATGTGCATGTCCCCTGGACTCCAGGTTTGAGCCTGGAGTCTGGGACTTGCAGCGTGGAACCTGGTATGTCCTGAGCTTGGGGCGGGGCTGGGGTATGAGAAGGGTATTGGAAAGGGACAATTCTTACTTTGGTTCTCTGTGGCCTTGTTTCTTTTCTTCTGTTTTTTAAAAACAGCTTTATTGAGATGGGGTATGAAGGGTATTGGAAAGGGACAATTCTTACTTTGGTTCTCTGTGGCCTTGTTTCTTTTCTTCTGTTTTTTAAAAACAGCTTTATTGAGATGGAGTTCACATACCATAAAACTCACCCATTAAAGTATACAATTCAGTGATGTTAGTATATTCACAGAGTTGTGCAACTATTACCACAGTTAATTTTAGAACATTTTCATCACCCCAAAAAGAGTCCCTATACCTATCAACAGCCACTTCCCATTTCCCTCACATCCACGCCCCAGCCCCTGGTAACCACAAGTCTACTTTCTGTCTCTATAGATTTGTGTATCCTGGGCATTTCATATAAATGGAATCATATAATATATGTTTTTTTGTAACTAGGATAATGTCTTCAAGGAATATCCATATTGTAGTATTATACTTTATTCCTTTTTTTGGCAGAATAATATTCCATTGTATGTATATACAACATTTTATTTATCCATTCATCAATTGATGACATATAGATTGGTTCCACGTTTTTTTTGTTTTGT
>VBSM01003215.1:15296137-15318628 GCA_008086735.1 Cheirogaleus medius | reverse complement strand
TCTCTCCCCGGAGCCAGGGAGTCTCTTTGTCCCTGGGGTAGGCCCTGGCAGGGCGCCTCACTGCCCACACTGGCTGGCTGCCCACCGCCACCACTGCTTCCTGGATCGCCGCCTCTGGCTTTGCCACAGCCCCCTCCCTCCCAGGCCCCATCAGCCACCAGGAGTAGGGACATTATGTCTGTGCTCCTTTATGCCCCCAACTCTTTATGCCCTGAGGCCAGGGGGCAGGCAGGTGCTGCCTAGGTTTCTCTGATACCCTTTCTCAAACCTTCATCTGTTTTCTCCCTCTTTCCCTTCTACCTCATGTAGTAGTGTGAGGTGGACAGCATCTGGGGACCCTGATTCTGGTCTGGTCTTTTAGTCTATGCTAACGGTGGGAGAAGGCTGGCCTCTGGGGTTCAGGGTTGCTTGGGAATGGGTGGGTGTATCTGTGTGGAATTTTCACTGTATTTGAAGTGACTGGGATTCATATTTTGAGCTTGCTTGGGTCACAGGAGCTGGACGAGTGTCTGCTTCCTGCTAGTGGGATTTTTAACAAGGGAGGAGTTGAGCATCTACAACCTGGTGCCTACGGACAACTTGTCCTCCCCCAGGTGATGGGAACAGAGCTCCCAGACACTCTGTCCACCTGGAGCCTGGACTCATCAGAGGGTTGGAGGTGGGGGCTGGGGCCTGGCCCTGTCCTGTGCCCGTTGGGTGCCAGACTGAGCAAATGCTTTGCCCTGCCCTGAATGTTGCAAGCTTCTTCCTCTTTCTTAGAGGTGGGTGGGGAGGGCTTCCCACCCTGGTAACCTCTCCTCAGGGTGGGGTGCCCACATTTCAGGCAAGTGTAGCCTTCTTTGGCTTTCCCCACCCAGGTTAGGCAATACCCCCTTCCTGCCCCCTCCCTCTGTGAGCCCCTGGGTTTTTCTGTTCCTCCCCCCTTCCTAGTAAACAACAACAACTTATCTTCCTATCCCGACCCCCAGCATCTGAGCTTCTCCCTGACCTTCCTCTGCTCTGGGACCAGAGGCGTGGCCATGGGCCTCCCTCCTTCTCTTGCAGGAGTGGGGTTCCTGGTGACTAGAGCTCCTCAGCTCTCTGTAGGAAAGCATGACATGCCTGGCCTCAGGGATGGAGGCAGTTTAGCCTCCCCTGGCTTGGGGCTCGCTCTGGGCGTCAGGCAGTTCCTAAGAGAGGTAGAAATCAGTGGCCCTCCGTTCCTGCAGGGAACAATGATATGCTCTGGTCCTCTGCCACCCTTTTTGTAGGAAACCTCACTGATGAGGCTTCCTCCTCCCACTCCCTGCCAAAGGAAAGTGCTCCCTCATCCCTCTCCCTGGGTGGGAAGGAGGCAGTGCCTTAGGTGGCCTGGTTGTGCCCTTCAGAGACCTAGTGGCCTGTGGGACAACAGAAATCCTCTCCAGGTCACTGTGGGGAGGGGTGGGTATTTGTCCTGCTACAGTCTCCCAGGGAGCCAGGGTGGGAGCCCCAGAGATAGTACAGGGATTTTCCCCTCCCCCCAGGCCAGCCCCTGTGGCTTGATCTCTGAGGACTGGTGTTTACAGTGGAGGTTTGGGATTGTGTGTGCATTCCGGGGAGGGTCAGGGTTGTGTGTGTTTTAGGGGTGAGGGGGGTCAAGGTTGGATATGTTGTTGGGAAGGGATTAATGGCCTATGTACATTGGGTGAGAGGGGAATGTGTTTTGGGAGAATCAGATCTGGAGCTGGGGAGGGGATGTCAGTTTGTTTGCTCCTGGGGCTGGGAGGGGGTGTGACTTAGGACACAGAGTGGTTAAGGGGCGTAGCCTTCAGATTGTGTTGTGTTTGGGAGGGAAGCGTCTATTTCTTATGGTTCTTCTAGGCTGGAGGAGAGAGCTAATTTGCCTTTTTCGCTGCTCACCCTGGGAATTCCATGGGCAAAGAGGTCTGGGGGCTGTGGAGTAGGCAGGCTTCACAGTTAAAACTTGGACCTTTGTGCCACTTACTATGTGCCGACAACCTCTCTGAGCATGTTTCCTCATGTGTAAAACAAGGATATTACCAGAACTCCTCAGAGGGCTTCGAATTAGGCAAAATCATCAACTAATGCACTTAGCTCCCTGCCTCGCATGTGACATGGTGTCTTGGGACCTAGGCCCTTTGTAAATGCTAGCTGGAGAGAATGGGATGCTAACATCTGTGGAGCTCCCACTGTGTGTCAGTGACTTCAATCTGTGATTTACAAATCTTAAACCCTACAATCCTGGGAGAGAGACATTATCCTGCGCATTTACACACAGGAAAAGGTGCTGGGGGAGGTTAAGGTTAATTTCACCTCCGTGAAATTGGGCCTGTAAGATTGCAAAGCTGGGCTGTTTTCCACCATCCAGATAGGCAGCTTTGGGAGGGGATCGTGGGGGGTGCTACAGGGTGTGGGGAGCGGATAGGGAGTGGGGGTTAGTGCCAATGTTGAACCACCTCCCCCATTGCTGAGGCCTTGCTTCTGCCTTAGAACCTCCCTCCTTCCCCCAGTAGGGGGCGTAGGGAAGGCCCTCCCAAGCCACGCCCCCTCCACTCTGTTTTGGATCCTGAATGCTGGAGGGAAAGAGAGATAAGAGGCCTGGGCCAGATCTCCATCCTGTCCAGGAAGCTGTGGATACAATCTGTTCACACCCATCCCTACCCCCAAATCTGCCCGCTGCAGCCCATGGGAGTTTGCAGAGCTCAGTGGGCACCCTCCCCCCATCTTCAGACAGACACTGAAAGAACAGAGTGTAAAAGCCACAGTTCTTATTCTTATTTTGTTTCAATTTATGAGTGGGGGCGGAGAAGTTGGAAGCAATCAATAGAGGAGCCAGGGATGGGAGCCCCAAAAGGGTGGCTCCAGATTTCCAGTCCACATATTTGCTACATGTGCCTAGAGACTGGGGAATGGCCTGAGGGTCTGGGTGAGCCTTGCAGGCCCAGGAGAGGAGAGGGGTGTACCCTTCTCTTCTTCCTCTTCTCTGCCTCTTCCTCCCCTTTGCAGTCTGTGCATCCTCCCTCTCTCCCTTCTTCCCACTCTTTCCTTGGACAATAGGAGGGACAGCCCAGGGAGAGGGGTACTGCCTAGCAATGCCTTTCCTGTAGTCCAAAGTGCAGAGTCAGCCAACAGATCATTACTTGGGGTTTTAAATGAAAATGGGGCCCCTTACCTTTTATCTCCCAGCAAGGATAATGCACAAGCCCTCTCAGGGCAGGATCCCAGCATAGACTGGGGGAGGGGACCTAGGGAAGGAAGCAGGTCTTCCTCTTGGGCGGGTCAGGGCCCGAGATATTGTGTCCACCCCATGCCTGGGGATGTGTGCCCATGGGGCTGTGCCAGTGCAGGCCCTAACTGCCCTTTGGGGGGTAGTGTCTGTGGGAAGAGGAAGTGGTTCCCTTCTCTAAATCATTTCAGGGTGGTGCCTTCCTCCTCCACACCCTTCATGGAGTAGGAGCACAGCCAGTGAGTTGGGTTTCCCAGGGTAGACTGGAGGCCACTCAGCCCTGGTTAAGCCAGAAATAGAGGCCCTCCCCTCCCCAATTTGACTCCTGGGTTGCTAGAAACCTCAGCCAGCTCACAGACCAAGAGCACCCCCCCCCCAGTCTTAAAGGACAGCTTTTCTTGTGTGGCCTCAGGCAGGTCACCCAACCCCTCTCTGAATCTGTTTCCTCCTCTTTAAAGCAAGACTTCTAATCTGTCTCTGGTTGGGTGAGTTGCTTTTAGGCCATGGTGACCTGCTTTCTGGTGAAGGCCTTGGTTAGCTTCAAGTACCCTGCAAGGACAGGGATGATGAGGGGTGGGGTGGAGCTGGGCATTGTCTTGGGGGATGGCCACTTTGTACTGGGACCCAGTGTCCACCTGGCATTGGTCTCATGATAGCCTGTTTATTATCCCCTCCAGATGGGGTTGGGGACAGTAGGGATCCCTGCTTGGCACAAGGAGGGGCCAGTTCAGCCCACACCTGCTGAGGGCTTACTAAGCACAAGCCTGGAGAAGAAGCTGGATGGGGAAAGGCTGAGCAGGACAGGGCTTCAGGCCTGTAGACAGCTGCCACCCGAGGTTCCCCACCCCCAGTTGCTGCTTGGAGCCTTCCTTTGTCCCTCCTTCTCTCACTGCTCAAGGATACTGGGTTCTGCTCTGACCTACCCCATGACCTTGCTGTTGGTTAGAACAGGCCTCTCCAGCTTCTCTCTAACTCCAGAAATCCTATCCATCCTTCAGGAAACATCTTGAATGCCACCTTTTCCCAGAAACCTTCACAGATGTTCTTCCTTCCTTGCCATACTCTCCCTCCCTCCTTAGTATGCCTGTGGGTCCTTATTTATTTACTTACTTATTTTTACAACACTCATCTCTCTACCATGAAGTTACTTCTCCAATGTTCCTGTCATGAACTGTAATCATTTGGGAGATCCTTTCCTGACCACAAGATCTTTGATGGCAGGGACAGAGTCTGAGGTCCCTGAGCACCTTGAAGCTATGAGCACAGAGCCTAGCATGTAACTGGTGCCCAGGAGCTACATCATTTGAGAGGAAAGATACCAAGAGCATGGAAGCACTCTCTCCTCTTCCCCAGTGGTCCCATCCACTGTTAAGACTTGCATCCCTGCCCCAGACGCCAGCATTCCATCTGTAGCCCTGACTTTACTTCAGAGCCCCACACCCACCTGTGCAATAGCCCGGTGGACTACTCTACTTTGCAGTCTCAGGAATGTCACTGTTGCATAAGCTACACATCAGAGAGTCCTCTCTGCTACCTTCATTCCCATCCTCCCATTGATTCTACCTTTAAAATACCTGGTGAGGCCCGGCGTGGTGACTCACACCTTAGGCGGAAGGACTACTTGAGCCCAGGAGTCTGAGGTTTCAGTGAGCTGTGATTATGCCACTGCGCTCCAGCCTGGGTGACACCGTGAGACCTTGTCTCATAAAAGAAAAAAAAAGAATTCTGGTGAATCCACTTTCCTCTGTCCATCAGCAATGCCAGTGTCTTAGGCTAAGCCACCCTGACTGCTGCAGTGGCTTGTAATGGGTCTCTTTTGTCCTCCTATAATTCATTTTTCACACAGCTGCTGAAAAGATCTTTTTACACTGTAAATCAGATCTTGCTTCTCCTCTGCTTGGAACTTTTCTGTGGCTTCTGCTTGCATTTAGGATAAAATCCAAAAGCCTTATTGAGGCCTTTAGGCCCTCCTGGTGGGGCCTCAGTCCACCTCTCCAGCCTGTACCTTTCCCTCTTGAATTTTATGCTCCATCCTTCCTAATCTTCTGTCAGTTCCTTGAATTAATTCACCAACTTCTGTAACCTCAGGACCTTTGCACAGGCTCTTTTTTACTGGGCCTGCAGTACTTTCTACTCTTTGCCTAATTAACTTTTAAACTTTTACTCTTTAAGTCTCTGCTTTGAGTTCTTTCCTAATCCAGTTCAACCTAAATTAGGTACCTATGTTAATTCTCCTTCAGAGCATATAACACTTGTGTCATAATACCACTTATTTCAGTTTGCAATTAAATATGTATATATTTGTGATTATTTGCTTAATGGCTATTGCTCCTTAGGGCCTACAGGGGCAAGCTCACCAGGGTATCCATATAGAGGCGCCCAAGAAAATACAGTTTTTCTTGAATTGGCCTGGCTTGGTGGGAACATTGGCTTTAGCAGCATGAAGTTCAAATACCTGCTCTATCCTTTATGTTAGTAGTGTGATCTTGGACAACCCACATAGCTTTGCTGAGACTACATTTTGTTTATTTGTAAAACTTATCTCTTGGAGTTGCTATAGAATTAAATGACAACATATGTAAAGAACCTGGCTTCTAGAAGAATATCCTTGGGTGGCATGTAAATTTCCATCCCTTCCTTTTAGAGAGTAGGGTAGGATATCCCTTCCTCCAGGGGTATCCCCTCTTTCTAGGGACCTGTCCAAGCTAGGCCTTTCTTCCAATGAAACAGGCATCCCGAGGGCTTCCGGGATGCAGTGGTCAGCTGGGAGGCACCAGACCCTTCTGTGATCTCTCCTGGGCTGGACGGCG
Organism: Cheirogaleus medius; assembly: GCA_008086735.1. Lineage (NCBI taxonomy): Eukaryota > Metazoa > Chordata > Mammalia > Primates > Cheirogaleidae > Cheirogaleus > Cheirogaleus medius. Next base: position 15,312,610 of record VBSM01003215.1, on the reverse strand, counting down.
CAGCAGAGGCCGATCCTGGTTCCCCAGCTGGGAGACACCCTGGGCGGGGCTTTGCTCACCGGAAGCACGCGGAGTGTGGGGAGGAGAGCCCCCTCTGCTGTGTATGTGCCAACAGCACCAGCGCTGCCGCGTCGGGTTCCGGCGGCCCCAGTCACACATGATGTCACAGACAATGACACAAGCCGCCGGGTGTCTCAATCCGACACAGTGCTTAAAGCTGCACAATGTCACACCCAGGACACCCGGCACGCTGCGTTCGTGGCGCTGACACTTGGCCACACGCGCCCCAGCCCTAGTCTTCCTGCGGCCGCTCTTGGCGTCTCCTCCAGAGCTGGCCCGGCCGAGTCGGGCAAGGGGCCGGCGGGCGAGCCCCGCGGGCAGGCTGGCGACCGGGTGATGTCACGGGCAGCGGTGGGTGGGTCACTCGGAGGTGAGACGCCGCCAGTCGAGTTCAGCGAGAGTTCAGCCGCATTGCATTAGGCAAATGAGGTCCGGCTTGGGTCGGGGTGTGTGCTAAGGGGAGGACACCGGGACCACCCCCCTCTTCCCCGCCTCACCACCTCCCGTGCCGCGGCTTCACTCGGCCGGGGATTGACCAAACCACTGGGGAGGCTGGGAACCGGAACTGGGATGGGGGAAGACGCCCGCCCCTCTTCCGTCCTGCCCTCCGCCCGCAGCCCCCTCCTCTCTCCATACCCTGCTTCGGTCTGCACTCTGCGTGCTCCTTCTCTGGTGCCTTTGCCCTTCCTTCTCTTCTCTCCTCCCCCTTCTCAGGCTCCCCCCACTCGCCTGTCCACATGCCGCCTCGCCCTCTCGGTTCCCAGCGTTTCGCTCGCTGCCGCCAGACCCGCGGGGAATGGGTTAAACCAGGGGCGGCGCCTGGACGGGGCGGGGCAGAGAGAAGGGGGTGGGACCCTCAGGGGAAGGGGGCGCGCAGGGTGGGGAGGGGGGCGCGCTGGCCTGGGGTGGGGGGGCAGCGGCGCGCGCCACCGGAGACCGAGCGAGCCGCCGGCTGCCCCGGGCCTGGCGGAGGCGGAGCCGCGGGGGTCACCACCTCCGCCCGGAATCCTCGCCCGGGAGAACCCGGTGGCCCCGGCGGGGAGGAGGAAGTGCTCGTTGACCCCCCCACCCCCGCCCTGCGCTGATCCCGCCCTCGGCCTGCGGACTTGGGGAGCCGCCGGACTCTGCCTCGGACACCATGAGACTCGAGACTGGAGCCCCCTCGAGGGGAAGCCGCTGAGTGCCCTGGGCCCGCCGGGCGTTCTCTGCGAGAGCCGAGGGAACCCCCCTTCCAAGCGCACACAACTTCCCCGCTTTTCACCCGGACTGGCGGAGCGGCCGGCGGACTTAGACGTGGGGGACTTCAGGGCAGGGGGCGCTCCCCTGCCCTGGTCGCCAGTCGGGGCGAGGGTCCCCTCGCCCCCAGCTGCTCTGCTCCGATGGCGCCGCCGGCTGAGTGAGGGGGCAGCGCGCAGGACTTCCTCGCCAGGACCTCTTGTCTTCGCGGGGGAAGATGTACGAGAGTGTGGAAGTGGGGGGGCTCACCCCCACCCCTAACCCCTTCCTAGTGGTGGATTTTTATAACCAGAACCGGGCCTGTTTGCTCCCGGAGAAGGGGCTCCCCGCCCCTGGTCCCTACTCCACCCCGCTCCGGACTCCGCTTTGGAATGGCTCAAACCACTGTACGTACTGGTCTCTCCCTTTGCTGTTGTCAGGGTGAGGGTGGGCGGTGGGGTTCCATTCTTACCCAGGGATGCGAGCCCAGGGGCATGCTGGGGGTCTTATCTCTAACCTTTCACCTAGCCCATGTGTCTTTACTGGACAATTGGACGCCCGCCTCGAGTAACCCTGGGTGCTCCTTCTGTTGTATTAGGGCTGAGGAACTTTACGCTTCCTTCTTTCAGGAAACATTCCTTCATCTCTTCTTCTTCTTCTTCCAGAGGAAATGAAGCCCCAAGTCCCTTGCCTCCAATTTATGTCTTCTTGCTTGGAATCCAATAGCTTCACAGTAGGCAGGAGGGTGGGGTAAAGGTCTTGTCTGGGGGCTTGTCTACTCAGAGGAAGAGGAATCCCCTCCCAAGATCCCACTCCTGCCTAAGCTTGAAGGAAAGCCCCCTCCTGTGTGCCTGCTGCTGCCCCCAGCCCCTGTGTCACTAGAGTGGGTGCCAGGGGAGTGCTTTTAGGTGTTGACGGATGTGGCAGAAAGGGGTAACTTCTTCAGACACCTACCTGGCTGCCATCCTAACCCCAGCCTTATATCTTCGGGAGGGGCACTTGGTCCATCTTGGGGTTGTCCTGGCCTGACACTTTGAGTCTTCTGTCCCCAGGAATGGAAGGAAGAAGTTGCTCTGATTGGAAGAATCCCTCTCCCCCTAATCCTAATCCTGTTTGTTCTCTGGAGAATGAATTTGTTTTTTGTGGGTCTGGGGCTGCTCTGGAAATGAGGACTGTGTCCCCTCCCAACCCCACCACCAAGTCCTTTTGTTACCCTGCCTTCACTTGGCAGGGTAGAGCCAGAGCCTGGACTGTTCCTTCCTAAGAGGGGTGCTGATGAGAACCCTCACGTCCCTGGCAGCTTGATCACCTTTTCTCCTTGCTGCCCCCTGCCTGGGTTCAGGCTCCTCTAGGAGGGAGGGGCTCTGTGCATGTTCAGGTGCTGTGAGTGCCCAGGGTACACACCTGGGCATTTTTTGTGCCCAGCTGTAAGGCTGTGTGTATTAGGTGGGTGGGAGCAGGTGCTAGGAGGTTATTGTTGGATGGCTGGGGTTTCTTTCCCTACCCTGCTCTGGGCTCAGCTCTTCCTGAAGGTTCTCCCACTCTCCCAACCTGCTGCCTTCCTCCTGCTTCCCAGGGAGGAGGGTATGGAGTGGGTCTCTGAGGGCCTGGCAGATTGGAGAAGGTTGAAAGGCAAAGGATTTACCCTACCCAAAGCCCCTCTTGCTCAGAGATACCTGAGGTGGACAGTCCGCCCACCTCTGCCCTCCCAGAACCACCTGAACCCCAGCCTTTCCTATTGTCTTGCCCCCTGACCTTTACCCCTGGGGCTGAATCTGCTATGAGGCTGCAGACATGGGAGGGAGGGTGTGAGTGGCATACCGTTGACTTTGGAAAAAGAGAGAGTGAGAGGGTGACACTAGGACCCTTTCCATCTCCCAGTGCTGAAGGAAGGCCCCCCAGTGGGATAATTGGGTCAGGGCTGCCAGGGTCACCCCTTCCACTGCCTCAACCACCTTCTCCAGAGGACTGGAGGGAGGGAAGCTAGGATCTGAGACCTTGGATCTAGCCCTTGTCTCTTCTTTAGTCCATGGGGACGGCTCAGCTCTTCCTGGCCCAGAACTGGAAGCGGGGAGGAGGATCAGAGTCTGACAGGCGGTGGATTTGGTGGATTTCATGAGCCCTGCATGCCCCAAACCAGTGGACATGTAGACGTGGAGACCTGTCCCCTACCCAGTATGGGGTGGGGTAGACCTAAAGGCCTGGGCTCCCAGTTCCTGTAGATGGAGTGGAGGGGTGTGTATATGTTGGTGGGATGTCAGTGGACTCAGGTCCCAAGGCTGTGAGTTGGGAATGACAGAGGCGTGGGGGCTGTCTGAGGCACAGAAGGACCTGGAGTCTGAGAGTGGTGACTAGATCCTGTCTAGAGGACATGGGGCCAATATCACTACCTTAGAAGGAACCCCTTGGTATGCGGAGGTCTTCTGGTGACTGTACCCACCTTCCAGCCCCCTCTTGGCGAATTCTCCATTCTGCCCTTTGGGAAGAGAGAGCGGGTTGGCTGTGGGAGGAGGTGGTCTCCTGGGTCCTACAGGGCCCTGGGGAATCTTGCCTCCTTCCCCAGAACTCCTGTTTCAGGGCATTAGAGGACAGGGGTGCACAGGATGTGGCTCCCCATCTGTCCCCCACCAATCTCCGCCACTCACGCCTCCGCCTGCTCCCAGACGTCCAAGAATGTGAAGCACGTGGATGCCCGTAGTGGGGGGAGGGGAGAGATGCTTATCAGGCAGGCTGGGCTAGGGGCCTTCTTCCGCAGCCTGCCGAGCGCTACACCCAGAGCCACCCCCACCCGCTCCCCAGGAGGAGGAAGGGCGGTACAGAGGGCCCTGCACTCCCTCCCCAACCGTCCCCAGGGGTTGCGAGGAGGAGCAGGCGCCAGCTGGATTGGGAGGGGAGCGCTGGCCAGGGGCCCGGCTGATTTCCTGCTGATCTCCTCCAGGAAACCGGCCCCTTGTGCGAGCCTGCGAACGGCTCTGGGGCGTGGGGAATCCAGAGCGCTCTGCGCCGCCCGACCAGGATGGGGGAGCGAGGGAGGGGCACCCTGGCAGCGTTGGCGGGAGGGGACGCCTGGCTTCCTGGGCTTCCAGCCCTGGCTGAGTGCTGGAACTTTGAGCTGAGAAGGCGTGGTCCTTCTCCAGCCCTCTGAATCCTTCTGCAGGAAGAGAAGAGATTTGTGGGCTGGGACCTCTGGGGGGGAAGGGGGATGTTAGTGGGGAGGGGCACAGCCAGGGCAGTCCCTCCTCCTCCACCTGTATGTGCAGGGAGTTATAGCTGTGTCCTAACTTGCAGAGCCTGTGAGGGTCCTGGAGTTCCCCATGCCTTTGCCTTGGTCCTTCTACTTCACCTAGGCTGCTGGCTGGAGGCCTGGAGAGGTGGGGACTGGGCCTCAAGCTCTGGGTTCAAAGGGCAGAGCAGGAAACCTCCGATCTGGGTTACCTGGGTGACAGGTGGGGATCGGGTAAGAGTGTAGACTGTGTTACTGCCTGAAAGGCAGCCAGCCCTGTAGGGTGGGCTGAAAAGAGGCCTCACCCAGCCCAACTGTAGCCCCTGCCTCGGGTCATCTTTCCCCTCCTGCCAAAAAATAATTTTAAAAAGCACATTCTTTCAGTTCTATAAACACCCTCTGGACTTTGCTTTGGTTCCAAATTTTGATGGGTTTTTGTCCCTCTAGTCCATCCCTGACCTTAGAGCTATTGCCCCTCTTCTCAGCATCGGTGTCTCCCCATGCCCATCTGCCTGCCCTCCTCCTCCCCTCTGTACCCCAAAGTGCCTTCAGTCCTTGCTCCCTCTCCAGTCTGGTTCAATTTAGAGGTGGGGCCTTAGGAGAGGCAGGGCCAAGGGCAAAGGGTGGATTAGGAGGGAGGAGAGGTCAATGGCTTTTTCCTCTGCTTGTTGGAATACTGAGCAGGATTCTAGGCCATGGTCCCCCCACCACCACACCCCCTTGTCCTTGACATCCCCCCACCAGTCTGGATTGTCTATTGTTACTGCTTTTACGTCTTGGAAAAAGTTAGCACAACAAAGGCTCCTTTGTGGCTCACCCCCCTGCCTCCTGGCCTCACCCAGGCCCCCCAAGCCCGTCCTACCCCCCCAGCAGCTGTTCTCTGGCCTGTCTGATTTGCTCGTCTGGCCTGGGGAGAATGAGGTGGGAGAAAACCAGGCCAGGGCGGCTGGGGGAGATCAGTGAAGAGTCTGCCTGACTGATAGGGGTGTGGACATGGATGGTCCCTTTGCTTCAGGCCAATCTCTGGACAGAGGAGGGGACCTGGGGCCTCAGCAGTGCTGGTCAGCAGGCTAACCAGGGAACTGGTGCCCAGGCCCTACTAAGAGCCAGGAAAGCCCCGCCAAGGTTGTTAGCCTAGTTCCCTGTCATCAGCCGCCTGGCAGGTCCTGGTGTGTCTGCAGGTAAGGGGGAGGGTGGTAGCACTCAGCTAGCCCCCAGTGTGCCCACACTTCCTTCCTCTGTGCTTGGACATGGGGACCATGTGACTCATGGCTGTAAGGTGCTTGGGCCAGGAAAATGCCAGAACCTCACATGCTGGAGTTTGGGGTGGGGTTAGGTAGGATTCTGAGTATGGGAAGAGGCAGGGCCCTATCTGCTCAGGGAGGCATCCTTGCCCATCCTTGGCCTCGGACAAGTGAATGTGGCAAGGGCTTCAGGATGATGCTAGGCAGCCCCTTGGGGATCTGAGATTGCCTCGGTCATAGTTCTTATCTAGCACCCTACACCCCAGCTGCCCAGGCTTTGGGACAGACAGACAGCTCCCACCCAGCCCAGCCTATTCTGCCTGGGGCGATGGGCATGGAGCCATGCACTTCGGAGGTTTTGGCCAATGGGGGCTGCCCCTACTGGCTGGGTCACCCCTCCTGGCTGCCCTCTTGGAGCTGAATAGCAGGAGGGGAGGGGATAGTAACCCGGACATAGTATTGAGGCCAGACAGACAGAGCATTGATAGGAACAGACCCCCTTTGTCATGCCTTCCCCCCTCCAGACAGGGGTACCCAGAATGGTGGGCTTCTGGGGCCAGGGGGGACTCTTCTTTCTGTATCCAGAGGGTCTCCCTACCCATCCCAGGGAGTCCCTGCCTGCTGTGCCCCAACATTTGTGACTCTTCTTTGCACACCCTGCCTTGGGTCCCTGGCCAGGGGATTGTTTGGGTGGAGGAGGGGTTGTGGCTGCTGGCAGAAAGGGGTGGAGGGGGAGCGGAAGCAGAGGGGGTGGGGGAGTGGCCGCCTTTGAATATCCTGTTGACCCCAGTTTCCTCTGCCCCCAGCTTGTGTCCTCTTCCCTCCCTCCTCTTCAGGCCTTAACTCCTTGTTAACTTGGGGGAGAAGGGGGCCGGGCTGCCCAGTGCAGGGCTTTAGAATCAGTCCAACTCCCACCCCAGTTCCCCAAGTATCGTCATGGCACACGTACAGATCTGCTAGTGTGTAATCTGGTCTTTCTGGTTGTGAAGGTGGGAATCCTAGGGAGACAGGAGTGGTGGGTGCTGCAGGCTCCATTAGCAGCCTCCTTCCTGGAGTCTGGCTGGGGAGTCCTGGCTTTTCTGAGATATCCCTGCTCCACAGTTTGAGTCCTGCCAGCGATGGGGTGGCTGGGAGAGGCTCCTGGGAGAGGCCATGAGGCAGGGCGGGGCACGGTATTAAGGATGGTGACCTGGGTCTCTAACTGCTCCCTCCTTTCTTTTTTCTCTAGCTATCGAGACCCAGAGCAGCAGTTCAGAAGAGATAGTGCCCAGCCCACCCTCGCCGCCTCCCCTCCCCCGCATCTACAAGCCTTGCTTTGTCTGCCAAGACAAATCCTCAGGCTACCACTATGGGGTCAGCGCCTGTGAGGGCTGCAAGGTGAGTCCAGGGGGTCACTGGGAAGGGCAGTCTTGACTGGGAAAATGGGATGTCCCCACTTCCATTTCCTGGGAGAATGTAGTTGGGGATGGGAAGATATCCCTGAAGCTGCTGCTCTTGTTTCTATGTGGAAGTTGGCAGCAGCCTTGGAGGAGGAAGGGACGCCTGCAGTAGAACCTCCGCCACGGATGAGCAGGGCTCCCCCAAACCAGACATCCCGTCCTGCCTCATCTCTTCTCCCTGTTTCCATCCTCCAGCTGGCAGGGCCTACGCCTGCTCTGCCACCGCTGCCCAGGTTGCCATGGTGAGCTGGCTGCCGACAGGCTCTTGGCTGGGGACCCAGGAGGCCTGCCCCCGGCGGCCCTGCCTGAACCTTGCGATGGTAGCCTGGCGGGAGGCAGTTAGGAGCAGGCACCCTGCCTTGGCCTCCCCTTCACTGCCCAGGCTGTGGGCTCCCTGGTGTCTGGCTGGATTCCCCCAGCCTCAGGTTAGGCTCCAGGGTGTACTTGTAGCTGGACCTCAGCAGCTCTGGGCCTGGCTTCTTCTTCCTTAGGGCTAGAGCCTCGGTACTGGTTTCTTCCTCCAGAGACTGGGGCTCAGAAAGGCACAGCTTTGGGACTTGGGGCTCTGGGCTGCCCCTCAGCCTGGAGTAGCTATCCCCAGGTGTGGCACAAAGGTCAAGGGCAAAGCACAAGGCCCCAGGCTGTGTATCTGTCCTGTCTGGTTGTTCCTGGCTGGTTCTGGTTTCTCCCTCTGGTTAGCCTGTATGAAGAGCCCCTGACCAGCCTGGGTCTGTCTCTGTGAGTGGTCAGTGCACATCTCTCTGGTTGGTGAATCTTTTCTTCCTTGCTCCTGAGTGTGTGTGAGTGTGCATCTGCACCTCCGTCTCTCTGGCCAGTTTGTGTGTCTGTCTTCTTGGCCTCTTCCTGCTTGTCTTCTATTTCTATGTTCTGAGTTCAGGACTGTAGGTTCCAGACCTTTGCTTCTCTCGTGTGTAGCCCCATGCCTTCCTACTCGAGCAGCCCTGGGGTCCTTTTCCTTAGAAGGGAGAAGTCAGGTATGTGGGTGCAGGGTGAGGGAAGACTTCCCCCCACCCCGCAGCATGGAGGGAGGTACTGGGATTCTCCTGAGGAAGATCCTTCTAGGTGAATCATTCTCCCCACCTTTTCTGGCCTGCTCAGGTAGGTGTTGAGCAAAGGCTTAGGGGCACAGCTGGCCTGGACCTCTCTCCGGAGGCTGGGACCACAGGCTGGGCACCACCCCCACTGTGGGTATGGGTGACCTGACTCCCTCCCCTCTATTCCCAGGGCTTCTTCCGCCGCAGCATCCAGAAGAACATGGTGTACACGTGTCACCGGGACAAGAACTGCATCATCAACAAAGTGACCCGGAACCGTTGCCAGTACTGCCGGCTGCAGAAGTGCTTCGAAGTGGGCATGTCCAAAGAGTGTGAGTGCTGCAGGGCTGTGGGCCGGGGGCCGGGGGCTGAGCCCTGGCCCAAGTGGGGCCCGAGGTGCTCCTAGCAGCCCAGGGAGCAGAGCTTTGTGGATGTGTGTGTGCACATGTGAACATAGATGCTGGGTCATGCAGGCTTGTGGTTAAAGATGGTTTGCATGTGGCTGTCAGGACCTGTCTGGCTGTGTGTCTGTGGTGAGTGGGTTGGTGCTCAGGTACGATACATGTGACTGTTCCTGTGTGTACATGTCTGACTGTGTGAGCTTGCACACGTGTGCATGTGTGTCTGCTCCCAGGATGGCTTTCTGCCAGGCCCCTCGTGGCTCGGGCATGGGGCTCAGAGGCATACCTGAGCCCCTTCTCATTGTATGTCTTAGGGGAGGGGTCTGAACTTTGAGAGGTGCTAGGTTGGGATTTATGTGTGTTGGGGGGCTGACACAAGGATCCAGAAGCCATTGTCTGGTTAAGCCTGGGACTTGGAGTTGGAAGATAGAATTGGGACTTCTCAGATCCCAGAAGAGTGGGGGTTTCCAGTTTGGGCCCAGCTGAGGCCTGAGGAAGGAAGGGAGGGAAAGGCTGGACAGGGAGACCCTCTGGTGTTGAATCATGGGTGTTGCCGTGGTGACCGGTGATTGATGATGTCAGAGATAAATGACGCTGACAGACGCCTCCTTGTCTGCGTGGCCGTTGCCATGGAGCCTGAGCCTTGGGGTATGGGGTGGGGGAGGGGGCTGCAGGACCCCCTAGCCCTTTGTGGGGAGGGCAGTGAAGAGGGAAATGGGGAGGGAGCATGGGGAGAGATGGTTCTGACTCATGCATGAAGAGCCCCAGAAAGGAGCTGAAGGGACCTGGAGTCTCCTGCCACAGGATGCTGGAGGGTGCCTTGTCCTGAGCCCAGAAAGTGGTGGCTCGCCATTGCAGAGTGGTTAGCAACTTGGGACCCACCAGTCTGGAACCTTTTGCATAAGGTCCACCACCTCCTGCTCTCTCTGTGTGTGCCACCTTCTCTGGCAGAAGGACCAGGGTGGGGACCCCCTCTCCCTCCCACCTCCAGCTCCCCCTCCCCCGCTGCTCTGTGCCCTGGAGCTGAGCAGCTGCCATTTCAATAGAATTAAAGCTTCTGAATGATAAACGTCTTGTCACAGCTGCAATTTTCTCTTCCCAAATTATCCCCCCACTCTCCCTCTCCCTCTCCCTTCTCTCCCCTGCACTTTATTGAATTTGCAGAATCGACATGAGTGATCTCCAAATTATGCCAGCTACCCCCTTCCCTGGCCCCCTCCCCCCACCCTGTCTTCCTCCCGAGTCAGCAGCAGCCACCACCGGCCCTGTGAGTGATTGTGTGTCTGGGATAATCGGCTGGTAACGACCCCATCGCTTCTTTAAAGCCGAGTGGTGTGTGCGGCTCAGCGCCCCTGGTGATTTGTCAGCTCCCCAGCTAATGGGCCGAGAGATTCTCCCGCCGGCCCCCCACTCTCCGGCTGGGGAGCCTACTCCCTGCCTGCCCAAGGAGCTGCTCAGAGCCAGTCCCAGTGACCCCCAGGGAGACTGCTGCCAGGATGGCTGAGTGGAGGCAGGAGCAGGTCCTTTTGGGGGTCAGGAGGCAGAACACAGAGGAGGGTGACGCACACCTGGAGTGTGGGCCAGAGTAGACGTATGGGGGACGGCAGTGCGGCCAGCCGTGGGGGTGTGTGTGCCAGGCCACAGCTGTAGTCATGGGGCCTCTGGGCAGAACTTGATGTGTGGGTTGGGTGAGCATGGCGCTGGAGCATGTGGCCATGCCGTCTGTTTGTGCGTGCGTGTGTGTGTGTGTGTGTGTGCTGTGTGTGTGCGCGCGCGCGCGCTCTTGAGTGCTCGTGTGCTTACCAGCAAGGGTGACCTCCTCAGTAGCCAGTAGCTGGCAGCTCTCTGGTGAGAAGAGCTCGTGCTGGGGATGGACCTGGGGCTTGGGGACAGAGCGCCGCCCATAGCTGCCCTGTAACCTGCTTCTCTGCCCTCCACAGCTGTGAGGAATGACCGAAACAAGAAGAAGAAGGAGGTGCCCAAGCCCGAGTGCTCTGAGAGCTACACGCTGACGCCGGAGGTGGGGGAGCTCATCGAGAAAGTGCGCAAAGCGCACCAGGAGACCTTCCCCGCCCTCTGCCAGCTGGGCAAATACACTACGGTATGGCTCCCCCTGCCTGGTTGGGTGGGCTGTGCCCAGTGCCACAGGGCCAGGATGTCCCCCCGCCCCGGGGGGGACCCCTTCTGCCAGGCGTTCACTCCTCAGCCCTGGCTGGGCCTCCACATCCTCCCCTTTCCCTTCTTCTTCTTCCTCCTGCTGCCTCCTCCCAAGGAGCTCTCAGGAAGTGAGGGGCGGGGGCAGGCCTGTGGGGGCTGGCAGAGCCAAGCTGAGAAGGGGTGCCTGGAGGCGAAGGCCCTCACTCTCCCCCTTCCTCTAGAACAACAGCTCAGAACAACGTGTCTCGCTGGACATTGACCTCTGGGACAAGTTCAGTGAACTCTCCACCAAGTGCATCATTAAGACTGTGGAGTTTGCCAAGCAACTGCCCGGCTTCACCACCCTCACCATTGCCGACCAGATCACCCTCCTCAAGGCTGCCTGCCTGGACATCCTGGTAAGGGTCTGCCCCCTGCCCCCTGGGCACTGCCCCTCTGCCTTGGTAGACATCCTTCCAGCCAGCAGCCACCCTCCTAAATGTCCACCTGGAATTGACCTGTCCAGATGCTCACTGCCCACATAACCACTCTTCTCTTCCCCATATATCCACCGGTCCACTTAGCCACTCAGCACCCAGGTGTGCATGGTTCACCCGTTCCTCCTGTACGTGCATCATCCACCCTTTCTCCTCCAGCTGGGGAATCTCTATTCAGCCACCCACCCATCCGTCGTCCATCCATTTAGTCTGTAATAAAGATTCACCTAGGGCCCTCTGGCCAGTCCTTGAGCTAGGTGTCAGGAATCCAGAGGGGAACACAAGACCATCCCCTCTTGAAAACCTTCCATGTGGTGGAGGCAACAGATAAGTCAACAGAGGTTGCAAAACTGTGATAAATGTTGGCTGGAGATAGGAGGAGGGCCGTCACCTGCCTGGGTCCCAGAGGAGGTGGCACCGAGGGGGTTGTAGAAGGGGCAGGTGAGAGGGTGTCCCTAACTTAGGGAACAGGAGGTGAAAGGTGCTGCTGTGAGGCCATGCTGGGTTCAGGGCACTGCAGGGCACTTGGTCAGCCTGAGCTGGAGACAGGTTCAGGGGGTGGGGAATGGGGAGTGGGGAGGGGTGGCAGGAACTGCCAAAGCCAAGGCTGGAAGGAGGACTGTCCCCCCTGTTATCCCTGACAAGGCTGAGTCCACCTGTTCCCTCTGGGCCACCTCCAGGGTAGGGAGCCTGGGATTTGGTGGGTTTCTTTGTGGGATGCCTCTGGGGTGGGTGAGGGGTGGGAGGTGTAAGTGTGCAGCCTGCAGGGCAGCCTCCTGTCCCCACGCCCCAGACGCAGGAGGCACGGTCAGGATCGGCATGGTTCGAGCTGGTGCTCATTTATTGAGCTCCTCTTGTGTGCCCTGTCCTGGGAACTGTACGCATACATCTGTCATGTTCTTTGTCTCCTGGAAATTCTAGTTCCCCTCTAAATTCTCTGCATGGAGGCAGGATGACCTAGACCTGCACCATCTAGTGTAGTAGCCACTGGCCACATGTAACTATTTAAATTTAAATTAATTAAAATTAAACTCAGTTCAGTTCCTTAATTGCATTAGCCACATTTCAAGTTCTCAGTAGCCACATGGGGTTGGTGGCTACCGTATTAGATGGTGCAGACGTAGAACCTTTCCATCATTGTAGAAGATTTATCAGACAGCACTGCTCTGGCTGCCTGCCAGGTGGTCCCCTGGGGAATGCCGGTGCAGGAGTGCTCAGAGTGGCTGGGGCTTAGTCCCTGAACCTGCACGTCCTCTGCACCCAGATCCTGCGGATCTGCACGCGGTACACGCCCGAGCAGGATACGATGACCTTCTCGGATGGGCTGACCCTGAACCGGACCCAGATGCACAATGCTGGCTTCGGCCCCCTCACCGACCTGGTCTTTGCCTTCGCCAACCAGCTGCTGCCCCTGGAGATGGACGATGCTGAGACTGGGCTGCTCAGCGCCATCTGCCTCATCTGTGGAGGTGGGTGGGGCTGGGGCTGGCGGCCAGGCACGGGGTGGGGGTGCAGTCCCTGGCTCTTAGAGGGGAAAACTGAGGCACAGAGGGCAGTGTCTGGTCTGCAGCTAGGCAGCAAGGCAACAGTGTTGGGGGTCTGAGCCCCTGTTCCCTATTTCTGTGCAGTCCTCCGGGTAGGTGGATTGAGTGAGGGCTTCATGGTCAGACTACCCAGGTTCAACTTCTGGCCAGCTGTGTGACCTTGAGCAGGTAGCTAAACCTCTCTGAGCCTCTCTTTCTATAGAATGGGGCTAGTAATGGTCTCTAGCTCATAAAGTTGATGTGAGAATGAAGGTGGTAATGTACAGTGTGCCCAGTAAATGTTAGTTGCCTTTATTATTTTATTGTTGTGATTTCTGCCATGTCTTGGTGTTTCCAGAGTAATAACAGGTGGGAGTGGGTGGCCTGTCTAGGAATCCTTTCCCTGGGGAAGCACTGCCTGTGTTTAGGAGTTTCATCCCATTAACTGGGCTGTTAGGGAGGGCTTTGGGTAACCCTGCCCCCAGCTCCTCTTTTCCCACATTTAAGGGCTTCTGTCCCACTGGCAGCTCAGAGACCCGGGTTCCCTGGGGAGCCACCCAGCTGGACCGCCTGAGCTGTGGCCTGGGCAAGCGCACCCCCCAGTGGCCAAGGCTGGGAATGCAGCTGTGTTCCCAGCTTGGCAGGGGCAGCTGCTCAGTGGGTAGCTCTTTGCTTCCTCAGACCGGCAGGACCTAGAGCAGCCGGACAGGGTGGACATGCTGCAGGAGCCGCTGCTTGAGGCACTGAAGGTCTATGTGCGGAAACGGAGGCCCAGCCGCCCGCACATGTTTCCCAAGATGCTGATGAAGATCACAGACCTGCGAAGTATCAGTGCTAAGGGTGAGGCTCCCAGAGCGGAGGGTGCCTCTGACCCAGGACCCACCGTCCATGCCCAGGCCAGGCCCCCCACATCCAAGCCAGTACCCCATGTCTTTGCCAGGGCAACACACTCATCTGGACTCAACCTATTCCCACCTGTGTCTAGACTAAGGGCTCCCAAAACTCCACCATGCCCAGGTGACCTCCTGCCTGTGTGCCCTAAGGTACTTTTGCATGGTAGTTCAGGGCATGGCTCTGGAACCAGACTTCGTGGGTGTGTGTCCTTGAGCAGGTCACTTACGAGCTCTGAACCTCAGTTTCCCATTGAAAATGGGAATAATGGTGGTGTTCACAGAGGTGTCAGTAGGGTAATGCACAGCACAGAGGAAAGGACCAGTGTCAAGCCCAGGCAGTCTGATGCTGGAGCAGATCTCAGCTCTGCCCCATTGCCACAAGGCCCTGGACTTGGGGGTTTAAGAAAGTTGGCTTATGTCAAAGAACTAGGTCCCAGATTCAGTGTCTGGTGGATGCTGACATATTGGTAGCATTGATCTGCCATCCCCAGGGACTGTCCTTCCTAGAGCCGGGCTTGCTGGGGCCGAGAGAGTGGGTTGGCGCTGACCTCTGCCCCTCCTTTCCTGCAGGGGCTGAGCGGGTGATCACGCTGAAGATGGAGATCCCGGGCTCCATGCCGCCTCTCATCCAGGAAATGCTGGAGAACTCAGAAGGCCTGGACACTCTGAGCGGACAGCCGGGGGGCGGGGGGCGGGAAGGGGGTGGCCTGGCCCCACCACCAGGCAGCTGTAGCCCCAGCCTCAGCCCAAGCTCAAACAGAAGCAGCCCGGCCACCCACTCCCCGTGACCGCCCGCGCCACATGGACACAGCCCTCGCCCCACACCCCGGCTTTTCTCTGCCTTTCTACCGACCATGCGACCCCCGCCAGCTCTGTCCCCACCTGTCCTCCCAGACAGTACAGGGGGACCTTCCCTGGGGGACGGGAGGGAGGAGGCAGTGATGCCCTGGACAGAGGCCTGGGCCCTCAATGGACTGCCCGCTCCCCAGCCTGGGCTGGCATCAGGGGCCAAGGCCGTGAACTGAGTGAGGGCCCCTGGTCCTGGGCCTCAGGGTGGGGCCTAGGGGCCTCGTGTTCATCAAGGTACCCCTCTGCCCAGCTCGCCACATCTTCATCACCAGCAAATGCCGGGACCTGGCTCCCCGTCCTCAGAACTCACAAGCCATTGCTCCCCGGCTGGGGAACCTCAGCCTGCTCCCTGCCTTGGTTGGTGACAGAGGGGTGGGCTAGGGGTGGGGGTTCCCCCTGTACATACCCTGCCGTACCAACCCCCAGGTATTAATTCTCGCTGGTTTTGTTTTTATTTTAATTTTTTTGGTTTTGATTTTTTTAATAAGAATTTTCATTTTAAGCACATTTATACTGAAGGAATTTGTGCTGTGTATTGGGGGGAGCTGGATCCAGAGCTGGAGGGGGTGCGTCCTGGGGGAGGGGAGGGGCTCAGAGGGGCTCCCACTCTCCCTCCTGTGTCCCTGTGCCCCTCACCCTCCTCAGCCTTTTCCTCCTCAGTTTTCTCTTTCAAACTGTGAAGTACTAACTTTCCGAGGCCTGCCATCCCCTCCCTCGTGCTGTGGAACAGCCAGCCCCGCTCTCCCCCTGCCTAACCACTGGGCGTGGACAGCCCGGCAGCCCCTGGAGGGACGGCTCCTGGCCTTTGCATGGGGGGCAGGGCAGGGGCGAAGCCGAGGGGGCGCTCGGAACCTGCGGGGTGCGTGTTTCTGCACCCTGTCTCCCCGGCAGAGCTGCCTCCCATCAGGGCCCCTGTCATCCAAGCCCTCCAGCCCCCACTGAGGGGCTGGCCAAGGGCTGGAGCTGCCTCCGCCCCTTGCCTCAGCCACCAGCACCCCTGCAGGGCCCCCAGACACACACACACACACACACACACACACTGTGGACCGTAGACAGGCCGGCACGCACTTGGCCTGAGTTCCTCCATTTCCCTGGCCAGCCTCCACCCCTACCTGCCCCACACCATGCCCCCTCCTTGCCCCGCAGGACGGGCCTACAGGGGGTCTCCTCCCCTCACCCCTGCACCCCCAGCTGGGGGATGGGGGAGCTGGCTCTGCCCTGACCTCCTCGACCCGGGGTTGGGGTCTCAGCCCCCTGGAGCCCACTGGTGCACCTGTTACTGTTGGGCTTTCCACTGAGATCTACTGGATAAAGAATAAAGTTATATTTATTCTACACATGCCTCTAGCCTCACTGCCTCCACCCCCTCCTCTCAGGGTCTGGACAGGGGGCTCGGGATGGGACTTCCTCATGGGCTCTGGGCATCTGGTCCGGTATGAGCACTGGGACCAAGGGTTTGGCCAGCGCACCCCCTTCCAAGCTACCCTCCATGGCCTGCCTGTGGTGCTGGGGTCTTGGAGACCTGAGGAAGGAGACAGGCCTATCCTTGGGAAGCTGTCAGCCTCGGGGTCTGCACTACCCCTGTCTGGGAGCCCCTAATCTTTGAGGGAGGAAGCCAACCCCTGCCCACACACAGTCCTGGTCCTTAGGAAGCCAGAGGCTGGGTCACTTAGTGGCAGAGGAATTCTATTTGGGGAGTGACCACATACTTGACCTTCATGGCAGGAGTGGCAGATGGCACAGGGCTGGGGGTCAGGGGCTCATGGCAACCTCACAAGAACTTGGGATTGTGATGGAAGCTTGGGAGGCCAGCCCTTTGCCTCCAGGACGCCCCACCACCTGGAGGCAAAGCGTTCCGACTGCCTGCCATTTCTATGTCAGCCACCAGGTGGCGGCAGCTCCTTGCTTAACTCCTTGCCCCAGGCTGGAGGAACTGGC
>VBSM01003215.1:15222246-15254224 GCA_008086735.1 Cheirogaleus medius | reverse complement strand
AAAAAAAAAGGCTATTTATTCCCCAGGAACTGCTAACCTATTTTATATCCCTGAAATCTAAAAACCGCTCTCCCGTTCTGAGGTTGTTAGCGAAGAGAATGGGAGTCTTAGCTCTATTTTCCTGAGGAAACCGAGCGCCGGCTTTCTGGACAGGCAGCCTGTTGGGCTAAGCGAATAGGTTCTGGCGTCTTCCTCAGCCCCCCTCCCCCACCACAAGAATCCATTTTTCAGAGAAGGGGCTACGGTTGCGGTGTTTGGTTTCCACACAATGGAAAGATATAGCGAGGTTTTGCAAAATAGAGGGCAGCATTCAAGTCCCCGGTAGAGCAGCGTTGGACTGCAACTAGTAAATAAAAAAAGGAATAATCTGTGGTTTGGCCTCCTGAGGCGAGGGTGGGGGTTAGAGCCGTCCCTGGACTGAAACTTTTTCCTCAGACAGCCGGTGAGCTGCCTTGTTGGGTTTGCTCTCCTGCCGTTGTGAACTCTGCAGTTCAGAGCAGCTGTTCACGTTTGACAAGGAAATGCCAAAGATGAATTTTTTGTTATTACTCTGACGTATAAATGTTTGAGTGGGTTAAACAAAGTTATCGACCGTACAAGATGCTAGAAAAAAGTAGCCACACAATTTGAATGACTGCTGATTCCATCTGAACCACCTTCTTCAATCTGCTCCCTCAGTTGAAGCTTCTCGGTGCTTCCGTTTCCTCTCCAAAAAGGGGGAATAATAATGATATATCAGACTTGTGTGTGGATTACACGAAATAAGTGTAAGGCGTTTAGTAGGCTAACAATATCAGAATTGGATAGCAGGAATTTTCCTTAGGCGGGTATGACAATGTGCAGATTTAATTCTTTTTTTCTTCTAAAAGAAGCCGGAGGGCAACTATTGTTACATCACCCTAGCCTGTCCAAGGGAGGGCCAGTGAGGAGGGGGTGTGATGTGGCAGGAAGCCAAGGATAGAAGTAGCCCAGGGGTTACGGTGGAACTCTGGCATGTTCTGGTCCCTGACCTCTGGTCCCCGGCCTCCAGCAATCCTTGAGTGTTCTCAGCTCCACTCTGCTCACTGCATGTGTTTATTATAAAGGAAGGCGACCTCAAAGCACAGGATCACCAGGGTCTCAGAGCAGTTGTAGGGAAGCCTGTCCAGTAGTTTCTGCGCAGCCAGAAGGCTGACCAGGCTCTGGGCTCCAGGGCCAGCATGTCACTCTCTGCAGTTTCCCCAGGACACAAGCTGGCCCTGACAGAAACCAGCCATGTCACCTTCTACCTCCTGAAACACAGAGACCCCAAGTAGGGGTGGTGGCCAGGCTTCCCCAAGGTTGGCAGTCCAGCCTCGGCAGCTCCCAGCCTCCACACTGTAGCACATCCCAGCCTGCAGTACCCTGCAAGACCCATCTGGAGATGAGGGAACAGGAATTTAATAAGCAGCTCTAGTCCTGTTTTCTGGGACCCAGCTTTAAATCTCCCCTGCAGTTCAGTCTAATCCTGACTGTGGGAGTCTTTGTTCCAAAAACCCAGAAACAGAACTAAGGAGTCAAAAGGACTTTAGGGTCACACACACCTGAGTTAGAATTCTCCCCTGAGCCTCATTTTGTTGCCCTATGTCATTATCCTTTATCAAAGGTACAGAGGGCTAAATGAGAGCTATATGGAAGCCTCTGGGATAATCCTCCAGCCCTCTAGCACAGGATGGTCTTACTGTGGCCCACCTCCCTTTTCTGGGCACAAGCTAAGCTGTTTTTCTACCAGCCCCTCCCTGTTCCCAGAGTCTATCACAGGGGGTCCTGCAGGACTTGTGGGACCATTGAAGGAGAAATAGGTAGGGATCTGGGATGGGTAGGCCTGGGAGGTACTGCACACAAAGAAGGAATTCCAGATGTCTGCCAGATGCTAGTCCTGGGAGGCAAGAAGGGTTTGGGAGTCAATTCCAGGGGGCCATGGAGAGGGGAGGGGAAGAAGTTATCTCATAACCCCCTGCCCCCACTCTACTGAGGCCCAAACTTGCAATCTGGACTTTACCCTCATCCCTACCTCCACCTATGCTTGAGTACTTGAATCAGACCCCTGACTAGGGTACCTGCTGGGTATATGGCCTTGGGCAAGTCACCTGTATCACTGTGCCTCATTTTTTCTTGTCAAAAGATAAAATTATAAGCAGCCTCCATTCTGCAACACAGAAGGAGAGCTCCCACTGGCCAATAGCAGAACAGTGGATTTTGTAAGGTGGGAACAAGAAAACAGAACAATAGAAAAAAAACCCCGATTAACATCAGGTTACTTTAGGTGACTTTTTTGTAAGGGTTAAAGCAGAGGGGACTTCCTTCATACACTGACTCCAGTAGACTGGAAAAATTTTCAGGAAAAAGTGGTCTGTTTCAGGATCTATTTAATATCTGCTTCCTTAAAGTTTCAGTTAGATTATGTGGCATTTAGCAAGAATGACTCCATTTTGGTTTGGTCTGGTTTGTTGGGGCCTAGTGCAGGCACTCAGTCCCAAACAGTGGCCTCTCAGAATTTTTGTTTAACTATCTAAAATAGGGATAACGAGAGTACCTCTTCTTCTTCACAGGATGATATAACACAGATAAAGTGCTTAGTACACTGCCTGGCAAATAACAAGTGTTCAAAACATGTTAGCAATTATTACCTCTGCTCCTTTTTAGGACATTCCTTCCCGGTCAGTCTCCTTAATCCCATCCTCCAAAACCAGTTCAAAATTCCCCTCTCCAAGGAGTCTTCTCTGACAGTTTTTTTCACTGAACTTCCCTCAAGTCTATGGAAGTATATTTGCATATGCGGATGAGTTCCTTTTATAAGTATTCTTTGGTAGTTTTCTCCTGGGTGGTATTTCCGTTCTTTCTGCTGAGTGGGAGGGGGAGGGGAGATCTTGAAGGCTCTGTGTCTCCATCGTCAATCTGGGAGCTTCGGAGAAAGGACAGTGTCTGTTTTCTTTCGAGGGCTGACTGAGCAGAAGGGGGCTGGACTGAAAGTGTGGCTCTGGATTTGGGGTTTGGAGCTGGCTAGGTTGGAGCCCACTGGGAATTCCTGGATGAGGCTGGGCCAGTGCCAGGCTACTCAGGTGGTTAGGCCTGGGCCAAGAGGTTCTGTTTACCTTGAGGTTTACCACTGGCAGGGTCTGGCCAGTCCTTTTTACCAGGAAAAAGAGCCTTGGGTTGGAGGAGGCCAGGAAAACGCAAAATGTCCCATACAGCTGAGCCTCTAGGTGGCCCCTGACAAAGGTGGAGTGTCACCTGGCAGAGCTTGGAGGAAAGCAAGGGAGGTTCCAGAGGGGAGCAGCTCAGGACCAGAGATTAATGCCTAAATCTACGCAGAAATTTCCCATAGCAATCTGGCAGTTCCGTATCCATCAAAAATTTAAAAATGTACATACATTTTAACTCAACAATTTAACTTCTAGGAATACTGAATTCAGTTCCACAATTGTGCAAAGCGTTATTTATTGTGCAGGGTTATTTATTGTAATATTGTATAATATTGTTTTAACTTTTTTAAAATTATTTTTGGGGAGCGCCCTCTGCGGGGAGCCAGGCCCCGCTTGGCCGCATTTCAGTATTGTTTTTAATAGAAAAAAACTGGCAGCAATCTAATGGAATGGAATGATATACAGCTATTAGGGAAATTAAGTCGTTCTAGGTGTACTGATACGAAAATATCACTAAGATATATTGCTACGTTTAAAAAAAAGTGAGGTGAAAAATACTGTGTAAAGCATAATTTCATTTGGGTAGGCTGGGCGTGGTGGCTCACACCTGTAATTCTAGCACTCTGGGAGGCCAAGGCGGATCACTCAAGGTCAGGAGTTCGAGACCAACCTGAGCAAGAGCGAGACCCTGTCTCTACTAAAAACAGAAAGAAATTAATTGGCCAACTAAAAATATATATATAAAAAATTAGCCGGGCATGGTGGTGCATGCCTGTAGTCCCAGCTACTTGGGAGGCTGAGTCAGGAGGATCGGTTGAGCCCAGGAGCCTGAGGTTGCTGTGAGCTAGGCTGATGCCATGGCACTCTAGCCCGGGCAACAGAGTGAGACTGTCTCAAAAAAAAAAAAAAATTCATTTGAGTAAATAAAATTATATATGTGTTTATATATACATTGAAAATATCTGTAAGGAATTGTGAATAAGTGGAGGGGGAGGAAGACTTCATATTTTTCTTCTATTTGAAAAGTTTAAAACTATGGACATGTATTATTTTTATAATGTAAAAAATTAGCTTAAATATTTTAAAATTATTAATTATGGACCTTGAACTATAGTTCTCCGTGTTCATTACCTCGTGCCAAAATGCGACTTTCTAATTGTTCATTTTCACACATGCCCTGCACCCTCCTCACCCCTGTCACTTTGTCCCAATCTCACTGATGGCAGGCATATCTGTCTATACAAGTTTGTGTGAGAATGTAATTTTTGTAGATAGAGATAGATTTTCAACAGCTTCAGGGAACTCAGTGGTCAGAACTCTAGAAAAACTAAATCTCTGGACCAAGTTGAAAGACAGTGTGTTGTGGTGAGAAGTCCTAGCCCATCTCTGCTGTCACTAGTTGCATGAACTTGGGTAGATCCCTTCCCCTCTCAAGTTCTTAGTTTTCCCATCTGTAAACTGAAGTCTAGATAGCCCAGCTAGAAGAATGGGTTGCAAAATGCCTTCCACAGAGTCGAAGAGAGGTGATGGTGAGGGTGGGGAAGGCAGTTCAGGGAAGGGAGGCCCAGGTTTTCCAATCCAGAGCAGCTCCGCTTTCATCTTTTCATGGCCCAGGGTTCTGTGTAAGATTTCATCGAAAACAGGGATCCATTGCATAGCTTTATTAAAAAACCCATGGACAACTGATTGTTAAGGGCTCTTCTAGTTCTAACACTGTGTAATTCCAATATGACTCTTTGTTCACTGAATTGGTCTAAATCAGAGTATGCCTGCATTTGTCTTTCCTTTCCCCACAGAGCCCAGCCCAGGGCTTCATAAGAATTCAAGCCTACTAGGGCTGACTCATGGTGAGTGGGGAGGTGGAGTAAGGCCTCTCAGTCTTTTCACTCCTTATGTGACAATCCCCACCCACCTCCTGACCTAGTGGTGTGACTGACTTATCTGTTCTTAGGTCTTTGCCAGGTCCCCAGGCCTCCCCAACTGCTTCTTGCTAGCACTAGTGGACTGCTGATGGCAGCTGCTGGAACTAGGGGTTGGCTTTAGTTTCCATGCCTGCTGGAGGCTTGGTCAGTAAGACCTGGGCAAACATAACAACAATGAGACCCTCACTGTTCCCTCACCCCTATACTCTCAAGGTCCCCACATCCTTCCTCTATACCCCACAGAATAGAAGTTGTAAAGGGAGTGAGACAGGGAGGCTGTGGCCCTCCCATCTGACAGCAGAGGCCAGGGCTGGGCCCCTCTGTTCTTTTCAGCTTCTCATACCAAGAAGGGGAGGCAGAACTGGATTGGGTATCTGTATTTATTTATTTATTTGGAAATGGGGTTTTGCTATGTTGCCCAGGCTAGATTGGATCTTTTGGGCTCAAGGGATCCTCCAGCCTCAGCCTCCTCAGTTGCTGGGACTACAAGCACCTGCCACCATGCCCAGCTGGATTGAGTATCTTTTTTTGGAGACAATGTCTCACTTTATTTCCTGGGCATGAGGTCAGTGGCATGATCATAGCTCACTGCAACCTCCAACTCCTAGGCTCAGGGGATCCTTCTGCCTCAACCTCAGAAAGTGCTGGAATTACAGGCATGAGCCACCGCACCTGGCCTGGATTGAGTATCTTGATGGTTCTCAGGCTACCTGAATGCTCATCTCTAGTATGTTTTACCTGGTCACTGTAGAATATGGAAGGTCATCACTGAGGGACTCTGCCTCGGAATCTTCCATCTAGGAAGAGCAATAAAAAAGTACGTCTCTGAGGTGTCTTTCATCTGACACTATTCTGACAGCCGTCTCTCCTGCTGATACCTCCATGGCCACCAAGGCTAGTTTGGGTCTACAGGGCCACCTTCACAGATGATCCGAGATGCCAGGCAGATTGGAAAGGGGTGGAGTGGAGCTATGAACAAGTTATTCACCTGAAGATAATAGAAAGCTATATCCTTCTGTTTAGGATTGAAGAAAACCGTGGTGTTTCCCAAATGCCTGCGGCTAAATGCTGTTTAAGTGTTTCTCTTTTTTTCCTTCTTTATCATGAAAGGAGAGAACCTACAGGAGCAGAAGGGTGGGAGTTTTACAGTGTATAGAGAAGAATGTCAGAGTAGGCAGTTGGTTCTTTTCTCACTAGAGGAAAAAGCTAGCATGGGCTTTTGAAATCAAGCAGACTGAAAGCCAAGAAGGGAGTTTTGACCTAATAGATTAAGATATAGGGCAAGTTTAAGGAAGTGTTCAATTCAAGGTTGGGAAAAAATAGGATAAGGTTAGTCTTTTATAGATAAAAAGGAACAATTAGTGATAGAGGGGCTGATGTAAGAAAGTACCATATAGAGAAATTTCCCAATTAGAGCTGACCAAGAGTGAACATTCCTAGGGGATAGGGACTTCTCCCACTACTGGAATGTTCAAGAAGAGTCTAGATGACCATTCTCCCAGATATGTTGCAAGAAGTATCTCTCCAGAGTGAAGATTGGATTCAAAGAGCTACAAGATCCTTTCTAACTTTTTGATGTTCTGGTGATTTTACCTAGGAGTTTGTATTTCTATAAATCTTGCTATAACTTGTTCATTGTATTCAAACACAGTCCTCTTTAACACTTATGTTTTACTAGTTTAACAGTGATTTTTCAAAAGGCATAATCAAATAGGAAAATGGATTATGGTCCCTGTCTGGAATAGCCTTTTCCTGGAATGACCTCTGTGATGTTTCATTTTCTGTGTCAACTTGGCTGGGCTATGGTGTCCAGTTGTTTGGTCAAACACTAGTTTAGGTGATGTGAAGGTATTTCGTAGATATGATTAGCATCTACAATCAGTTGACTTTAAGTAAAGGAGATTATCCTTGATAATGAAGGTGGGCCTCATTCAATCATTCGAAGGCCATAAAAGCAAAAAACCAAGGTTTCTCAGAAAAGGAATTCTGCCTCAAGACTGTAACATAGAAATCTGCCCAAGTTTCCAGCCTGTTGCTCTGCTTTACAGATTTTGGACTTGTTGACCCCTACAATTATGTGAGCCAATTTCTTAAACTAAATCTAATATATATATATATATACACATAAATGTATATATATAACATATATATGTTTTGTTTTTCTGGAGAACCCTAATACACCTTCTATTTCCAACAATAATTTTGTTGATTAGTTTGTTGAGTGCCAATTATAAGTACCTCACATAATTTTCCCCTAATCTTTGCAAGAACCCTTAAAACTGAGGCAAACAAGGCTTGGAGGAGTTAGGTGATGTCTCCAAGATTGTGAATTTTGATTTATCTTTCAAGACTCAGATCCAATGTCACCTCCCTTTACAAAATTTTTGATTTATTTGTTTATGAGATGGGTCTTCCTATGTTGCCCAACCTGGTCTCAAACTCCTAGGCTCAAACTTCACCCTCTCAAGTACCTGGGATTACAGGTGTGCACTACTGCACTCGGCTAAATGTCACCTCCCTTTGAAGCTTGCCCTAACCACCCCGGGTTCCTGTCTGTTTTCTTGGCATCCTGTGCATTTCTCTCTATTACACAGCACTGCTCACAGTGTGTGTTTACCTGCAGGTCTTCCACTTCAAGCCATAAGCTCTTCTGAAGGCAGAGATTTGCCTATTCCTTTGGTATGTACCCTCAGCACCGAGTACAGTGCCCACCCTGTTGGAGGCCCTCTGTGAATGGTATAATAAGTACTATCATTGTCCACCTGGGGGCAGCATACCCAGCTACAGACCCCTTGTGCAGGAGTGCCAGGACTCTGGCGGGGTGGTTGGGCAAAGTCAAACCCCTAAGTGAAGGGAAAGGTCCACACATGCCTCTGCTTGTCACCCCTATGGAAGCTGGGGATCACCGTACCAGCAGTTTGCTCCATCCTCTGGGGATTCAGTGGAAGGCACAGTACCCACTGCTGACATTGGATTGATGCCAATTATAAAAAGGCTTGAGGTTGTGAGTTTGATCTCTTGCTCTCTTGTTCTCTGTCCCTCTCTTGCCCTTCTGGCATGAGATGACACAGCATGAAGGCCCTTACCAGATGTTGGCCCCTCAATCTTGGACTTCTCAGCCTCCAGAACTGTAAGAAATAAATCCCTGTTCTTTATAAATTACCCAGTCTCAGGTATTTTGTTATGGCAACATGAAACAGACTAAGACATCCAGTGAGGGAGCTGCAGGAAGGAAAACCCAGAAGAGACAGAAAGGGTCATCTGCAAGAGTACCAGGGGAGGCTTCTCCTGAGAAGGGCTGCATCCCATAAGGTGAAAGGGGAGGAGAATTCTCCACAAGGGCAAATTAACCCTGCTTCTAACTGGAAGTGGATAAAGTGTCAGCAGCTCAAGCAATCTCATTCACAAGCCCCTTTCCTCTCAGATTTTCTGCTGTTCCCAGATTACTTAAAAGGTTGGAGTGAGGTGAACTCTGAAGAGAGATGGGAACCAGGTTACATCTGTCCTCTGGAAGAAGAAACAGGGCAGTCACAGGATGTCTCTCTAGATGCTTCCCTATTTCTATTACCTGAGGCTACCTGAAGGCAGAAGGTGTAGGGGTGGCGATGGTGGACCTGGAGGCAGTAGGGAGGAGGGAGGAGCACATCCACTTACAATAGTGCACTTTGAGAGGAATGTAACAGATGAAGGAATGAAGGGAATTGTAGGGTATTGCCAGTGGCCTAAATTTTAAGCAAACAGATGAGAGGAGAGAGGGTGGGGGAGGCATCTGGAATTATATAATATAACAGAGAAAAGAAAGACATTTTCATAGGCTTCACTGACATATTAGAAGTGACATGTCCAAGATGCCAATTCCTGGTCTACTGGATGTTGTGCTCTACACACTGCCTCCTCAAAGCCAAGAGAATTTATTTTTATTGTGGAGGGGTTGATATCTGAGAGGCATATTTGAGGATATTGCTACAGGGAGGAAGAGGAGGTTGAAGAGAAAGAGGGGAGGGCAGCCCTATAGGAAGGGAGCTCTCGCTTGAGGACATGGGCCTCTTCTTTTCTCTCAGGGAGAGCCACCTGAGCATAGATTACCTTTCCAGATAGACTGGGCACTCCAGGAGGTCCCTCCAACCCTCTCACACCAGGCAAGCCTGGGATATCCAGGGACCTTCGCTCTCCCTTTGGCCCTGTATTGGGAAGGGGATAGGACACAGGATGAGATGAGCTCTCCAGCCCTGGGAGAACCACCAGGGGAGCATTCCTGGGGAGATGGGGTACAGGGTCAGTGAGCCAACAGGTGTTACTGAGCATCTATTATGTGCTGGTTTCCAACAACACAGTGTCTTATATGTGAGCAGCATTTGCTGCAGGAAAAGATGTAGGGAAGGATGGGGGAGCAGGAACTAAAGAAAGGGAGGGAGGAAGAGACTGAAGAAATAAAGGGAAGGGGAGGAAAGAAAGGTACGGTTATCGATGTCCAGTAACTCATACTCTAGTGGCAGCAGAATAACTGGAGAAAGGATGGTTAAAAACGTCAGTGATTAGTGAGCAGTCCCTGGCGAGAAGTTACCAGGGGGATGTTGGGAAGGCTTCAGGAGGGCTTGGGATAGAGGAGTGGGGGACAGAGGAGTGGGCTGACAGGGTAGGTGGATTCTTCTTACCTGCAGATTCAGGTGGACTCATTTTGGAGGAGACTCTGGCCCAGCGGCCTCACTAGTCCCAGAGCTCCATGGATTTCCAGGAGCTTGTCTGGGCCCAGCAACCCTGTGAGTTCAGAATAGCCCTGGGGTCCAGGAAGCCCTGGTGTCTCCAGGGCTCCTGGGAGCCCATAAACTCCTGAGCATCCAGGGTGGTACTGGGAGCACTTCAAGACCAGAGTAGACCTGAGGTCCTGGGGGTCCTACAGACCCTGGGCAGCCAGGGGATCAGGAAGCCCAATTCCATCTTGCTCCTGGGAAGGAGAGGCAGAAGGGCTGCAGGTGAACCACAGAGGTAGGGTGTGTATTTGAAGGTGAGAGCCCAGGAGCCGTGTTGGGAGTAGAGAGTGTACATGGGAAAGTGCCAATGGCCTTGAGATCACTTAGGGAAATCCAAGATGGTCCTGGGGGTGGGGCATTAATTGAATCGCCCATAGACTCATGTATTGTCTACTGGGTTCTAGGACCTATCCCAGTACATGGTATAGAGATTTCTCAGGGGGAATTTGGGTTCTGGGTTCTTAGTTTGAGACTCCTATCCCATGTTTATTCCAGACCCTTGGTTCAGAGGACTCTCAACCACCCTTCCACACAAATAATGCCATCACTGGTCATCTACCCACCACCTACTCATTACCCACCCACCATCCATTCAGAACCCCTCTCCATTTAGCCTCCCCCCCACCCACTCACCATCTACTCATCACCTACCTCCCACCAATTGCATACCATCCACTCTCACCTCTGGTCTAACTGCTCCCTCCAAAGGTAGTGCCAATTTGGGGCCACAGCATATGCTGGGGGTCCAGGGACCCCTTAGGGGTCCCTGAGGACCAGGGGTCCTGGGCTTTCCAAACCATTTTTTCGTTGGGAAAGCTAGGGTCCCATTCTGACCTGGGGGCATTCTTCTGCCCTTGCTCTGCTTGTTGGAACAAACAAGCCATGTAGTAGAGATAGAAGTGGGAACCAGAGGGCTTTCTTTCTCACTCCAGCTTCTCAGTTTCTTTTGTTTCCTTATGTCACCCAGAGGGTCCCAAAGTCTCTAGAGATTTCTCACCCAGGCTGGCACTTACCTGACACTCAGGGGGCCCAACAGGACAGGCACACCCAGAAGGTGGGTTGGGAGCAGACTTGGACGCACATGGAAGACAGAAGAGGTGAGAACTTGGCTGGATCTTAAATCACTAAGTCCCTTCTCTTCGTTGTACAGATGGGGAAACTAAGGCCCAGAGAGAGGTGTAACTGTAGTGACTGCAGTGGAGCAGTAGACTGGCCTGGGGGATGGGGTGAGAAAGCCAATTATACCTCCTAATACAGTGGAGAATGGAGTAACCCGGACCTGTTACTTTCTCCCCAGCTTTGAAATTGTCAGAAATCCCAGATAAGGTCTTTGGGAGGCATCAGGGTAGGGCCCAGGAAGAGAGGGGTGGGATGGGGTGGGGTGCTGTGTACCTCTCTACCCAGCACCCATCTGTTTCCCTGGACATCTCACCTTTTCAGGCTCTACATCTTTTTCTTCCTCCCCCATCCTGGGCTTGCTTACTTATTTGACCAGGTAGGGGCCAGCTACTGAGTGGTGAACATCAGTGTGATCAGAAGAAGCATGGGGGAGAACTCCCATTTATTAATGGGAGTCAGAGTGGGAGTAGGGGCAGGGGACCAGCATTCCAGGTAGCTGTGCCCCCACCCTGACTTTGGACTCTGAACCCAGGGGTTGGATTGAAGAAGAGGATTCCTAGAGCTGTAGAGACCCATTCTCCCATCCAATGCCCTCAGGGTGCTCTTGGGTGCTGCTAGGAGCAGGTCTGGAGGGTAGATGTGGGCTCTGAGACTTAGTCCAGCTTGATAGAAGCTACCTCCTTCCTTCCTCTGAAGAATGATGAATGACTGAATGAACAAAGAGGGGGAGTCTGGACTGGGATGTTTGGTTTCATATATGTCTCTAAATCTCTCCTATCTCTCCGAGTTTTTTGTGTCATCACATCTATTCATCCTTCTCTGTCTTTCCATCTCTCTCTCCTACTGCATGTTTCTGTCCCTCCCTCTCTCAGCCTTTTCCTTGCTAATACCCCCTCCCCTTCTCTTTATCCTTCTGCTCTAAACCAGTGATAGGATCTTAGAATCAAAGGAGACCCAAGATGGTCATAATAACGACAACATCAATTTGTAACCTGCTTTCTGGTATGTACAGCTTTTCACTTTTATAGATAGCCTTATTTGATCTCCCTTAACAGCTCTATGCAGTAAAGCAAGGACTGGCATCCCCATTTTACAGGTGAGAAAACTGAGGTCCATAAAGGGGGAGAGACAAGCCCACAGTGCATGGCTAAAAAGGGCAGAGCTGGATTTGAACCCTTGCCTCTGGCTGCAGGACCAGTGCTTTCTGCCCCACAGCTTGTGCATCTCCATTTCAGGCTGTCTGGCTTTTTCCTGGCTTAGGGCCCAACTTATGGTACTCTTTAGATCATCATGACTGGGTGGGGGTAAGGAACAGGCTGCACAGATCTTGAGGATTACTGGTTTCAAACATCAAGTCTCTGGAAATGGCTAGGGCTGAGGGATTGAATCCAGGAGAGAAGATGGGGGCTGTGCGGACTAGAGGCTCCAGGCAAGAAAGGCCTTGTTCCTGTTCCTCTGCCCTCAAGTTCCCTCCAGCCCTCACCAACTATCTTTAGGATACCTCTACCTCTCTCAGGCCAAGGACAGAAGGAGACTGCAGCAGAAGAGGTTGGCATGGAAAGCCTGGTGGGCACTGTGGCTTCTCTCTGAGACCCTCTGTTCCCATAGCTGAGGTTAGATCTGGGGTCCAGGCTGCATCCCCAGCACCCTGACTGAGAGTACCAGAACTGTCAGGTTGGCACTAGAACTGGGTCAGCAGGGAAGACACAATAATCTCTGGGTACACAAAACCTGACAACTGGAGCTTCAGTGGTAGCAGGGCTGCCCGGCAGGAGGAAAAGGTGCTTTCTGAGTTTGGGGAAAACCTTCGGAGGGTGGGGTAGGGGTGCCAGTTGGAGGCTGGGTGTGAATGGCTCACAGGCTCTATTTTCCCACAAATGCACTTAAATCACATTTAGTTGCATGTGACCAGTAAAAGCCAGTCTTTTTACTACTTGCAGCCCCATCTATAAAATGGGTTTATAGGGTTACCATGGTGATCAGTGGTCATCATGGCTAATAAGTATTGAGCCTTACTCCATGCCAGGCACTGTGTTAAGTGCTTTACACACATCATCTCAACAGGTTTTTGCACAGCCCTCTCAGGCTGGGCTGGCATTATCCCTCTTTTACAACAGAGGGCATTTGAGGATAAGAGGGAGGATGTTGCTTTGCCAAAGTCACAGAGCTAGTAAATGGCAAAGCCAGGATTCAGTGCAGGCATTTGGCTCTAGGCTCTTAATCTTATTCACTTGGCTGGTCATGGCTAATAACTAACACTCATTGGGCACTTAATATGTGGCAGGTAGCATTTTAAGTGTTTTACACAGATTCATTCACTTAATCATCATAGCCATACTATATAATATTCACTTAATATGATAGATGAGGACACTGAGGCACAGACTAACTTATTCTGAATCTCCTGCTGGGAATCCAGCCCAGGCAGGCTGACTTGAGAGCCAGCACTTTTTAAAAAAATAAACAAAAAAGGTTTTTTTCTTTAAAAGATTGCAGTATAACATACATACAGAAAAGTACAGAAATAAAAAATGTTTAGCTCAAAAAATGTTCACATAGTGAATATACTATGTAACTAAATAATAAATATTATCCATACCCCAAAAGACTACCTCCACCCTTCTCCCCAAAAGTAATATTTATCCTGATTTCTAAAAATGGATTAGTTGTCTTAGTCCATTTTCTGCTGATATAACAGAATACCACAGATTGGATAATTTATAAACAATCAAAATTTATTTGGTACATGGTTTTGGAGCCTGCAAAGTCCAAGAGCATGGTGCTGGCATCTGGCAAGGGTCATCCCATGGCAGAGGGTGGAAGTGAGCGCTCGAGACAGAAAGGGAAGGGGGCCAAACATCATCCTTTTATCAGGAACCCACTCCCACAATAGCAGGGTTAATCCATTCATGAGGGTAGAGGCCTTATGACCTAATCATCTCTTAAAGGTCCTACTTCTTTTTTCTTCTTTTTTTTCTTTTTTCTTTTTTTTGAGGCAGAGTCTCACTCTGTTGCCGGGGCTAGAGTGCTGTGGCGTCAGTCTCGCTCACAGCAACGTCAAACTCCTGGGCTCATGCGATACTGCTGCCTCAGCCTCCTGAGTAGCTGGGACTACAGGCATGCGCCACCATGCCCGGCTAATTTTTTCTATATATATTTTTAGTTGGCCAATTAGTTTCTTTCTATTTTTAGTAGAGACGGGGTCTCACTCTTGCTCAGGCTGGTTTCGAACTCCTGACCTTGAGCGATCCTCCCGCCTTGGCCTCCCAGAGTGCTAGGATTATAGGCGTGAGCCACCACGCCCGGCCCGAGGTCCCACTTCTTAATACTGTCATAATGGCAATTAAATTTCAACATGAGTTTGGGGGGAGACACTCAAACCATAGCATTGTTTGTTCTTATTTTTGAATTTTATATAAAGAGAGTCATATAGTAGTAATCTTTTGCTCAACATATGATTCATCTATATTGTTAGATGCAACAGCTTATTCAAATAGAGAATTAACTATTCTATTGATTCCATTTTTGGCTATTCAGAATGATGCTGTTATGCACACTCTTGAACATGATGTCTTTTGGGATATACACACACACACATTTCTATTTGGTATATATCCAGGGATGGAATTATTGATTGTTTCCAAGTGGTTGTACAAATTTGTTTTCTTACTAGTATTATGAGAGAATCCCTTTACTCCACATCCTGGCATTGTCAGCATTTTACTTTTTTACCAATCTGGTGGGTATATACTGGTATCTCATTGTGTTTTTCCATATGCGTTTATTAAATGAGGCAAAAAGGGAAGCAAGCACTCTTAACGCCCACTCTGTACAGCTTCTCCTAACAATCCTGTGAGCTAGGTATCTTGCAGATGAGGAAATGGAGACACACAGTTACTCTCTTTCCCCTCCCTCCCTTGCAATCCTCTCACCTTTCCTGGGGGCCCCTCCCTACTTTTCCTAGTGGGGCTGGGATGTCTGGTCACCACCAATCTGGGGGGTCCCTCAGGCCAACATGCTTTCCTGGGTAGGGAGAAGAGGAAGGTTAGGGTGAAATGGGCAGGGGTGGGAAGGAGAGAGAGGACAAGGCATAAAGGCTGGCATGAGGGACAAGAAAACCTGGCTCTTGGCGTGGAGTGATGGGGCCAGAAGAGAGATCTGGAAATACTCAGAAGGCACGACTGGTGCTGTTTGTGAGCTCCCAGTGCTGGTAGGAAGGGAGGCATGTAGCTTGGGGGTAAGGGCCCTGTGAGTAGGGGTGTTGGGGGTCTCTCTGGAGGTCCCACAAACTCTGGGGAGTTTTCTGAGTCTGAAGACCCCTTTGTGGGGCTTCTCTAGGCCTAGAGCCCTTTTGGGAGGTTTCTCTGGGTTTAGAGGTCACTTGGTAGAGTCTCTTTGGGGTTTCCTAAGGGTTATGTAGCACTTTGTTCCTCAGGGCTGGGGGAGCAGGAGAAAGAGCCTGGAGTCCCTTCTAGGAGTGTGAGGAAAGGACAGGGGTCTGCTGTGATTCTGGGCTTCTGATCTGGCAGGCCAAGTGGCAAACTGCTCTTTGACTCAACCAGTGTCAGGGGAGGCGGGGCAAAGGATTTCCCACCCCAACCTCTGGCTCTCTCTGCCCAGAGTTCCCTGTGTGTCTCTGCTTTTGCAAGTGTTCTCGGTGAGATTCTCCTAGGCTTCACTTCTTCTCTCCCCATCTCCACTTTTCTTGAGTCCTGAGCCCACAGCTTGCTGGTGATGGCTCTGGCAGCAGAGGCAGCATGGCACAGAGGGCTAACATTGCAGCAAGCAGTAAATATATTTGGCACAGTCTTGGCTAGATTACTTGCTAGCTGTGTGCTCTTGGGTGAGCCTCATCATCTCTCTATTGGTGACAGAGCTCTCACAGGGCCCAACATCATTCACTTGGCTTGTCTGCTGGGCAGGCTTTGGCCAATGAGAAGGAGATACCGTGGGTGCCAACTAGCCTGGAAGCAATGCAGACTCTGGAGCGTTGGGAGCCATGCCCACATGGGGACATGGGCCATGCAAAAGGATTCCAGAGGTCCCGGATTCCTAGGCTGCCAGAGTTGAAAGTGGCTCCATAATTCAGTG
This sequence comes from Cheirogaleus medius, assembly GCA_008086735.1. NCBI lineage: Eukaryota > Metazoa > Chordata > Mammalia > Primates > Cheirogaleidae > Cheirogaleus > Cheirogaleus medius. The sequence continues at coordinate 15,238,177 of VBSM01003215.1, read as the reverse complement.
AGTTCCCCTCCTCCATTTTACAGATGGTAAAACTGAAGCTGAGGAAGGGGAAGTGGTCACAAAGCTGGCAAGCAGTAGAGCTGGTTCGTCTGGAGATATGAAACCGGATCCTGGCCAGCCCAACTGCAGATGGCTCTCCTCTGCCTTCCCCTTCTCCTGCCTGGATGTTCACCTCAAAACCCAGATTCCATGGTCTGGGGCTTGGCAGGACCAGACCTCTTTCTGCACTGTGGTGACTCTCTGGAGAGCCTGGCTCTCCTGATCTGGTCTCTCCAAGTATGGGGCCCTGGTGGCAGAAAAGCAGCCATAATAATAGGCCATTGCTCAGCCCATGCCTGGGGAGACCGTGCAGAATGCCCTACCTGGGATCTGCATGTCAGCTGACATGGAGGACAGCTGAGATCCCCTACTCAGTGTGGGCACAGTGGACAGTCCAGGGTGATCAGGAGTGGGGCTGGGAAGCCAAAGTTATAAGGAAGCCTGGGCCAGTCCCATACCAATTGCTTCTCTCCTCTGATCCCCCACTCCCAGCGTGCACTGTGTATCATAGTCTTTTGCTCTTGTTGGCATTAGTTTAGAACAGTTCTGACAGCTGTTTTGGAAGGCAGTAAAGCATAGGGATTAGTTGTACAGACTTTGGAGCCAGACTGCCTGGGTTTACTTCCCTATTCTACTTACTTGCTGTGTGACTTTGAGTGAGTTACATACCTCTCTGTGCCTCAGTTGCCCTGTCTTAAAAAAGGAGATGATAGCACTTACTTCATGAGATTGTTGTGAAGCACACATGAGTGAAGCACTAAGAACCATGTCCAGCATATAGTCTGTGATCTTTGTGTATTTTGTCTACTCCATCAGATAAGATGATCCCAAGGGGAAGCCCATCAAATTGGGGGTTCCTTGAGGGTGGGGATTTGTCTTTCCCCTGGGAATCAAGCTTGCTTTTCTCCTATTTATTCTCTAAGAAGCCTGGCCTGAGCCCAGTAGAGGTTTGAAATTGTACCACAAGGGACCTAGTGATACTTTTGGAGCAACAAGCCGATAAGGATGTGGGTGGGAAAGGCTGGGAGGGAGTGGGGATTTTCTTCATCCATCCATCAGGAGGAGCATCTTCCCAGCCCTCAGGTGCCCAGGAGGCAGGGACAGACAAGGATGCTGTGGGAGAGAAGGTTTCATTTTCTGGTAGAACCTGGGCTGGGAAAGATGGCGAAGCAGAAGGGCCAGGTTTCTGCCTTTAGGAGGCTCCTGGTCTGGAGCTCCCAGTCTCAAGGGAGGCAGCAGTTGAGGGGAGAAAACCCATAACCAGCACCTGCACCTGCACCCCACTCCTTGGGTTCCACAGCTCTTTCTCATTCATTATCTCACTTTTTCCTCCAACCATTCTGTGGTGGTAAGCCCAATTATTTCATATACATACACACACACACACACACACATATATTTTTACAGAGGATGAAAATGACCCTCCAAGATGTTGCGTGGCAGGTCCAAGGTCACACAGCTCTTAAGTGGCTGTGCTGCAACTTGAACCCGGGTCCTCTGACTCCAAATCCCATGCCCTTTATATATAGCCTCTTCCAGATACTTGCAGCCTGAGTGGGGACACTAAACCCAATCTTCCAAGAGCCTCCAGTCAGGGGGGAGGCATAGGTCCTGCTTCCAGGGGATCCCTAGCCATGTGGAGAAGTTATAGTTCCCAGCAGGGGAGAGGTAGGAGGAAGCAAACATGTGGTGCCTACTATGTGCTAGGCATTTTGCATAGATATCTCTCTCTCTCTCTCTCTCTCTCTCTCTCACCACAAAGTCCCACTTTCCAGCTAAGGCCTGAAGCTCAGAGAGCTTAAGTAACTTGTTTCAAGTTCCCTAGTGAGTCCAGGGACAAAGCTGGGATTAGAATCCAGGTCAGCCTGATGCTAACACCTGTGCTTTTTGCTCTCGCATGGCTGACTGTTGGCTCAAAGGTAACCTCGTTAATGAAGGTTTTCTATGTCCTGGATGTAAGAACTGACTGCTTGTGCCTCTGGGTCTCCATAGTGCCCCATATAGACATCTACCAGGTCACCTGCACACTTCTTAGACTTATTTATTCACATACTGTCTCCCACACTAGGCAGTGAGCTCTTTGAGGGCAGAGGGTAATCTTGGCCATGTGTGTATCCGTGGTATGTAGCATAAAGCCTGTGCATAATAGGTGTTCATTCAGTAAATGTGTATTGCATGGATGGTGGGAGGTGCTTGGAAGGCTTCCTCCTGTCCACTTTTCTGCCTCCTTTGAATTATCCCAGACAGTGATGAGGGTTGGGGAGGACACCAGAGGATGGATTTGGGGCTGGGGTTGAGGTGTGGGCATCTGTCTCACCTGGCAACTCTTCCAGATTTTCCACACTCACCTGCACTCATGCATCATTCCGGGGCTTTGTCCAGCCTCTCCTTGCACTCCTGCCTCTGTGTCCCAGCACCTTCCCCCCTCCTGGGTTTGCCAGTCTAGGGGGCAAGTCTGGCATTGGGGTCAGAACTAGCCTTCTCGGTTTCATCTTATTCTCACAAGAGCGTCAAGAAGTAGGATGGGTGGAGATGATCTACCTCCATTTTCCAGTTAGGGACAGTCAAAGCTCCAAGTTCATACAGGTTGGTGGCAGAACTGGGTCCAGTGATGATGAACCGGGGGAGCAGGGCTGGGGGCAGTTTTCTGAATCAAGCACAGGCTAATCTTCCCCCAGGGACTTGAGGAACCTGGTTCTGTTTGCCCTTCTCCAAGGCATATGGGGTAGAAGAATCCCCATTCCATCTGCGAGATGGCATGAGAGAATCAAAGATTCTTGTCTTTGGCCATCACTCTCCAGGCCTCCTGCATTCTTGATGGCTGCCAGTAGGTGCCGTCAGTTTGCAACTTTTTGGTCTGTCCTACAGGTCCGGCTTCCAACCTCTCTTCCTCCAATCACCCTAGCAGTCTGCACTTGCAGAAAGTAGGAGGTGGCCCAACCCCTGCGAGGCTGCAAGACCCTTTCCCTGGGAGAAGAGGCAGAAAGGGGATCTCTGAAGTACACTTCTGTTTGGTGCCCTGCAGCTTTCTAGGCCAAGCTAAGGGGGTGGGGATTGGGGAATCCACAGTGGGTCACTGATTATGCCTGGACAGGCACCCTTACCCTAAAACCAGCTCTAGTAAAGCAGAAGCCTTTGTAGGGAAGCGTGGGTATTAGGGAGACCTGAGAAGGAACCTAGGAGATGGGTCTTTACTCCCAATGCTACTCTAGGGCTCCCCTCAATCACAGCAAGGATTTGAGCAAGGGTGGGGTTATACCCACACCAATAGTATCAACACTAGCCCAAATAGCAACAGCGGGTGAATTAGAAAAACGCCCCTTCCTCAAAATCCTTGACTGCCATCTGCTGGGAAACGGTCACAACGGTCGAACAAATATACAATGACTACATGGAATGGTGCCCCCTGGAGTTGTTCAACGCATAACTTGCGCATTGCAAGTGGCAATCTCCCAGGCCAGTCTCCCTCCAGGAGTGAGTCAGGGTAGTAGAAGCAAACATCTAGGAAGGAGAAAGAGACTCTGCACCTCCCTCACCGGGGAGTTCAGTTGATTCTGTCCTGGGGAAGGCAGGGAGGGCCAGTACCCGCAGGAGCCCTCGGGCGATTGCAGGGGAGGGAGAGGTTGCAAGGGGCGAGTGCAAAGAGAGCCTGTTAACGTCTTAGGGCCACCAGGCCTTTCTGTGCCCCTTGTTGAGCGCCTGTGCCCCTTGTTGAACGCCTGTACCCCTTGCCCCACCTCACGCGGCTTGGTGTCCAGCGGCTGCGACTGGGAGCACTGGGGTGGGGTGGAAAGGACACTGGCTAGGGAGACTGAATCCGCAGAGCCGGGAGTGCCGGCTAGAAGGACCCGTTCTCACTTCGAGACTGAGGGCCGCCTCGGTGGGCCTGGGGAAGAATCCTCCGAGGTCGGGGGAGGGGCGAAGCAGCAGCCCCTTCGCTTTCCCTCTTCCCTTCTCCCCTCCTGGGCTCCGGTTCAGAGGCGCTCTGCGCCGCTTCCTTTTTCGGCAGAAAAGGACTTTCAGATGTAGCGGCGGCAGCGACTCAGGACAGCGCCCCCTCCCCCTACCAGCCGCCTCTCCCTCTCCCCCTCGCCGCCCCGGCTCCCCCACCTCTGGGAAGGCGCTGGGGGTGTGGCCAGGGGCCGGTATAAAGTCCGGGGGAACCGGTCCCGGGCAGCCGTTCAGCCCCCCGCCCCCCGCCGCCCTCCGCCCTCCGCCTGCCTGGGCCGGGCCGAGGATGCGGCTCAGCGCCTCGGCGGCCAGGCTCGCTCCCCTCCAGCCCGCTTGCTAACTTCCACGGCTCCTTTCCTGTCCGCCAGCGGGGCCGCCAGTCTCCCCGCGCCCTCCGGGTCGGGTCCTCCAGGCGCGCCGGGCGCTGCCGCCGTGTACCCCCTGCTGCTCGCAAGCGCGCCAGCGCCCCCCGCCCGCGCCCGCGCCCCGTCCTCGTGCGGTCATGCTGCCCCTCTGCCTCGTGGCGGCCCTGCTGCTGGCCGCCGGGCCCGGGCCGAGCCTGGGCGACGAAGCCATCCACTGCCCGCCCTGCTCCGAGGAGAAGCTGGCGCGCTGCCGCCCCCCCGTGGGCTGCGAGGAGCTGGTGCGGGAGCCCGGCTGCGGCTGTTGTGCCACTTGCGCCCTGGGCTTAGGGATGCCCTGCGGGGTGTACACCCCCCGCTGCGGTTCGGGCCTGCGCTGTTACCCGCCCCGGGGGGTGGAGAAGCCCCTGCACACGCTGATGCACGGGCAAGGTGTGTGCATGGAGCTGTCGGAGATTGAGGCCATCCAGGACAGCCTGCAGCCCTCTGGTAAGGTACCCCTGGCTGCCTATGCCCTCACGAGTGCGCTTCCCCACCAGCAGCTTCTTTCCCATTGCAGTTGACCTGGAAGGCCCTTGAGAATCCCCTGGGAGTTGAGAAGGCAGGTACGTGGCAGGGCCTGGCTGGATGGGACAGGCTCAGCCAAGGAAACTGCTACTGAATCCTTAGCAGCCTGTTGCCACTGTCACTGGGGACTCTGTCCCATCCCTCCACCTCACACCTCCCAGGGGTGCCTATTTAGGAAGGGGTTCTGGCTGCTGGTGCAAGAGAGGCAAATTATGTGACCTGGTCAAGTCAGCTCTCTAGGGCCAGAAAACTGGAGGATGGGGGTGGGGTGTGTGTTGGGGGCAACTTTCTGTTCCTGATCTAGAGCCCACCCTCCCCCTGGCCACAGGTGAAACCCAGGGGTCTTAGGGGTCAGGGCCTGGACTTTTCACATCTACCAGTGGTGGAGTGGGACATACATATTAGAGAGACTTTGGTGGTGAGAGGTGTCAGGCTCTCCCCTAAATCCCTGAGCTAGCTCACCTTGCTGTTTGAGAGGTAGTAGGAAGACAGGGGCCTCTCTGCCAGGCCTGGACACCTCTATCTGCCCTAGTATACAGGCCCCCTGCTCCTTTCTCTAGGAAGGTGCCATTTGAGGGGCAGAAGAGAAGTTTTGGCTCCCAGCCTAGAGCTACAGAAACCTCATGGTTGTGGGATAGGGAATAGGGAATAGAGAAGATGAGAGGGACAGACACAGAGAGATTCTTAGAAGGCCCTTTGCCCTAACCTCATTCTTACTCTTTCTCTTTTTCTATTTCTCAGGGAGCCTTTCTCAGTTTCTCCTTAGACTCTTTCTCAGCTTCTTCCTTCTTTCTCTTGTTCTTTTGTTATTTCCTGCTTTGTCTCTCAGCTTCTAATTTCACTAATAATGTTCTTGAGCTCTCTTTTCCTCAATATTTTCTTTTCTGCCCATCATCAGTTTCTCTTTTTTCTCTACCTTATTCTATTTTTCTGTTTCTGTTGCCCTGCTTCTCTCACTTTCCTCCCACTCTTTCTGTTGCGCTTTCTCTGTGTCTGTCACTGTTTGTTCCTGTCTTTCTGTTACTTTTGGTATCTCTGTCTCTGTCTTTTTGTGTCTCTGCCTCTGTTTCTCATTCCTCTCTCACTCTGTTTTGCTTTCCTTGTGCCTCTGTCTGCGTCTGTCTCTTTTCCTGGTGCTTGAAGCTTCCATTGTTGTAGTCCGGATACTGGGACTCTGGCCCCAAGCTTCCTGCCCTGAGTCCCAGACCCTTCACTTCCTCAATCCTCTGCAGCTTGTCAGTTGAGGAGAGCAGGATGCAGGGAAAACAGGAAGGAGGTAGACCCCAGGGGTCTGGGCCTTGGGCCTCACTGCCCTTCCTGCCCCTGGGCAGGGAGAGATGGGTCAGCAGAAAACATTCTAGGAGAAATGCCAGCCTGGCACCCAGCACATCTGGGAAGGGGGGGTCCTGGGGGAGTCAGTTGCTGATCTCGGGGCAGAAGTGCCAGTGTAGTGGGAGAGGAGGGGTACTTAGTGGGAGCAAAGGCTGAGCCCCTGGGCTCCCTGGGTACACGGGGCCACTTTCCCTTTGACTCTCCATCCTCCACTGGCCAGAGGGTAGCTAGCACCAGATGAGGATGGCTGGTAGCCTCCTCCTCTCTCACCAACTTGAACACAATACAGAACAGCCCTCAGAGAGTCTTTTCCTCTGTTTGGGTAGGAGCACCCCATCCGTAGTGGGGGAAAATCTGATCCCTTACAGGTTTGGGGAGGGCATGGCATGAACAGTTTGCGATTGTCCTGTGGACATAATGCAAACTGGCCTTAAGAGGCATCTAGGAATGTGGCAGCTTTAGGGGGTTTTGGATGACAGAGCCCAAGTCTCTAATGCCTCTCCCTCTTACTCCTTGCCTCATCCTCCACCCATGCAGTGGATATAGTTATATGGAGAGGGAAAAGGGAAAGCCTGGAGGACCCTGGAGAAGCCAGATAGCTACTGGACAAGCTGTGCCTGATGTCACCTCCTAGTCATCATAGAAATATCCCCTACCATGGCCTGGGCCACATTGCACCCTGTGAAAGGCAACCCCTAGAGTTGTGCAGTTGTCTTGCAGGGTCTGTGGTGAGATAAGATGACCAGGGCTCAGCCCCAGCCCCTGCCGTCCTCCTTAGCCTTACGCCATCCATAGGTCCTGTCCCTCCTAGGTCCCAGGGCTTGGGCCCTCCAGCCTGGGAATAGCTTGGTATAGGGTGTCAGGCTCTTTCTGCCTTTTCCTGTTGGGGCTGAGCTTCAGCAGGTGGCTGGGGGAGACTGGCCACTTGGCAGAGGACCTCCCTTGGCCTGTTGTGGTCCAGCTGCCTCCTATTTGCCCAGGGGCAGGTCTCCCCCTTTCATCTCTGGTGACCCCACCCTCCTGTCTCAGCTTTCTGAGCCAGATAGCCAGGTTGTGGATTAACACCACTGAGGCCACCAGACACAGGGGTGGAGTGTGTGCGTCAGAAGGCCACAATCCTGCACCGTGGTACTGATCCTCGACTCACGGGATCTGGGGGAGTGGACAGTGGGAAGATCAGTGTTTGGAAGGGGAGTTCCTAATGGTACTTTGGGTCCCTCTGGGACAGGGTTAGGGAACAGGCAGCCTGAGTTAATTTTTAGTCAATGCAGCAAATATTGTCCCCCCTGCTTTAGTACTGGGAATCTAGTCATGTCATGGGAACAAGGCCTTCCCAGAAATTCTGTGCCTTGGGGGAAGGGGAGGGAGGAGCATGGCTGCTTACCATTTTTTCTTTAGTATTGGCAAGGCCAACATTGTTGGTGCCTTGGGTATTAGGAGCCTTTCCACTCAGAGACAGAGTGCTGCCCAGATAGGTCTCCCCCCCTGCCCTCCCCCTACTCTACTTCAGTTTCCTCATCTGTAAAAGGGGAGGGCAACCGGATCTGTCCCTCAGGGTTGGGGTGTCTGCCACAGAGTAGGTGCTCAATAAATCAGAGCAATGATGAGGATGGTGATGAAGAGGAAGCTGATGCTGGAACTTTGGGGGACAGGAGGGCAAGGGAGCAAAGTTGGGGGAAATTCAGAGGTGATGAGAGGGATGGGGCAGAATTTGGTGCTTTTTGCTGTTGTAGACATGGGAGGGACGGGTCAGCTTGCTTTATCAGACCCTTTAATCTGAGGCCAGCAGCATGGCACAGTGGTGGGAAAGACACCTCATGAGCTAGACCTCAGAGAAAGGGCCTGGTACTGGTGGTCTTGGCTTCTACAGCTAGAGTCCAGGGGAAGAAGGAATAGGCCTTTCTGACAGGGCAGGTGGGTGACCCCCAGATCATGGCCAAAACTTCCATGTCTGGATGGCTGAGCCTACTTAACTCACAGCCTGGGTGTCTTGTTGGGGGTGGGGGCTGGAGTTGAAGGGAAATCATGGGGGTGAAATCAGGCAGCAGGAAAGAGGAAATCCTCCAGCTTTCACCATGAACTTTGCAGCCGGTGGTGCCAATGCTATGCAGTCTCTTCTCTGTGGGCTCCTTCCCTTCCTCTGCTGCTGGAGCAGAGACCAAAGTTTCCCCTGTGGCTGGACATCAGTTGGTCCAGCTCTAAGCAGGGGACTGGAGGAGGAGATCTAGCCTACCTTGGAAGTCCCACCTCCCAAACCAGCTTTCTGGAGGTCAGACGTTTCAGGAAGAAAGGTCTGACTCTAGCTCCTGCTCAGAGGGGAACCATGGGCATTGAGATTTTCCAGAGGGCGCTGCCAGGATGAATACCACCAGGTGGCTGGAACTCCTGTGCGAGCAGGGAAGTAGCAAGTATTCAGACAGTTTTGGTGATGGGAAATTTAACATGTTCAGGAGACCCAGTGCCACAACCCTTACCCACTAAAACCCAGTGCCTGGGGTAGATCCTGGGGTAGGTCCTCAGTCTGCCAGTTTCCTGGGCAAGGAAAAGTTACAGATTAATTGGTAAGTCAATAGAAATAGACCATGGTGCAGGGAAGCTGGTGAAGTTAGTGTGCCCTGCCCTAGTCTATGTCTCTGACCAGAGCAGGGTCAGAGTGCCCGACTGCAATGGGTGTGCATGCGTGGACGAGTGTGTCTGGATATGTGATTGTTTGTATACATTTGTGATTCTTGAGTCCTGGTCTGTGTGTGAGTGGGCAGATAGAGATTTACTCTGTGTACTTGTATGCCCATGAGAGTAAGTAAGGTGCTACTCTCCCTATCTGGTGGGTTCTACTTTAAGCTTAGACATGAACTGGGGATATGCAGGCGGTAAGTAGGGAAGCCAACCTGCGGGAGGCCAGGCAGGCTGTCAGCTCAGCTCTTCCCAGGTAAGCCCCTCTATGTGACACAGGGCCATACCAACAGAATAGTATAAGCCAGGCTTCTGGGCTCACCCTAAGCCCCATGAGGGCCTAGGTTTTAGTGAGCATACCCAATTTTCCTCCTTAATGGCAAACATCCCAAATATCTATTAATAATTCCCTGAAGGTTAGTTGTTAGAACTTTGACTCTAGAATACAACACTGGAAAGCATAATTGTAGTCAAGCTTCTACTCCACATCTTTCTGGATTCCTGAGGCCTTTACCCCTGTAATGGAGCCACACCTCCAGGGCAGGGAACTGGCTACCTCCTGAGGCTGCCTCTTTCTTTAGAAAACCCTTCCCTATTCCTTCCCTACTCCTCAAACTCCCATTTACCAAGATGAACAAGAGTCACTGTACAAAGTAGTGCTTTCCATTATGTCCATTAAAAGAAAACAAAGCCTTTCTAGGTTGGAAGGGTATCCCCTAGAGTTAGTGTCCTGGCCTGTGGCAAGTGAGTCCTAGCCACCGCTCCAGCCTTACCCAGGCAAATGGTGGTGGGGCCTTTGTTCACATCTCAGCTCAGCCTCTGTCCTTCTAATGTTTGGTACTAATTCTTTTAGGTCTTCCATTTCCTCTTTCTCTCCACTCCCCAGCTCCAGCTTATACCCCTGAAACACTGCGACCCCATCCACAAGCCATGTGGCTTTGTGCAAGGTGGGGACAGGAAGGGAGGGGGCCATTGGCCAGCCTGGGTCTCTTTGGCTAGAGAGGATCCTTGGGAGTGTATGCAAGGAAGGCCCTGGATCCCAGATCTTTCTCTAGTTCCTAACTGAGGAATCAGGGAACATTTTCTTATGGTCTCCTTGGCACAATCCTGGTCTCCTGAAGTTTTTGCTACTTATACTGGCTGGGGGGTCTTGCTATAGTATCTTCTCTTTGGTTGACTCTCAGGAACGTGATGTGGGACTGGAGTCCCCTCTGGACTGTCCTTGGGATGTCAAATGTGCAGAAGAATAGATTATATCTATCTGCTCTATTTATTCCTTCCCTTTGGTTCCTCTTTCTAAGCCAGCCCTCCACCCAAGACAAAATCTTCTTCCATCCTTGGTGAATTTTATCAATAATCTTTGGTGTGGAATTTTGACAAAAACTTTCTGAGGGTATAGATTCCTCCTTACCTGGTTTCTCTTTATCCACATACTCCCCCCACCCCAGTCCCCAAACTAGGAGAATGAAAAGAGAACCAACCCTCCAGCTTTGGCTAGGCAGAAAAATACCATTTGACCCAGAGGCAGCTCTGGGACCGCTGCCACGCATGGAGGAACCTGCTAACTCCTCAGGAAAAAAAAAACCCTGACGCAAACCAGATGTAACCTCCTGTCCGGCTGCCAACATCTGGAATGCTGGCAGGGGCTTTGCACTCAGGCCAGCAGTGAGCTGCCAAGCCCGAGCATTTCAGAGGTGGCTCTGATCTGTGGAGAGGTCTTCCAGCCTCTTTCTCCAGCTCAGCCCTGTATTCCGGTTTTGAATGCCTGGAGGGAGGAGCGGTGGTTACAGTTCTGGGACTTGTGGATGGGGATTTACTTGAGCTCAGATAGAGCCTTCAGTAGACCCACAGAGGGGATGAGGGTCTAGCCTCACCATTCCCATCTCCCAGTTCCCTGGCTCTGGGCAATACACACAGATTTTGGATGGGGTCTGAAGTCTAAGGATGGGAGACTTCAAGGTGGGGGACTGAAGGAGTGTGTGAGACTTTTCTCTTGATCCTGGGGCCATACATGGTGTGCTATACACACACACACATGCTTTCTCATGCAGGCATACATAGTAACTCCCACTTCTCTCCCACCCTGCCAATTGGTAGAGCCTTTTGGGCCAGATTTCTCATCACTCATGGAAACTCTGATTCTGGTCATTTAGAAGAGGGTCAGCAGAGTTGACAGCCCTGGGGACCCCATGGCTGGCTCATCCAGATGCTGCAAAGACTAGGAAAGGGGACAGGAAGAGCAAGCAGACAAAGGGGGATGGTGAGAGGAGCTGAATGGAGTGGGGACAGGATCTGATAGGGGCCGCCCTGCCTCCCTTAGACCTCCCTGCAAGGCCCAGGGGATCCTTCTGCCATCTGGGCAGCTGCAGCTGGTGACTCATCTGAGGGCTGGTCTGGGTGGGGTGAGGGACAAGTCAAGGGCTTCAAGGGGAGTATTCTCCTGAGGAGGTCCAGGGGAGTAGAGAGGAGATGGGGGACTGCTTTCATTTCTTCCTGCCCCCCACCCCCCTACTCTTTTCCAGCACTAGGTTGGAGCATCCTCAAAGAGAAAGCAGGTGGGAGACTGGGGTGGTGTGATGCTCTGTTGTTTTCTGGTGCTGACTTTTCTCTATCTCGGCCTGACTACAGACAAGGATGAGGGTGACCACCCTAACAACAGCTTCAGCCCTTGCAGCGCCCATGACCGCAGGTGTCTGCAGAAGCACTTTGCCAAAATGCGAGACCGGAGCACCAGCGGGGGCAAGATGAAGGTCATCGGGGCACCCCGGGAGGATGCCCGGCCTGTGGTGAGGACCTCGGACCCCCAGATGTGCATGTGCATAGACACACACACATGCGCATGTACATACACACACACACACACACACACACCACTGGCACCACCAGATCTGGACTATGTTCATTCAGCAAACATTCTTTGGACACCTCCTTTGTGCAGGATGCACCTAGTATGCATCATTGGGACCCAGAGAGAGTCCTTATTCCTTTCCTTGGAATTTCTTCCCTGTTGTCATTTACATACATTGGTACAGCTGGAGTGGTTGTTAAATACTGAAATACTTCTGTGCTGGCTGGTAAAAAGCAGTGCCCCATGCTCTCTGGGCTTTCTTGGCCCTTCACTTGGATTCCCCACCCCAGACCTTCTCAGTCACTAAAGGGTTAATGCTGGCCATAGCAGGGGGCCTTGGGACTCTGCTCCAGGGTCCTTTTGGGTGGTGGTAGTTGTTAATTGTATGAGTTCCTCTATCCCTCCTGCTTAGAAATTACTCCTCCCTGGTCTTCCCCATGGGTTCCTACAGCCCCTTTTCCCACAAAGCCCCTCACTTCACACCCCTCTGGTCCAGAAGCTCTTTGGCTCTAGACCATGTCCCCATGTCCTTCTGCTTGCCCCACCATGTCCCCTGAACCACACCTTGCCCTTTACCTCACTTGGTCCTGCCCAGCCCACAGGCCTTGGCCTTCCTTTCAGGGTCTTTAGCCCCTACTCAGCTCTGACCCCAGGCCTGGCCCTCCTGCCTCTCTCCCCTCCACTGAGCAGTTTCATCCTCCACCCACCCAGCCGCAGGGCTCCTGCCAGAGCGAGCTGCACCGGGCCCTGGAGCGGCTGGCCGCCTCGCAGAGCCGCACCCACGAGGACCTCTACATCATCCCTATCCCCAACTGCGACCGAAACGGCAACTTCCATCCCAAACAGGTGGGTCTCCAAGTCCTGCTGGTTTAGCCTTGGCCTCTGCTCAAGGGGCATTCCTGGCCTCTCCACAGGACAGTCTAGGATGGTGATCTTAGGAAGGGAAGACTCCCCAACACAAACCTAACCCCTTGGACCCTCCCAAAACTCTACCCCAGCCTCAGAACCTCACTGACTTTGGAGATGAGGAGACTGAGATGCAGAGAGGAGTAAAAGGGCCTGGGCTGGCCCAAAGTTACAGCGTGGGTTAATGGCAGACTCTGCCTCCCTACCTAGGGCTGTTTCCCTCACTGCTGGAGTCACTGTCTGTGGTGTAGACCTAGCACCCCTGCCAGCCTTCGGCTCCCAATGCTCTCACTTGCCCTGCTCTATTTCTATGAGTAGTTCTTCCTGTTCCTGAATGTCTGAGGTTTCATCTGGGAACAGAGGGCCTAAGTTATGAGGGATCAGGGAGAAAACTCAGCCTACCCCTTCCCCACCTGGGTGCAGCAAGGATAGAGAGGAAGCCACATGGGACAGCTGGAGACAGGCACTTTGGGTGGAAGCAGAGGAATGAGTGGGCAGGAGAGAAGGCACAAAGGCAGCAACCTCCCTATCCCCTCCTGCTCTTGGAACCTCGGGTTCCCTGACAAGTTTTCAGAAGGCTGGGATGTTCGGCAGGGGTGGCCTGCTCCAGCCCATCTCTGGCCCATCAGAAGGGTGGCCTGTCTGGGTAGAATGCTGGGGTGCCTCTTGCTGGGTGCAGTCTGGAGAGCCCTGGCCTGGATCTCCTTCTCCAGCTCTTTGTAAGTATAGACCCCCCAACCCCCCACTCCGTATACTGTGGACATATCCACATTGTGAACTGCTGCTCGGCTGGGAGAGGCCTCACTAAGAGGGCAAAGGCTGCCCCTGTGTCTGCATATCCCAGGATGGCATGAAGAGGGTATGAGTGGAGGACCAGAGAGGGCTCCCCAAAACCAATTCCTCACCTATCTCCAACCTTTATCCCAACACCAATTTTATCCTTGTCCCAATTTTTAAAACTTTTTCTGCTAATTTTTTTAAAAAGGTGACTAGACTTTTTTTTTTTTTGAGACGAGTCTCGCTCTGTTGCCCTGGGTAGAGTGCAGTGGCATCACCATAGCTCACAGAAGCCTCCAACTCCTGGGCTCAAGCAATCTTCCTACCTCAGGCTCCCCAGTAGCTGGGACTACAGGCAAGTGCCACCAGCCCAGCTAAATTTTCTATGTTTTTGTAGAGACCAGGTCCTGCTCTTGCTCAGGCTGATCTCGAACTCCTGACAAGTGATCCTCCTGCCTCGGCCTCCTAGAATGCTAGGAATGCTGGCGTGAGCCACCGCGCCCACCCTTCCAATTCTGATTTTGACCTGGGCTCTAACTCTTACCCAACTGAAGATTTAGTCATAATTTCTAATTCAATTGCAACTTTTATCTTGATCCTACCTTAACCCCAATTTGGATCCTGCTCTTAACTCTAATCCCATTCTTAAAGTCCTGACCCAGTTGGAATACACCCCTAAGACCTCTCTAACCTGGACCCAGCCTTTCAAATCTAGCTGTGTCTTTAAACCCCAGGGCCTTCTGGGGTCCTGCCTCCTGAAACTCTCTGGACCTTTCTTTTTTTTTTGAGACAGAGTCTCACTCTGTTGCCTGGGCTAGAGTGCCGTGGCGTCAGCCTAGCTCACAGCAACCTCAAACTCCTGGGCTCAAACAATCCTTCTGCCTCAGCCTCCCAAATAGCTGGGACTACAGGCATGTGCCACCATGCCCGGCTAATTTTTTCTATGTATTTTTAGTTGGCCAATTAATTTCTTTCTATTTTTAGTAGAGACGGGGTCTCGCTCTTGCTCAGGCTGGTTTCGAACTCCTGACCTTGAGTGATCCACCTGCCTCGGCCTCCCAGAGTGCTAGGATTATAGGCATGAGCCACCGCGCCCGGCCTGGACCTTTCCTTCTTGGCCAAGCTCTCCTTACTCTAGTGAGCTCAGAGGACTATACTCAAAAAAGAGTCCCCACCCTTATAGGCCACTTTGGAGCAGCTGTCTGATGTTGGGGCTGGGCTGGGACTGGGGACTGGGGTGAGCTGCTGGGAATCTTCCTGCCTGGGAACTGACCTCTCATGCCCTTGTCTTGGCAGTGCCACCCGGCCCTGGATGGGCAGCGGGGCAAGTGCTGGTGCGTGGACCGGAAGACAGGGGTGAAGCTTCCAGGGGGCCTGGAGCCGAAGGGGGAGCTGGACTGCCACCAACTGGCTGACAGCTTCCGAGAGTGAGCCCCAACAACAAGCAGGGGGCTCAGTGTCCCCTGCCACCTCCATACTCTGGAGGCTGCAGAGCTGACCGGGAGTGAAGTCTGGGTCTGAGTCCTGGCTCTGCCTCTGGCCCAGAAGTTTCCCCTGGGGTGTGTGTGTATGTACGTGTGTGTGTGTTTATGGGCATGGGTGTGCCCTTGTGGTGAGCCTGGGGTATCCTCTTTGGGCTTAGACAGCCCAAGAGGTCTGAGAGGGGCACTGCAGAGCCCTGGTGTGTTTCCACATTGATCCCAGATTCATTCATTAATTCATTCATCCAGCCATCTAAAAACATTTACCGACCACATAGTATGTGCCAACTCTACTTTTCAGCCTCGGGAGCTCTTGTTCTGACTTCCTCTGATTTTGGCATGTGGGGACACTCCTATAAGGCGAGCTCAAGCCTGTGGGGGAAGAAAAGCTTCATTCCCAGAGTCAGAAGAGAAGAGAGAACTTGTACCTTGGGCACTGCCTTCCCCTCAATCTAGTCAGAGTGTGGCAGGAGCCTAGGGAAGGTGTAGGGTGGCAGAAGGCTCAATGGTTGTGAGACCCAGGCCACTCCCAAAGCTGAGGCTGCCAGGCTTCCCTCCTCTTCTTCTCTGGGTCCTGTGGGGATGGACCTTTAGAGACAAGTCCACCTTTGGGTCTGGGTGTCATGCCATCTGCTTGGTTGCTTGGCAGCCAAGACCCTGCTGTGAGGGAGAGAAGAAGGTCAGAGGAAGGCTGGCAGGAAGGCAGGGGAAGTGGGGCCTGTTTCTTTGAGCAGTCAGGGTGGGAAGAAAGAATACAAGATTAGATTGAGTGTGCCCCATGGAGAAGAGGACCCACATGCTGGGGGATGAGGGGGCTTGCCTGGGCTCTTGTTCCCTACCCCATTTATGGTCACAGCCATGAAGTCACCAGGATGACCCCATCCTCCCAGTGGCTCACAGCCTATGGCTCTGCCTCCCTTCCCATATGTCCTTCCCCTACACCCCCCTCCCCACACCTCCCTCCCCACACCTTCCTACTCTTCTGGGCATTTTCT
>VBSM01003215.1:15202102-15217476 GCA_008086735.1 Cheirogaleus medius | reverse complement strand
TGTGTGTGTGTGTGTGTGTGTGCGCGTGTGCACATGTGTGTGTGTGTGTCTGTGCTCGTGCACGTGCGTACATGTGGGAGGTGGGAGGTGGGAGGGAGGGGAAGGCTCTAGCCTGGTGGCAGAGAAAGGCTACTCCTGAGAAGACCAGGGCTGGGAGCAGCAAATTCTTCTCTAGCAGATCCATTATGAAGATAAGACACCGGAGCCAGGATGGGTGTGTGACTTGCTGGTCTGAAGGCATAAATGAGCTGGTGGCAGAAGCAGGTTGGAATTCAGGGCAGTTTTTTCCCCCAACATTTCCTGGCAGAGTTAGAGAGGGTCTCTGGGTACCCAACTAGGAAGGGACATTTCAGGCACCAGAAAGGTGCAGCTAAGCCAGGACTATTGTTTGGGAGGAAGGAAGGGGTGCTCTTTCCGGGCAGAAGAGCCATGATCCCATGTCAGGGGGATGGATGTGTGCGAGCACTGAGGGGCTGCTGGGGGCACAGACCTAGGCAGCTAGGGTGGGCTGGCCGTACTCGTCTGAGCTCAGGGCCAGAGGGAGGCGGTGGGAATGGGTGTCTCTGTGACCCTGCTTCACGTCCTCCAGAGGCCTCCCATCGAATGCCTCACATTGGCCTGAAGGGTTCTCTCTTCTCCAGCCCTTTGTTAGGACTCGTGCCAGCCACAGGGCCTTTGCACTTGCCGTTCCCTCGGCCTGAATCCTACCTGTCCCTGCTGTTCACGAGGCTGGCTCCTCCACTGTCAGCCTTCAGGCAGAGTCACCTCCTAAGAGAACCCTTCCCTGACCATCCCAGGTAAAATATCTCCCTCAACCTTACTTTTCTATCACATTTGTTTATTTCCTGGATTATGTTTTTCATAAATATTATTTTACCCCCGTTTTTCTAAGAGACATGCCTGTTTCATTTAATGAAACTTGAATCTCCAGATCCTGGCACATAGTAGGTGCTCAATGAGTGTTTGCTGAATGAATAAATGACTAAAAAAGCAAACAGGAAGCAGCTGGGTAGAGGCAGTACTGGGTGGTTGCTGAAGGCCTCTGGTAAGGGGACTAGGGGGTCCTCTGCTCAGTTCTGCCTTTCTCCTCACTCCTCCTGTCCTAGCCCTGTGGGGTCCTAAGGACAGTCCTGGTGGCAGGGAAGGCTCCCTGAGACAGGAGATCTCAGTGAGGCAGGAAAGCCAACACTCAGACATCCTTCTCTCTCTGTTCTTTCTGTGGGTTCCTGGCTCTGGTCCCAATTCTTTAGGTAGTTCTTATCTTTCAGTTTCCTGTGTCTCGTGGGCTTGTGTTCCCCTCTTTTCTTTTTCCTCTTCATCTCCCTTTCCCCCCACGACAGGGCCTTCCCACATCCCCCTACCCCCACTTCACTCCACCGTCTGCTCAGAACCCTGAGGCACGTCCTCCACTGCTACTGCCACGGAGCCTCGGCAGTGCGGGAAGGGCTCTGTCATAAATCTGAGGCTGTCTGGCTTTGGGGAGGACAAGGGGTGGAGGAAGTGAGGTGAGGTGCCAAGGATCCCCCCACACCCCTGTCCCAAGCAGATTTTCTGAGGGCTCAGGGGCACCCTCTCCCCCCCACAGCAGGGCACTGGGTGGTTTTCTGTTCAACTTCCTCTTCCCCACCATGCTTGGTCTCCAGCTTGGCAGTGTGGAGAGCATGACTGGTTGCCTCTGTCTGGGAGGATGGTCCTCATGGGGGTATCTCAGAGTTCTGCCCGGCTGGGGGGAGGGGTGGGGTGGGGAGGCAGGATCTGGACTCAGAACTCAGGTTCTCATCCCCATCCCAAGCTGGGCCCTCCTGGCTGCGTGCATTTCAGGAAAGGCTTCTACCTTTTCATCCTTGCAGGCCAGAAACTTGGAGTCCTTCTAGATCCCCCTCTCCCTCACTCCTCACTCCCATTCTGTCTGTAAGTCCTGTGGATTTTAATTCTCAGTATCATTCACTCAACTCTGCCTTTAATGTGCCCAGTGCCCTACTCCATCCACAATCCCCCTGACAATGGAATTTCCTTCAGCTCTCATCTTAGCCATCATCACCTCCTCAGGGAAGCCCTCCCTGACTTCCCTGAGAAGGTCAATTCTCCCAAGTCTCATTTCAGAGAGCTACGTGTCTCTTCTCAACGGAAGAGCATTTAGTTAGGCATTCACAGCGCAGCTATTCTGTATCTTTGTCCTTCATTTTAATAAGCTCAGGAGGTCAGGAACTATGTCTGTTTTATTCATCAGTAGCTCCAGGCACGGTTGCAAATAAAAACACAGGCCATCCAGTTACATGTGAATTTTGGGTAAATGACAAATAATTTGTTAGCATAAGTGAGTACCAACCATATCTCCAAGGCCTAGCACAGTGCCAGACACACAGTAGGCCATCAGCAGATATTAAATGATTACTGAATAAATGCAGAAAGGGGCTTTCTGCTCCTCTCTTTGTGCTGACTACCCAAAGATGCTTTCTTCCTGTGCTCTGTACCCGTGGCACCTAGTAGCCCCACTTTTCCTCTTTGGAAGAGGGAATGTGTCTGTAGATTTGCCTTGGTTTGGGTCTCCCATCCTCTGGCCCTGTTCTTTCTCTGGGTTTCCCTCTTCTTGGATGCTTCTCCTCTGGTCTGTTTCTCTATGCTCTATCAGTCTCTTTTTGTCTGTCTTTTGTTTTTTCTCCTTTCTCTCTCTGTTTCTCTGCCTTGCCTTCTCTGTATCCCATCCACCCACAAGGAGCTGGGGTGTTTCCTGGGTTTCCCTGTCCTTTCCAAGAAGGCTTCTCAGGTCTACAAAGGAGGCTCGTTCTAACAGGGTGGGCTACAGGCACTGCAGGAGAAGGTAAATTTGCTTGGAGCATTTGGTTTTGATCCTTGGTCCTGATGGAAGATTCTGGGTGGGAGATTACAGGGGAGTTATGCCAGCTTTCAGGTAGAAACATAGAAGGGTGACTTTCTCAGTATCTTGAGCATCCTGAGCTAGCGATCCAGGTTGGGTGGAGGGACCAAATCCCTGATGGGAAAAGATGGGTTTAGCAGAGACACCAGAAGGAGGGACAGACAACCCTGTCCTGGTTTGCTTGGAGGCAGGGGATTGGATGTGATGACCTCTGGATCAATAAGCTCCAAATGTCTGCTATCACCTCCATCATCATCATCATTATCATGGATCTGGGTCCAGATTGTCTGGATTTGACTCCTACTCTGTCACTATGGTTGAACCTTGGGAAATTTACCTAATCTTCTAATCCACAGTTCCATATCCATCGAATGAGGTTAAATAATAGTAGTTACGTAGTGTTGTTGTCAAGATTAAATAAGGTAACATATGGGCCGGCTGCAGTGGCTCACACCTGTAATCTCAGCACTTTGGGAGGCTGAAGAGGGAGAATCACTTGAGGCCAGGAGTTCCAGACCAGCGTGGGCAACATAGTGAGACCCGTCTCTACAAAAAATAGAAAAATTAGCCAGGCATAGTGGTGCATGCACCTGTAGCTACTCGGGAGGCTGAGGCAGGAGGTTCGCTTGAACCCAGGAGGTCAAGGCTGCAGTGAACTTTGATGATCTACTGCACTCCAGCCTGAATGACAGAGCAAGGCCCTGTCTCTTAAAAAAAATAAGGTATCATGTGATAAAGCTCCAAACAGATACTGCAAGCCTAACGTGTACCAGGTACCATTATAGGATTCAGAGGTGAACAAGACACATCCCTTTCTGCATGGAGCTCCCGTGCCAGTGGCACAGTGCTTGGCACATATTGAGTGCTCAGTGACAAGCTGGTAGGACTGCTGTCCTCATAAGGAGCATTTGTACAGTGCTCCACAGGCTATGAAGTGCATTCATGTCTGGTATACTTTTTAGAGTTCCCACAATCTTAATTTTGTGAGGTAGGCATTATAATTGAGGAAACTGAGGCTCAATGCCCAGAGAAGTGATTTGTCCCGAACTGTGCAGCTAGCCAATGGCTGAGGGGACCTGCCACCCAGATCTGCCTGACCACCCAGGCTTCTAATTTTTGATGCAGAAGAGGGAAGTGTGTGTGTGTGTGTGTGTGTGTAGGAGTGGGGTGAACTAAGGATATGTCCTATTTCAGTGTTCACAGGGCATTAAGTCTGACATGGAGGAGAGAACGTTGCTTCCGGGGGCACATGTAGACTCCCTCCTCCCGCCCAAGCCCTGTCTGCCTCATTCTGCATGGTTCACATGGAGCTCAGCACGTATTTGTTGAATGCGTGAATGAGTGAGTGTGTGTCATTCCCCCTCTTCTTCCTCCCCCTCCTGTTCTCTCTCTCTGGTTCCCTTCTCCTGGCTTGTCTCCCTGCCCCCCAGGTCTGCTTCAAGCCAAGCTCTACTTGCCTCCCTTGGCTGGATCCAGCTGGGGAGAGGTGAACAGCTGAGATGCCTTCCAGGAACCAGAGAGTTACAAAACAAGCCCCTGGCTGGCCCCGAGAGTGCAGAGTCGGGAAGAGGAGGGTCTGCTTTCCTGGGGCTGAGGGCTTCAGCCTGGCCAGGAGTGGTGGGTAGGGGGAAGGGGAACATGACTGGGGCAGGGCCTTGCATGGAGGGGTACTATGGATTGAATCGTGTCCCCCCAAATTCACATGTTGAAGCCTTCACCCCTAATGTGACTATATTTGGAGATAGGGCTTTTCTGAGGTATTTAAGATTAAATGAGGTTATAAGGGTAGGATCCTAATCAGGTAGGATTGGTGGCTTTAGAAGAAGAAGAGAGGGAGCCCTCTCTCTCACCATGTGCACATACTGAGGAAAGACCGTGTGGACACACAGTGAGAAGGCAGCCCCCTGCAAGCTGGGGAGAGAGCCCCCACAAGAACCCGGCCATCATGGCCCCTGATCTTGGACTTCCAGCCTCCAGACTGTGAGAAAATAAATCTCTGTCATTTCAGCCACCCAGTCTATGGTATTTTGTTATGGTAGCCCAAGAAGACTGATCAATGCAACGGGGAATGGGGATCCCTGGTCCTGCTCTTTCTTACACGGTCCTTCCAAGCTCAGAGAGAACAAAGAACCCAGGCCCAGGTCAGGCAGGCTCCTGCCCAGGCCTATGTCAGGGTGAGAGGCCCCCTTCTGAGGCTCTTATCCCTTCCCTGGTCTGAACTCTAAGTCCCCATCCCAGCCCCTTTCTCTCCAACCATCCCAGACCTAAGATCCCATCTCCTGCCTCCACAGCCATATTTCCAACGCACAAATCTGGAGGTGGCTGTCAGAAGGGGGCAGGAGCCAGGGTGCTTCAGCCTCTGGGGAGGGGCTTTGTAGCCAGAGAGGAGGCAGGGCCTAGGGGTGTGGGAATCTGAGTTTTGAGAGATGGCTGTTCAGTGCACGGGGTTGCCCCCCTCATTTCACATCAGCCTCAGCAGCAGCTGGACCTTGCTGTGTGTCCAGCCACCTGGGACAAAGGGGCAAAGGAATTAAATTGGAAAGGAGCAAGAGGAAGGGAAGGTTTCTCTGTAAAGAGAGGGTAGGCTTGGGTGTGGGTGGGTATGATGAGAAGTGGGGGAAGTTGGGGGAGGGAAGGGGAGGGAGGTGGGTGGTACGTGTATACAGGGATAGAGAAAGGGACGGGGAGGGATGGAAAGAGTTACGGGGGAAATCTTGGAGTGGGGACTGGAGCAGGGGTTGAGATCAAGGGCTACAAGGCCTGGAACCTGCTGGAGAGAAAGCTCCTCGGGTGTCTCTGCGTGGGTGTGAAGACCCCTCCCCTCCTGGCTCCTGGCTCTGTAGCTGTCCTTCCCTCTGCCCTCCAACCCTCCCACCCGTGCTAGGCCAGCTGCTCTGCCCATCAGCAAAAGCCCAAGTCAAGTTCTCTGCTAAATCTTAGGGGAAAGATGAGCTGAGGCAAATGCAGCAGAGATGATCACCTTCTCTGGACTCTGTCCGTGGCTGGGCTGAGGGGTACAGGACAGGGGACTGAGAGGAGTCCAGTATGGAACTGTAATTAGGCAGTGGGAGGTGAGTTAAGTGGCTACCCAACAGGGATTCAAGGCCATTGGAAGGTCTCTGCCACTGAGTCACATGGCTCAGCCCAGACAGAAGGAGGGTCTCCATTCCTAAGGCTCTGTAGGAAAGCTGATATCCCTGCAGCCCCCTCCTGTACCACTTGGTGAGATTGTCTGGCATGCCAACCTTGGGTCACTAGTTGCAGGTCTGGAGGGGGCATTACCCTGAGACTGGGAGGGGGGAGGAGGAGCCTGCGTAGAACTCCCCTGGTCCCAGGCTGGCATGAAGAGACCATTGTCCAGTTATTTCAGGCTGAGCTGGCAGCTTTGGGGTCATGTGGGTTGAGGGACTCCTGTGGACTCCTCTGGAGCTGCTCATGTTCACTCACCTTTCCTCAGCCCTCAGGGAGGCTAAGCTGGACCTTGGAACCCAGCAGGTCCCCAGGGGTACCACATATTCACCTTAAGCCCCGGAACAGAGGGAAACCCCGCCCTTCTGTTTTCCTGGCAAAGTGGCAGGAAAGGGGTCATGAAGAAAGAAAAATGGGTGTGTTAAGCGTGCCGGGACACACATGTGGCCATGGGTGAGGAGGGAGTATGACATGCCTGGTCTTCTTTAAGACACAGACACTCCCTGCCAAGTCAGGTCTCCATCTGTAAGGGGACAGCCCAGAAGGCCTCAGAACCAATTGTGTAAAGATAGATGCTTTATTTTTGTGACAGGAGCTACACACCTGAGAGTTCCCAGGCTGGGATTGGGCACTGTGACCTTGAAAATCTCATCTAACAGTTCTGCAGACTTAAGGGGTGGGGCAGTGCCCAACCGCAGGCTGGGTGGGCTGGCCTTAGCCTCTCCCACCAGCCCAGGGCTGCTCCAGTCCAGTTTGGTTTCTTGGGTTGAAATCACAACCTGTCAGGCCCAACCTTGGCCAAAGATAATGCTGCTTTGGCAGGGCTAGCTGCTGGGAGGGCGCAGGCACTTGCTCCTCATAGAGCAAGAGTGGGTTTTTTCCCTGAGCCTCCCCTTCAGCTACCATGGAGTGGTTTCCTTAGGAACCTAGGCTTGCTAGACACATGGTTCCAGCTTCTGGGGGGAGGGTGGGGTTGGTGGGGTTGGAGGGGGGCGGGAAAGAGCCAGCTTCCCCAGCCTCTCAGGCAAGGAAGGAGGCAGCAGCTTTGCATTCTTGACTCTCTGCTGCCCCCATGTGGCTGTGAGGCCATTTGACACCACACAGCGGTGGTGGGGCCTGTGTGTGAGTGAGTGTGTGTGCGTGCGTTGTGTGTTGGGGTGGCGAAGGCGGTGGGTTGGGGGACTCAGTAAGACTGAAACTGAGGCAGAACCACAGAGAGATGGCTCTCATATCTGCTCTAGAGAACTGGGGTCTCTGACCCAAAGCCCCAGATGTGCAACCCTAGGGCAGCTGTAACATCAGCTATGGTACACGTGCTTACCAAGAAATTGAAAGAAAAGATGGGGATGATACTCATTTGCAAGTGGGGGAGGGGACTAGACATCAAGAGTGCGAGGACAGCTGGGTCTTCTCTGACCATGGGGGAAAGATCCCCCCTTGCCGAGCTGCCCCAGCAACCACAGCCATGTTGGCCTGCAGAATCCTGGGCAGGTGCACCCAAAAAGCCATTAGGAAAGTGGGGAAAGGAACAGGTATAGAGGGAAATAGAGTCTGTCCATCCCCTGCTCTGTCCTCAATCCTTAACCATCACCTGCCTCAGGCCAGGAACCCTGTGGGTTCTGACACAGCACCTGCTGTCTACCAGGGGCCCCAGGTCTCTCGGTCAGACTGTTGTGTCAGTAGTATCCAGGCACACTGATGGGGTCAGAGGGTCCTCGGAGGTTATTTTCAGGCAGGTTTCCTTGAATGTCGAATGTGGGTATCGTTCAGAATCAAGGAGGGGCATGTTCAAATGTCAACAAAAGTCTGAGAAGAACAGCTGACCTTGTCTCTTGGGTGCTTTTCATGGTTGGGAAACTGAGGCCCAAGGGGTTCTGGATGAAGGTTACTGCTGAAGGTCAAGGGTTCAAGGGTTTCAACTTGACACTGTTCACTTCCAGTCCAACAGACTGGTCTGTCAGTGTGGCCACAGGCCACACTCGTTCAGGGGGTGGAGGTGGGCTCTCAGGCAAGCTCTGGAGATGTCCCGGAAGGTGCACAGATAGCTCCCTCCCCTACATCCTTTCTGCATCCTGCAGCAGGGCAGCCACCAGGCTGATGACCTGTGAGGCTGGCTGGACTGTGTCATACTCCGCGAAGAGGTGGCACACATTCTCCTGGGGCTCCGTCTGGCTCTTGGCCACAAACCCAAAGATCCTGGTGGTAGAGGGTAGTCTGAGTGAGGAGGGGGCCCAGGGAGGCATTGGGCTGATGGGAGTGGGGTGGGGGGGCCTCAGCCTGCACCACATTCCTTCCTGTCCCTCCCCCAGCCAGCAGGCTCCAGCACCTTCTTTCATGGGGGTTCCCTGAGGAAGGGGGTGTCTCCCCTGCCAGGCTGGGAGATCCCCACATTCATGCTCTTGGTTTCCTTCCACTTGAGTGGAGGCTCCCGAGAACAGAACTTGTGTATTTCCCTTTAGAGTGGAAGCTTCCTGAGGACAAAGATGTATCTTGACCATCATACTGGGGCACTGCAACCGATTGAGGCTCCCTGAGGTCAGAGCCTGTGCCTTTTGCGTAAGACTGAGGGCACCCAGGCGCACGTCTCTGCCATCAGACTGGAGGCTCTCTGTGGGCAGGGTCAAAGTCTCTCCTCTCAGACTGGGAGCTTCCTGAGGACCAAGGCCTGTATCCCCATCAACGCCACGGACTATTAAGGTCAGGATGGGCCTCCCTCCTCCCTCTGGTGGGTCTGGGGCCCTGCCACAGGGACGGCTCTTGTGGTGACTGTGTGGACGGGAGGCACTTACCGGGAGGGCTTGCAGTACTTCTGCCACCTGTGGGAAAAGAACACAGCTGGTGCTAAGTGATGAGGCTTTGCTCCATGCCACAGGGCCCTGGAGGAGCATGGGAGGACTGGCCAGCTGTGTCCCGACCCTCATTCTGTTGCCCCAACCCCTTGGGGCTCACAGGCCCTCTCTGAGATCCCCGTCCCAGAGTCTCAGGACACCCGCTGGGCAGCCAGGCCCTGGACGGCCTTCTTAGTTTGATCCAGCCTTGAACTTACTTCCGTTGTTCAGGGTCCATGCCACAGAAGCGGAGGGTGGCGAGGGGGTAATGGCGCCGGAAAAACACCCTGGAAGGAGGCGGGGCGAGAAGGGTAGCTGGTGAGACCTGGCCCAATGGCATGTCCTGCCTCCAGGAAGCCTCCAGGGTAGATCCCGTACACCTGCTGTGACCTTTCCTGCTGCTGGGCCCTGGGCCTGCTTGTGCATCCTCCTCTCCAGAGTGTGTCTGCGTTGTGTCCTACATATGGAGCTTTTCTACCATCCCCTGATCACGTCATTTAACTTTTTGAGGATAGGAATTACATCTTGGTTCCCTCTTGTTTGTCCCAGCCCAGGATCAGGTTTCCACTAGACTGTGAGTCCCTGGGCCAGGGAAGGTGTGATCTCTTGCCACTCTGTGTCCCACTGGTCAGCCTGAGTCTGTCCCATAGAAGTCTGCACTCCATCAAGGGGTGCAGACTTAATTGGTACCCAGTGCATACAAGTTAATTCCATCTCCAGCAGTCACCATGCAGGGGGGCTTTGGTCATTGGAGTGAGGCCCAGAGAAGGCAGGGAAATTGCCTGGAGTAGCTCAGCACATCACCACTCCCACTGGATCCAGGATCCTAAACTTTCCCCTCATTACTGATCCACGGCTGTCTCAGCCACCCCCTCCAGCTCTGCCCACCCTGCAGCCCCAGGGCAAGGGAAGGCCCTTACTTCCTCTGGACATCAGTCAGGGTGATGCCCTGCTCCGTGACTTTGAAGTGGACCACGGTGGGTGTGGGGAGGACATCCCTCTCAAAGGTGGTGGAGATGGCCTTCTGCACAGCCAGGGCGCCGGTCAGGGTCTCTACGCTCACGGAGCTCAGGTACAGAGTGTGGCAGCCTGTGGGATGCAGACACTGCGCTGGGGCTGCTGCCAGGGCCCACGGGGTTGGGGGTAACCATTCTCCCAGGTCTTCCCTCTGTCCAGAGGCAGGGAGGGGGGCCTTTCTTCTTTAGAATCCAGTGGGGCTCCTCTTTGAGCCACCAAACAGGAAGAGAGTACATGGGTGACCACAATTTGAGGCCAACCCCAGAGGATTTGGGGATCTTCTGTTGCCTTGCATTGCCAGGGCCCCTGGCCCTTCAGTGGGGCAAATGAGGGGATGTTGCCTTGTGTAGGGGTGTCCTGGAAAACTTCCTCTGTCCAGACCTATGGCTGTCCCCCTCCTCACACCTCCATGCTGGGTGGGAGGCAGGGGTGGGGTGGGGTGGTTCTTTGGTGAGAGTATGGGAGGGGAGCCACGACACCCAGGGGCGAAGCGCAGGAGCTGTCACTGAGACAAG
This sequence comes from Cheirogaleus medius, assembly GCA_008086735.1. Lineage (NCBI taxonomy): Eukaryota > Metazoa > Chordata > Mammalia > Primates > Cheirogaleidae > Cheirogaleus > Cheirogaleus medius. Next base: position 15,207,049 of record VBSM01003215.1, on the reverse strand, counting down.
TAGTGACCTTGCCTGGCCTCTGGGAGAGTGGGGGAGGGACCTTTTCTGTGTTGAAGCCTCCAGGACTCAGACCTGATACCCCACAGAGGATCCCAGACCCAGAGACCACCTCCAGGGCAGGCACCACCTCCAGGCACCTCAGACCCAGAGAGACCTGAGCACGTACACAGCTGCCCATGCATGTGCAGGATGGGGTGTGAACTCTGCCAGCGCCCCCACCCTGTCCCACTTCCCTGCTGGCCCAGTGCCCGCAGCCTCTCATCTCCTGGTTTATAGGGGGTGAGGGGGTGTGGCACCTTGTTAAAGATGTAGAAACAAAGCTGTGATGGGAAACATGTGTGGGCCTGCGTGTGCGTGTGTGTGCACAGGGCTGGGAGGTGCCCACCTGGGGGCACAGCCAAGCCTGGCACCTCCCCCACACCACTCACCAGCAGATTTCTTCAGGCAGGAGGCCAGGCTGTCTGTAGAGGGGTCTGAGGCCCCGTCTGCACCTCCCAGTTCTGAGCCAAGGCAAAGGAACAGGCCCCCAAGGGGGTGGGGGTGGAGTGAATGGACCCCTCTCAAAGGAACAGGCCTCATGAATCCCTTTGAACATCTCCCACCTCCGCCCCCACCTCCAGGAAGTGACTAGGCTGAGAAACCAGGTATGATTTCCGTAATTAGGCAAAAGGGCCCCACTTTGGGCTCCCCAAATGCCTAGCTTGCAGGCCTTTTGATCCCTACCCCCATACTGTGCTGTGACCTCGTCCTCACAGGCCCTCACCTCCTCACTTCTTTTGGACCCCTTCCCAACCCCAGGCCTTTCTTTGCAGAAAGTAGGGGGAGCTCTCACCATCACCCCACTGGGGCTCCTCCGTCCTGACTCCTCTCCCAGAAACACCCCTTCTTGAGTTTCCCCTGCACACCCCTGAGGCATCTGGGATACAGCTGGGCTGAACACTGGGCAGGGCTTGCTGATCTGGGTTCGAGGTCTGCCTCTGTGAGCAAGGTACTGCCTTTGGGCAAATTACTTAATGTCTAGAACCCTCATTTTCTTATCTGCAAAATTGGGATGATAACAGCAAAATCTACTCCATAAATTTGTATTGAGGTGTGAGTGAGCAAGTGGATGCTCAAGAAATGTTGGCCCTGGGGAAAAAAGAAAAACACCTCTCCAAACGTTTGATTTGGGCTCTTTTATCCTTTTGAAGAAGGCTACTATTTATCAAACATCTATTCTATGCCAGGCATTGTGCTAAGAGCCTTGCCTGAGCTGTCTCTCTTAATCCACACACCAATTCTGTAAGTAGGTATGATGAGGATTGCTCTCGTTTCATAGATGAGGAAACTGAGGCTCAGAGAGATTAACATTCTCAAATTCTCACAGCTAGAAAGTGGAGATGTTGACCAATTTCAGAGCATGCACTTTTAACCATGACACTGACATAATCCATAAACAAGGTAGACGTGACCACCAGGGGCCTTTCTGGTGAGAACAAACAGGTCCAGCGCCCTGACATTGCCTTCTTGGGGCCCAGACCCACCTTTCTGCGGGATGGCGAGTTTGCAGGGCAGGGCCAGGGCCATGATGGAATGCTGGCACACAAAGGCAGAGAGGCTCCCTGCAGGAAACAGGCAGCCCTGCGTGAGTGGGGCTTCCCTAGCCCACCCTCACCGTTCAGAAGAAGGGAGCCTCTGCTGCCCCCTCCCAGGGTGGGGGCCTGGAGGCTGGGGAGGCTCACCAAAGTAGGGCTCTTCGTCTGCTCCTTTGAGATGCACCCCTTTGGCAGAAGACTCAATGAGGAAGTGTCGGATAAGGTCACTGCTATCCTCGCCTGGACAGAGAAATAATGATGCACACAGAAGGGAGTTTCAGAGCCTGGTGCTGGCCAAACACTGACCAACTCGTTCCCTGACACACCTCCCAGGGTCCACCCAAATGTTATCTGGTCCATCCCCCGGCTCTGGGTGGAACGGCAGGGAGGAACCCTATTTTCCAGGCTGCCCACAAGGGAGGTGCCAACACATTTGCTCAAAGGCTTCTGTGTCTAGTCGTGTCCACTTCAGAAAACCTGGCCCTTGGTCAAGAGTTATCAGGGATGGTTCTTAATTACTGTTTAGATCAAACCCTGACTCTTCAGTCTGGTTTCTCTCTCCCTTTGCCCACCACATCCAGATCGTCCCTGCTGGAGCATGGCTGGCCCTGGGAGGGTGGATGTGCCCTTCTGACTCTGCTCGCCTGGCCCACAGCTTCCTCCTTGATTTGTGCCCATCGCCTCTCCAGAGGCTTCCTTGATGACCAACACTCCCACCAGAGGTCACTTTCTTATTTCCATGGCGAGGCACAAAGACCACAAGGTTGGGTTTTTCAGCCTAGCTCTATCACTTAATTGCTCTGGGGTCATTAACTAACTCTTGGGGCCACAGTTACCTCAGCCATTAAGTGAGAGGTATGATCCCAGGGTTTAGGTGAGGGGGCTATGACCAGGCACTTTGGACTGTAATTATGTTTTCATCGACCTGCCCTGTGAGGTGGAGTCTGGGTCTGATTCCTCTGTATCCCGGGTGCTTCCCCTACTGCATGGTGGACGCCCCATAAACATGTGCTTGAGTTGGCAAATGTGCATGGGAGGTCATGGGAAGCATGTGATAGGCTATCACACACATGTGTGACAAGCTAGAGCACACCACATAAGCTAGCATACACATGCTTTACTACACATTAGGTTCCTTGGAAATAAATCCCCTCTGACCCAGAAGAGAGCAGCCTAGAGAGGGCTGGGAACTTCCTCCTTCTCTTCCCACCATGAGGGTAGACCAGGGAATTTGGGGGACTCAAGGAGGCAGAAGCAACTCAGGCTTGCTGTGAAAAGAGTTTTTCACAGTGCCTCAGTGCTGGGGGGAGGGGATCTAGGGGGTTGCTGAAGTGGACCCTCTTCCCAGGAGTCCTTATGGGACTGGCCTGAGGCCACCCTGAGTGCTAGCATCAGAGCCGGGACTAGAACTCACCACACTGTCCTGCCCAGTGAGGGCTTGAGTGAGCACAGAAACAGGTGCATACCTGGTTGGTTCTGGGCAGATGCCGGGGCCTCCTGCACCTTTAAGGCTAGGCCGAAGGAGCCTCGGTATGAAGAACTGTCCCTTATGACAAAAGTCCCTGGTTCCTCCTTCCTCAGCAGCTCGATTGCTGGAACAATCCTTGAGTCAGACAGGGATACTGGCCCACCTGGATGCCCTCTGTCCCCAGCACCACAGGGCCTTCATGGAGCAGATGTTACTGTCCAATCTCTGCCATTCTTGTGGTAATTAGTTCCCATTTCCTCATGAGGTCAGCAGACTACCCCCCTTTCCCTGGATCTCTATTTGCCATGACCCAGGCCCCCATCTGCCTGATGTGGGGTGCAGGGCATGGACTCCACTCCAGGTCACCTGCTCTTCCTTTTACCTTGCTCTCGGGTGATGCTTGGCTTAAACCAGTATTTAGACGTGTCCATCACGAACTTCATGGTGGGCTGCATGTCCCTGGTGGGACCTGGAGAAAGAGAGAGAAGGGGGACCCTGTAAGCTGAACAGAGGGGAGCTGAGAGACATCCACCAGAAAAGATTGGAGACCCTTCCCTGCTTCTCTGCCCAGGGGTCCCATTCAAACACCAGCCCGGACCCAACCCCATTGTATTTCCAAACTGCCTCCAAGAGGCAAAATCAAACAGAAGGATTCCAGGGCTTGGCACATTTAGAACTTAGAAGTGTCCATGTATCCTTGGTAATGAATAAAGAACAAATAAAACCTTAGTTTGGTGAGGAACAGTTTCTCAAATCTATTGTTGCCTGGTGGGGACTGAAATAAGGGATAATACAAAATTCTCAGATGCATCATGTTTGGTTTCACATTCTCCCTCCTCTAATAATCCTACAAGTTTCTTAGGAGTCTGTTCAGCTTGGAAAATAAGATGGAAGAAAAGGCGCAGGAGAGGAAAACAGCAGGTCTGGGCAGGAGAGCGTGCCCTCGGAAGTTGGGGGCCTGGGTTCTTGACTCTGATTTGGAACAACTGAAGCCCAGAGGGGACCGAGTGGACTAAACAACATCTGAGGGTCTTTAATGCTCCAATAGCCTATGAAATTGAAGTGAACTTTGTTTGGAGAATATTTTGAAGAATTTGATAAGATCCCAGGGTATGATTAGTGCTGCCCTGGGGCATCGCCAAAGCTGGATGGGAACATCATTAGGCTAAGTAAATGTGCTCTTTGACATGCCAAAATGCCCATTTTCCTGGGTCTCTAAGGCAGAGAGCAGTGGTTCTCAATTTCAAAATCTTGAAATGGAGTGTTGTAACCAGTTATACTTAAGTAACTCCTAAAAAAACCCCAAAATCTGCAAATGATTTGTCCTGGGAAAGCAATCACAGCAGATTAAAAGGCATACCTGACGTGCCATTTTCTCTTGCTTGCATTGGCATGGCTCCGTGAGTGGGAGTGAGCATTTCACACCCTCTAGGGTCGCCTTGATGCCTGTGAGCATCACAGTGAGCGGCCAAGTGAGGGCTGAGAGCTGGCTGTGGGATGGGGGAGCAGGAACAGTGTTGGCAAGGGGCTCTGCTCGTGGGAAATGTATACCCGGGGGTGCCAAGGCTTAGCTTCTGTGTTTACTGCTGTGGGTCCTAGTTGATTTTGTTCTTTTTGGACGCCTGTAGTTGTAGACTACGGGAAGGAGGGTGTTTGCTGTTTTGTGGTTTTCAGCTATCTGAATTGGAATGCATTGTCTCCATTACCCCGTCCGCCCCCTCTGTGTTCTCGTCATTCATGCACGTCAGAGTTGGGGCTGACTCGCCTTCTCCCTCTCCTTGGGTTAGTCATTAAGCCTGCTGCTTCCACATCCCAAAAGTTGCCTGGCTCTGTCCTCTGTCCTCCACCCCCACTGACCCTGCAATCCATCTGCCTGCAGCTGCCAGAATGGTCCATTAAGCGTGC